>CM054946.1:16001926-16414035 GCA_029168755.2 Tillandsia fasciculata | reverse complement strand
GGCTACAGTGCGGCCAGCCCAACCCGGGCCGCACCTGGATCCCCGCCGTCCGACCTTCCGTCCAACCCGCCCTGGGCCCCGCCACGCGTCCGCCAAACAGGCGGCAGCCGTGCGGGCCCAGTGGGGGAGCGCCACGTGCCCCCCTCCCCGGGTCAGCCCGCGTGCGGCGCCCGCCAATGGCGTGGCGCCACGTGGGGCGGCGCCGCCGCCGACACGGGCGCCGGTCCTTCAACGCGCCGCCCGCGTGCGCGTACGGCCGCCCACGCGCGGTGTTGCGTGCGCCGCGCCCACGTGAGCCGACCAATCCGGGGCCGCCACGTGGCGCGCCCGGTCCACCGTGCACCGCGCCTGACCAGCGCCTGCCCGCCGCTGCCCGCGCACCCTCCCGTGCGCCGCGCGCCCTGGACCGGACCAACGGCGCCTGCCACGTGGCCCGCCGGTGCACCGTGCACCGGCGGTCCGCTCCGTGGACCGAGAGCCGTGCGCCGGCCCAATAAAGGCGCCACGTGTCCCGGCCGGTCCACAGACCCCCCCCCCGTGCACCATTTTGCGCAGAAAACTTCCGGGGGTCCGTTTTTGGGCATCCGGACTCCAAATTAAATAAGTAAATAGCCGTTTTCAAGCGTTTTTCCGCGCTGAATCCAAATACGGCCTCCGTTTAGCCTGATTCCTTCCTAAAATTCGGCAAAGTCAGCCGAAGGTCAGGCTTGCTTCCAAATCCACCCTAAGTCCAAACAACACATCCCTTTGACATGTTGGGGCCCAACACACCAACACTAGGTGTTCCACACCCCGAAACAGGGGAAAAACATAGGGGAAAAACTGGGACACTACATCCTCCCCCACTAACAAAAGTTTCGTCCTCGAAACTAAAATCATACCTCAATCCAGAGCCTCGAACAAGTAGGGGTAGGCGTCCATCATCTCTGACTCTGGCTCCCACGTCGCCTCGCGCTCATCATGATTGCTCCAAAGGATCTTCACATAGGGAATGGTCCGATTGCGCAATTCTTTCACCTCCCGATCAAGAATCCGCACGGCGCTCCTCATATCTCAAATCCTCGCTGATCTCGAGGGTGCAAAGTCGATGACGTGCGACGGGTCGAAGACGTACCTCCTCAGTGTGGAAACATGGAAAACATCGTGGACACCAGCCAGTCTCGGGGGAAGTGCAAGTCGATAAGCAACAGGCCCGATACGCTCCAACACCTCGAATGGTCCAATGTATCGGGGGCTGAGTTTCCCGCGAATGCCGAACCTCCTGATCCCCTTGGACGGCGAGACTTTCAGAAATACATGATCTCCAACCTGAAACTCTAAGTCTCGTCGCCGAACATCAGCATAGCTCCTCTGTCGGCTCTGAGCGGTCTGAAGATGCTGTCGAATCACCCGGACCTTCTCCTCTGCCTCTAGCAGTATATCTGGCCCCAAGGTCCGTCTCTCGCCTACGTCACTCCAATAAAGTGGTGATCGGCACTTGCGTCCATACAACGCTTCAAACGGAGCCATCTGTATGCTCGCTTGAAAGCTGTTGTTGTACGCAAACTCAACCAAGGATAAGTGCCGAATCCAACCTCCGCCGAAATCCAAGACGCAAGCCCTCAGCATGTCCTCCAAGATCTGTATGGTCCGCTCTGACTGCCCATCAGTCTGAGGATGAAAAGCTGTACTGAATCTGAGCTGAGTCCCCATCGCAGTCTGCAAACTCCCCAAAAATGCGAGGCAAACCTCGGATCCCTATCTGACACAATGGAGGCGGGTACTCCATGCAGTCTCACAATCTCATCAAGGTATAACTGGGCTAGTCGATCGAGTGGCCAAGTAGTCTGCATAGGCAAAAAGTGCGCTGACTTAGTAAGTCGATCCACCACTACCCAGATAGCATCTGCTCCGCCCTGTGCCCTCGGCAATCCGACCACAAAGTCCATGGTAATGTGGTCCCATTTCCACTCAGGGATGGGAGACTTTGTAACTTGCCAGCTGGCACCCGATGCTCAGCTTTTACTTGCTGACAAGTCAAACACTGGGCCACAAATCTCCCAACATCCCTCTTCATGCCATTCCACCAAAAATGTGCCTTGAGGTCCTTATACATCTTAGTCCCCCCAGGATGAAGGGTATAAGGTGTATAATGGGCCTCTCTCAATATCTGCTCTCTGATCTCAGCATCCACTGGCACACATGCTCGGTCCCTGTACCTCAGTACTCCCGCAGCATCCACTGTAAAATCCCCTGACTGATCACTCGGAAGCTGATCTCGAATCCTGGTCAAGTGGGGGTCCTCACTCTGTTTCTCCCTGATCCTGTCCAGCAGAGTGGGCTGCACGACTAATGACGTCAGTCTAGCAGAGACCCCAGGGGACACAACCTCTATCTCGAGCCGTCTCATCTCCTCCAATAGGGGCGCCTGGTCTGTGATCAACATAGACAAACTCTGTACTGCTCTTCGGCTCAAGCATCAGCGACCACGTTAGCCTTGCCTGGGTGGTAAAGGATATCCACATCATAATCCTTTAGTAGCTCTAACCACCTGCGCTGCCTCAAATTAAGCTCCTTCTGTGTGAACAGATACTTTAAGCTCTTGTGGTCGGTGTAGATCTCACAATGCTCCCCGTACAGGTAATGGCGCCAAAGCTTCAGTGCAAACACCACGGCAGCGAGCTCTAAGTCGTGGGTAGGGTAATTCTTCTCGTAATCCTTGAGCTGTCTCGATGCATAAGCAATTACCCTCCCATCCTGCATCAACACGCAACCAGTCCACTGTGCGATGCGTCACTGTAGATCACATATCCTTTCCCCATAACAGGGAGGGAAAGGATAGGAGCAGTCATCAGTCTGTCCTTCAGCTCCTCGAAGCTCTTCTGGCAGTCCTCACTCCAGATAAACTTAACCCCTTTACGCGTCAACCGAGTGAGGGGTGTAGAAAGCTTCGCAAAGCCTTCCACAAACCGACGATAATAACCAGCTAATCCCATGAAGCTGCGCACCTCTGATACAGTCGTCGGTCGGGGCCAATCACGAACTGCCTCAATCTTCGCCGGGTCTACAGCTACACCGGCGGCGGAAATCACATGGCCCAAGAAAGCTACCTCCCGAAGCCAAAACTCGCACTTCACCAGCTTGGCATACAACTTCTTCTCCCTCAGAAGTTGTAGCACAGTCCTCAAGTGCTCCTCATGCTCAGCCTCGCTTCGGGAGTAAACCAGGATATCATCTATGAACACCACCACAAAGCGATCCAGAATGGCCGAAATATCCTGTTCATCAAGTCCATAAAGGCGGCAGGGGCATTAGTCAATCCAAATGGCATAACTGTAAACTCATAATGCCCGTACCGTGATCTGAAAGCAGTCTTAGGAATATCCTCGGCCTTCACCTTTAATTGGTGGTAACCAGACTGTAGATCAATCTTGGAAAAGACACAAGACCCTTGCAGCTGATCAAAGAGATCGTCGATGCGCGGCAGAGGGTACTTGTTCTTAATGGTCACTTTATTCAGCTCCCTATAGTCCACACACAGTCTAAGTGACCCATCCTCTTCTTCACGAATAGCACCGGTGCTCCCCAGGGCGACACACTGGGTCTAATGAAACCCTTATCCATCAAGTCTTGCAACTGTGCTTTAAGCTCTCTCAGCTCAGCCGGTGCCATCCGGTAAGGAGCCTTAGAGATTGGCGCAGTTCCTGGAACTACGTCAATCACAAACTCGATCTCTCTGTCGGGCGGCATACAAGTCAGCTCAGGTGGAAACACATCCGGGAACTCGCGGACGATAGGGATATCCCCGAGTCCCGGTGCCGCCGTAGGCCCCTCAACAACACTAGCCAAAAAGGCTACACATCCTCGATGAATCATCCGCCTCGCTCGGGAAGTCGAAACCATAGAGGCAAAGAAAGCACTCTGACATCCCCGGTACACCAACACCTCCTGGCCTGGCTCTCTAAAAGTGACAGTCCTCTCGGCACAGTCAATAGTCGCAAAATACCGAGCCAGCCAGTCCATCCCGAGAATCACATCAAAATCCTGCAGCTGTCTCAAGACCAACAGGTCTGCTGGCATAATCCAGGACTCGATCTGCATCGGGCAGGACCAACAACACTCCTCCACGAGCAAAGTGTGATCGGAATCTGAACCTCTCGTGCACGTGGCAAAAGTCCTACCTCTAACCCATGTAATGATGCAAATGATCTACTAATGAAAGGATGCGAAGCTCCAGTAACAAAAGATATGAATCCAAATGCCAGAAATAGACCATACCTGCCACCACACGGTCAGCCGTAGTGGAATCCCCCGCCTGCGCTAAGCTATCCCGACCGCTCAACAACGGCTGTCTCTCACCAGAAGGGTGTGGGGGCGAAGCTCGGTCTACCTGGAGACCTGTCGGTGAAGCTCCCGGTCGTAGCTGGGAAGTAGTAGGGACGGACACTAAAGTGGGTGCCGCCGCCGTCCCCGAGGGGCACGCAACTCGCAGGTGCCCGGGCTGTCCACACCTATAGCAGCGACCCCACCGCTGGGCGCAAGTGCCGGGAAAATGCTGACCTCCACAGAAAATACAACTGTAGGGAGCCCGCACTTGCCGTGTCTGCTGCTGCTGCGGAGATCCTTGCTGGGATGCGATAGGGGCCAACGCTGAAGAAGGGGGTACAGAGGTCGAAAAGGGGCACGCAGCTCGAATGTGCCCAGACTGCCCACATCGGAAGCATCGACCCCGCCTTAAGTCACAGGTACCTGAGGGGTGTCGTCCTCTACAGAAAACACACCTGCCGCGAAACCGTGGCTGTCTAGAAGAACTGGCCTGTCCAACAACATCCGGGCTGGGCGTTTCCTCTCAAAACGCTGCTCCGATGCCCTAGCCCTCTCTCCGACTGCCGAACCACCTCTCTGCGCCAGTAGCTGCTCCAGGCGCTGGTCCTGTCGAAAGCTCCTCGCCACTAAATGGGTCACCAAGGCCCGCAGTTCCCCCAGCTCTGTAGATACCGCCTGCTCGGGCTCCTCAGAAGGGGTGGAGATACTCCCGACGGAACAACGACGACGGGGCGACATACTGTCACAAAAAAAACCACAAATCAGTAACATAACCCCACACGACCCAATCTAGCGAAAGTCAAAGACATCCCCCAATTTTTGCGACTTTATGTTGTCTGCAGCCAACATAACGGTCCCCCAGAAATTGGGTATATCGATCCCTCTTCACTCACTGGAAGAGTCCAAGTAAATAAATCAACGACTTTCGCGAAATGTCACGTCTCTCACGCCCTATCATCCTAGGGTCTGCCAAAAGCCTAGGGTTTCCTAAGTCCCATCTGACCTATCCCTAAGCTCTGATACCAACTTAATCTGTCACGCCCCGGGGGTAACCAGAACCCGGGCCCGCCAACAGATCCGCCGTGTACACAGAATTTCCCATGTACACGAAGCGCTGGTAACCTGCTCAGATAGATAATATACAATAAAAGAGCATAAACAGAGCTGAACTAATAGAACTAACAGTAATCTCAGACTGAATTAAACTGTAAACTGAAATAAAAGTACAATATACTCCCAGCTCACCAAAATAATACAACCAGCTGGCCACAGCCAGACCCAAAAGTAAACTACTAAAGTCTGAGATACAAAAGGGGAGTACAGTAAAAGTCTAGCTAATCTCTCGCTCGGGGTAGACGATCTAGCTAGTCGGCAATCCTCTTACCTCGATCTGCCGCTGAAGGCCCAGCAGCTCCCACGGTCGACTCTGCAAAACAAAGGGGAAAGAGGACAAGAAACAACAATAATGGGGGTGAGAACTACTAGATAAACCAGTAGCCTCCCCTAGTGGGTAAAACCTCGAATGCTGACAAACCCACTAGGACTATAAGAGGCAGAAAGGAAAGAACAGAGGTATGCAATAAAGACTGCAGGAAGGAACTACCAATACTATGCCTCTAAATGCAGTGCCAAAAAGATAACTGTATGTATGCAACTACAAGGCTGACTGCCCAAGAAACCCAATCAGAGGACCAGAAAATACTGGCACTGCCTGCTCTGTCATCAATCGCAACTCATCAAGGTGCCCGGCGCTCGGCACGGTGTAAAGCCTACTCCGGAGTGGCACTCGAGGGGAGCGACCCACACGAGTAAAGTATGTAAAGTATCCCTGTATCACGTATCTCTGTATCAAGCATCTCTGTAACCAATGTCTCGCAATAGCAGGACTGGATCATGACTATGATCAAAGTGGGAATACTCCATCCACTAATGCAACCCCAATCCCCAATCTGATATGATAATAACATCCGGTCAACCGCCCAAAATCCGCGGTCACCGCTGAACCCATAGACCCCAATCTGATAAGGTAAAAACATCTGGTCAACCGCCTAACATCCGCGGTTGCCACTATGCCCTACAATCCCCAAGACGAGTCTAAACTGTCCCAGACTCAAGATCCGACTACACTATCTCAAGATCCCGATCCGACTCGATCATCATGCATCGATAGAGAAGAATAACAATAAACACATGTTTTCTCCTAAGTCAAATCCCATAATATAGTGTTGCAGTAAAATAGTGGCCTAACTAGCTGTCCAAATAAGCATGCAAGTGTTCTTTTAAAAGCATTTGAAAAGCGACTAAGGTTTCGTGTGAAGACTCATTTTAAAATATTATTGAGCTACTTAGTTGCATGCGGTTCAAGATATGGCAGTTGTCCAAATTTATTGTCCCAGATTTATCACATAGAAGCTATCAATTAATTTAGGGGGGCCTATGCAATAGGTTCATGTACCACAAGTTAACTGTCACATTTATAATTGTAGAACTCTTCTACTCCTAGTGAGCAAGTCAACAAAGAGGAAAGCGCAACCACCCACCTCGAAAAGCGTGTATAATGCACCCAGAAAATACCCGCTGTCCTCTAAACACACCGTCAGCTGCAACAATGTCCTACAGTATCACACAAGTGTACAAGGTGTAAATATCACAATTTCCAAACACACATTTGCTGTTTTAAAATCAGCACGCAAAACGAGGAATTTTACCTCTGTCCCGAGCTCCTAAAATCCCAGAAAAATCACGGTTGCGTTCCTCGCGAAAAATCACCCAAAATCGACTCTTGAATCACCCCGATCCGATATTCCTACGCGGAGAAATAATTCGTCGAAGTTGCCGCTGTCCAAAAATCCAAACAGCAAAAAGGGGTGTCAAATCACCTCGGGAATCGTGCCAAGAGATCGGAATCCGGAGAAACCATCAACACGGAAAACGAAGCCCTACCTCTTAGGAACACACTGGCGAAGAAATCGTCGGAATCGGACTTCTGTGCTGCGCAGGGGACTCCTCGGACTGAAATGCGACGATAACGGGCCGAAATGGGGGAAAACCGAGGCACACTGTAAAATCCGGAACGCCGCTGTCGATCTTCCCAAAAATCTGGAAACGCACCACGAGGTAGAAAATTAGAAGAGGAAAAACTTCTCTTCTCACACCTCTCCCTGGATCTCACTCTATTTCCCGGAAAAACCCCAACAAAGGGGAGGAGGGGGCCTATTTATAGGCCCCCAAAAACAATTGGCATAATCCCCCTGTGTCCCCACTTTCGGGCGCAGGGGGGTTTTCGGGCTGCTACAGTGCAGCCCGGCCCGCCAAGATTCGGGCGGCTACAGTGCGGCCCAGCCCAACCCGGGCCGCACACGGGATCCCCGCCCGTCCGACCTTCGTCCAACCCGGCCCTGGGCCCGCCACGCGTCCGCCAAACAGGCGGCAGCCGTGCGGGCCCAGTGGGGGAGCGCCACGTCCCCCCCCCCGGGTCAGCCCGCGTGCGGCGCCCGCCAATGGCGTGGCGCCACGTGGGGCGGGCGCCGCCGCTCGACCGGGCGCCGGTCCGTCAACGCGCCGCCCGCGTGCGCGTACGGCCGCCCACGCGCGGTGTTGCGTGCGCCGCGCACCGTGAGCCGACCAATCCGGGGCCGCCACGTGGCGCGCCCCTGTCCACCGTGCACCGCGCCTGACCCAGCGCCTGCCCGGCCTGCCCGCGCTGCCCGCGCACCCTCCCGTGCGCCGCGCGCCCTAGACCGGACCAACGGGCGCCTGCCACGTGGCCCGCGGTGCACCGTGCACCGGCGGTCCGCTCCGTGGACCGAGAGCCGTGCGCCGGCCCAATAATAAGGCGCCACGTGTCCCGGCCGGTCCACAGACCCCCCCCGTGCACCATTTTGCGCAGAAAACTTTCGGGGGTCCGTTTTTGGGCATCCGGACTCCAAATTAAATAAGTAAATAGCCGTTTTCAAGCGTTTTTCCGCGCTGAATCCAAATACGGCCTCCGTTTAGCCTGATTCCCTTCCTAAAATTCGGCAAAGTCAGCCGAAGGTCAGGCTTGCTTCCAAATCCACCCTAAGTCCAAACAACACATCACTTTGACATGTTGGGGCCCAACACACCAACACTAGGTGTTCCACACCCCGAAATAGGGGAAAAAACATAGGGGAAAAACTGTGACACTACATGGGGCATGACAGACATTTTGACACCCTATATATTAGTAAAAGCATAAAATTGTTCCATCTTTTGCTGAAATATTAAAAATATTATTTTTTTAATAGTTTAAAATTTTGAAGTATAATGATTATTTTATATAAATTTACGTTATATAAGAGCAGGAGGTTTTGAGTTCGAATTCCGTCTACCTCCTAGCATAATTAATTTTCTCCTATTTAATTCAAGTCCACGTCACGTCTTACGTCTTCCGTCTTGGGCCTATAAAAATATCAAGCTCAGACGTAAGAAAAAGTGTTAAAATATTAAAAATACCATTCTCTCTCTAATAGCTTAAGCTTTTAAGTACAACGACTGTGTCATATAATTTTTAGATATTATTAATTACATCTACTAAATAAAATTACAATTTCAATATTTTAAATTTAGGGTCCTGAGAAATTTTGTGGGTCCTCAAAACCATTTCTTAGCAACTTTCTAATTTTTTTCTTTTTCAGTATATGGAGATCGTAGACATGAAAATTAATCAATGATTTTTAAAAAGCTTTCAGTGACGTCGACGCATAGCGTGTGCATTTGCAGTTTATTATCATGCAATCGAGGCATAATACTTTATTCTTCTACAATTTTCATTTATTTTTGTTGGAAAAAATTCGGTACTCGCTCCGGTACCAGATTCTCTGAATCCGCAATCCGCTCCGGTACCGCAATCCACACTGGTACCGCCTAGTGTTGGGATTCCGCAGCGGAAACGTCAAATCAGATTTTTACTAGAAACCCGTCCTCTCAATATAACTGGAATTAGCACAACCACCAAGGAGAAGAAAAACAAAACAGAAAATATGCGGATGAAATAAGATTCATTAATTAAGAAAAGAATTACACCGACTCCTCTTTTCTTCTACCTCCTGAATCTCTCTCATCCTTCTCTCGTCTTCTATAAACCTAGAAGACTTCTCTCTTTTCTCTCCTTTTGTATCGTACAATCCTCCTCAAGATCATACGTACTTATTATATATTTTATATGCTCTCTACATTAGAGATATATATAAACTCCGTCAAAGATAAATCCAAATCTACTTAAATTAGGATTATACTCTAATTAATATTTAAATCTAAATTAATTTATCTCTAACAGATTTAAATATTAATCTTAATCCAATTAATATTTAATTACAAAACTAACCAAAACCTAACAATCTCCACCTTGGTTTGATTTGTAATCTTTAATTGCTACGTCGAGCTCACCACGCAAGCTCCACCTTGAGCTTGTCTCCGCCGCTCAATGTTGCCGCATCCTCCGCTCCATCTTGAGCTATTGCGCCTCCGCGAACTTTTGGAACCCAAATTGCTTTTGCTTCGGTTCTGATTGTTCTCCCGTTCAGAACATACAAGTTCCCGTGCTTGTTTGCCACGCACACGATCCGATCTCGTTTTTGCACCTTCATAGCTCCACCTGAAGCTGAAATTTTGCAACCTTTCGAGTCCAACTCACCTAAGGAGATCAAACTTCACTTCAGACCAGGAACGTGTCGTACACCTGTCAGCGTCCTCACGACCCCATCATGCATCCGGATCTTCACTGTGCCGACTCCTAAAACTTTGCACGCCGTCCCGTTCCCCATAAGAGCTTTTCTACCTTTAATCGCCTTATAGGTAGCAAAAGACTCTTTTTTCGGGCAGACGTGAAAGGAACATGCCGAATCGAGCACCCATACATCATCCGAAATTTTAGTATCACCGGCCACCGCATATAGCACATCAGAATCGATCATCTCCGATTCTGCTGCCTGCGCCATCGCTGACGTCTGATTGTCCTGATCCGCGACAGTTTTTCCTTTCTGCCGCTTTAACTCATTCAAGTTATCCCTAAGCTTATGACAGTTGCGCTTAATGTGACCTCTCTTGTGACAATAGAAGCACTCCACCTCAGATAACGACTTCTTTTGTCTATTTTCGGTCGCCAATATTTTTACATCCTTCTTCGCTTTTACTATCAAAGCTGTGTCATGACTCTGCATGCCGGACTCCTGAGTTATCTTTCGCATCTCATTCGAGAGAAGCGCCGCCGTGACCGTCTCCACGCTTATGGTCTCCTTACCATAAAGCAACGTGGTCACAAGATGCTCATATGTCACCGATAACGAGGAAAGTAAAATAAGCGCCTTATCTTCATCATTCAGTTTGACTCCGATACTGGTCAACTGGTTCACCACCTTGTTGAACTCGTTCAGATGCTCATGTAGGTTAGCCGCTTCTTGCATCCGCAGCGTGAACAGTCGCTGCTTCAGATACAATCTGTTCGTTAGGGATTTGGTCATGTACAGATCTTTCAATTTCTTCCACAACTTCGCCGGTGTTGACTCGTTGACTATGTTGTAAAGAACATCATCTGCTAATAATAGATGAAGCGTACTCAACGCTTTTCGCTCCATCTTCTCCCATGCCGCATCCATAATCTCCGCCGGCTTTGCCTCTTTCCCGTTCAACGTTTGGTCCAAATCCTGTTGTACCAAAACGGCTCGAACTTTAATTTGCCACAAGCCGAAATTGTTCTTACCGTCGAACTTCTCGATTTCAAACTTCGTGGCCATCTCCGTCAATCTTTTCCGAAGATCGATAACCTTTAGCTCCGATACCAATTGTTGGAAAAAATTCGGTACTCGCCCCGGTACCAGATTCTCTGAATCCGCAACCCGCTCTGGTACCGCAATCCACACCGGTACTGCCTAGTGTTGGGATTCCGCATCGGAAACGTCAAATCAAATTTTTACCAAAAATCCGTCCTCTCAATATAACTGGAATTAGCACAACCACCAAGGAGAAGAAAAACAAAACAGAAAATATGCGGATGAAATAAGATTCATTAATTAAGAAAAGAATTACACTGACTCCTCTTTCCTTCTACCTCCTGAATCTCTCTCATCCTTCTCTCGTCTTCTATAAACCTAGAAGACTTCTCTCTTTTCTCTCCTTTTGTATCGTACAATCCTCCTCAAGATCATACGTACTTATTATATATTTTATATGCTCTCTACATTAGAGATATATATAAACTCCGTCAAAGATAAACCCAAATCTCCTTAAATTAGGATTATACTATAATTAATATTTAAATCTAAATTAATTTATCTCTAACAGATTTAAATATTAATCTTAATCCAATTAATATTTAATTACAAAACTAACCAAAACCTAACAATTTTGTTGTGAGAATTTGTTATTACCAAAAAAGTAAAATACAACATTTAGGTAATCCAGCTCTATCCCCCTTTCTCTTCCTTCTAGTGGCCGAAGGGCTAGCGAAAATGATTGAAAGATCCGTGTGTAACAAATTGATAAACAGGGTAGGACCTGATGAGAACGGTAAAACTTTTATCATTCCGTATGCTAACGACACTATCTTTTTCTGTGAGGCCAAGAGCAGACAAGTAAGAAATCTTATCTTCAGCTGGCAATTATTTGAGTGGGCATCCGGACTGAAGATAAATAGAAACAAATCTGAACTTTTCTACCTAGGTAGACGTAGCAATCTCGATGAAATGCTTGCTGAGATCTTAGGGTGATCATTAGGCTCGCTCCCGATTCGTTACCTTGGTCTCCCTCTTTCAGACAGGCGACTCCGAAAAGAGTATTGGTGGCATGTCATTGGCAAAGTCGAGAGATGGATGGAAGGGTGACAATCAAAACTTCTGTCTCAAGAAGGTAGGTTGATACTTGTGAACGTTGTTTTATCGAATCTGTCGCTATACTACTTTTCAGTGTTCAAAGCACCCAAGTGGGTCATAAATCGACTAGAAGCCTTACAGAGAGCCTTCTTCTGGAAAGGAGGCACCAAGGTTGCTAGAGTACACAGCCTAGTGCATTGGAAATTCGTCTGCCGGAGCCGAAAGGAGGGAGGGCTCGGGGTCAGGGACCTAGAAATGACGAACTTGGCACTATTAGCGAAATGGTAGTGGAGATACTTAGCGAAAAAAACACTGATGTGGGTCCCTGTCATTGCAAACCTTTACTATACTCGGAGAAGACCACTAAGAGAAGGTGCCTCGTTCAGACCCTATTCTTAGTCGTGGCTGAGTGTGGTAGGGACTAGAGTTTTTTTCAAATGCGGTCTTAGTTATTCGATTGGAGACGGTAGTAATGTCAGCTTCTGGTCGGACATCTGGTGCGAACAAAGCCTACAGGGTGACGGACAGTTTTGGTGATACCGGGTAGTTATAGAGTAAAATCCTCTCAGGTTGTGTAGCAGGAACACCACAATTTCGAACACAGGCTTGTAGATTAAAAGAATCCCTCTCCGCCACTACACTGAATGACAGCGCGGATATTGCCGAATGGAGATGGACTCAATCTGCAAAATTCTCAGTCAAATCAATATACAATACAAGACGGGGGTGTTAGAAACAAATATTTCGTCCACCTGTGGAAGATCAAAACTCCGCTTAAAGTCAGAATCTTTACGTGGCTTGTTCGGATAACCTTGCTACAAGGGGCTGGCAAGGAGAAAATAGTTGTGCCTTTTATCTGGGGGAACCTGAGACGGTAGACCACTTGTTCGTGGGATGCGAGTTTACTAGATCATTACTGAAGGGACTGTTTCCTAATAAGACAATATTTTTAAACTGTCCTTCTATCAATAGGCTCTGGGTGGGCAGCGACCTCAAAGGCGATGCCATAAAATGAAGAGATTTAACGACCATTGCGACGACTTGGTACGTTATCTGGCTGGAGAGGAACATAAGAATTTTTGACAAGAAGAAGACCACCTCCAATCATCTGTTAGCAGATATCCGCTCGCTACTTAAACTCTGGGATGCTTTCTGTACTTCATAATAGTAGTAGTAGTAGTAGTTGTTGTTGTTGTTGTTGTTGTTGTTGTTGTTGTTGCTGTTGTTGTTGTTGTTTTTTTTTTTTTTTTTTTTTTTTTTAATGATCCTGCGAAGCCAGGTTGCCTCTCCCCTTTGCTAAGTTCAACTTTCATTGAATGAAGCGGCAGCATGCTGCATTCTCCCTTTTTTTTTTTTTGTAGGGTTGTATGTTAGGATTTCCATATATGTGGCTTAATTAATTATATTTAAATTTAAATTTACTATAGATAAGGGTTAATTCTAAAAGATATAGAATTATTTGATATGGTATATCTTATTCCTTTCCCATCCATTTAATTAAATAGAATCCTAATCAGATTTTGATAAAGAAGTCAATTTGGAACCTATATAAAGAGGTACTGCTCCTTCTACCTACTCGATCACGTGCATTCTGGTAAAATTATCTATCAAATTCACACCATACGGAAGAGTGCATGAGAAAGGAGGAGAAACCAGATTATTTAGTTCGGTTGGTACCGTTCGTATTGCAACCGGATTTCTTGCTTTCGCTGTTTTATCAACATTTCTTCTCTATGACACTCTGTAAGTTATTTTACAGTTTTATTTATGATCCTGGATATTGGTATGTATTCGGTTTTATTTTGTTATCATATCATATTTTTTCATCAATTGGTATCGGAGCCGGTTAGATAAATTTAATATTATATGCCTTATTAAATTGACTTGAATAATGATAAATTTATTTTTTAAATGGATTTTGGACTCCGGATCTAATTATATATTATCAAGTTTTTTCTTGAAATATTGTCACGTCTTACGATTTGTTCATGGCCATCTTGATGTTCTTGATGCGCTTTGTTTTACTACTAACAATCAATAGTTTTTCTCTTTAAATTAGATCTCATTATTTCTTAGTTTTTAATTTTGAAAGACATCATTAGGCCACTTGGTTTTGTTTAATTGTGACCTTACTGTACGGCACCACCGCATCAGTATGGCTTGTCATTATTTTGGGATTCTATGGTTTGCTTGGATGAAATCTAATTAATTGAAAAAGCTAATTATGATTTTGGTTTGTGCCTCTGTTGGATCCGAGGCAATGTATTTTGTACGATTGTGTCTACCTTTCTTTTATTGGTCTCCAATCTGTAATTACTTGAACTTATTTATTATTTCCGAATTCATAAAAGATTACTTCTAATTAATTTGTTTATTAATTCATCTTACTTCGATTCATAAATTAATAAAGCGTTGTGAATATATAGAATTCGTTCACATAAAGAATTTAATTTTGGATACAATATTAATTTATCATACAATTATTTACCTGATATTCATGGTGAAATAAGGATATACATAAAGTTTGTATTATAATTATAATTTTTTATTTTAAATTATTGTATTTATACTTTTGTATATCATAATGTGTTATTTTGATCAGACATGACATGAAAATTAAATAATCATAATTATTGTTGGATTATTTAAGCCTTAGCGTTAAGTTAAATTAATTTATTATTTTGATTGGTTAGGTGCAAGCGAAAGCGGCCCTAACTAAAGAATAATAAATTAATTTACTTTAAAGTAGCGGTCTTTTGGATAATTTTTATGTTAATTATACGGCACTAAGTCAAATTAATTTATTGTTTCAACTGTTCGGGTGCAAGCCAAAGTGGTCTCGTTCAGAAGAAATAGTGAATTAATTGCTTTAAAAAATTGCATGTAAAAATTGCACCATATTATTTGTTTAGTCTGATTCTAGACATAAAGGCATATGGGTGGTGTAGGATGGTAATTTTTTTGTAACTCGTTTGGAGAAATTTGCTTGGTCAAAGCTGACAATTTCTTCATATGAAAAACTTGAAATTATCACGATCTGTAGAAAGTCTAAATTAATTTCTGATAAAAAAATTGCATATTTATACTCGTAACTATGCTCCCAAAGGAGGGGCTATGATGTCATATAAGGTATATGTATAAAGAAAGAAAAATACTTATGCTTATAATTCTGCTCCCAAAGGAGGTGTTGTGATGTCATATAAAGTGTATTTTTTCTAATTTTGGTGTGAAATATTATGATGTGGTATTTTATTAATAAAATATGCATTTTATTTTTCAGCTATGACTTTATCTTTTGTTCCTATTGGTGATTCTGTTCCTATACTTAGTGGTTCTAATTACTCGAAGTGGAAAGAACAAATTATACTCACATTAGGGTGTATGGATCTCGATTTGGCTCTAAAAGAGAAAAAACTTCTTTATCTTATAGATCAAAGTATGACTATCCAAACAACATTTTTGGAAAAGTCGGAGCGCTCTAATCGACTTAGTTTGATGCTGATGAAGACGCGCGTCGGTAAAAACATTCGGAACTCAATTCCTGAATGTAAGGCAGCCCGCGATTTCTTAAATGCTGTGGAGGAACAGTTTGTAAGCTTTAGTAAAGTTTTGGCGAGTACCCTAATGAATGAATTGTCTTGCATGAAGTACTTCGGAAAAGGCCCGATTCGCAAGTACATTATGGAAATGTAAGATATTGCAGCGCAACTCACTGCACTTGAAGTAACCATCTTTGATTCATCCTTAGTGCACTTTATTTTGAACTCCTTACCGTCTGAATATGGATCATTTCATATCTCTTATAACACACATAAAGACAAATGGTCAATCAATGAATTATTGACTATGTGTGTGCAAGAAGAAGACAGACTAATGCAAGAGAAACAAAATGCAGTTGACTTTGTTTCTCATAAGGGACAAATAAAGCGCACTAAGAATGGTAAAGATAAGAATGGCTCAAAAAAGAAGAACATGGAAGTCATGTCTGGTTCACAAGGCCAATCAAATAATTGGACTCCCAAGTGCTTCTTTTACAAGAAAAAAGGTCATATAAAGAAATACTGTCAAAAGTATAATAAATAGCTCCAGAAGAAGGGTAAGTTTCTGATTTTGATGCATGAGTTGCATTTAGTTTCTGTTCCATCTAATACTTGGTGGATTGACTCTGGTACCACATGCCATGTGGCGAATTCCGTGCAGGAATTTCTAAACCGCAGGAAACCCAATAAAGATGAAGCCACTATCTATACTGCTGAAGGAAATCCAACTAAAGTTAAATTTGTAGGAACATTTAGAGTAGTTCTTTCTAGTGGTTATGTTTTGGATTTAAGTGATACATTTTATGTTCCAAATTTTTCTAAGAATTTAATTTCTATTTCCAAACTTGTTGGTTTGGGATATAGTTTTAATTTTGATAATAAAGTTTTTTCGTTATCCTACAAATCTGAGATAGTTGACTCTAGTGTTTTGAAAAATAATCTATATAAAGTATCTTTAGATTATTCGTATAGTAAAATCCTTCTTACCATGCACAAAAATATTGGATCATAACGTGTCATTAATAATGAAAAGTCATCCATATTATGGCATAGGAGGTTGGGATACATATTGAAACAGAGAATCCAAAGGTTAACTAGAGAATGAATTTTGGATAATCTTGACTTCTCCGATTTTGGAACGTGTGTGGATTGCATAAATGGAAAGCAGACCAAAACCTCCTCCAAAGGTGCCAGAATGTGTGATGGAATATTAGAGCTGATTCATACGGATATATGCAGACCTCTTCCTCCTTCGCTTACTGGCCATAAATATTTTATCACATTTACTGATGACTACTCTCGATATGGCTATCTTTACTTGCTTAAAGAGAAATTTGAAGCAGTAGATGCCTTTAAGGCATATAAGGCTGAAGTAGAGAATCAACTCGAGAGAAAGATAAAAGTTGTCAGATCAGATAGGGGTGGTGAATATTTTAGTAGACAGACAGATAAGGGCCAAGTTCCTGGGCCTTTCGCTAAGTTTCTAGAGCAGTGCGGAATTGTTCCACAGTACACCATGCCAGGCACATCTGATCAGAATGGTGTTGCTGAAAGAAGGAATCACACATTAATTGATATGCTCAGGAGTATGATCAGTATTCTACCCTTTCGATATCATTATGGGGTGAGGCGCTCAAAATTGCCCTATATATTCTTAATTGGGTCCCTACTAAGGCTGCCACTAAGACTCATTTTGAGCTTTGGATAGATAGGAAACCTAGTTTAAGACATTTTCATACATGGGGTTGTCAAGCTGAGGCCAAATTGTATGACCCACAAATAAAGAAATTGGACCCTCGAACCATTTCAGAATATTTTATTGGTTATTCAGAAAGATCCAAAGGGTATAAGTTTTATTCTCCATCACTTCCTATAAAGATTGCAGAAATTAAAGCGGCACGGTTTATTGAGGATGAAACAGTTAGTGAGAGCTCTGAATCTTGATTCATTGAATTTGATGAAATTCAAGAGCATTTAGATTTTGTACAGAATATATCCATTATTGTTCCTAATAATTTGATGGTTCCAGTTCCAGTAGAACAACAAATTTTTTTGGAATCACAAAGTGAAGGTGAATCTATCATTGATAATCCACATCATGATCTACAAGTGGATGATCAAATAGATTTAAGAAGATTCTCAAGACAGAGAAGACCGGCTATGTCTAGCGATTATATTGTCTATCTTTATGAGAATGGTTAGAACTTAGATGATCCTCTTAGTTTTTTCAAAGCCATAAATAGCAGTAAGGCAACGGAATGGTACAATACAATGAAAGATAAGATTGAATTCATGAACCATAATAAGCTATGGGATCTTGTCGAGTTACCTAAAGGAGTTAAACCTGTAGGATGCAAGTGAGTTTATAAAACCAAATGGGACTCCAAAGGTAACATAGAGAGATATAAAGCCCGTCTTGTGGCAAAAGAGTTTACTCAGAAGAAGGTATTGATTATAAGGAGACTTTCTCTCCGATATCTAGAAAGAAATATTTTCGTGTTATTATGGCCCTGGTTATTCATTACGATTTTGAGCTATACCAGATGGATGTAAAAACTGCCTTTTTAAATGGGGATCTTTATGAAGAGGTATCTATGAGAGTCAGCCTAAAGAATTCTCGCAAAAGAGAAAAGAGTACTTGGTATGCAAATTAAAAAAATCAATATATAGACTAAAACAGGCCTCCCGACAATGGTACTTAAAGTTTAAACAAATCGTTTTAACCTTTGGTTTTAAAGAAAATATTGTTGATCAATGTATATATCTGAAGGCTAGTGGGAGCAAAATAATTTTCTTAATCCTTTATGTTGATGAAATTTTTGAAATGTATAATTAGAAGCCGAGTGTTGCTCCTGTTTAGAAAGGGAATAAGCTTAATGCTTTTCAGTGTCCCAAGAACCAATTAGAAATTGAACAGATGAAAAGCATACCATGTACCTCTCCAGTTGGTAGTCTTATGTATGCACAGACCTGCACAGATCCGAATATTGCTTTTGCCGTTGGATTGCTTGGCAGGTATCAAAGTAATCCAGGTATGAAGCATTGGAAGGCTGCTAAGAAAGTTAGGAGGTATTTGAAGGGTACTTTGGATCATATGCTGATATACATGAGATCAGATCATTTGGAGCTGATCGGATATTCGGATTCTGATTTTGCGGGATGCCCATATACCAGAAAGTCTACAACTAGGTATATATTTTCTGCTTATTAGTGGAGCGATTTTATGGAAGAGCAGCAAACAAAGTATTATTGCTCATTCGACCACGGTTGCAGAG
Organism: Tillandsia fasciculata; assembly: GCA_029168755.2. Lineage (NCBI taxonomy): Eukaryota > Viridiplantae > Streptophyta > Magnoliopsida > Poales > Bromeliaceae > Tillandsia > Tillandsia fasciculata. Next base: position 16,395,087 of record CM054946.1, on the reverse strand, counting down.
TACATTGCATGTTACGATACCACACCACAGGCTATTTGGCTTAGGAATTTTATCACGGACTTAAAGATTTTGGACTCCATTGCTCGTCCAATAAAGATTTTCTGTGATAGTTCAGCTGCTGTTTTCTTTACCAATAACAACAAGATTACAACGGGCTGTAAACACTTAGACACCAAGTACTTATTGTGAGAGAGAAGATAGATGAAGGTTATGTTAGAATTGAATACGTTACCAAGTGTATGGTTGCAGACCCAATGACCAAGGGGTTGGCACCTGGGTCATATAAAGATCATGTTTGTAGCATGGGTCTGATTAGTTCTTTTGATGTATAAGATTATAACATTATTTTTATCTTCTTTCAATAAAGTTATAGTTTTGATGCAGCTGTATTGGATCGTTTAATAAACATAAAGTTTTGTCTGTTAACGAATGGAGATATGTTTTTTAGTTCATTCATAAAGTTGTGCCATATAAAGTCCTTGGCTAGAAAATGAAGATGATATGGTAATTATAGAAGAAAATTTTCAATATAGATAGGTGGACCACCATAGTTTCTATCATTGTAGTCTTTTAGTTTGAGTTAAAGATCAAGTGAGTTCTAAGGTATTTGACCATAAAGTTCTCAATAATGCGCAATAAAGTTTCGAGTATAGAAAATCCGTTCATCGAATATAATTAATATAAGCCAAGCGGGAGATTATTAGGATTTCCATATATGTGGCTTTAATAATTATATTTAAATTTGGATTTACTATAGATAAGGGTCAATCCTAAAAGATATAGAATTACTTGATATGGTATATCTTATATCTTTCTCATCCATTTAAATTAAATAGAATCCTAATCAGATTTTGATGGAAAGTCGATTTGAAGTCGATTTGGAATCTATATAAAGAGGTACTGGTCCTGCCACCAACTCATGTGCATTCTGATAAAATTATCCATCAAATTCATACCATACGGAAGAGTGTTTGAGAAAGGAGGAGAAACCAGATTACCTAGTTCGGTTGGTACCGTTTATATTACAACCGGATTTCTTGCTTTCGTTATTTTATTAAGAATTTCTTCTCTATGTCTCTCTATAAGTTATTTTACAGTTTTATTTATGATTCTGAATATTGGTATATATTCTATTTTATTTTGTTATCATACCATATTTTTCCATCATTGTAATGTTAGCACTTTATCATTTTGTCATTTACAAATTCATTGTGCTTTGGTTTATAAAGTACTTTATTTTGACAGAAGTTTTAGCAAAAAAAATAAAATAAAATTTTGATCAGAGTAAGATCCAGTTTTTGGAATAAGAGAGTAATAAACTTAAACTGAAAGTTATATTTATAACTATCTATTATTCTTTTTATTTTATTATATATTCAAACATTATTTTTTTTATATTAGACATTAACTAAATTTTCATCCAAATACAAATTTACTTTACTTTTAGCTTATACCTGAATTTGTATTTATCACTGAAATAAACCATTGTTACTTATACCATATATATATATATATATATATATATATATATATATATATATATATATATATATATATATATATATATATATATATAATTAGGCTAGAATACTATCGATAGCACCAAGTCGTTGGTACTATCAAATTTTTAGCCTCTAGATTAAAAAATGTGTGGTTAAGATGATAATGGTCTCTTAGAATTTACTAGGTGGTTGCTTGAATAGTAAAAATCTTAAGGGACCACTATAATCCCAATCGCATATCTTTTCATCCAACGGCAGAAAAATTGATAGTACCAATTGCTTGGTGCTATCGATAGTAATTTAGCCGGACACACACACACTCTCTCTCTCTCTCTCTCTCTCTCTCTCTCTCTCTCTCTCTATATATATATATATATATATATATATATATATATATATATATATATATAATTGGGCTAGAATACTATCGATAGCACTAAGCCATTGGTGCTATCAAATTTTTAGCCGTTGGATGAAAAAATATGCGGTTGGGATTATAGTTGTCCCCTAAGGTTTACTAGGTGATTGGTTGAATAGTAAAATTAAATTTTAGGAGACTACTATAATCCCAACCGCATATCTTTTCATCGAACGGCTGAAAACTTGATAGCACCAATTATTTGGTGGTATCGATAGTATTCTAACCGGACTATATATATATATATATATATATATATATATATATATATATATATATATATATATTCTGTCGTATGGGGGCCACAAGTTGTGTAGTTAATGGCTAGCAATGCCTTAAAAATGAACATTTTAAGGATTGGGTTCGAAATGGATAAGAGTTGGATAAGGCTTGGATGGCACAAGTTGCCATTTGCTCATAATTGGTAGTTATGAAAGAGTGGAACAAAATTGGGAGATGATGAAAGACTAAGATAAGGATAGCAACTACAGGATATGTGGGGGATATTTTAGTAATTTAGTACTAAAACCTCTCTTCTTTTCTTTGGTTGAAGAGGCAGATATTATTACTCCTGCTTTGAACTTTCCTCATTACCACTCCTATCTGAATATGCACTTCTGTTCCCATTCATGAGTATCTTATTCGGCTCACCTCTTCAATTTATTCAAAAAATAATAGTATTTAATTGATGAAAAGTATAATTAAATATTTCGAATGAATAACATATTAGGCTTTCAGGTTATTATTTTTTTAAAAAATTACTTTATCTTACAAGTCAGATATATTATTCTATCAGATCATGAATAAGTTTATTCTGGCATCACTACAACAAAATTATGCTATAGCGACACTTTTAAGTGTTTCTAAAATCTAAAAAAAGTGTCGCTGGCAAAAATACCGACACTTATTGTTAGTGTTGCTATATGTGCCGTCGCTAGGGTGTATAGCGACACATTTTTTATAATGTGTCCCAAAAATATATTCCTATAACCTAATTTTGGATATGAATGAAATATAGATAGGACACTTATATAAAAGTGTCACAAATATGTGTCTCTATAACCTAATTTTGTTGTAGTGCATCCAAACCGAACTTGAGACGCATATACATGGTTGTACTTTAATGACCACTTATATATTAGTGGTCCATGAAAATGAGGCTATTATAGCTAGCTTAGCTTAGCTTAGCTTAGCTTAGTGCTTGAGAGAGACTCAACAGGGACATCAATGGTTGCTCCTCCTCTTCACCCTTGGTCTATCCATAGCATGGTATTATATGATTAGCAACTCTACCAATGAATTGATAAAATGGTGCATCAAGAATATACTCTCAAAATGGATGATGGACAATGACCTATACATTCCCCTTGGTTGCAAATATCTATAGTGCATGGTTGCAAAATATCTATGGCCCTTTTAATTACTCGCTATTCTCGGTTTGATGCATTCGCTGCAATGTTTGGATCATGCATGTCGAGCTCAGTGATTCGTATCAAGCACGTTATGATCAGATTCAATGCATACTACTCATCGATTAATAAAAAAAAAATAATATGCAAAATTATTGAATGATTAGAAGACTTTTTTTTTTTTTTTTCTTTTTTTTTTTTTGTACATTCTTTAGGTGAAAAAATTAAATATATATTTGAAAGACTTTTTCTTAGTTTTTTTTTTTTTTTTTTTTTTTTTTTTTTTTTTTTTTTTTTTTTTTTGAACAAATTAGTTTATTTAATTACTAGTTTTTTTTTTTTTTTTTTTTTCCTTTTCAAACTAGATACATATATTCAAGCTTTCACCATTTAATGATCAACTTTATGTAAGTATACTTATGGCATCATTATATTGCATCTCATTTATGGTATTACCATTGAATTGAACTAGCCATTATTTTGTTGATAAAAATGTATAAAACTAACCTATTATTGTAGACATTTGGAAATGAAAATCTATATTTTGGAATTTTTGACTTTTTATTATTTGGTTTCTGAAACATTACTACTACGTATAATTATTGCATCAGAACAAATAAAACAGATCAAATAAATTGAAATGTTGGATGATAAAGTCAAAATTTTTACATATTAGATAGTAACTTTCAAAATTAACCAAGTTCAGGTTAGTTTGCTATGTTCTTTTTGGACCAGGTTCAATGGATTTTTTAATTTCTCAGCCTCATTATAGGTCCATGGGCCATAGTTTGGGGGCCCACCTAGCCCTCCAATTGGGCTTTCTCTAATATAATATTACGCCGCCATGAAATGCTTATTCAAAATAATAATAATAATAATAATAATGTAAATGACTGTAGAAATAAATGGTGGATTGGTTGCGAATTTCGTAAAATTTTAGGTACTTTTATTTTTAAACTCTGATCACACTTAAGCTAACCAATTATAACAACAAGAGGGTCTCTCCACTAAGATGAGTCTGACAAATCTAATTATATGAAAATTTGAGTAAAAAAAAACTAAAAAAAAAACAATGCCAAATAAGGTTCCCAAAAAAAAAAAAAAAAAAAAAAAAAAAAATCCTCTATAATATTTATAATAAAGGATAAGCATATTATTTTGCCCGAAAAGGTTCAGTGTATTTTCACTTTGTTATTATATAGTTATAAAATATTTATAAATTATAATTTTTGTTTTATCAAAAAATTTGCCATCAATAAGATAGTAAAATAATTTAAAAAAAGAAAAAAATCGTAGGGGGTACTTTGTTTAATAATAGATTCTTACTATGAAACAAAAATTAAGTTTAACTTTTTAAATTACAGAGTGGAAAAGTAAAACATGCTAAATCACAAAATAGTTAAGTGTAACCATAAGATGACAAAATAAAAATATAATAAATTATATAAAAAAAAATTGACGTTTACTCTACAATAAAATATAGTGTCAGAGTATTTTGTAATTAAAAAGACACCCTTCAAAATAATTTTAGATTAAATTTTTATTTTTTTTAATTTTGTCGGGAGCAGATCTTTAGATCAGATTGGGTGAATTTGGCCCGGATTGGCACTCACCTCACACTTTGTTTTATCGGTGGGTGGGGATGAATTCGGGACGAAATAATTTTTATTTTATTTTTTATTCTAATCTAGTGGGTGGGGATGAATTCACGACGAATTAATTTTTATTTTATTTTTTATTCTAATTTAGAAAACATTTGGTTATATGTAAAATTATGAAATATGATTTTTTGTAAAAAAAAAAAAAAATTTGGTGAAAGCTTGTAGTGTTTGGTTTGTAGGAGAAAAATAATTTTTCACCACCATTTATTTGCTTGAAAGAATAAAAATTCGCAGAAAAATTATTTGCTTGAATTTTTATTTTCCACCGAAAATCGATAGAAAAATAAAAACACTCAATTTTCTTCAAATATATAAAAATTATTTTTTGAATTTTTTTACATCTAAATAAACACACGGAAAATAATTTTTTAATTCGAAAACTAACTTTTAGTATATTATATAATACCAACCGAGCATACTGTCACGGACTTAAGTTTTTCGCCTACCAAAAGTTCGTGCGCCGCCCGCCTTCCTGCTCGAAGAGGGCAAGCCTTGCTCTCTGTTTTCTAGCCCGGACCTTCGCGCCCTACAACTAAATGCAAAAGTAGAGAAAAGAGAAAGTAGTAGTGGTTCCGCAGAAAAAACTAAGTACTCTCTTTACTTAGAAAATAACACTACAAGATACAACTCTTTCTTGTTGTTTTGGCCTTAACCAACTCCCCTATTTATAGGCTTATGTACAAACTCACCCACTAAGCCTACATTAAATACCCACTAAGTCTAGATTTTGTTCGACCGTCAAAAACTTAATTCCGTGACAATACGCTTACCGTTCCATTCGGAGTGATAGAGTTTTGACAGATAAGAATAAATTAAAGAAATTAAAGGGTCCTATATTAGAAGTGTTTTGCTGTATACGTACCTTACTTTTGCTATGAACGAGCGAATAAAATTGATAACACAATTTTAGAAGGATTGTGATATGCACAATAGTTCAGCAAACTGAATTGACTTGTCAAATTGACTTTTAAACTGGTGACGAGGAAGGCCCACAATTTGCTGCTTCGGCACCCCCTCACATACGCTCGCTGAATCATCAAAAACCTTTCTCATTTTCTAATAAAAGTTTTGTCACCCAATTACTATTGGAATAAATTCAAAATTTCAACAATACTTTTATTATTAATTTTTAATTTATTTTATTATTTAATTATTTTAAATTTTTATTAATTTATGCTTTTATTACGTAGGTTTTCTTTATGCTTTTATTATAGAAGTTTTTCTCACGCGCACGCTTTATGCTGTGAAGCGTTTATCCTTTTTGCTAATTATGGCTCTATGCTAATTAAAGTAATCTTTAATTTTTTCCAATGGTCTACTCCCCGTCCTCTCTATGTATGCTTACTGATTATACAGTATAGCATAGGAAAAAAAAAAAAAAAACAAGAAACAAAAGAGAAGGATTTAGAGAAATATTTATTTTACTTCATCTTATATTTTTTTTTTTCTTCGTTTTTAATTTTTGCATTATTAAGTGTTGAAAGTAACTTCGTCAAATCACTTTCGCGGTCATGCTCGTAGGAGGGGGAGTTCTGGTCGTACCTTGGAATAGTGTCTCCGATTAATCCGCATGAAGGACGGAAATACGCCTTAGGGCAGTGGCTCGCACGCTTCCGAATCAATTTCTTTCATCTACAATTTTTGAAATTTTTAATAGCGATTAAAGGTAAGTTATGTTATTCAATTTTAAACAAAAAATAATTAGATAATTTAATCATAATCAAAATTAGTGCGATTATTTTTCTAACAATTACTTCTTTTCTCTTTTTATTGTTGCGTCAAAACCACGTTTGAGATCCATCTATGTAACACCTCCGGAATTTGGATTAGTCCTATATATAAATAATATAATAGGACTAAATCTCTTAACCCGGCTATAGCATTTTGGATGGTAGCAAGATCCAAGAGGTTATGAGAGTTAAGCGTGCTAGAGCTAGAGTAGTTCTAGGATGGGTGACCCCCTTGGAAGTGGGGCGTCACAGTTGGTATCAGAGACATTCACCAGCCGGAAATGTGAGATGAGTCTCGGCTGAGCCAGGGTTATATAGCGGGTAGAGCGAGGCTCCCCGGCTAATGACCGTTGTGGGTGGAGTGCAGCTCCCCACAAGGTCGGCTAAGGCTAGCGAGATGAGTCTCACATCGCCTGGTGCTTGTGAGTGTGCTTGAGCCTGACGTGGACGTCAGGACTTAAAGGGGGGAAGAATGTGACACTCCCGGAATTTGGATTAGTCCTATATATAAATAATATAATAGGACTAAATCTCTTAACCCGGTTATAACATTTTGGATGGTAGCAAGATCCAAGAGGTTATGAGAGTTAAGCGTGCTAGAGCTAGAGTAGTTCTAGGATGGATGACCCCCTGGGAAGTGGGGCGTCACAATCTACATAAGACAATGATTTTTTGGCAAATATTATTTGTACATTCTATTTTGTTGGACCAAGGTGAAGCAACATTTCGAGTCCATTTCTACAAACAAGCGCAAAAAATAAAGGTTACTAAGTACCATGCTTTGGATCATGATTAAGTATGTTTCGAAATCTAATTCATGTTCCGAAACCTGGGATTACATTCTGTAGAAGTCGAAGGTGCTGGAGCTTAATCTGCGGAGTTATGTTTCGGAACCTTGGTCATGTTCTGGAACAAGTAACTCCCATTCCGAAAACTGACACGCTAGAACTTGATCTAGAGTGTGAGGTTATGGAACCAATTATTTAAGTTTCGAAACCAAGAGTTGAGATAAACAAGTCAAATTGGATTCGACTTTGATTCAATCTAATCTTGTGGTTTAACATTAGGGTTGGACCACCAACATCTAATATTAATTTAGGTCTTTTAAACAGAGATCGCTGACTAGGAGCAAATCGAAAACTTCGATGGACAGTAGTGATCGCTTCTCTTTCACTTTGGGATTTAGTTCTATTGAGAGAAATCTTTGTTGAGAGGAAGATGTAGGAAAACACAGAAAGATTTTCTTCTATTAAACTCTACTTTTTTTTATTTTTTTATTATAAATTAATTAAAAAATATATTGAGGTTATATTCGTGGACGTACGTCAACATAACATTAGTCGGTCTATGTAATCTTTTTGTGCACTTTATTATCTTTTCTGCTTTGTCGTTTATGTGTTTGTTTTATCGATCAACCTCTTTAAATTTCGGTAGATAACATTTGATTTTCGTTGTGCTATAATGTTGAGAGGATTTCCAAGTATGCTAATTTCTTTAATTTTTTTTACTTTTTAGCGATAAATGAGCCTCAATTTCGAGTGAAAGAAAGGAGTTTATCTAATTATTAATTTTTATTAAAATATATAAAGAAAAATTATATGTATCCATTTTTTTTTCTCTTTAATATTTTATTCTTTTAAAATTTTAGAATTTTTTTTTTTATAGAGAATTATGTTGTTAATAAAGATGATAGAATGATCAAATTATTCATACTTGCTCTATAAAAAAAATAATATTTTTGTATAATTTTTAAGATAAATTTTCGTAAATTATAAAAAATATATAAATAATAGCGAAGGGAGACTAAATGCATTCTTTTAAAATTAAGAGGATAAAATATAAATTTTTAAAAATTAGAAAGAGAGAAAATTTATTTACTAGGGCCTTGTTTGGTTGAGGAATAAGGTCTGGAATAATGTATTGTTTTAGTCTTGTTCTTCAAACACGTTTGGTTATGGATGAGAACAGTATTTCTCGTCTTTATGGAATAAGCTGGTATAAGGTTGGAACTACATTCTAGTCTTTTTCTTAAAACAAGTTTGTTCTTACTTGAAAATAAATTTAATTAAAATAAATATAATTTTAATTATTGTATAACTTTTTAATTAATCTAATATTTTGATTAATTTAATTATTTTATTAACTAATTAACTAACTATTAAATAACTAACTAATTAATTTATTAAATTATTTATAATTAATTAAATTTTTTTTATTAACAATACTCATTATTGTTAATTATTTTATTAATTAATATTTAAATTTATCTAAATTAATTAAATAAATAAAATTATTATTTAATTAATATTTTTATATTAATTAATTAGATAAAATATTATTATTTTAAAATTATAATTAATCTTATTTTTACTATTCCAATCTAAATATTCAAACGTTAATTTTTTTATTCTAAAAAATAATTTAATTTTTATCCAAACGCAAAATTTGATATTATTTTTATTTATTTATAAACTTATAAATATTTTCTAAATAAGTAGTTATAATTTATACACGAACCAAATATAGTTCTAGGCTTCGTTTGGTTCGTGTATTAGAGAGAATTACTAGTACTAGGGATAAGTATAAATTTAGGAACAAGTTAGATATAATGTGAATTTGTGTTTGGTTGGGTATTAGGTTAGTACCAGATATAAGAAAAATAGTGCTAGATAATGATTGAAGATTAAGAGGAATAGATAGTTGACTTTTGTGTTAAAAGACTAAAATATTCTTTTCTTTTTAGTTTTTTTTTTTTCAAAATTAAAATTTCAAAATTTATTCAAATTTTAATATTTATTAATTTTAATTTTTATAAAAATTTTAAATGGGAGCAAAAATAAAAAGTTAATTTTTAAATTTTAAGTAGGAGTAAAAATTTTAATTTTTAAATTTATATAAATTTTAAAAAAATTATAAAAAAATTGTATAAATTTTAAAATTTTAAAATTAATATTTTTTTAAAACAGAAAAATAAAATTTTTAGATTTATTAAAATATAAAATTAACAAAATAAAATTTAGAAAATTAAAAATTTTAAATTTAAATATTTTTTAAAATTTAAAAATTCTAATTAAAAAAATCAAAAAATAAATAAATAAAACAAAGTGCTTTCTTCCCAAGGCAGAGCCTTGGGAAGGGGTTATTCTTGGTTGGTTGGGGGGATGTGAGTGGGGAATGGGATATTCCCCTTATAAGAGGGGATATTCTATTTTTCCCATCCCAATCTTGTTTGGGTACAAATGAAAAATATCCTTCTTTTGTATCCAAGCCAAACCCCGTCAAGGATGTAAAATTTATATTTCACTTATTTAAGGATGAAAATTTTTTTATCTATTATTTCGAAATGATGAATAAAATTTATTTCATTCGAAGATGAATAAAATATAAATCATACACATCATCAAAAAATATACAAAAATATATATATATATATATTTACCGGATCCGAAAGTGCAGCCGACAGCATGGCGGGCGGCTTTCTCTCTCTCACAAGCACACGCCCGCAGTTAGCTGTTCCCACATGTCCCTGCCACCCAATCACGTGACTCGTCCGATCCCGGCGTGATCCCCATCGGAGACCGTGCCCGATTCGCCTCTGCCATGCAGCCCGCGCGCAAAAAAAAAAAAAAAAACAAAAAAAAAAAACAAAAGGACAAGGCCAATTTGCTATGAAAATACGGACGTTTAGTTATAAAATTTTTTCCAATATAATTTTTATTAAGAATATAAATTTGATCAGCAAACAGTACTGACGAATAATGAAGTGTCGTTTGATTTTCATTTCGAAAAAATAATTGGCATAAAACTCCGCACCAGCGCGCAATTAAAATCACCAGGTTTGGATTGACTGGACGGAGGACATTTTCGTTCGAAATTGTTCGGACTGAATTTATAAAATTAAAAAAAATAATTTATTTTTATAAAATTTTAAAATTAATAAATTTTAAATGTAAATTGGTCAAAAAAAAAAAAAAAAAAAATAGTTGCTAATATATATATATATATATATATATATATATATATATATATATATATATATATATATATATATATATATATATATATATATTTTATCAAGGGTAGTATTAAAAATACATTTTTTTAACGTTTTAAATTTTTTCTAATATATATCTAAAATTGAATTCTAATGTTGAACTAATAGAAATAATAATTATTTTTGTGACATTATTATTTTATCATTTTAAATATACTTATTTATCGTTACCAAATTTTTTTATTTACATTTAAATTAAAGGCAAGAAAAAATATTTTATTTTTTTTAACTTTTCAAATATACTTTTTTATAGTTCTACCGTCACTAACATTTTACCGTTGCCGACAAAATAGGTATTTAAATTTTTTTTTTTTGAACTCGAGTGAAAATTTAATTCGAGATGACTTAATAGATACTAACCGTGGGGGTTATTTTTGAATAATAGAGAAATATACTATCAAAATATTTGAAACAAAAAATAAATAAATAAATAAAATATTTCATATGTATTGAGAGGTATATAAGCAATTATCCCAAAAATAAAGGTTTTTTTTTTTTTTTTTTTCTCTCACAGTTACATTAGACTTTTCGTTCTTAATCTACCTACGGAAATTTATAGAACTTATCTACCCTATAGATCATTTAAAAATTGGTGAAAATTTTGATTTTACTATATACAACCTTTTAATTCATATGATTTGAGCCGATAATTTTATTTTAAAAGTATAGTAACTGAACCTATAGATAAACGACACACACAAAATTTGAAGTTAAAGTATTGTTGGTTGGTTCAAATTAAATAAATTGAAAAGTATGATAGTAAAATTAAAATTTTAAAAGGTCAGTAGTTATTTAAAAATAATTCATAGTTCAGATAAATTTTTTACGCAATAAGGGCCTTTAAGTTTTAACTCTCAAATTTTAATTTATTATAAAATATGATTTAAAAGTTTTTAAATTATTACAGAATAAAACGTACATAAGTTATATATATGAACTGCAGACTAATTTAATTTTGCTATTCAACCTTTGAAAATTCTGATTTTACTATCCAATCTCACTTTTTTTTATTTGAATCGGTCAATTACATTTTGACTTTAAAATTTGAATATAATTTATTTTTTCAAATTTAGTTAGTATATTTTATATAATTCTCGCAACTATAAATTTAATAAAGTAACTAATTATTGTAAATTTTTAAATAAAAGTACCGTTTACTCATTCAAATCAAATAAATTGAAAGATTGAATAGTAAAATTAAAATTTTGATAGACTACATATATAATTTTAGTATCATAGTTTATTATAACATTCTGATTTTTAGACCTAAAGTAGATATTAGTTTTAAAATTTTACCTTTTATAAAAATGGTATGTTAATAAAAAATAAAATAAATAAAATTGATTTTAAGCCATTCAATTTTAATATGGCTTGATAAAAAAAAAAAATCGACTAGTTTAATTAAAACGAGACTGATGAACCGCTGGTTCGAACCGTTTAAAGTGGCATTTTGACATGTTGGGTTTAAAGTATTAAATTGAACTGCTTTATAAAATGGTTCACGGTTGAACATGCCGCTTCAATCTGATTTTTAAATTATTGAAAATTAATGGTGCCAGATTGAATGCGGATTTTGAATTAGAATAAAAACTAAATTACAGAAAATTTTTCTATAAAATTTTATTTTCTTACTTTTTTTTCTCCTGACTTTTAAAAATCTATATTTTGTACCTCCTAATTACGAAATTATGTACTTATATCCTACCGTCATCGTTCTGTAAGTAATCCTGTATTTTATGACAATATTTGATGTGTTGCAGTATCATCGCTATAGTCATTGAAGCTGGGACTTGCTCATCAACAGTATCAACCCTTCAACCACTTACTGAATGACGATGGCAGAAAAGTAATGTATAATTTCATAATTATGAGAAAATAAAGTGTAGATTTTTAAAAATCAAAAAAAAAAAAATTAAAAAAAATTTACAAATTTTTTTTCTGTAATTTAGCCTAGAATAAATGTTTAGTGATCGCCAAAGTAGTGGAGGAGAAAATGCTTGACACATTCAACTAAGCAAGCATATACAGCAAGTACGCCCATGGATGCCTATAATAATATATAGTTGCAGGGCCAGAGACCCTTTTAACCTAACAAACAAACAAACAAACAAATTAAAGATATATATATATAGATATATATATATATATATATATATATATATATATATATATATATATATATATATATATATAGATTAAAAAAATGCAAATATATAAGTATGAAAATGAACAAGCAAACAAACCAAAAGCACTTACATTTCAAGTGGATCATGCCCTAGCTAGGATATTTGTGATGGTTGCAGAAGATAGAGCTCTTGTCAGAGTGTCCCTTTGGTTGGTCAACTAGGGCTTAATTAGCTAGATGACAAGGGCATGCCATAAAAGAGTTTGGACATGATATATAGGGGCAGGGAAGGATAAAATGTATGAGTAGGGTTTCCCAAGTTGTGATGAGGAAATGAACAAAAGGGAAATGCATGCAACAAAGAGTGGGGACAATTACACTATAGGATTCTGGTGAGGTGGTGGTGGTATGGTAGGGGTAGGGGTAGGTGGGGGGGGGGGGGGGGGGGGGGGGGGCGCTCACTACATATTAATGGGGCGCAATCTATCACTGTGGTGCTATTCCATGACAAGTACTCATCAACATATCTATGCTCTGACCCTCCCATGATCCCCTCCATGGATTCCTCACTTGTTCTTATTCACTAGTGACAATAACTACTAGGGTTCTGGGAGTTTGTATGTTTGAGACTTGCTAACCTGCTAAATCGATTTGAATTTGAATCGAATTGTTGGGTTTGGATCCGAGTTATCGAAACCTATGGTTTATAGTGATTGATCAATTAGTCCCGATTTTATCGTTCATTTTTCTGAAGTAGGATTTTTTTGAGTGAGAATTAGGACTATGATCATGGAAATAGTATTAGACATATATACCAAGCTGATGCCATATATTTGGCACTAATTTTGTGTGTGTGTGTGTGTGTGTGTGTGTGTAGGGTACCATATATTGTAGATCGAGTTCGAGTTATCAATAAGTGTTAGGTATCATGCTAGATTAAAAACTTTGGATACCTCTTGTGAATACTTATTATATTTGTTAATATAATGGTATAAATTTTATGTGCTAATTTATATGTGACACATCAGTATGTCAGCACATTAGGAGTCTTTTAGAAAACTTTTAAAAATATCATAGCAAACTCCTTTTAGAACTCCTGTTTCCACATATTCACCTATTGTTGGCATGTGGCATTGTATGATGCGTTCAATGACTAGTGAGAAGCAAAGTTGGTAGTGATCCATGCATGATGCTACTTTTATAGCCACATATATTGTTGTTACGGTGATGGGCCTCCAAATATTTTCTATATACTTGTTATGATATATAGAAATCTCCACAAAAAATAGAATGGAAAAGAGAAGAGAGAAAATAATAAAGAATCTGATACGTTTTGGTGGAAGCAAACTAAACTTGTCTTTATTGAAAAAATAACTTCATGCCCACACGTCTTTCTTTGGCCTCACTAATTAATTAATGCGACACCGGCTTCATTAACAATCATAATAGCCCGACCTATCTATTTATAGATTATTATACAAAATCCTATTCCAATTAGATATCCTATCTAATTAGATTTATCTTTATCAAAATTTAACCAACCAAAAATCTTAGATAATCTAATTCTAACTAATTAGCATTATCTCTAACACTCCCCCATAATGCTAATGTTCTTCACACCGATCTTCTCTCGACAAAATATGAATTTTTCCAATGGTAGCGGCTTTGTAAAAATATCGGCCATCTGTTCTTCGGTAGAGCAGTGTATCAACTCGACTTGACCGTTAGCGATCTGTTCACGAATAAAATGATGTCGCAGTTCGATGTGTTTGGTTCGGCTGTGATGAACTGGATTTTTCGCCATTGCAATAGTCGATTGATTATCGCAATAAATTACAGTTGGATCTTTTTGCTCGTACTTCAAATCTGTTAAGATTCGCCGCATCCAGATTGCCTGACATGTAGCAGTCGTAACCGCTATGTATTCGGCTTCTGAAGATGATAGAGCCGTCGACTGCTGTTTTTTGGAAGACCAACATATTGCTCCTGCACCAAAATTGAAGACGAACCCGCTCGTGCTTCGTCGATCATCTACCGAACCTGCCCAATCACTATCAGAACAACCAAAAAAATAAAAATCGTTAGCGTTAGTATACCACAGTCCGTGGTCTCTTGTTCCTTTCAAGTATCTCAATATCCTTTTCGCCGCTCCCCAATGAATTTTACTTGGGCTTTGCATAAATCTCGATAACAAAGATGTCGCATATATAATATCCGGTCTACTGTTACCAATATAGAGTAAACTCCCAATCAGACTTCTGTACAAACTCGAATCAATTTTTTCTTCTCCATCATCCAATGATAGCTTCATATTCGTACCCATTGGATTTTGCACAGGATTGCAATTTTTCATATTAAACTTCTCAAGTAAATCATCAAGATATTTTTTCTGACAGATAAAAATTCCATTATCTTCTTGTTTTACCTCTAAACCCAAAAAATAACTCATGGGGCCAAGATCAGTCATCTCAAATTCAATCATCATATTTTTCTTAAAATCATTGATCAAATCTGTACTGTTTCCAGTGTAAATCAAGTCATCAACATAAAGGCAAACAATCAAAATCTCCATACCTCGAGATTTGATATAAAGTGTGGGTTCACTTTCACTTCTAGAAAATTCGTTTTGAATAAAGTGCGAATCGATCCGACTATACCAGGCTCTTGGTGCCTGTTTTAATCCATATAACGCCTTTCGTAGTCTGTAGACTTTATCTTCTTGTCCTTTAATTTTGTAGCCCTGCGGCTGCTCAACAAAAACTTCTTCATCCAAAAATCCATTAAGAAAAGCTGATTTAACATCAAATTGAAAAACTTTCCATTTATTTTGTGCAGACAAAGCCAAAACAGTTCGGATAGTATCAAATCTAGCTACGGGTGCAAAGGTTTCATTAAAATCAATACCTGCTTGCTGTAAGTAACCTTTTGCAACTAAACGTGCTTTTAATTTCTGGATCGATCCATCTGGTTTATATTTTGTCTTGTATATCCATTTCAGCCCGATAACTTCTTTTTCTGTGGATGGTTCAACAAGCTCCCATGTATTATTTTTCTCTAGCGCTGCAATTTCTTCATTCATAGCTTTACACCAATCATCAGATTTTGCCGCTTCCTCGAAAGTTTGTGGTTCTCCACATTGTGTGTACATGCACTGCTCATATATTTCACTAAGCAATTTTACCTTTCTCGGTGTTGTCTCAGGCGAAGTTCCTGGAGAAATTCGTGGTGAAGCATGTGGTGTTGTTTCAGTACTTATAGTATTTTCACCATTGTTCTTATTCTCAATAGTAGTTTCATCTCCTAACATCGGAAGTGGATTATCCTTTACTTTTGCACTCCAATCCCAACCTTTTTGTTCATCAAATATAGCATCACGACTTATAATTAAGGAGTTAGTAACAGGATTATAAAATCGATAGGCTTTACTTCTTTCGCTATAGCCCACAAAAATACACTTGCTACTATTATTATCCAATTTTTGCCTATTTTGTGATGGAATATGAACAAAAGAAACCGATCCAAAAATTTTTAAATGTTTTACCTTCGGTTTCCAACCTGTCCATGCTTCATAAGGTGTAATATTATCCAGCGCCAAAGTTGGGCTTCTATTAAGAATGTATGCTGCAGTAGATACCGCTTCTGCCCAGAATTTATTTGGAAGTCCTTTCGCTTTCAACATACTTTTTGCCATCTCTACTAAACTTCGATTTTTGCGCTCAGCAACGCCATTCTGTTGAGGCGTGTAACTGGTTGTCAACTGCCTGCGGATACCATTTGATTCACAAAAATTTTCAAATTTATTAGAAATAAATTCTCCCCCTCGATCTGTACGGAGAGTTCTAATATAATAACCGGATTCGTTTTCGACCAAGTTTTTAAATTTTCGAAAAACATCAAAGGCTTCGGATTTATTTTTAATAAAATAAATCCAAGTCATCCGACTGTAGTCATCCACGAAAACCACAAAATAATAATTGCTGCTGAGCGACGGTGTCTGCATCGGCCCACAAACATCAGCATGTATCAATTCTAGTGGTTCTTTGGCTCTCCAATTGCTGTTTCTTGGAAAAGAGTCTCTGTGATGCTTTCCTAACACACAACTTTCACATACAGAACCATTATTATGCACCAAAGGCAAACCATCAACCATATTCTTTTTATGTAATAAATCAAGCCCCTTAAAACTCAAGTGACCATATCTATAGTGCCATAACCAATCATCATCTAGCACTACTTTCATTGCAACATGAACAGGAAAAACTTTATTTTCTGTCATCGGAACTTCAAAAAATAAATCCCTTTTATATTTATCTTTATAAATAGTGCACTTAGAATCTTCAAAAATAAGCGAATAACCTTCTTTCAAAAATTGGCCCACACTAAAAAGATTGGAATTCAAACCAGGAACATATAAAACATTATTTATTTTTTGAATTCCTGAAATATTTGCCTCAATTGTACCTCTTCCATGCACGTCCTGAACATAGCCATCACCCATCGTCACTCGGCCTTTAACAGATTTATCCAAATTAATAAAGTTCTCTTCTTTTCCTGTCATGTGACTGCTACAACCACTATCGACATACCAAATACTGTTAGCAGCTTTTTCTGATGAACGACATGTAAAAAGTACATTATCGTTTTCATTATTTCCTTGAGCAAAATTAGCGTTTTGTTGTTTCAATCGACAAAATCGCTCGATATGGCCAAATTTCTTACAATAATAACATTGAATATTTTTATAATTATGGGGCTGATCATTACCTCTGTAGGTTCTCTGATTTTGATTACTTGATCCTTCACCGTTTCTGTTATTGTATCCACCCGATCTACCACCGCGACCTCTACCACGGCCACGACCACGACCACGACCTCTACCATGGTCTCCAGATGCTGAAGCTTGGCGATTAGAAGTATCTGCTTTATCTTTTTCATTGCCTTTCGATTCGCTTTGAAAAGCATGCTCAGAAAAATTTTCTGTTCTATCTTTTCGTTCCTCATGTGCTAAGAGAGAACCAAGAAGTTCGCTACAAGACAATTTAGATAAATCTTTTGCTTCTTCTATAGCAGAAACTACATCACCGAATTTTTTCGTCAAACTTCTTAAAATTTTTTCAACTACTGTTTGATCAGAAATTTCTTCACCATAGGTACGCATCAAGATAACTAATTCCATAACTCTAGAATAAAAGGTATGAATATTTTCTTTTTCTTCCATAAATGAAGTCTCAAATTTTCTTTTTAAAGTTTGAATTTTTATTCTGAGTACCTTTTCGTTACCTTGATATTCCTTTTGTAATATATCCCATGCTTCTTTCGATCGGGTAGCGCCGGCAATGTGGGAAAATATTGAGTCGTCAATAGATTGTTGAATAAAGAAAAGCGCCTTCGCATCTTTTTTCAGATTCTCTCCAGTTGCTTCCTTACATCCTTTTTCAACAAAATCCCATAAATCTTGGGATCGCAGCAACGTCCGCATCTTCACGCACCAAAAATCATAATTGTCTCCTTTGAATATTGGGAATCCTTGTGCAACTCCATTGGCACTGTTAAATGCCATCGGTATCTTCTTCTCTTGAAAACAAGGCTCTGATACCACTTGTTACGGTGATGGGCCTCCAAATATTTTCTATATACTTGTTATGATATATAGAAATCTCCACAAAAAATAGAATGGAAAAGAGAAGAGAGAAAATAATAAAGAATCTGATACGTTTTGGTGGAAGCAAACTAAACTTGTCTTTATTGAAAAAATAACTTCATGCCCACACGTCTTTCTTTGGCCTCACTAATTAATTAATGCGACACCGGCTTCATTAACAATCATAATAGCCCGACCTATCTATTTATAGATTATTATACAAAATCCTATTCCAATTAGATATCCTATCTAATTAGATTTATCTTTATCAAAATTTAACCAACCAAAAATCTTAGATAATCTAATTCTAACTAATTAGCATTATCTCTAACAATTGTCCCCTGGCCTACACTTCACATAGAAAAAAGTTGGTACCTGCTCATTCACTTTCTTTGGATTCTTCTTTTCTTCACCACTGTTGGAAACTATTACTTTGTTCCATATGTTAATTCTAGCTTATTTGAGATTGCTTATTCCAATCACTCTACCTTGAATATATATGGACAAAAGAGCATGCTTTTGTTTTAACTTCATGCAAGTTCTCTCTTAGGTCATCCAAATTTAGTATGGTTTTTGACAGTTGGATAATTTTTTGGCAGTTGAATAAGTTCAACACTTGATCAAATCTAGTGCCTTTTTTTGGCAGTTGAATCCATGTGGGTTCCTCCCTTAAATAACATGTAATCATTGTAACATTTGAGGATCTCAAAGCGTAAATATGTTGTCAAATTTGAGGGTTTTAGTTGCAAAAATTCTCAATTCCATACAATCTACTTGGAAGGACAATTACTGCATCCATGCCTATAAATCAGTTTTTCTCAATTTTGGGGGAGAGAGAGAGAATAGTTAACATAGTCAAATTAAACAAAAGGTTTATGCAATAAAAACACTTGAATTCATGATCTTTGCATTCATGTGTAAAGTAGGTCATTACAGTTCAATCTTTAGATCAAGAACTCATTCAAAGATCAGCAGGAAGTTGATGGGAGCTTCTTCGACAAGCTCTCAAGCAAACATATTCACACTCCTCTTAAGAGCAGGATCTGATCAAACCCAAGTTATAAAGCAACTTCTCCGATCTCGATCTGAAGAGACTACCAATAGAAAATCTACCGCCATCATTCGCTGGCGAATTCATATACATCTCACCCTTCACAAGAAGAACCGTCTGCCCTATCTCGTTCCTTACAGCCTCGATCGATTGGCTCTGCACTTGATTCCCTGATGAGTCCATGACGTAGAACACGTTCACGGCTTGCGATCCCTGAGTCGACACCTCGGCCTGCGAGACCGACAGTCCGTTTTCCCTAAATATCCGGGTCACGTCGGCGAGAAGGCCCACTCTATCTTCACAGCAAAGCTCAAGCCTCACTCCCTGAACCATCCATCGTTACGTAAATTGATCTAAGCATTGCTCATTATGCATGAGAAAGAGACCTTCAAACTACTGCAGGTTTCTCACATACTTCTCCCATTAAGCAAAAGAATAATGTGTACATATGTAAGAAATTAAATTCAAAAGAGCATACATAAAAATTCAGATTGTGCAAATATATATATATTGCTTAAACAGATAATTCTGCAGGAGTATTAGTGCAGTTTCTCCGATTGTTAAGTTAGTGCAAACCTCTGTATTTCTTCTTCTGATTGCTGCCTCAAGGCAAAGTATTAGCCTTTGCCTCTCTCCTTCTGAGGTGATAGGGGATCCATCAATGTGCCTAATATAATATTCCTACATAATAAAAGAGATGTGGAACAAGTATAGATTTAATACAAGTTTACTCACTTGAAAATATTTAATATCAAGAGGAAATTAATTTGTAATAAAACCTGATGTGCTTCTGGCCCTTCAGCAATGACAGTTCCGTGGAAGACGACATACTGCATATCGGTTAAAGTACACACAGTATCGAATAGCAGCTTAGGCCGATCACTACACCGCACATTCACTACCGTGTACCTTTTATCGGCACAATTCTCCACTGTCACAGTCGTCTTGCTCCGATCGATGGCGTCCTCATTGTTGCTACTTTCATCTCTATCGTAGTCACGGTCAGCGTACATGATTTGATGTAGCCTCCTTTCCGTATGAGTGGAATCGAAGGATATAGAGGTTTTGGCACTATGCTTATCACGATTTCCTCTAAGCACGTAGCGAAGCAGGCGTTTGATCTTCGAAAGGCGCTCGGTGTCATGGATTGGTAACAAGGTTGATTCGTCGGTTATGTAGACTAGCGCCGCCATTCGGAGGTCATGGGTCCATACTTGGGATGCAACCACATTGCATTTAAGGTCTGCAAGCACTGCAAAGATCTCAGAGAGGAGCCCGGGCCGATCATGACCGATCAATTCGATTGTCGTGTGGTCTGAAGAGGCTTGCACTCCGACCGATCTTTTCAACGGTCGGAAGCTGAACGATCGCGATTCCAATGACTGCAAGATGAGAAGTTGTTATTTAGATAAGTACTTGTCCTTGATGTTATTGAATCAAATGTGTACGAATATGAAATGTTTGTATAGAATAAAAATATATATTTATATATATATATACACTGTTCTTTCCTCCAGCTAAAGTTCATTTTTTTTCTTTTATTATTATTCTTTGTTTTGGTTAGTTCCATGCCCCACAGTATGGGAGGCTGCGGCAACCATACACTTTTGTCTTGAACAAGAAACCAACAAAATGTTGGTATCTTTTCACTGTTTGTGTTAAATAATACAAAACAATTATTTTACTTTACAAGTTTAAGTTCGTTTTAATAGTCCCACGACATGGCGTGAATTTGAATTAAATAGAAAAAAATCAATTATGCTCGAAACCTCGATATATTCTAAAAATTTAAGCTAATAAAAAATTTTATTTTAATATTTTATTTAAATTAAACGAAGATAAACGCTAAAATCTAAAAAATCTCTTCAAAGAAAAAAAAAAAAAAAAAACTAGTTGAACATAGCAAGATATAAATTATCAGATTTTTACCCGTTGAATTCGATGGATAACTTCATTGTTGTAGAGCTTATTCCCATCTCGATCAACAACATGGAACACTGCAAAGTGAACAGCTAAAACAAATCAACAAAAGCTTAAGAGAGAAAGAGAGAGAGAGAGAGAAAGTAACACATGAGGAAAAAAAAAAGGGAAAAGCTTCAAAAGACCCTCTATGGTGTAGGGGATTTTCGTACGTACGATCTGCCATTGAAAAGTAGCAAAGTACTATAATTTATAAATCATATGATACCATATAATTTATAAAATCTAAAAAAATTGTTACCATGTTAAGTGCATATATATATATATATATATATATATATATATATATATATATATATATATATATATATATATATATATTCATATTATTATTAAAGGATAATATCCTATATATCTCTATTTCAGAAATATTAATTTCTATTTATCCCTATTTATTTTGTTTTAAGTATATCCTTTATATATTCCTTTTTTTATCCCTTAAATTATCTTGAGTTAAATTTTTATAAAGTTAAAAACAATTAAAATACTATTTTGTTTCTAACTTAGGAACAAATAAAAAAAATTTGATAATAATAAAAAGATATATTTAAAAAAAAATTAAAATATTTTAATTGTTCGTAACTTAAGAAAAATGAGTAACATTAATGGAGGAATATATTTAAAAGGGTAAAATAATAACTATTTAAATATATTTAAAAAAATCTAAAATATTAAAAGAATATATTTTATAATAACTTTTTAAGAGAAATAAATAATAAAATCTAGCTAATATTTTAAAAAATATATAAGCAATTGTCCCTATTATTAAACAAAAAAAAAAGTGCTATATATTTGAATTACAGAATAGTAAACTATAAAAAGGATTACCATCCATGAACCACTCTCCATCAGAAGTAATGTATGCTCTGCTCACAGTGAGGTTAAGATCAATCAGGGCCTGCACAACCTCCAACAAGCTCCCATTCTTATTAGCACTATCCACCTAACAACAAAGCCAAAACCAACAAAATAAATAAATAAATAAATAAATAAATAAATATATATATATATATATATATATATATATATATATATATATATATATATATATATATATATAACTCCACACCCACAAATAACCACTACAGTGAAATAAAATAAAATAAAAAACCCTTCTTTTAACCACATAAAACGAACCTTCACCAGAGTAGCTCTCCTGCTGGAATTGTTATCCACAGTGACCCTAAAACAAGGAACAAAAACACTACCCATTTCATCAAACTCTCCAAAAAGTCAGAGGAAAAAAAAAACCAAATTCATTCTCAACAATTCCGTAAGCTAGGAATTTCCACAAACAGTTGACGACCCATCATTTCAATTCGACCATAGAGAAAGCGAAAACAATCGTAAAGGTCTCACCTTGGCGGGTTCATGCCGATCACAAGCTTCTCATACTCGTCATCAATGTCGGCCAAAGACCCACTATCCATACCCAACACAAGAACTGCAGAAGAAGAAGAAGATACTCTCTCTCTCTCTCTCTCTCTCTCTCTCTCTCTCTCTCTCTCTCTCTCTCTCTACTTTGTGAGTAGTGGCTCTTCGATTCGTCGAAGGGGAAAAGGAGAAGAGAGAGAGGTTTAGATAGAAAGGGAGTGTGTACTGCATAGTGTGTATAAAAGGAGAGCGTATCCTGTGATGTTTGTTTCCATGTTTTGTTATAAAGGGAATCAACATTTGCTACATGGACCCAAAAATGTACCCACGAGAATCCAATAATATAATGACATTGTACTGTGCCTGCAGCATTTCAGTCGAGAGTATTGGTATAAATATGACAAATATAATTCACAGTTTAGAAAAATATTCATATATTTAATTACAGTGCAACTTGCACTAGTATTTTATTTTATTTTATTTTTTATTAAAAATAAGAAGAGTTAATATCAAATGCACAGATTTAGAGCCAGAATTTTATCTTCTAATTTGGCTGGGGGCATTATGGGGTACTTGTATTGTCATCTTTTGGAAAGGTGCCACTTGGGCTATAGGGAGAGGAGGGGTGCATTTTTTTTTTTAAAAAAAAAATCTTTTTTTCACCCTTTCCTTTTGTGGATGTCACCCATGAGAAGATTCTGGGACTCCATGGCAATTTCATTCCTTTAATGGAAGGGGTTTCCCTGATGCATCTCTCCACAAAGATTTGCTTCATTTAGGGCTGACTTGCTATAATTTTTATCCCTATTTCTAAACCAATATAAATAATTAGTTAAGTATAATTATAATAACTAGTTTAGAGTAATTTATTGTTATTTAAGACCATATGCAGAAGGTTTGAGGTTTATACTTTTCTGAATGAATGTATTATTTTTAATTGTACATAGTAAAAAGTTTTGCAATTATAATTATTTTATTTGATTGTGTGATTACTCTTTAAGTAGAAAAGAAATATATATATATATATATATATATATATATATATATATATATATATATATATATATATATATATAAAGTTATTAGGGAAATAAATTTATTTTTATTTAAAATTATTTTCTCTTGTAGTTGGAACTGTACCTATTTTGGGTATACTTTCTCGTGTAGTTGCGATTACAGCAGTTAAATACAGATGCATCAAAATAAACGTTAGATTAAAATTTGTGGAGTAAAAAATGAAAGCTATGCTAAATATACACTCCAAATAAGATGTACATCCTACACCTAATCCGTTCTAAGATGGAAATTCTTTTACTCGTAACTTCCAAGTGACGAGTAAAATTTATTCCATTCTTAAATAGGTAGGGTGTAAGATGTACATCTCAAATAAAGTGTATAAAAAGTATTAACTAACTATAAATTATAAATATCTAAATATATGAAAAAAATTATTTATTTTATAACTAAATTTTTATGTACACCTGGAGCTCGAACTAATTTTTGTCAAGAAAAAAATTAAAAGCAAAGCCACTTAGGGAAGGAGCAATGCTACATGTACACCCTAAAAGGATGTACATCTCACATCTCCACCATCTAAGGATAGAGGTTATGATGAAAGGTCACTTCTAAAAGACGTTTCTAATTTTTCAGATCTCCACCATCTAAGAATAGGGGTTATAATGAGAGGTCACTTCTGAAAAACATTTCTAATTTTAAATAGGCGAGAATATAAGATGTATATTTCAAAAATATATATGTAGCATTTTTCTTAAATTTTAGAGAAGTTAAACTGCACTATGTATAATGTACGGTGCAGATTAATTATAATAAAAATTAACTGCTGGATGAATCCACGCGCAAGAAACCGGATGCACGTATTGCAGAAAATTTGGGCCAAGCAAGAATGGCTCAGATTCCTGATCCTTCAATTCGTGAGACCAAATAATATTCAATCAATCAATATATATAATTATTAAAATTTTATAATTTAAAAAAAATATTTTTTTTAAAAAATTAGTATAACTTTTTATATATTATAAAAATTATCTTTTTATTAATATTTTTTAACTTTTAGCATTTATATTATAATAACATTATTTAAACATTCAATTAAATTTAATAGTTAAAAATTTTTATAAATAAAATTTTTAATTATAAAGTTAAAATTAGAGAACTTATTTTAAATTGCCAAATGTATGAGGATATTTTTATTTTGTTAAAAGTGATTGAAAAAATAATAAATTATTATATGCTCGTGTATATTAATACACCATAGACTACAACATATATTAGAAAACTAATTTCTTATATCAAAATTTAATTAAATATATCTTATTTATAAAATCTAATAATTTAAATATATTTACTAAATTAAATTTTAAAATCTCTATTATAGATTTTAAGTATGTAGTGTATGTACTTATATATACCCGTTATAGAGAATACTTAATAGAATGCCCTCATAATTTAAAGAAAGAGAAAAATTTTTTGCTTGCACATAGTATATACTAATATTTTATATACTGCAAAGTATATTAGAGGATTAATATCACTTCGTGAGAGATGTGGTGGATGAGAGTTTTATCTCATTGTTGAAAGTTCGTACAGATGCGAACCCGGTGACTCGAGAGAAGTTCAATTGGAGCATGACTTCTCTCGGTCTTGAAGCTACGTGAGGAGAGTGGGAATTTGACAAGATCTTCAATTTTGTGTTTTATGAAGTTCGACACATATTTTTAAGTGGGGGAATTGTTGGATTATGTAAAACCATGTTTCGAGTCGATATTACGGTACTCAACTCTGCGACGGGTTGAATATGTTGGATTTGACTCTAATTTGATCCAATCTTATTCCTAAAGATTAGGGATGATACAGAAATATTTTAAAGAGAATTCTTAAGAGGAGATCGACGACTAGAAGTGAATCGGAGACTCGGATGGATGGTGGAGATCGTTTCACAGTAGAATTAGATTTTTTAGAGTTATAATAACTTTTGTGATTCATCTTTTAGATTTCAGAGTTTCATTGAAAAAACCGTAACTAAGAGATCTGTGCCGCCGCGGCGAGCGAGATCAGGCACCGAGAGGCCGCGGCGGCACAGATCAGGCAACAAAGGACAAGCGGGTCGCGGCGACACAGATCAGGCACCGAGAGGCGGCGGCGACACAGATTAGGCACTGGGAGGCCGCGGCGGCACAGATCAGGCAACAAAGGACAAGCGGGTCGCGGCGGCACAGATCAGGCGCCGAGAGGCCGCGGCGGCACAGATCAGGCACCGAGAGGCCGCGACGACGACGAATAGGGCACGGTTGCTTCTCCTCGGTTGGGGGAGGAGATGGGAGAAGAGGAGATGGGAGAAGATGAGTGGGGAAGAAGATGGGAAATGAGGAGATGGGAGAAGAAGATGAGTTGGGAAGTGTACAAGGGCATAATAGAGGAGAGAGATGGAAGAATATAATTCGGGGGTGGGGGGTTTTTGGGTTGGGTTGTCCCGGGTTAAACCGGGACAACAGGCAAATGGGGGGAATACCAAATCCCCCCTTGTTCAATAGTGTTTGGGTACAAAGAGGGGATATCCCCCTTTGTACCCAAACCAAACAAAGCCCTTGGGTTTAGTGGGTGATTGGTGGAATAGTATCATCTAAGGGATAGAATTAATCAAAGGATTAGATCTAATGGTAGAAAACTTACAAGCTCCAATTATTTGGTACTTGTACAAGCACAGTAGCCGGACATATATATATATATATATATATATATATATATATATATATATATATATATATATATATATATATATAGTGGTCCCCTAAGATTTTTACTATTCAACCAACCACCTAGTAAACCCTAAAGGTGCGTTTGGAAACGGGTTAAGGTAGAACTAGCTAATCCTGGGATAAGTATAAAGTACGGAACTAGAGTGAAAAAGCGTTTGGGATGGTTCCAGGGATAAGAGATTTTGTATTTGGTTTAATAATGAGGAATAAGAGGAATAAAGAGGTTAAGTTGGGTAAATTACCTTTTTGCCCTCAAGAGTTAATATGTGATAAAAGTTGTTAAAATCTAATTAGTTCGTTTTAATTAATGAATTAATAGTTTAAAAAAATAAAAATATAATTATAATCATAATTAAATTATATTATTTAAAAATAATATTTAATTTAACATTTTATTTTCTCAAATTAAAATTAAAATTTAAAATATAAAATTTCAACATTTTAATTTTAAGATTTAAAATTTTATAATATTAATTTCAAATAATAAATTTTTAACATAAAATTTTTTTAAAATTTAGAAAAATCGTATATTTGCTAAATATTTGAAAATTTTTGCCCTCAAGCTTTATTATGTGATAAAAATTTGGTAAAATCGTTTTTCTCGTTTTAATTAATGGATTAATGGTTTAAAAAAATAAAAATAAAATTATAATCATAATTAAATTATATTATTTAAAAGTAATATTTAATTTAATATTTTATTTTTTCAAATTAAATTTAAAATTTCAAACATAAAATTTCAACATTTAAATTTTAAAATTTAAAATTTTATAATATTAATTTGTGATGATGAGAGTATTGGGAAGAGAGAAAGAAGGTGGGATGAAGGAAAAGAGAGAGAGAGAAGAGAGAGGGATTTGTGATGATGAGAGTGTATTGGGAAGAGAGAAAGGAGGGGAGGAGGGATAGTTTTGTAAAAAAAAAAAATTATAAAATAATGGGTAAGAATTGTTGTTCCAGCTTATTCTGCTTGTACTGGAACTAGCAATACCGGATGATTCCAGATGCGTTTGGTAGAATAAGGAGGATATCCCCCTTATTCCCCGTTCCATCCCAATTCCAAACAGCCCTTAAGGGACCACTATAATCCCAACCGCATATTTTTTCATCCAACGACTAAAAACTTGATAGCACCCTATCGATAGTATTCTAGTCTCTCTCTCTCTCTCTCTCTATATATATATATGATTTACTTCTAGTTTCAAATTTGTCCCTAATTTTTGTCCAATTCGCTCTTCCCAATCTACTTACTCCTTCCCAGATTTATTGGAGAGATTTTAGATTTTAGATTTTAGATTTTAAAAAAATAGATCTAAAAATATGAGTAAAATTTGTATGCTTTTAAAAATATAAGTCTATTTATATTTGTGAATTTTTTACTATTAAATTTGTATTGGAATTTGTACTTTTGTAAAGTCAACTAAAAAAAAAAAAAGATAAAATATAAAACATAAAATTCAATACAAATTTAATAATAAAAAATTTATAAACATGAATAAATTTATATTTTAAAAAATATATAAGCTCTACTCCTAAAAATATTGGTGTTTTTAAAAGAAAAAGATTGGACAGGGATATGTGAGAAATTGTCCAAAGTAAACTAGATAAAATATAATATTAGTTGATTTAACATTTATTGTTAAAATTTATAAAAATATTATATATATATGAGAATTCAAAATTAATTTTGTAGTAGTACATTGCATTTGTATCCACTCTCTCCTTCAGGGTTTTTTTCCTTTTTTACCGATTATTGTTTAAATTCGACGGAGTCTTATTTATCCATTTAGGTGCGCACGTCGGCCCTCGGCATTGGTGGGAAAACCCAGAAGAGAGAGACCCCCCACCCAAAAAAAAAAGAAAAAAGAATGAGGCGAAAAATGCTTCGGATAGTGAGCTCCTCCGACGAGGACGACGACGACGACGAACTCCCCCAAACCCTAGCCCCCCAAAACCCTAACCCTAGCCCTAGCACTACCCCTCCCCCTCCCCCCCTTCCCTCGAACCCTCCTCCTCCTCCTCCTCCTCCTCTCGAGATCTCCGACGATGACGACTTTGTCGACGTCCCCGACGACCTTTCCCCGTCCTCTCCTCCGCCTCCTCCGGCGGTCTCCGGCGCCACCCCGCTGGAAAGAGGCGGAGGCGGAGGTGGCGGCGGCGCCGTGCGCTTGATTGAGGAGTTCCTCGGGATGCTCGGCCTCCGGCTCCTCCGGGAGTGGCTGGAGTCGTGCGTCGCTGCCCTGGCGGGGCCTGGCTCCGGCTTCGAGGCCATGGACGTCACCGCTAGGGCGAGGAGTTGCTTCGAGCAGTTCCTCTTTGCCGATATGAATGTATGCGGTGCTGGTGGTCTACCGGAGAATATTCGCGGCATGCACAAAGCCGCCCTCGAAGGGCCTTTCGTTCTTCAGGTGAATCAATCTGAGTTCGATTTCAGTGTGAATTGTTTAGCTTTTGATTAGCTCATCTTGTTATTATGTAATTTCGGATTATCGAACAAGGCGAAAGTTTCGGTGCGAAATGGTTGTCTTTGTTAAAGTAATTGTAATTGTGAAAGATTATGATGCTGATAATTTTATAGGGAAAGTAAAGTAAAGAAAGTGGAAAAAAGGAATAATGCTTATTTATGAGAAAAGAGTGCAGGGACAAAGTTTGAATGTCTCGGAGTTTTGCAATGATAATCTTTTGGAAGTACAAATCAATAATTTGATGTCTTTACAAAATGTTTATTCACTGAACCCTATTTAAATGCATCTGAGACTTTCAAGTTATTACATTGCTTATTATTATTTGCGATTTGCCTCCAGCCGCAAATGACATATGTAGTTAATAACCGTACTGTTTGTTACAGCTATATATACAATGTTTTTATGCCAATAGATATGCTTGTATGCCTTATTCTATAGTTAATTATACTTCTATTTGTTTTCCTTTTGGAACAATGTATATACTCTATTTTGTTGTTTCTTTTACCTATGGCCTTCGCGCCAAGATGCTCCTAATGTAAGTTTTTCACATACTAACAAGCTCTTTTTTAGGTTGATGAAATTGTCAACATCTCCGCTCCTATTAGAGAAAGATATCAGGATGCACCTGCTGGGTCTAAGAGGTGCCTAAAATTATCAATGACTGACGGCATTCAGCGTGTCTATGGCATGGAGTACAGACCTATAAAGGAGCTACATGTTCTCGCTCCTGCAGGTCTTAAGGTCAGTTTTGAGATCTTTTAGCATATTAATATTGTAATTTTTGGGTGACTTATATTAGTTGTTCTTCGGCTGATCATAGACATCCACAATAGAATCCATTTATCAGTGTAGTCTGTTAATTTATGATTTTATCCACTGTATTTAGCTGGAATTAGGAGTAGTGCTCCTTATTTTCATTGGTTTAGATTGTTTAGACTGCATAACAAATAAAACAGGTTTCTCCTCCAACCAATTATTTTGCTACGTTTAATGAGATGCCCTCCCTCGAATGTATCACGCGTCATTTGCCACAGATTCTCTTGCTTTCTATGCCTTTTGGGATCATACACAAATGATTAGAATGATAATTTTTTCTTCGATAATTGGTTGTTGATAACGTAGCCTAACTGTTTTCACCGCTTGCTTCGTCATGTTTAATATTTAATCACCCGCTTGATGCTGTAGATAAAAAATAGTTTAGTAACAAATTTTAGTTAATTTTTTTGTATTTTTATAGAATTTTATTAGTCTGATTATTCATTAAATTAATTTAACTATAAATAATTTAATAATTTAATTAATGTAAATAAAAAGGTTTTAAATAGGTTTATGTGCATGTAATTTTTTATAAGAGCTTATTAGTAATTAACCAATTAATAATGATATATGTTAGAATAAATGGCTATTAAATGATTAAAATAATTAGGCCACGGTGTATGTATGAAGAAAATTTTTATAGAGATTCATTAATAATTAGATAATTTTATAGGACTATAAATAGAAAAAAAATAATATAATTAAAGTAATTTAAATAAAGTTGGCTAAAAGTAGAAGGAGACAGAGTGTAAGAGAAACATAAGAGCTATTAGTAATTAAATTATAAACTATTAGTAATTAAATTATTTTATAAAGGCATATGTGAAAAAGAACTAGAGAAAAAAGCTATTAAAATAATTTAAATAAATTAATATAATGATGGGATGATGGGATAGTATAGAAGAAATTGTTCCGTGCACCAGGTGTATAAGTACATCTTATACACTGCATTCCTAAAATTTCATTATAGAAATTTAAATCCTGTAACTTTTATACATAGGCTTTTTATTTGGTGTAGATTGCATCTAACGGACTAGATTTTGATTTACAATTCCAAGTGTGTAAGTACATCTCATACACTGTATTCCTAAAATCCCATTATAGAAATTTAAATCCTGTAAATTTTATACATAAGTTTTTTTATATGGTATAGATTGCATCTATCGGATTAGATTTTGATTTTATAATATTAATCATTAAAAACTAGGTTTGGTGTATTGGATACATTTGGACCAGTCGCCGTGTGCTCCCCTTGACACTCCTTTAATCTTACAGAATAGATGTTTGTCGTACTTTGCTGGTTGGTTTTATCTTAATCACAAGACACACCGGCCATTTAACTTATTGCAGTCAGCTTCAGCAATGAATCTGTTCTTTTTTGCTAGTTTTCAGCCTCTTTCCCTTCTATTTTTTGTGACAATCACATCTCTACGGATGGTATTACAAGACGTCTCCCTCTGTCTCTTACCATGGGGGGGGGGGGGCCCTTACATCACACTTGTTTCGACCTTATATTACCCTTTTTATTTAAATCGATCCTAAGCAAGGCTACATAGAAGCAGCATAAATGGTAGTTGAAACATGAAACCTGTATTCTGCTAATAGACCAGGGAAAGTCAAGTATAAGGTCTCTAGGCTTAGTTGCGTGGGTTTGAATGTAGCTTGTACTAATCTGCATGTCTTTAAGCTTGGATTATTTTCTGTTTCTTATTAGATTATGACTTATTTGCATTCTTTAAATATTCCACAATCCTGTAAAATTTGAGATTGTTCAGATTTCTTTTAATTGCGGAAGTTACATATTGAAATAGCCATTGTGCATGGACTCTTTTATTGTGAACATTGTAGGTAGTTATTAGAAATGTACATATAAGACGAGGACTTCTGATGCTAGTCCCTGAAGTTCTGGAGGTTCTTGGTGGGCTGGTTGATGATCTGGATGCAGCGCGTCGGAGACTTGTTGAAGAAGTAAATAAACCACCTCGAGGCAAACGGTAGTTGCACCACTAATTGCAGTTTATACTTGCTAGTATTGTTGAAGTGTGAAATTCTTTTGATTTGCGAAATAGCATGTCCTTGTCTGACAATTTGACATAAATTTTGTGGAATACAAAAGCTCATTTGGAGAAGTAAATTTGTTTGACCATGAGTTGTCTGAAGAACGGTTTCTCTTTCTATATATTTACATTTAACTGTGTGTTTTAGTGAATACTTGTAACTGTGTAGCTTTTCCACATCAAGTAATGTAATTTTGTTCGTTTCCTAACTTGGACATGAAAAATATGTTCTCTCCCAATAAAACTGAATTTGGCCCTGCATGAGGTCCTACAAGGCTTTAGAAACTTAAAGTCAATGCCAATTTTGTGGAATTTCTGTAATTTTCTTTGCTTCGAGCTGTTGTATTTTCTTGCGGAGTCTCAACTTCTCTCACTACTGGTACAGGAAGCAAGTTATACATCTGCTGTCTAAAAGGGCTTCTCTTGCTGCTTGGCCAACTACTTCCACCAATAATGGTGCACAAGGAAATGCTGTAGTTACAGAAAATAGACATTATCCTCAACCTATAGAGCAAGGTAACAGCCGCTTAAACATTCATTCTGCCACTGTATTATTCACACTTCAGTTGTGCTGTATGTATTCAAAAATCAGCTGGCTCTATTTGCATGCCGGTAATTGCAATCTAATATTTGTATAAATCTCATGCATTTGACAATAGCTACTATTCATACCACCGTGCAATTGGCTGAAGGGACCATTATTCAACAACCTATCGACACTCCGGTTGGAGAAAACAATACAGAAGCAGAACATAACATTCTGGATAATGAAAATATGATCACTGAAGAGTCTGCTGCTCCTTATGTTGAAGGAAACAATGCTGAGCCTCAATCTATGAGCAGCAGACAATATACTGAACCTGATTTTGCTGGTCCTGTTACCTCTGGTGGTGAAGTTACCCCTGATTCGGATATGGAGGACGCGGTTGACGACGTGGAGCATCCACTCATTCTAAGTGGCGACAAAGAAATTCCTTTCACCTATCTCGCCTGCTTGTTGGCTAAATGGACAGTACAGAAGGACAAGGAACCCTATATTCAAGGAAATATAAAGGTTCTTTTTTTATTATGTACGTTCCTGAATGCAACAGCATTTTTGAAGCATAATAATTATCAGCAATTTGAGTTTTCATTGTTTATCTAGGTGCTTATTTTTTTTGAGAGAAAGGTAGCATGCTACCCGCTTCGTTTATAAAAATAAACTTAGCTAGAAATGTGAAGCAACTAGGCTTTGAACTCGCGACCTTGGGTACCAACCACCAAGCCCTTTGCCACTTGCACTAGGGACGGTCGGTTTATCTAGGTGCTTATTATTCATGCTTTTTAAGTACTTAAACATTTGAAACATTTAGATCTACTTGTTTGTCATTTTTTATCTTATGATTAGTTTAGGATCACTGTAATCTGTTGGTGGCATTGGACTTCAGTTATTACATATCATCATTTAACTATCAGATTGTGTTACTTAAATCGCCGATTCTTCTATTGCATTAGATAGATACTACATGATATGTTTTTGTTCTTTTATACAATGTGTACTCTTAATATACCTAAAAATAGGTATGTTTTGTAGAATGTCTTTTGGTATATCTTATTTTTTACCCCTGGTTATAGAGCAGCGACTTCTTTTTGTTTCAATTAATCACTTTTGAATATTTCTATCACAACAAGCATATAATGCTGATAGTGATAAACTCATTTGCAGTGCTTTTTGACTGGTGTCAAGGGATTCCAATTCAAACAACGCAGTAAATTTGAACTCCATGTTTATGTTGATGACGGCAGTCTGAT
Organism: Tillandsia fasciculata; assembly: GCA_029168755.2. Classification (NCBI taxonomy): domain Eukaryota; kingdom Viridiplantae; phylum Streptophyta; class Magnoliopsida; order Poales; family Bromeliaceae; genus Tillandsia; species Tillandsia fasciculata. The sequence goes on along the minus strand of CM054946.1, from coordinate 16,361,237 downwards.
TTCTGAGGTCCTCATTGATCACAGTGTAAGTCCACAACTCTAACACATCTTTGGTTCTCTTATCAATTTTCTTTTATCTCACACTATATCACATTATATACTTTATTTTGTATATTAATCTATTTTACATGTTTACACATTGTTCTCTGGACATATGTGAAAAGTTTGAATGGCTAGTTGTCTTATTGGATGATTTCTATTCATTCTAAAGGTTGTACAGAAGGGTATAGGCCATTCTCCTGAGGAGGTCACTGCTGCTCTTTCTTCCTCAGAAAAGAAGATAGCAGCAGATATGAGGGAAACTCTGAAAAGATTTCAGCTTTTCTTGTCTAAGTTTGAGGTAACTAACTAACCATCTTTTCACTTGCGTATAGACCCATGTCGTCTAGCTAGAATACTTTCTTAGGGTCACTTCCTGTCCAAACTAAGTGTTAGAATACTTGAGTTTAAGATCCCTACTATTAGATATTGTTCAGACTGTTATTTATATCCATGTGCTTTAATTGTGGTTCTGCGATATGCTTTTCCAGTTAAACAAGCAGACAATCTGGATTGCTTAAATTGTTAGTTAAACATTAAACTTCTCATAGGCTTACTATTAGGAAGGGGAGCTCTCAAAGCTATGTTTTGTTCTTTAGACATCTTAATGATTCATTCCAGTTTATGTTTGCAATATGAATGACTTTTGTATTTTTCTTTTTTTTTTGGGGAATAGCAACGTGAAGGGTCAAATACTATTGAGAATTATCTCAATTCTCTGTGTGTGTGTGGACGCGTTCATCTGATGCCAAAAAGAACCATTTTAATATCAGCATCCATGCAGACCTTCCACACTTTTTTCATCTATGCCACTATGAGCTAATATACAAATGATTATAAACCTTGATTTATAGGGTACAATGCTCGTGGAGATCAATGGAAGCTCTCCTCTTCCTGCTGTCCTTGAGATGAACCAAAGTTGTTCAACATCTGATGCATGGTTGCTTCTAAGAAGGCTGAAGATGTTCACTGCCCTGCAAGATCCGCGAAATAAAAAATCGGAACCTATCGATATTTCTCCATGATTCTGATTCAATTTTGGTTAGATTATACATGATAGTCTGATAAGTGGTGGTCTTAACTTGTAATTTGGGAGGCACATCCTTGACTTCGTAAGAACCCTACTTTTCTGCTCTGCTATCTAATCATTATTTTTTTTTGAATTTCATGCCAAAAAAGATCATTCTCTGCATTAGTTGGCTTAGTTTGGAACAATTGATATGGTATGTGGAATTATAAGGTAGTCTAAGTTTCACATATTATCAGTATAACAACTGCATTGAACTTGAGTTGATTGTTCTATCAGAATTGCTCAGAGCTGCCAACTGATAAGGTGATATTTCATATTGATGCACTTGCATGAATTAGAGCCAACTCTGTTAAACCTACAGATGATTAATTTAGTTTGCCAATAAAAGAAAATATTTACCTTTTTTTATTTCAACTTTGGCTGTTTACCTTTTCTTGTTATGTGGCAGTGTGAATGACTGAAAAGCAAAGATTGCCATGTCTCTAGCAGGGGGCGGGCTGGTGTTGCACCACCATTACTTGGCACGCCTCGACGGTGACTTTTTATCTGACTGCAGGGTTGGTACGGGCCGCATGGGCTTATCGGCACATGCGAAATGGGTGGCACGTGCCAACTGCGCCAGACCGTGAATGTGCCGTCTGTGCTAGATCTTGCTGACTAGCATGGAAATACTTATTGATCTAAGAACACAATAAAGGCCACTCTCTTCTAAGAAGCAAAAACCTTTCTGAGCGTCTACAAGACTCTTTTTCAGGCTAAATTTGGATTATTGTCAATATGCTTTTCCTGAAAAGAATTTTCTCCCTATGTGAGTGTTGTAGTGTAATGGCGATCTGGTTTACAAGATACATAAATCAAATGAGAATGTCCTTGTTGTCACTGTAGCCAATGATGAATCTACTGTAGCCAGTAATCCACTGTTCTATTACTTCGACATGTGATGCGGCATACAATGACCAAGCATATCCAGAATATTATATGACATATGATGAATCTACTGGGATTAAATATTTTCTTCTAGCTCAAGGACAACAATGAAAATGTGATGTATATCTTATGACATGAACTAATAGGAAAGCACCAATTATCACTAGTATTCATGATTGCTTGAAAAAGGAGGAAAAGAATTATTCATGCAAATTTTTTGATAGGCATCTTTTGCTCTTGCACAGTCATTCTTTAATTATCTCCGTCTTTATCTTAGGTGAGCGAATAGAAGCTGGATACAAGAACTTCTTGGCTCCTGTTGCCTCCAAGATCTGCTTGCTGAGGGTGTTTCCCTCTTTCGTGACATAAAAGGCGATTGAGAACCAGTTGATGAGCTCAGGAGCCAGGCACATGAGCATGTGGAACGGGCTGTACCATGACGGCCATGTGACATACTCTTGGCCTCTGCAGGCACTATCCACGGCAATCTTTGCCATCATCTCTGTGTGCCCGACGGGGAATGGCCCGACTTGGATCTGTTATTTTTTTCATAATCCAAGAGTTGATAGGTCAGTAAGCATGCTCAATTCTTTGAATTGCTTTGCTTTACGTTCATGAAAAATTTAACACTCTATGGATGTTGAATTTTTAATGAACCGTTTTTAAGTGATCTTTTGCTTGTAGTAATGTATAGTCGAGTTTTAGCAACATACATCTCTGGCCTCCTCATTGACTCGTACTTCGCCCTCTTTTTGAAGCGCTTTGCCTTTGGTTAGCTCCGACTCAACATAGCCAGGAATTAGTATGGTGATTTGAACCTTCGGCCCTAACTCAGACCTAAGGGTCTCATAGAACCTGATCTCAGCTGCCTTGCTTGCCTGAGAAAAGAATGGAATAACTAACCTCAGTAGCCAATTCAATAAAATGCTACATATGTTGTGCTAATACTTATGCCTCCTTTTCACTTACATTATAGAAGCTCATTCTTGCAGTTGGTACTCGCCCAGCCACTGATGTTGTTACAATGATTCTTCCGCAGCTAGCTTTTAGGTGAGGAAGGGCGTAATAGGTTGGATAGACAGATCCCCAGAAGTTCACATCCTGAATAGAACTTGCAACTTAAATGAATATAGTTATGGAATATCAGATTATTTCTGAAGTCTTTGTTTTGACAAATTAAGCTGTGAAGTGGATCTATGGATTGACGTTAATACTCTGGAAAAAAAAAAAAACTGGGATCATTGATGTTGTATATACTTGATGTGAAACTTAAAAGAGTAATATTAGATGTATACAGAGAACACCAGTATTATCTGTTTACAATGAAATATGAGGTTAAATAGGAACAGCTATCAAAATGGGAAATAAAATTTGGCTCTATGCAAGTTTTGTTCATTTCAGTATCAGCTTAGATTTATCATTTTTCATGGCATCTTTTATAACAATTTAGCTTGATTATGTTAATTTGCATGCATTATCTGCTGCTATTCTTTGAAAATGCTAGATTTTTTTGTGTATTATATACATCTTATTAGAAAGTATATAATGTATTACCATTATTCTGGTGAAGGCAGTGATATTAGTGATCTCATCGAAGGAACAGTTGGACCAAATTCCTGCATTGGCTACCAGATGATTCACTGCAGAAAAGAAAAAACCTTCACAATTTCAATTCCTATAGACCTTATAAAATGTCGAGAATTGGGAATTGTTTCAAGAGAAGAGCTGCATCTTCACGTTTGCCGAAGTGAGCGATGGTTTCCTCCACAATCCTTTTCGACTCCTCAGGGCTGGAGATGTCCGCGGGGAGGGCAATGACATCTGGCGCGCCCAGGTCTTTAGCCGTCTTTGCAACCGCTCTGAGAGCTTGCTCCCTCCTCGCCACGAGAGACAAGGATGCCCCTCTTCTTGCATATTGGTAAGCCAGTTGCTGCAAAATCATTAGAATTTTCTATATTAGCAACAGAAGATAGAACATGGTGCATGCTGAGGTAGTTTTCCTTTTTATGCATTGCTGTAAACGTTATTATTCATTGCGTAGTGTTTTTGTAGATGTTTGTAAACCTTTAGTTGTAGCCCACGTACACGAAGTTTAATTCTCGACTAGGTGCAATAGTGGTTTCGTTAGGATTTTGGTCTTTGTGGTGCTTCTACACAAGTGCCTTATGATTTAAGATTATGGAAGAATATGCAACAATGTCAGTGCTATTTGAGTAAATGATGCTCCAGGAGTCTCTCTCTCTCATTATTATTATTATTATTATTATTTTTATTATTTCTCAAATGAGCATGGGTATTATTCCATTCGTTACATCGCGTGACGAGTGGAATAATATCCACCCCAGGATGGAGTGGGGTGTAAGATATACACTCCTAAAGGGGTGTATACTTATATATACCCTTTAATAAGTAGGGTGTCTCCGTTAGTCACTTCACCTACATTCCATCCATTACATCTATTGGGGTGTTGGATGTACAATCCTAAGCCCTCGTTTGGTAACAAGAACTAAAGGGGATAAGGGCTTATCCCCCTAGCTATACCCAAACGAAAATTATAGGGGTGGAATAGGCTATTCCCACCCCTAACTGGTTATCCCTATTCCCACCCCCAGGTGGAACAACTTTTTGTTCCACCTGCCAGTTTTTTTTTTTTTTTTTTTTTTTTTTTTTTTTTTTTTTTTTTAATGATAAGATGTTTAATAAATTTTTAAATTTTTAACTTATTTTTTAATAAATCTAAAAATATAATTTTTTCTATTTTTTTTAAAAATTTATTAATTTTAAAATTTTTAAATTTATGCAATTTTTTTAATAACTTTTTTAAATTTATACTAATTTTAAAAATAAAATTTTTGCTTCTATTTTTGTAATTTTTTAAGACAATTAAAATTAAAATATTTAATATTTATAAATTTTTAAATTTTAAATTTTAAATTTTATAGCTTTTAAAATTTTTAACTTTAATTTTTAATAAATTTATCATATAATTTTATAAAATTATATGATAAATTTTTTTAATAATTTTTTTTATATATAAGTAAAATATAAATTTTAATAATTTTTTTAATAAATATTTTAAATTAAATATTTAAAATCATATCAATAAAATTTTAATCATAAATTAAAATTTTAGTCCTCTTTATTCTTCTTATTTCTCTTTAACTTACCAAACACAATTTTCTTTATACCCGGTATAATTTTTAAACCCAACCAAATAAAAATTTACACTAGTTTTTGTCAATATTATAACTTATATCTATCTTCGGTATAATTAAATTTTTCTTATCTTCGAACCAAATGATTTTTTTTGGTGTGAAACAACCTGTCTTTTCATTATGATTAATTTGATTATAAAATTAATGTTTTAGACAGCAGCTGTCAACTTGTTCTCTTGTTTCTGTCCTTTTTTATTATTTTGTCTAATCAAATGAAAGGAATGTGTCGTAGTTGATACCAGAAGAGGTCAGAGATGGTAGCTTGCACTTCTAAAATCCTTGTATTTTGACTTTGACATGTAAATAATTCTAAGCTTCTATAATGTTGGAAGCGTGATACCCAAGTTCATTAGTTAGCAGACTTTTTAGAAGAAGTAAAAAGTAGGTTAAAGAGCTGACTGAGTTAGACATGTCATCAGGCATTAGAAGTGCTTGGACTCTTTTAGTCTATTTATGTTGATGGACATTTCATAGAGAGTTTCAAACTTGTAATTGCACAAGAATTTGACTACAATTTATTACTTTTTTTTTTTTTATTACTTTTTCTAGTCTATTATCTCTCTCTCTTGATTGGTTGAAGCATTGTTTGCTTGTTGGCAGTTGGTCCTTTATGAGATGGACATCTCAGTGGGGAGACAAATCATGCCTGCACCCGGTGTATAACCACATTTCATATCACGAGTGAGGCCTTAAAATTAAAAACTTAAAATGGAAATTATGTATTTTGTATTTATTTATATATTAAAAATCATAGAAGTGGGAGTTGTTTTATGTTTTTTCATTAATTGAACAATGTCCATTAATTCATTGTTGATTTTTGAGGCTATCTATTTAAGTGTGAATTGCGTTTATTGGATTGGATTTTGGTTTAGCCACGTCGATCATAAAATGGGCATGGTGCATGAGGTGCGCAAGATACGCCGGATGCAGTCAATATCTTGGATTTTTATTCTCCCTTTTAGATTTGGTCTTTGATGTGACTGTTATCTATGACATTGTTTTCACGCTTCTACTGATAAAACAACTCAACTTATTTATTAATTTTCTACTCTCTTAATTGTTATTATTATTATTATTATTTTTTTTTGAGCAAAAAATGTATTTAACTGATGTGAGCTGTGTCTCATTTAAATTTAACCATCTAACTTTTAAAAATTTTAATTTACCATTTAACCAGTTAATGAGTTTGATTAGAGTATTTTTTCCATTAAAGCGAAAGCTAAAGAGTCATTAAGTAGTCAAAATCGAATAATCTGAATAGTTATGTGTATATATATATATATATATATATATATATATATATATATATATATATATATATATATATATATATATATATATATATATAGCAAAGTTAAATTTAATAAGGTTGGATGGTTACATCGAAAAGGGAAAAGGGTATACTTCAAGTAAAGTTTGATCCAATATTTTTAAATTATTTATTAAGGTACGATCATGTGGTTATTTATGGTTGGTCATTTTATGAGAAAGACATTTCAATTAAGTAACTTATAATAGTAATATATAGGAGACCGAGGGTTCACCAATTTTTGGATTTAGGTGATCTACCCCTCCTATTATTTCTTTATTAATAAATTAATCATTCAATGGGTTTTAGTGAATTTAAAAATTTAGATTCAAAAGGCCGTAGATTATTTTGTTTGATCCAAAAATGTCCTGTTAATTAATTTCTCATCTACTTTTTCGGTTGCGCTTGTTAATTTATTGGGTCGTGTTGATTTGGCTCTTTAAGTGGTCCAATTCTCTTTGTACACTTCACGTGAACGAGGCCACCTAAAAAATTAAAAGAGGGATATAAATTAAAGTCAAATTTGGTTTCTTTTTTTTTTTTTTTTTGTTTAAATTTGTGAATTTAAAAGTCTAGGGTGAGGGGTGAAACAAAAAAAAAAAAAGTATGGAGGTGCCCTCAATTATAGAAGGGCTATTTTATATGAGCAATGCTAAGTACATCTAGTGTTTTTCGGGGTTACAACTGTGTTTTCATTTTTATTGAGTACTATTTTTTTTTATTTGAGCTATTTTTTTGAATTAACTTAGCTAACCACCATTAATAATTAATGATAATCGCAGTTTTATCAGCTTAAAAGGTGTTAAAAATAGTTAAAAATAATGTAATGACCGCCAAATCAAACTCAAAATGCTTATTTTATTTGATAAAAATTAATTAGCCTAAAGAGGAAAAAAAAACAAAATTAGAATTATGAGGTCTAATTCAAAATAACCAACATTTTTATCAAAATTCTGTGGTACGCTGATTTTTTTTTGTATCTATTTATACCAATCAGGCTAAAGCAAGAATCAATGCAGAAGAGCAATACTATTAGTCCATTCTAAAGTGGAATATACATCTTACACTTTTTATATTTATTTAAAATTTATATTTATACTATTTGACACGTTAATTTTTTTATATTTTTACTAAAAATTATTTAAATTTTTATGTGTTTTAGAATAGAGAATGTAAGATGTACACCTTCTTTTAGAGTGTACAAATAGTATTTTTCTAGAGATGTATTTGAATTTCTCTTTACCATATGCAATAATATATATATATATATATATATATATATATATATATATATATATATATATATATATATATATATATATATATATATATATATATATATATATATATATATATATATATATAATTTGGTTTTGATCTCCTTTATATTTATTATATTAATTGTAAAACCTGAGGCCCATTAATATTATGTGATAGTACATTAATTTTATGTTTATAATCTCTAAGTTATTTAATAGATTTATCTACCATAGTAATGAGATGGTAATCAATTAATAGGTAGTTTTTGCTACTGAACCTACTCAACAAGTAGTAGTTGAGCCAAAAGAATCCAAATTAAAGTGAGGCTTAATTAATTGGTTCATTGAAATAGAATTTGAGCAAGAATTAGTAACTACATATTAGAGTAGGACTTACATACTTTTAAAAATACAAGCATAAATATTTTTTTATCATTGAATTTGTATTGAGATTTGTGCTATTTTTTTTTTATTCTCTCTTTTTAGTTAATTTTATAATAGTATAAATCTCAATACAAATTTAATAATAAAAAATTCACAAATATAATTGAGTTTATACTTTTGGAAGTATATATATAAAAGCTCTACTCATCTATACCTCTATATGATTTCCCCTATTTTTTGCCACGTGTCAAAATTTCCTTTCACTCTTCTCTTTTTCAATTCTCAATGAATTAATGATAGACTCTTCACATTTCTAACATCCAACTCTTCTTATTCCTAATTCTCAATGAATTAATTATAAATTCTTTCCATTCCCAACTTCCAACTCTTCTCACTCCCTACTTTCAATGAATTAATTATATATCCCCCCTTTTGAGTTCTTTTTATTATTATTATTCTTCTTCTCTTCCTCTTTCTCTAAGCCACCACCTCCCTCTTCACTATCTCCGTTGACAACAACGCTCTCTCCCTCGACCCCTCCAACCTCGATCCTTGCCTCTTCCTTCCCGTCGTGGAGAACCTCCAAATCTCCTTGCCCTCCTCTTCCTCCTCCTCCTCCAAGATCAAAATCTCCATCGTCCACTTCATGGCCACCTTCGTCCAATCCAACTCTCCGTTTTTGAAAATCTTCCACCCCCAACCTCACCGAAAATTTAGACCCGATCCTCGCATTCTTTAGCCGCACGGGGGGCATCGCTCATGATCAACTCCTACCTATCGCCGCCACTGCCACCGCGACCGCCATCGCCGATAAAAATCCTCCACTTCTCCGCCTACTCCTCATTCTCCTCCTCCGCTACCGTTGTCGCCGTCACCATAGCTCATTGAACGTGAACTCTCTCTCATTCTCTCTCTAAACTTCATTACATTCCTATATATGTCTTAGATTTTAATCCTGAGTGAATAAATATTCTACTCTGATTGTTGCTGATAGATTCTTATGTTAGGGTTGAGAATAATTATTATTATTATTATTATTATTATTATTATTATTTCGGATAGGTTAATACGGGAGTTTTAAAATAAAGTATTTAAAATTTTTCTATATAATTTTTTATTTTTATTTATATTATGAAAAAAAAAATATAAAAAAAAAAATATTTTGATAATATTTACCCGCGCATCGCGCGGGTAACAACACTAGTACATATTATCTGCGCATGGAGATGATTTGTTTCTTGCAGGGGACAGGGACGAGGACCCGACACAGGAGCCTAAACATTCATGAAGAAAATGAAATTTAAGGCTCCGTCGCCATCGTCCGACTCCTGAGCCATCCCTGGTTTGAATGCAATTAAGTTTTGACAAGGCGAAAGTTCTTTTGGATGAAAATAATAAAATTAATGGAAAACTAAACCTGGTTCCCCTTGGGTGAAAAAAATGAGATTAATAGAAAATTAAACCTTTCAAAGCAATAAAAGCCAAAAAAGGAAAAAAACTGAGGTTAATCCTTTTATATCTCACTTTAATATTTATTTATTTGGTTTTGTACATGATAAATGATAAATGTAGTAGTACATGATAAATGTAAACACCTACATGCATTAGAACTATCGTATAAATTCCCAATATAAAGTCCCTAGGAATAAATTGATGGGATGTATAACAACTTGAATAATTAATAACTATAAGTTCCACTATACTTAATTAATAACTATATTCACCTGCATCTACCTAATTAATTGTTTAATAGGACAAATTTTATGTTTTATGACAATATGCCAATTAAATTAATAAGTTGAGTTAGGCTACGATCCACAATAGATCTAACAATAAGAAGTCAAACAATAAACTTAAGTTCAGATGAGTTAATCCGATCAAGACCAGTGAACGTTTTGTCTGTATACTTTAATTGAATTGATTGTATATTTCTAAAAGTTTGAACTTTTGAGATTATTGGTTAGCGCCAGCGATACGTCGTTAGTAACTAAATTCAATAACATATTTTGGTGACCAAGATTTCATTTAAGCTATATATATATATCTTTGTGTTTTCCTTGCTCAAAATCTTAAACTTATTCTCTCATAGATCCGTCCCAACTAAAAGTAGCTCATTTAAGGAGACACATATTTTTAGCTGGTCGAAAAAGCTTGTAAGCTCCACCTTATTACTTCCACACATAACACAACAACCTTATTGATTCTAAATTCACATAGATACAGATACGGCAAGAAGTTGGGTGCAATATACACATAGACAGAATCATTTAATGTTTGCCAAAAAGTGGACTACTGAATATGGGTGTATACTTATACATACCCATATATATATATATATATATATATATATATATATATATATATATATATATATATATATATATAAAGGTCTCGAGAGAAAGCACAACTAAATACTCACCTCTCCGATGCCCGACGACGCGCCGGTGATGAGAACCACCTTTCCCTTCAAATCCTCCTTCACAAAGGGCCTCACAAAAACCCAGTAAAGAAACCTCAGCACAAGTGAGATTGGCAAGTAGATCAAGAGAACTAGGCCTATTGCAACATGCATCACAACACTTAGAAAACAATTCAAGCTATCCATCTTTAGAGAGAGAGAGAGAGAGAGAGAGAGAGAGAGAGAGAGAGAGTGTTTTAGTTTGGGGGATGAGGATTGAGGGAGAGAGGGGAACATATATACAACATGTAGTAGTGCAAAAACATGGTGGTTGGTGGTGTGGTCTACCTACAATAAAAGTTAGTAATCCGTGCATGAACCGTTTAGTAATGAATATGTCCAATAATACTATAAATAAATAAATAAATAAATAAATATACTTATAATTCGTGTTAGATAATAGAATTTTTGAATTCACGATATATACGGTTAAATATAATTTAGAGTATTTAAAATTATTAAAAATTAAATTTTATAATTTTTTGACATTATTTACCTTATGATCAAAAAATTTAGAAATGGATGATTTTTAATAGCTGGTATAAAATACTTGTTAGTTTAACAGTATAAAAAAATCGAAGTCGGCTAAATTTTTGGTAGAAAATTCTATATATTCACTATATATAGTTAAAGATCAATAACTTCGATTTTAAATTGAAAAATTCGATCCACTACGCCGTTCGATTTTGATCATTCATTGATGATTTTTTTTTTTATAATTTTTAAAATTACAAAATTCATTCTCTATAAATTTTAAATATTCTAGATTTTATTTAACGATATGAATCGTCGACTTGGAAGCTCGATCATTGAACTTATGAGTACGAAGATCTTCGTCCTCATAAGAGTGTAGTAGCACGTCTCTTATATATATATATATATATATATATATATATATATATATATATATATATATATATGATTATTATGTTTGTAAAAGTACCAAGCAATTGATACTTATAAGTTTTCTACCTTAGATCTACTCATTTGATTAATTTCAACTCTTAGATCATGCTATTTCACTAACCACACACTAAACCCAAAAGACTCACTATCATCCTAACATCACATCTTTTCATTCAAGGGCTAAAAACTTACCAGCACCAATACCTTGGTACTTTTAAAAATATATGAGTTCAATTATATATATATATATATATATATATATATATATATATATATATATATATATATATATATATATATATATATATATATAATTGTACTCCTATATTTTTTGAAAGTGTCGAGTTATTGGTACTCATAAGTTTTCGGTCATTGGATAAAAAGATCCGTGGCTAGAATAATAGTGATTTTTTTGGCCCCGTTTGGTTCGGGTATAAATTTAAAAGGTATAAATTTTTTTATAGCTGAGATAGCTTGCTATTCCGGGATAATCAAGTATAAAAGTTAAATTGCGTTTGGTTCAAAAGTTGATATTTTTTGGAATAAAAAAAATTATGTTTAGATAAAATTATGAGATAGTAGAGAATAGTGAAAAAAGATGATAGATTTTTTATCAAAATGCCAACTTTATCCTTACCTTATATATATATATATATAAATTAATTTTAATTATTATAAATTAATTAAAATAACAATTTAATTATAAATAATAAATTATATTTTACCTAAACAAAATAATTTTTTATATTTTATAGTATATTTTAGTAAATAATAATTAGTAAACAAAATTAGAATGTAATTTTTTATATTTTATAGTAAATTTTAGTAAATAATAATTAGTAAACATAATTAGTACATAGCTTCATGTTCATATAGTCTCAGATTAAAAGGTAAGCTAAAGTAAAAAAAAAAAAAAAGTTCATTCATTGCCCCTAGGTATAAACCCTATTCCGGGGGGCGCGTGGAATAGAGCTTAACGGGTTATTCTGGGATAACCCGTTAAGTAGGGAATATTTTAAATCTTTATTCCTAGATTTTTTTTTCTATTGTTTGGCAAGGATTAGGGGATAAAGGGGGATATTCCCCCTTTATCCCCCAACCAAACAGGGCCCTAGGGTTTAGTGGGTGATTGGTGGAATAACATGATCTAAGAGATAAAATTAGTTAAAAAGATAGATCTAACGGCAGAAAACTTACAAGCACCAACTGCTTGATACTTTTAAAAGCATAATAGCTGGACTATATATATATATATATATATATATATATATATATATATAGAGAGAGAGAGAGAGAGAGAGAGAGAGAGAGAGAGAGAGAGAGAGAGAGAGAGAGGCTTGTGTGCTTTTAAAAGCACAGAGGCTCTTGTGCTCCCAAGTTGTTTTCGATGTTGGGATTTTTTCAAATGGATAATTGGCTCTATTAAATCTGATTTAGAGTATTTAAAAGACTTAGAAATTAAATTTCGTAAATTTTCTATATCATTTGCCTAGTGACCAAAGTGGCTCAAAATCAATAATTTTAATAGTTGTGGTGAGCCGTTTGCAAGTTTAACAGTGTATAAATATCCAAATCACGTAATTTTTTAATAAAATTTTTTTTATACCATAGAGAACATGATCAATATCTTTGATCTAAAATTTTAGTATCATATCATCATATTTTGTGAGATTTTTATTTTCAGCCGTTGATTTTGAGTCATTCCGATCACTCAGTAAATAATATAAAAAAATCACAAAATTTAGTTCGTAAATACTTTAAATAATATAGAACAAGTCTAATGGAGTCGATCGTCCATTCAGATATCCCATTATTAAAAACAACTTGGGAGTACGGAGGGCTCCGTGCTTTTAAAAGAACACAAGTCCTACTCTCTCTCTCTCTCTCTCTCTCTCTCTCTCTCTCTCTCTCTCTCTCTCTATATATATATATATATATATATATATATATATATATAAGAGCAATGCTATCTGTACACCCCATTTTGGGTGTATATTTTACACCATGCCCATGCTAGGGTAGGCATTCACCCACTCGACACTTCGAAGTGACGAGTGAAATTCACCCCACCCTAAGATGGGTGGGGTGTAAGATGTATACCCTAAATAGGGTATACAAAAAGCATTTACCTATATAGAATTGAGCTCTTATTCTTTTAAAAGTAAAAGTTATTGGTGCTTGTAAGTTTTTAGGCCTTGGATGAAAAGATGTGTGGTTAGGATGATAGGATGATTGTGGGCCCCTTGGTTTAGTGGGTGGTTTGTGAAATAGTATAATTTAAAGGGTGAAATTAATTAAAGGGATAGATCTAACGGTGAAAAACTTACAAGCACGAAGTGATTGATACTTTTACAAGCACCATACCCGGACTCTCTCTCTTTCTCTCTTTATATATATATATATATATATATATATATATATATATATATATATATATATATATATATATATATATATATATATACACACGCTCTTATACTATTAAAAGTATTGGAGCTTCTATACTATAGTCATATTTTTGATTTTAGGATATTCAAATCAACGATCCCTACCGTTAAATATTATTTAGAGTATATGAAGTTCTTAGAAATAAAATTTTATTTTTTTTCGACATCGTTTATTTAGTAAATAATCATGTCAAAATAAATGGTAAAAATTGAACAATTTTTATAATTTGAGGATAACACTTTTGAATTCAAGATCAAGAATGTTGATCTTGATTTAAATAGTTTAAGATATTTTCTATCAAAATTTGAATAAATTAGATTTTTCTACACCGTTAAATTACAAACTCGCCATAGAAGCTATTAAATATTTACAATTTTGAAATGGTTTGATCATAAAGTAAACTATATCGAAAAATTTTAAATTTTTTTTCTAAAAATTAACTTCATATACCCTAAATCATATTTATCGGTTTGAATCATTGATTTGAACACCCTAAAATCGAAATAGAACTATAGTATAGGAGCTTCAATACTATCAATATTATAATAGCCTAACTATATATATATATATATATATATATATATATATATATATATATATATATATATATATATATATATATATATATATATATATATATATATAATTGAGTTTCTATGTTTTTAAAAGTAGCAACTTATTGATGCTTGCAGGTTTTTAGCCATTGGATAAAAAAATATGTTGTTAGGATGATAGTGGACCCCTTGGGTTTAGTGGGTGGTTGGTGGAATAGTATGATCCAATAGGTGAAATTAGTTAAAGTGTTAGATCTAACGGTAGAAAACTAATTACCAGCACTAAATGCTTGGTGCTTTTACAAATATAATAGCCGGACTCTATAGAATTGAGCTCCTATACTTTTAAAAATACCAACTTTTAAAAGCATGAAGTTATTGGTAATTGTGAGTTTGCGATCCTTGGATGAAAGGATGTGCGGCTAGTATAATAGTGATCCCCTAGAGTTTAGTGGGTGAGTGGGTGATTGACAGAATAACATAATCTAAAGGGTGAAAATGGTCAAGGGATAAATCTAATGACGAAAAATTTACAAACATAAAATATTTGATGCTTTTGAAAATATTATAGCCGGACTTTATATATATATATATATATATATATATATATATATATATATATATATATATATATATATATATATATAGTAGAGCTTATATATTTTTAAAAGTATAAGTCTAATTATACTTGTGAATTTTTTATTATTGAATTTGTATTAGGATATGTGCTATTGTACTTTCTCTTTCTCCGTATTTAGTTGACTTTAAAATAGCACAAATCTCAATATAAATTCAATGATAAAAAATTTACAAATATAATTGAACTTATATTTTTAAAAGTATATTAGCTCTACTATATATATATATATATATATATATATATATACACAAATATAATTGAACTTATATTTTTAAAAGTATAAGTTCAATTATATTTGTATGTATATATATATATATATATATATATATATATATATATATATATATATATATATATATATAGCTTATATGCTTTTAAAAGCACAAACTCATCCATACTTATAAATTTTTTACCATTGAATTTGTATTGGAATTTGTGTTTTTTACTTTTTATTTGTCTCTTATTAGTTGACTTTACAATAGCACAAATTCCAATACAAAACCAATAATAAAAAATTTACAAATATAAATTGATTTGTACTTTAAAAAAGTATATAAGCTCTACTATATATATATATATATAGAGAGAGAGAGAGAGAGAGAGAGAGAGAGAGAGAGAGAGAGAGAGAGAGAGAGTAGAGCTTATATGTTTTTAAAAGGACAATTCCATTCATGCTTGTGAATTTTTTACTATTAAATTTGTATTGAAATTTATATTTTTGTAAAGTCAACTAAAAAAAAAAGATAAAGTAAAAAATACAAATCACAATACAAATTAAATGATAAAAGATTCACAAATATAAATAAAATTGTATTTTTGAAAGTATATAAATACTACTATATATATATATATATATATATATATATATATATATATATATATATATATATATATATATAGAGGTGGCCCTCAAAAAGGGGAATATAAATCACATGAACGTGACCGTGATTGTATATAAAGAACTGCACGAGTTATTCTGATCACCAGATCCAACCACCTCTTTGTTTAACGCGTTTGGTTTGTTCTCTGCATTAATGGTAGTAGAAATTTTGTATAACCTAAGAAAAAGGTGGTGTTAATCTTTTGATTGCTTTTATGCAGGAGTGTGAACTAGTCAATGGGACAATTTGATTGGGTGACGGAACCTCATATTGTTCATTTGAGACCACAGGATCAGTCACTACGTGGATGCCGTATCTCACATTTGGAAGCGCCCTGCTTAATTCGAACGTACGTGGAATGTGCATTAGATTTTGTCTTAAAAAGACAAATTGGGGTTCCATCCTCAAGTAATTTTTTGTCCTAATAAATGAATTTATACTAGCACGTAATCCGTGCAATTCACGTATATTTTAAAATTAAATTAAAAAATTGAAAATCATAATTTTTTATTTTTTATTTTTATAAAATATAGCTTGATATTTGAATTCAATATTGCTTTATTAATTATTATTTTGAGAAAAAATTTAGATTAAATTTAAAATATTCTAATATGATATTAATTTTCAATTCATAAATTCAGCAGTATATATTTCTTTTTTAATAAAACACTATTTAGAACATGAAATTAATAAATATAATTGTATCAAAAGAATTTTAATTTCTAATTATGAACTCACAGAAAATTGCACATGTTGTTATTCTTTAATTTCAAATATAAATTTTCTTTTTTTTTTTTTTTTGAGAGGAAGGCAGCATGCTGCCGCTTCATTCAAGGCAAGGTTGAATTTAGCAAGATGGCATCCGGTCCCTGCAAAGAAGCAGCCGGGCCAAAAAAAAAAAAAAAAAAAAAAAAAAAAAAAAAAAAAAAAAAAAAAAAAAAAAAAAAACTAAGCACAGAGACTGGCCCAATCCACTAGGCACGCCCGAGCATCCGTCAGGAGGGCCCCTGGTTGGCGAGACAGGTTGTCGAAGGATCTTCTATTTCTTTCCAACCAGATGCTCCACCAGATTGCCGCAGTTGTAATTCTTGCCTTCTTGCCAATAGTCCCAATCTTTGTCCCGATCGAATCCCATAGTTGATCGATATTTGTACAGTTGCGAATCTCAAGGTAGTTCGGCATCAGCGATTGGAATAGCAGTCTCGTAGCGGTACAACCGACGAAAAGATGATCCGGCGTTTCGTCGGTGTTAGGACACAAGACGCAGTTGCTAGGTCCAGTCCAGCCTTTCCTTAAGAGGTTGTCCCTTGTCTGCACCCTTTTTCTGATGACCAGCCAGGCGAAGATTCGTACCTTCAGTGGTACCTTGATGGACCAAAGTTTGACAAAGCGGCTGTCAGTTTCTCCAGTATCTTGAAGAAAGTCGTACATTGATTTTACAGAATAGGTGTTCTGACTGCCCCAGCGCCATATGAAAACGTCATTATTATTGGTAATTAACAAAGTTGGAGTAGTCTCTTTCAAGATTAGAATCTGGCTAATAAGGTCACTGTTATTAGTTGCCATGCCCTCTAAGATCTTATCCCAGTTCCAGACCCCCTGCCGCAGGCAATCTCTCACTCTAAGGTTCTTGTGATGGGCCGAGTCAAAGATTCTAGGAAATTGGGTTGAAAGAGTTGAGGTCCCGGTCCAAATGTCATTCCAGAAGCTGGTCAAATCTCCATTTCCCACCGAACGAGAAGAACCACATCTGAAAACCTCTCTCGTTCTTAGCACACTCCTCCACCATTGCGAATAGGGTTTGAAGGACGAACCTTCTCTTAGCGGTCTTCTGCGTGTATAATATAGACGTGTAAGAAGAGAACTCCAGGGGGGCCTTTCTGTAGAGAAGTAGCGCCACCACCATTTTGCCAGCAGGGCGGTGTTCATGTTATCTAAGTTCAGGATACCTAATCCACCATCTCTCTTTTTCCTGCAGATTGTCTTCCAGTTGACTAGGCAACTGCCCCCAGACACAGAAGCTCCTCCCTTCCAGAAGAAGGCCCTCCGGAGACAGTCAATCCTACGCAACACCCATGCTGGTGCTTTGAAGACCGAAAGATAATAAAGAGGTAGGCTCGAGAGAACCGAGTTGACAAGGGTTAACCGCCCACCGATGGATAGAAGCTTAGCTTGCCAACCTTCGATTCTATGCTCCACTTTAGCAATAATGTTGTGCCAATCGTCCTTCGGGTTTTTGCCTATCTTTAGTGGCAGGCCCAGGTACTTGGTTGGCAGATGGCCCAGATTGCAACCAAGGATAGCCGCCAATCTCTCTCCAACATTATTCCGATTTCCCAAGTAGAAAAGTTGTGATTTACACCGATTAATCTTGAGTCCAGATGCCCACTCAAAGATCTGCCACAAGAGTCGTAAATTGCGGATTTGTCTTGCGGACGCCGCGCAAAAAAAGAAGGTGTCGTCCGCAAATTGTAGAATAGCAGTTCTTGCACCCTGGCCGGGTCCGACGGCACAGATGAGCTTGTTTTGGACAGCCCTCATGGTCATTCTTGCTAATCCTTCTGCAACTAGCAAGTATAAGAATGGTGATAGGGGGTCCCCTTGGCGAAGGCCCCTCTTCAGCTTGAACCATTTAGTGGGTGTTCCGTTGACAAGGACAGCGACCTTTCCGTTCGAAGTGCACTGCTTGATCCACGCGCACCATTTTGGATTGGCGCCCAAACACTCCAGAATGTGTTGTAGGTAGGCCCAGTTAACTTTGTCGAAGGCCTTTTCAAAGTCAGCTTTGACACCCACGCAGTTGATATGCTGGCTTGATCCCCAGCTGATGAGTTCGCTGGCAGTGACAAAAGAGTCTAAGGTACTTCTTCCTTTCAGAAAGGCAGATTGCGAGGGGGAGATGATCTCGCCCATTGCAATGGCAAGCCGGTTCGCAAGCACCTTGGAAATAATTTTTTGAACACAGTTGGTAAGACTAATGGGGCGGAAGTCATTGGCTGATTTAGCACCTTCGGCTTTAGGGATCAGACAAATGTGCGAGTAGTCGATCGGGCCCGTGTTAAGAGACAAATTGAACAGGTCGTCGAAGATTTTGAGTAGATCATCCTTGATAACGTCCCAAAAACGTTGATAGAAAGCCATACTGAAACCATCGGGGCCCGGGGCTTTATCTCCGCTCATCTGGAAGATAGCCAACTTGATCTCTTCTAGAGAGAAGGGGGCAGTGAGTGAATCCAAGGCTAGCGCGGAGCTGTCAGGGAAGAGATCGCTCCAATCTCCAACTGAGGAAGAGGGGAGATTAGCCGGTGCGAACCTTTCCCTGAACTGATGGAAGAAGTACTCCCTCTTGTCTTTTTCCTTGACTAATATGACCCCGTCGTCCTCAATGACCTCGATGTGGTTAGATCGACGCCTCCCATTTGCCATCGTATGGAAATATTTTGTGTTCCCATCCCCTTCTTTGAGCCAGTGTATTTTAGACCGGGATTTCCACAGGATCTCCTCTTCAAGAATAATTCCTCGCAGTTCGTCCTTGAGTCTTGTTCGCGAATCCGTCTCAGGGGCAGACAGAGTACGCTGTTCCTCCAGCGAGTCTAGCCTTTGAATCTCCGCAGCAGCTGTTCGTTTCGCTCGAGTGATGCTGTGGAAGTTGGTCGAGCACCATTCTTTAATCCGTTTACGGCAGTGCCGCAACTTGGCATTAAAGGACAGGATACTCGCAAGTCCTCCGGGTCCGGAGCCGCATTCGTGCCACCAAATTGGAATCAGAGAGATAAAGTCAGGCCGGGTAAGCCAGACTTTCTCGAATCTGAAGAGATGCAAGGCCCGCGGCGCTAGCGTTTTGAGGAGAATGGGGGAGTGGTCCGAGGTGAATCGAGGCAGCGCCGAGACCGAAGAGAGAGGGAAAGAAAAGTCCCATTCCGTCGAGATCAAGAAACGGTCAAGTTTTGCAAGCGTGGGGTCGACCTGCAAATTTGACCAAGTGTACTTCTGGTTGGATATCGGCAGGTCCATCAAATCCAGGTCGTTGATCAGCTTGGAGAAGAGGTTCATAAGTCTAACACACCACGAGCGTCCTTTCCTCTCGCTCAGATCGCGCGTGAGATTGAAGTCCCCACAAACAACCCAGGGACCCGAGCAGGAGCTCTTAAGTTCACTCAGCTCGCGGCAAAAGTCAGCTTTCCCATCCCAGGTGGCTGGCCCATAAACATTTGTAAGGTAGAACGAGAATCCAGTTGCAACACATTTCAGCCGGAGGGTAAGAGAGTAAGTACGCATAAGCACTTCAGAGCACGAGAAAATCTGAGCATTCCAACAGGTAACAATGCCTCCCGAAGCCCCCGTCGAAGGGAGGAAGATGCATTTATCATACCCCGGACCAGCAAAGGAACGGATAAAAGAGCGAGAAAACGAACTAACTTTAGATTCCTGGATACAAAGAACAGAAGCATTAGAGGCACAGTAGCCTCGAACCAACGACTTGACAAGCACCCGCTTTGTTGAGTCATTCAACCCCCTTACGTTCCATGAACATATATTAAACATAAATAAAAGATAGCCACCATAGTCCGGCAAAAGGCAGTAGGAAGTCAGTTCGCGATGCCGGCGAACTCAAGAAGGCGGGAGGCGTCCCCATCGGAAATCTTGACGCCAAACTTGGAGCATTTCGTCTTGATCAAGTGATGGTTAGGCGATGTGTCGCAGCCCCCAGGGCTACCCGTGTTCAGAGGGGACGACGCCAGTGGCCCTCCCAAGACGGTAGCTTTGCGCGCAACGGCAAGGTCCAGCACATTACCGTCGATCTTCGCGGCTAGTCTGGGGCTTCTTCTCAGGAGCGCGGGGTGCCGGGTGCGTTTGCGCCGAACGGTAGACTCGGGGGTTGTGAGCACCGGGGACGGTGGAGAAGAAAGGTCCCCGCAGTAGGTAGCCTGCGACAAGGGGGCAGGTAAACTATGTGGCGGCGATCCCACCGAAGACACCGAAGAGATGGCAGTCGTGGAGCACACGCTTCCAAGCGCCCCCGCCGCCGGCGCCCAAGTCGGTAGGGCCCCCTGCCAGAAGGCAAGAGCAAGGGGGGAAGGTGGCTGGCAAGACGGCCCCAGGGAAAGAAGTAGAAGTTGATCAATAAGCTGGCCCAAAAGGCCCGGCGGCAGGCCCTTTCGGGCGGGTAGCAGGTCGACCGCAGAGGCAAGGAGAAGCGGGCCAGGACAAAGGGGCGAGCCGGCCAGCAGCAGGGAAGACGGGCCCTTGGGTACAGGGACGAAGGAAGGGGTGGCCCGCTCACACAGCGGGAGAAGAGGCCCACTCGCACCACAGCAGATGTGGCCCGGTCGCGAAGTCAGCCCGCACGCGCAATCGGCCAACTCGCACAGGGGACCCGCTCGAACTGGGGGCCCGCTCGCACGACCATCCCGCATGCGCGGCAGAAGAGGTGACCGGGCCCCAGGCAGATGGAGAGGCCCAACAGCCAAAACGGGCCCGAGCCCAGAATTCCAGGATAGATCCCAACGGACCAAGAGAAGCAAGCCAGAACCCTCGATGGCACCTGTAGCCGCTCGAGGTGGTAAACCAAAGAAGCTGAAAACCAAAGAAAAAGAGGGTGATCGAACAACCGGAAGTTTGAAAAAATTCGAAAAGTAGCAAGAAAACGGCAAAGCCCCAGTCTCGAGGGCAAGCAACAGTCCTTGAACCGCCCGTTGTGCAACACGGGAAGGAGCAGCGGTGGCAGACGCTGACGCCAGTGCCAGGAGAACTTGGCGCGGATCTAAAGGTGAGATGGCCCGAGGATCAAGAAGGTGACCGCCAGAGACATCGCCGGCGGTTGGTTTCCCCGGTTGGAGGAGCGTCCCGGAAGAAAGCCCGCGCCGCCGGTCACGAATCTCGGATGAATCCCAAGAATCATCCCGTCCGTCGCGGGTGGCGTCTCTAGAGCTGCTGTCATCGCCCCCGATTCCCACCAGGGCCACCCTTCTTGCTAGCCGCGCTCCTTGGGGGTCAGTCTGATCCCCACCTTCACTCGGTCCCCCCCCGACAAACGGGACCCCACGATCATCACCGCCGAAGGGCGATGTTCTGTCGATTCGCACCGTCACCCAGATGACGCGGTTGCCCATGGAGATAGAAAGAGCCGCGGGGATGTCGGCAAGATCATCCACGGCTACCTCACAGCGGTACCCAGTCATATCCCCCACATTAGTGCTAATGTCAGCAGCTTGGATGAAGCGACCAAACCCACTGACGATTAACTTGATAGTGTCGCGCGACCAGCATTCAAATGGAAGATTTGAAAGCTTTAGCCACGCCTTGTAGGTCAGTCTGGCTGGTTCGGCTTCACGATAAGGCTCCCAAGTGTGGCAGCTCAGCCGGCAATGTCGTAGGCGAAGCACTCCGTTGTTGATTATCTCCTCCGGGCGGACCCACTCCGGGAGAAAGATGACATAGTCCCTTTCCCAGTACATCGCCGCAAGAAAGTCGGTGGGGAAGCCACCGAAGCGATCAGCCAAGTCCGCCGCAATGGTTCCTTGCGGATGGAGGCCCAGGTTAGAGCGTCCAACAACGTCCGCCAGAATAGCGTTGCGGCATTTGTTCTCCCGTATACGAAAGTCTTCAGTCATAGGAATGAAGACTTTCGCAACCTCTGGCCTAAAGATCCTGCCTACTCCACGCGACATCCTGCTTCTCAGAGCTCGACGAGGACAGAGCCTGGCTTTGTGTCCCACCTGGAAGCACGCGGCGCAGCGGAATGGGTCCCTACAGGTGCGGACCAAGTGGTCTGAAGCAAGACACCTAAAGCACCGCTTGTAAGTGGAGGGTGGAGAGCGTAGACGAGGGTGGGGCCGGGGAAGAAGAATGCGGTCGGTGGTGCTACCAGCAGGTTGGCCTCGCAGCAGGGCCTCCTTATAAGAGGCGGGGCCCTGCACAGAAGGTGCCAAAGGAGGGACCGAGGGTGTACCGAAGGCCCGCTGAGCAAAGGGGTGCGCTCTGCGGTTGCTGCCAGAGCTTTTCAAGGTGGGTAGCGGTACCCTGGTAGTTGTCCTCTCAGCCATACCATCGTGGGAGCAAAGCGGGTCAGCCCACGCCACCTTAGGGGTTTGTATAGGCAGACAGGAAGAATCTGCTAGCGGCACGTGAAGGCGACGCGACGGGGCAGCAATGGCACCTGTTGACCTCGAGCATCCGCGACGCAGGGCAGAAGAATCTGTCTCCGTCTCCGGCTCCGGCACTTGACTCGACGGGGCAGCAGAGACGTAGCTGGGCAGGTTACCAGGCCCGGGACCAAGGATACCAGGTGAGAGGTCCCACCGAACACGCTTCCGTCCAAAAGTGGTGCCGGCGTTGCGGTCGTAGTGGGCTCTCTCCTCCAACGCATCCCTGCCAAGAGCCGATCTCCGAAAGCCAGGCGCACAGCTCGCCCGTCGAGCCGCTCTCCTTCGCTCAACATCTCTCACTCTTGCCCTCCCCCGTTCTCTCGCTCGCTCGCCCTCCGATCGCCCCTTCACGCTCTCTCTCTTCATGTTGACATATTAGATATTATTTCACAGATCCAGAAAAGGGATTTCAAATATAAATTTTCATTTTTATCCTTTTATTATATTATAATTGAAAAATGACAAACGTAAATGATACAAAACAAAGTATATATAAGAGAAAGAAAAAGAAATGATTAAACCTCTCTAAATGAAAAATAATGTTAAAAAATCATGTTCTCAAATGAAAAAATGAGCATTTGTGAAAATTTTAAAAGAGAAGATTTGGTTGATTATAATTGTCATCAATTCGATGAAACAAAGTTCAGCTTTTAAAACTATAATTTTCAAAACTAAAAATTTAAATGAAAAGATTAGTAATAATTGTCATTAATGTTGAAAATTGTAATCCAAACTTAATTTAAAAGTTAGTTTGATATAGAGTTTATCCAAATTATATTTAACAGTTTATTTGTAATTATCTAGATTTGTGATCTGTTATGATTTGATAGCTATATATATCTAGATATGGTAATTAGATGAAGAAGGACCACAGTAGACATGGCCGCATAGGGTTAACAATATCGTTGAGGGTGTAATTGAATATTTCTTATTGATAAAGTATTAGTTCTTCTCCAATGTTTCTTCTCCATATTGTTGTATTTTAGAATTGATGATTCTGAGTTACATAATCGGTATCAGCGTGAATACCGCTTCGAACAATTGGTATTAGAAATTTTTTACGCTTCCAACAATTGGTATTAGAGATTTTTTACGCTTCCAACAATTAGTATCAGAGCCGGAAAGTACCGAACGAATTTTAAGCCAGACGACAACAGATTTGAAAATAATACGAATCAATGTACCAGATAGCTACATCAAAGTCAAGCGACTCCTAGCAGATTGAAGAAGGTGACGTTCAGATGAAACCGAAGCAAAAGAATTATTTCGAAAAAGTTGGTCTCCGCACAACACACGAGAGAAGGAGGTTGTGACACTTGACGAAAAGAGAGCGAGGAAAGCCCGTGAAGAGATCAAAAAACTTGTCCAAATAGCCAGTGGGGTTAGGCAAGCAAACCGAAGTACAAAAGACTCGGTGAGATCTCGATGAAATAAGAACGTCATCCGAACAGAAAGGTACAAGTTTGAAACTCAGTTTTGATTTTTCTAGTTTCGTTATGGATTTAGATTGGTTTTGTAGTGACTCCGATCCCCGTGCAACTTTTCCCATGACCTATGTAGTGGAACACCTATTATTGGTGTGTCGGACCCGCAACGCGTCAAATGGACACGTTGGACGGACTCAGTGAGGCTTCTGGATCAAGCCTTCTTTCGGCTGCTTTCGCCGAAGTTTTGAAAGGGTTTCAGGCTAATCCGAGGCCAGATTTGGATTCAACGCGGAAAAACGTCGAAAATCGGCTATTTACTCGTGTTTTTCTGAGTCCGGATGCCTAAAAAGGGACACTCGAAAGTTTTCTGCGCATTTTGGTGCATTGGGGAAGTCGTGGACCGGCCGGATGCCACGTGGCGGCCGCTGATTGGCAGGTGCACGCGGCGCAGTCCACAGAGTTTTGCGCTGGTGCATGGACCGGGCGCGGGGGACACGTGGCGGCCTAGGATTGGCGGGCTCACGCGGCGCGGTCCTCGGAGACGCGCGGGCTGGCGCATGCACCGGGGCGGGCCACGTGGCGGTCTGTGAGTGGCTGGCTCACGTGCGCGCGGTCCACGCGTCAGGGGGAGCAGGTGGGGGCGGTTGGGGTAGGTGGGGCAGGTGACCGCCGTACGCGGGGCGCCACGTGGCGCCCGGCGATTGGCGGGCGCCACCCACCCCATGTGCCCCGGTCGGGCCACGCGGCGGATCCCCAGCGGCCCCGCACACGCTGTCTGCTGTTCGGGACACGTGTCGGGCGCTGGACGATTCGGGCGTTGGTCGCGGGCCGGGCCGGTGGGCGAATTCGAGCACTGTTTGCGCCCGAATCCCCCCGGGCGCCTGAATTTCGAGACCGAAAGCCTATTAAGCTTGTTTTTCGGGGTTTTTTTTGGTGGAGGCCTATAAATAGGCCTGGTTCTTAGGCCTTTTGACCTTTTCCCGAACCCTTCAGCTACTGAGCCCTCTTGTAAGTTTGTTCCTCATCTTGTGCTGCATCTTGCGAAGGAGTTTCGGAATTTTTGGAGGGCGCGACATCGACGGCTTCGGCCATTCGGCGCAGTGCGACGTTTCTTCTTCGGTGGCCCATTTCCGTCGCATTTCGGTCCACGAAGTCCACAGAGCTACTCCAAAGGAATTTTTGGACAATTTTTGCGGCGTCGGTTTCACGAGAGTAGGCCTTCGATTTTCGTGTTGATCACCTTACTTCATTCTGAGTTCTTGGCACGGTTTACGAGGCATCTTTGAACCCTTTTGTTGCTGGTGGTTTTTCTGGACAGCGGAGGCTTGTTGGAATTTTATCTCTGTGTTCAAGTATCGGATTTTGGCCTGTGAGGACTCGATCAATATCTACTCTTCGCGAGGATCGCCTTTGTATTTTTATTGGAATTTTTGGAGATTATCTTGTAGGTGGGAATTAAGCTTCTTTGGGACAGATTTTTCAGCAGTGTATGTGTTATGGGAATTTTGACTTATTGCAATGTTTGGACCATATCTTTGTACCCAGGAAGAATTTTTGGGTGTTTTTGGACTTGTTGGAATCGTGGGAATCTGAGAATTGTCCCTGTTCAGTTTCAGTCTTTTTGGATCTTGGTTTGACGCGCGCTTCAGGTGGGTTGCTTCGTCTCCAAAATCGGTGGACGGTTCTCTAACTCTATATTGTTAGTGAGCATGTATTATGTGAGCAGTATTAGAAAGCATGTTGTATCAGATAGAATTTTCTAGTGTAGTGATTCTGATCATGTTGATTATTACTTCCTATCTGTGTTGATTAAATATTAGTATTGGACTTGACCTAGCACCCTGTCATATGTTGCATGTATAACCAGACCAGTAGAAAACCCTCACTTGGGCTAGGTTCATTTATGCTTTAGACAACCACACTGTACATTCTATTCCGGGACATAGTATTTTCCTCGCCCGGGTAGTGGGCTGAGTGGTCGGGATTTCTCTTAGTGTGGGATGCATGTTACACTCGTGCTTGGGGGCATAGTGGAGTCTGGTAGATGTAGCTGGTCTTATATCTGTAGCGGGAGCCGTTGGGTAAATGGTGGTCCCGGGTTGTCGTATTTCTCTGTTTTATTTATCGTCACTATGTTAGTGACAGGGGTATACTAGTGATAGCATGATCTAGAACCCAGACTGTTTTTGAACACACATAATTTCTATAAACTAATATTTTTCCTTCCAAACTTTGAGGGGTCGCCGGAGCCTGTTCTTGTTTGATTTGGGTGAAGGCAATAGCCCTTCGGGGTTTGGAAAATAAAACTTATTTGAACTGATTTTATTTAAGAACTAAAATATATTAAATTGGGTTTCTCAGATTAAAATAGTTTTCAGTAATAATTGCCATCTTTTATTACAAACTTTCTCACCCGAGAGAGTTTGGGTGACCTGGGTTCTAGGGGCCGTTTCCTTATTTCGGGACGAAAGCTACGGGGGCTGTACCTGAAACCTGTTCTTGTTTGATAGGGTTGTAGGTGTTAGTCTCCCGGAACTTTCGGACTCTGGTTAGTTTCTTCCGCATGTTTTACCAAGGGAGTTGTTTTCCCCAACTGTAAGGGGTCGAGAACTTCGAAAGGTTGAGCATGGAGTCTGTTATTGTTTGATTGGGATTCTAGACACCGACCTTTCGGGATTCTCGAACCCTTACTGTGTCGGTTGGTTCTTTCTCGTCTGTGAATTGAATGTCCTGTTTTGAGAGCCGTTGGGTTGACGACGGTCCCGGCTGTTGAGTACCTCCAGCCAGTGGGTTAGTATTGTGAGTTGGACATTATCGATCTGATTGATCGTGGATTTGGATTATAGCCTACATGAGCCATATTGAGCTCGACAGAGATGCGCGGATACTTTTCTCGGTGGGGTCGCGCCCCTCGAGTGCCGCTCCGGAGCTGGGCCTGTTACTTTGCTATCGCGACTTGTCGACGCAGTCCCTCTGGCGGGCCAGTTTTGGCAGTCACGGATGCTCTACGTAAGTCCCGTCCTCTTGTGGATGTGTGGCAGTAGGTGGGCGCAGGTTTGACTGGACCCTATGTGGCAGTCACTGTGATTGGGTTGATTGAGTATTTGGGTTAGAGTCGATGCATCATTTTCATCTGTATCACCCTTTGAGCATTGTAGATAGAGGCATGATAGCTGTAGATTTCTTTCCAGCTTATCTTTACATTAGCACAGTTTCCTGTTATCTTATGCCTCTAGTAGACTTAGTGGGCAGACCGTCGGGCTTGGTAGCGGTACCTACCGAGAACTACTGTGGGATGTAGTTCTCACACCCGCCGTGGTGACTTTTCCCAGGGACCCCTTTTCTAGTTCCTGCTGCTCCAGTTGCTGACCCTTTTGTTACTGATCGAGGTGAGGGAATCGCGAGCTAGTTCCCTACCCGTCCTTAGAGTATAACTGTACCCCTTTTGGAGCTTAGTAGTACAGTATGCTGGATTATTGTTGTTAGTTATTTTTGAGAGACTTTTGTAGTGAGGTTCAGACTTGTACTATTTGACAGTTGTATTATCTTATTTCAGTAGTTTATTTTGCTTTCAGCTCTGATTTCTGTATAGCTGTAGTATCCTTCTTTTTGCAGGTTAGGCGCTTCGTCTATACGGGGCTTCTCGTATAAGCGGCGGATCTGTTGGCGGGCCCTGGTCGCAGTTTCGACCCCGGGAGTGATAGGTTTATTCAACCTAGTTTACCAAAGTTCAATGAAACGAACTTTAAACGATGGAAAATCATCATTCGATGTTTTTTAGAATCCCAAGATTTGTGGGATGTGGTAGAGAATAGAAATTATGAAGACATAGAAACTCCAATTTATGACGAAATTTGGAAAGAAAATCATAATCAAGAATACACAGAAGATTTGATTTACGAAAAATATGTCGATGATCAAAACGGTGCGATCCAGACCGACGAGAAAATTCACAATGACGATATAAGTAAAGAATTTTCTTGCGATGAAATAATTATAAAAGAGATAGTTTACTCTTTTTCTAATGTTATTGAAGAAATATTTATATGTCATAATGTGGATGAAGAAAAGAAAAAGGCAGACAAAAATATGGAATTAAAAATAAGGAGTTTTGGTATGATTCAAAGCGCGCACATTGAAATCAGTAAATCCAAAATATCGGATCCAGATTTTTGGATAAAAGCGTTGGTATTTAAGAATGATATGGATAATCAAGGTTATAGGTGGCAAAAATTTGCGCATGACAATATTATTGGATATGTATCCTGCTACATATTGGATATGTATCCTGCTACATAACTCGAATACTACGACAATAATAGCGACGAATATTGCAAAATCAAAATGCGCGTTTTATGGAATTATATTGCAAAATCAAAATGCGCGTTTCATGAAATTTGCAGCTTGAAGATGAAGTTTAGATTAAGAGAGAATGTTGGAAATTGTAATCCAAACTTAATTTAAAAGTTAGTTTGAGATAGAGTTTATCCAAATTATATTTAACAGTTTATTTGTAATTATCTAGATTTGTGATCTGTTATGATTTGATAGCTATATATATCTAGGCATGATAATTAAATGAAGAAAGACCACAGTAGACATGGCCGCATAGGGTCAAAAATATCGTTGAGAGTGTAATTGAATATTTTTTATTGATAAAGTATTAGTTCTTCTCTAATATCTTTTCTCCATATTGTTGTATTTTAGAATTGATGATTCTGAGTTACATAATCGGTATCAGCGTGAATACCGCTTCTAACAATTGGTATTAAAAATTTATTACGTTTCCAACAAGTGGTATTAGAAATTTTTTACGCTTCTAACAATTAATTGATGAAATACTGTCTATTCATTTTCAAAACTGAAAAAAATGTAAGTTTTCCAATATGAATCATTAAAAAGCTAATAAATAGAGTTAAATGCAACGAAGAATAGCCCATTTTATATAGAGTGTAAAAGAAAATTAGTAAAGTTCATATTTACACATAAATTTAAAACCTACAATTAAAAGTGCAAAAGCATAATTTTTAAGGTTTTTTTTCTAAAAATATAATTCAAATTAAGAATGAATCAATTTAATATATTAAATAAATTAATTTAATAAATTTTTATTAATAGAAATTGAAAGTGCACCGCCTGTCAATTTTATTGTACATTTAAAATCTAATAAAAAAACAAAAGACTGAAATACTATAATATCACTGTCTTCATTCTTGACTTACATGAATACACCTTTTGTATGGAAAAAAAAAATATTCTTATTATTTTTATAACTTAAATTTTTACTAAATAGAGTTTAATTAATACCATTTAAAATAATAAACTAATTAGCGGAAGGAGAAAGGGTTTTACAAAACATATTTAGAAAAAAATTTAAACAAAAATGCGATTCTTTCCGACTCAAATTTTTGTTTTAAATGTAAAAATATATATGATTAAATTTAAACTCTATTTTATACTATAATGTCATTGGGATATATTAGAACACATTAATTTACCAATTTAATTAATGTGTAAGTTTTCTCATTAGATATTTGATACTAATTTCATTGGGATATATTTTATACTAATTTCTCCTTTTTTATAAAGAAAAATTGGTCAAAAGACCAAAATGCCCTCAGTTCAAAATTTAAGTCTGGAGTTTATCTAACCCAACCAAAAAGATCAAAACGCAACTAAAATAAATTCAAAAAACGCACCGCAAAACCAACTTTCCCAACAACTACGGTTACACAGTTATCCAAGCGAAACGGCCACACTATTTCCGAAAAAAAATCAATTAAATTAAATAAACATGTTTTAAAATTCTCGAGTTTTACATTTCACTTCAAATTTTGATACATGAATTTGAGCCACTTTAGTGTGTCATTTATTATTAATTATTTTTTATAATTTTTTTTATTATTTTTCGTTAAGTTGTAATTTTATTTAGTTTTTAATGTGTTTTCTATATTATTAAATCTAATCAAATGATTATATCTTTCTATTCTTCTTTACATTTATATTTGTTTATTTAATATATAAATTTTTACTAAAATTTTTTTATCCGCCACATCGCGCGGACCCCTACACTAGTCTATATTATTCCCCTTATTATTTACCAAGTGTCAACATTTATTTTATTTGGAATTGTGAATCGGGACAAGTCCTCCACGTGTTTCCCTCTTTCTTCGTTGAACTATTAAACCAAACCGGGTTACATACTGAATCAGTTAAAATTTTGTACATATTTTTTTTTTTCTTTACTTGAATCGAACCGGGTTACATGCCAAACCGGGTTATATGTTTATCACTTTCTTTACTTAAACCAAATCAGATCACACCTACTGTATCATTCTTTCTTTATTTGAACCGAACCGGATTACATCTATGTGCCATATTTATATATTTCTTTACTAGAACCGAATTGGCTCAATTGCTCTATATGTTTCCATCTTTTTTTGCTTGAACCGAATCACTACTTTTTCATCTTTTTTTTTTTTTGTTTGAACTGAACTGCCGTCTCATTCTCTTTCTTGGGCTGTTATATTTTTTCGTTTCTTCCACTTCTACCGTTTTTTGTTCAAACCCTAAACACTATGCATGAAATAGAACTTACTCAATAACTAGCTAAGAAACTAAAAAAAAAAAATCATCTAAGTTGATGTGAGATGTCAAATTTTGAACACTTTTCAATTTCGTGAATTAAAAAAATGAGAGAAAATTTGCCATGTGTCAACATTTTCATCATTTCGAATTGTAAACATGCTCAAGTCCTCCACGTGTTTTTTTCTTTCTTCGTTAAACTATTAAACTGAACCGGGTTACACGCCGAACCGGCTCAAATTCTACACATTTTTTTTTTCCTTTCTTTACTTGAATCGAATCGGGTTACACGCTGAATCGGCTCAAGTCTTCCACATGTTTTCCTTTTTCTTTACTTGAATCAAATCGGATCACAACTTCTACATCATTTTTTCTTTATTTGAACCGAACTGGGTTACACTTATGAACCATATTTTTATATTATTTTATTTAAACCGAACCGACTCAACTGCTATATATATTTTCATCTTTTTTTGCTTGAATAAAACTATTGCCTCTTCGTCTTCCTTTTTTATTTAAACCGAACCACTGTCTCTTTTCATTTTTTTTTTTGTTTGAACAGAACCACCGTCTCTTCTTTTTCCTTGGGCTATTATATTTCTTCGCTTCTTTTTCTTTCTTTGACTGTTATCTTTCTTTATTTAAACCCTATATATATATATATATATATATATATATATATATATATATATATATATATATATATATATAGTTTGTTTTGTGTTTTTGAATTTATTGAGTTTGAGTTTTACGTTCCTCATGCTAGCATTCCATAATATTAGACATTAATTAAGTTTGTAATGCTAATAAATGACTTCAATTGTGGTATAAAAATTGGAATATCAGAAATAAAAATGAGGGCTTAGGGTCAATTTCAAAAGTGAGTCTTAAAATTTTTAAAATTTTACAAATGCCCTTCGAAATTATCAATATTAATGTTACCCCTCAAAATCTATAAATTGTATCATAAACGCCCTATCTTCCAACATTTTAAAATACTAAAAATTTACTTGAGTTAAAACATAAAACGACTGATTTACCCTTTTTTTTTTTTTTTTTTATTTTAGCTAATTATAATTAATATTTTAGCTACCATGAAAGATTAATAAAATTTTTTTGTGCGCACCTGTGTAACGATCCAAACCACTATTAATTATAATCGGTTGGGCCCAACAACCGGCCCAAATTGCTTAAGCCTACTTTTTATTATTACTGCCCATGATTTTTTATATATCCAATCATAATTTTATTTTTATCCGATATTAGACTATTGGGGTGTCACAGATTTGCCCGCATTTAGTCCTAATATCCTCATCAGTCCAATCACACACAAGCCTGACGTTCTCGTCAGTCCAAGATCATTAGGCGATGTAAGACTTGTCTTGCTAGTGTTGTTATTTAGACCCTAACATAGTCTATCATCTTGTCATTCAGATCTTGATTCAGTCGAGACTCGTATCATACTTTCGGCAGGTGACTAGCTCCCATAACAAATGTAACAATCTGTTCAACTAGCAACAATAATTCGTTGGACTCAAACCACTGATCCAAAATATTTAAGTTTATTTATTATTACTAATATTCATAGTCTCTTATATATCCAATCACAATTTTATTTCCATTAATGTGAGATTATTGGAATGCCACAACTCACTACATAGATTCTCATGCATACGCTCCTAAATCCTAAACCCTAAAATTTTAAAAAACGCTAAATCCCAGACCCTATTTGTTACAGAGATAAAAGGAAATAATGAAAATTATCCCCGTTTTCCAATCAAACTGGACAATTTTTAGTGGGAATAAAATATCATGTTCAAACTTTGCTATTTCCAGTTATCTCGGAATAGCTTGAGTTAAATTATTCTACTTTTTTGGTGGAATAGTGTTATTCTAAATTTTAATTGTAAGTATTATTAACACATACAATAATAAATTATTTTTATTATTAAAATTATTAATTATATTCTATTTATACATATTATTTGTACTTAAATATTATAATACATTAGTTTTCTTAAATATAAGTTTTAGTAGAATTTGAAACAAAAAAAAATATTTTTACAATAAATTATTATTATTAAATATTATAATATATTACTTTTTATTAAATTATTTTTATAATAAATTATTGTCACGCCCCGAGTTTTAAAAATCCGGTTTAGAAATTTTTTTTTTTTTTGAATAAATCAGAGTTTGCAAAACAGGCGTAACAGACCGCCACACATATAGGAAATCTCCTATCCAAAAGAATAGGGACCCTCCTATACATGCACGGCTAGGCTAATCCAATCATCAATCAGAGATCAATCAACATCTAAACTAACCAATGACTAATCAGTAGGAATAATCCAAATAAACATGCTATCATCAATCTGAAATATCGAAATAAACGGAAAGCTGAAATAACATAAAGGAAAGTCAGCTACAGATCATCGGGGATCACAATCATCAATCTATATAATCAAGGGGACAGCTTTATCGTGACAGCCTCACTGGATCGTCCCGACACCCCTCTACCCGAACGACCTGAAAAATGGTCACCCAGGGGGTGTGAGATACACTGTACATGTATCCCAGTGGGCACGACGAGCCGAGGATCAGCTAATCGTACCTACTGGGCACTAAAATCTGCGGATAGTAAGAGTCAATAGGAAAAGCTGGAAAGCATAGAGGTCTACAACTAATCAGAATAAGAACTACAAGTAAGTATACTGGAAATCAATCATAAAACTGTAGATCATACATGCTGGAAATAAAGACAACTGAAAGGTATACTAGAACATGAAAATATAGAATTTATGCATCAATCACAAGGATACCAAGTACCCAAACAATGCCAATATTGGTCACGGGGACCTCAGGCTCATATCACTATCTGCACCTGTCCCACTGACATAACCCCGCACCCATAAGTGCTATCTGGGGCTCACGGGTCCTTCCTCTAGACCACTTTACCGGTAAAGAACAATAACCACGGGGAGCGACCCCGGCAATGTTCGTGAAGTACAGCGATGCGTGGCAAGTCGTACTGATCAATCTCACGGTCTAGTGACCGAGTAGTCGGCAACATGCCGAGATCCCAACAGGGAATCATCTGTCTATCTCTATCAATCGGAATCAATCAATCGTGCATATGAACAATATATCAAATAACATCTCAGTGACAGGAAACAGTAGGTATCAACTAATCATGCAAATCTATATGTCAATCAATCAGGATCAATCAATCATGCATATCGACGTATATCAAGAAATATCTCAAAGACAGGAATCAACAGGTGTCATCTAATCATGCAGATCTATATATCAATCAATCAGGATCAGTCAGGAATAATCAGGGAGTATGTATATGATAATCGGCTGATCGTGACAAGAGATCTCAATCATAGGTCTAATCAGTCAATGTCCATCAGAGGGATCATGCTATGTCCAATGAGAGCAATATATGTCAGGCTAAGTCATATAGGTAAAATCAGCAGGGCAAGTCAAGAACAGGTGTCCGACTGGACTAAAGCAACCAGAGGGCCAAAAAACTGAGGCCCGGTTCGAAGATAACCCACCTGGATGACGGCAGATCCTCGAACTCCCGCGCAGCTACTAGGAGGCTGGCGCTGAATAACTGGGCCCTGTATCAGAAGATCTGGTCAGTAATAGACTCACACAACCCTTTCCCGACGACGCTACACTAACGGAAAGCTTAAACGGGTCAAATCGGCCAATTTATCGATCAAACTCTGATTCCCGGTCAACGAGGACCTTCGGAACCCTAATAAGGCTTGAACTTGGGCTAGGGCTCGGGTTGGTGCACTTGGAGCAACAGTGGCTTAGACCTGGAACCAAGGTGAGCATCAGCATTAGGACCCTCCCAGAAGCTGCTTGGTCCCTGTGGGGTCGAGCCCCGGCGGCAGGAGGCGGCGGCGGCCGGGGGACAAGCCCGCACATGATAGCCTCGGGTGCAACCATGGAGCCATGTAATGGGAGCCCCCTCTGGACCAAAACAAAGATCATGGGGAAAACGGGGAAGGTGTCTAGGTCTCACCTGTGTGGTTGGTCGATGGCCGGAACGCCGGGGATCGCCGGAGCTCGAGCCTTTGTCCACCTCGGGTGCAACTACAGAGGTGACAAACCCGACGTTAAGTCTTGCATGCAAGATGGTAGGAGAGTCCCTAAGGTCTAGAGGAACTCACCTGGTCGATTTTCCGGCGTCTGGGAGCGACGGCAAGGCGGCGCCAGCGAGGTCGGAGAAGCTTCAACAGCCGTTAATGGCGGATTCCGGCGCGGTGGTTCCGGGCCGGAGAAAGATGGACCAGAAGCTCCCCCCCGGTGTCAGGAGGCTTGGTGCAGTGGTGGCCGGCGACGGGAGGCTGCGGCGGCATCGGGCGGCGGCGATCGGCCAAAAAGCCAATTATTGGATTTCTAGGGCATCACCGATCGGGACCGATCTTCGTCCGATCACCCTCAAGTCTTGTGGACCGCTTGCAGTCGTCGAGAGGAAGTGATCCGACGGCTCTGATCTTCGGTTGGACGGCCGGGTCACGGCGGCGCTGACTGTCGACCGCGAGGACGATAATTTGGTGGAATGGCTACCGCCGGCGATCGGGTCGGCAGCGCCGGCTCAAGCTGCACCCGACGGTGCTCTCGGTGTCAGGAACCCTATGGTCGTGCCCAAGATCCAAAATAAAAACGAAAGTTCCAAGAACTTACCCTCGCCGGAAAACAGCAGGAGAGAATTTGCTCCCGCGGCGGCGCGCGGCGGCGCGCGGCGGCGACTGGCACGGGGTCACCTCAGCTTGGACGCGGCCACCCAGAGGAGTCCACAGGTTCGAGTCTTGATCACCCAGGCCTTCTCCAGAACCTCCCACACTCGGCACCCGAGATCAAGATATCCTTGATCCCCACTACTCCGGCGATGGGGAAGCTACGGCGGCCGGTGCGGGCTCTCCTTGGAGTGTGGCAGCGAGAGGAGGAGGTTGTTGGAGGACTCTGCGCTGAGGGGCCTGGGCTACGGCTTTAACGAGGAGGAGTTTGAGTTTTGAAATTCGAATAAGCCTTAGGTTGCATAATAGCAACTTGGTCCCTCCACACTTAACATTTTGGGTTTAGGTCCCTCACAGCAACAACCTCACACACTTAAGTCCCTCTCCCATGCAGTGGCACGCAATTCGAGGCATGTTTTGTAGGGGTCTTTATGCAAAATTTGCATTTTTCACCGTTTTTCACGCTTTTCGAGAAGATCCGATCGTCAGATCGAAAAACGGGCTTCGCCACGACGTCCGGCTCGACGAAACCTATCAGATAGCGATCTTCGTTTTTCAAAACAATGTCCGGATAAATTTTCGGTCCATAAAATACAGCTCCGAAACACTGTTTTTGCGTTTTTCGAGACTTAGGGTCGTCAAACAAAAATTCCGTCAGCGCCATTGTGTCTAGAACGACGAAGCCGTTAGAATTCACTACCTGAAGTGCTACGATCGGCTTCCGGACAGTGAATTTGCTCAACGTTGGCGCGAATGGGATCCGAAAATAGGGTTTACTGTTCATTGTACCTGCGACTTAAGTCGCGGGTCCCGCCGGCTTCAACGCTGATTTCTGGAAGATCCGACCATCAGATCTGAACAAGCTTAATATGGATTTTACTCAGTTCGTCATGACGATCGCACTCGTGGTCTCGGATCTTCGAGATCAGGCTCGGATTGAAAAGTGCTATTTCTGGCCCACTAACTGTGCCATTTACACTGTAGAAAAGGGGCACTTAGACTACTGGTGCTTTTCATGATCCAAATTCAACTTGACTCAATTCAATTTCATTTCTTTATTTATTTTCAAAAATTCAAATTCTTACATCTCTCCCACCAAAAAGAAAGTTTCGTCCCTGAAACTTAATACAACAAAGAGTCAAATATATGAAGAAAGCGCTCCAACATGGCTGATTCACATTCCCACGTGGCTTTGCGCTCTTCAAGGTTCTCCCATTGTACCTTGACATAGGGGATCGGTCAACTTCTCAGCTTCTTTTCATCTCGAGCCAGGGTTTTCAGTGGTGTCTCAGTAAGGATGTCCTTAATTTACCGTTATCTGGAACACACCAATGGCCCCTGAATCAAATAGAGCCATCGGCGTGCAGCTGGTACTTCGTCAGTCTGTCCCAGTGGTATCAGTTCACGAATCTTATGGGAGGAGGGGTCCGACTGCTGTCCCTCCTTTATGCGATCAAGCAGGGTAGACTACACTACCATAGCTAAAAGTCTAGCGGTAGACCCCGAAGGAACGATCTCCAAGTCTAGACGCTGGAACTTGGAAAACAAGCGATCCTGATCAGTGATCATTAGTAGCTCTAGGGACACGTGCTCTCGGCTTAAAGCATCTGCTACCACATTGGCCCGATAACTTGTTCGTTGACCGAACATACACGGTCCCAAAAGTCAATGCACCTTGTACTGTGTGGTTTGCGGTAACACTAGGGTTCACAATTCTGTTTCATCCATACTGCTAAAAATTCTGGTTCATTTATTGTTCATTTGTACTACCACTTATTTCTATTATCGAATCAGTTGCAAGATCTGGCGAGATCAACGCGGCTAGTGGCCGCAAGCTCGAACGAATGTCTACATTAATGACAAATATAATCTGTCCACTATGTACACGACTATCTGAGACCTACCTAAGGTCCAATATGGTCTGGAATATCAATACTGAAACTACAACATCGTTGTCCAAAGACAACCTTGGAAACTAAATTTAAGTAAGCAGACAAATAGACCCAATCATGATATTCCCCATTTTAGGGTGGGGTATTTCCTCAGCTCTTTCGACAGTACGTTGTCTGCAGCCAACGTGCTTATCAAAAGAAAAGTGAAATACCATAGATCTGTCGCCAACATCAAGTTGGGGACACGACTCCCACCGGAGTCAACAGAAGGTATAACTCATACCTCACGACACAAATCTCTACGCCGATACTATAAACCTATATCCACTATCTCCACCATCTTGTGGTTATGAGTGCAATTCTGGCTACTCAAAGGAATCTAGAACCATATTCCATTGTTCTCCATTACCTTAAACGCATCACAACTTGCTAAACACAGCACTAGCGACGCCAATCGTAGCTCAAATATCGTCCGGATCGAAAGTAATCCACAATTTGCGAATCAACTACAAATCGGATTCTTTTAGGATGAAAGTCAAATTCCTCAAGCTATCATCATCTCTATCAAAGTAATCGTGAATCCCAAATTATTTCACACTGATCAGGGTTGGGACACGATTCAATAAGGTCTCATATTTGCTGAGTGTCGTCAGAATCCTTCCATCCAAAGCAACAAGATTGCTAACCTCGTAGGCATCCCAATAGCTATAGTCGGGGAATCTCCAGTAATAGCAGCCACAACCGCAGCTAACACTGCACCCACTATGACCACTAAGCCCAGAGCGCGTGCGAACACCGCTCCTAGTCATATCAACAAGTTAGGAAAACGTCTCATAAGTGTGAAAATACACCTGAGCTCCTAACAATCAGACAAAAACCCCGCGCTCTCACGACATAAGTCATCCTAGGGTTCATCCTAACCAGTTTCTAATCATCTTTTCCTAGGTACCGTGTACCTATGCTCTGATACCATCTAATCTGTCACGCCCCGAGTTTTAAAAATCCGGTTTAGAAATTTTTTTTTTTTTGAATAAATCAGAGTTTGCAAAACAGGCGTAACAGACCGCCACACATATAGGAAATCTCCTATCCAAAAGAATAGGGTCCCTCCTATACATGCACGGCTAGGCTAATCCAATCATCAATCAGAGATCAATCAACATCTAAACTAACCAATGACTAATCAGTAGGAATAATCCAAATAAACATGCTATCATCAATCTGAAATATCGAAATAAACGGAAAGCTGAAATAACATAAAGGAAAGTCAGCTACAGATCATCGGGGATCACAATCATCAATCTATATAATCAAGGGGACAGCTTTATCGTGACAGCCTCACTGGATCGTCCCGACACCCCTCTACCCGAACGACCTGAAAAATGGTCACCCAGGGGGTGTGAGATACACTGTACATGTATCCCAGTGGGCACAACGAGCCGAGGATCAGCTAATCGTACCTACTGGGCACTAAAATCTGCGGATAGTAAGAGTCAATAGGAAAAGCTGGAAAGCATAGAGGTCTACAACTAATCAGAATAAGAACTACAAGTAAGTATACTGGAAATCAATCATAAAACTGTAGATCATACATGCTGGAAATAAAAGGCAACTGAAAGGTATACTAGAACATGGAAATATAGAATTTATGCATCAATCACAAGGATACCAAGTACCCAAACAATGCCAATATTGGTCACGGGGACCTCAGGCTCATATCACTATCTGCACCTGTCCCACTGACATAACCCCGCACCCATAAGTGCTATCTGGGGCTCACGGGTCCTTCCTCTAGACCACTTTACCGGTAAAGAACAATAGCCACGGGGAGCGACCCCGGCAATGTTCGTGAAGTACAGTGATGCGTGGCAAGTCGTACTGATCAATCTCACGGTCTAGTGACCGAGTAGTCGGCAACATGCCGAGATCCCAACAGGGAATCATCTGTCTATCTCTATCAATCGGAATCAATCAATCGTGCATATGAACAATATATCAAATAACATCTCAGTGACAGGAAACAGTAGGTATCAACTAATCATGCAAATCTATATGTCAATCAATCAGGATCAATCAATCATGCATATCGACGTATATCAAGAAATATCTCAAAGACAGGAATCAACAGGTGTCATCTAATCATGCAGATCTATATATCAATCAATCAGGATCAGTCGGGAATAATCAGGGAGTATGTATATGATAATCGGCTGATCGTGACAAGAGATCTCAATCATAGGTCTAATCAGTCAATGTCCATCAGAGGGATCATGCTATGTCCAATGAGATCAATATATGTCAGGCTAAGTCATATAGGTAAAATCAGCAGGGCAAGTCAAGAACAGGTGTCCGACTGGACTAAAGCAACCAGAGGGCCAAAAAACTGAGGCCCGGTTCGAAGATAACCCACCTGGATGACGGCAGATCCTCGAACTCCCGCGCAGCTATTAGGAGGCTGGCGCTGAATAACTGGGCCCTGTATCAGAAGATCTGGTCAGTAATAGACTCACACAACCCTTTCCCGACGACGCTACACTAACGGAAAGCTTAAACGGGTCAAATCGGCCAATTTATCGATCAAACTCTGATTCCCGATCAACGAGGACCTTCGGAACCCTAATAAGATGTCCAGGTGGTGCGTGAGTACTGTCTAAGGGCAGCCAGGGTGTTACATTTGCAAATTGGTCCATAAAATATTAAAATTTGCATAAAATCATTAGTTTATTTGACTGTTTCGACTTGTTATTGAAATCCGGGGATCCAGTGACGACGCCGTAAGTTTCAGCGCGTCCGTTACGTCGAGACGGAGCCTGTGCTCACAAGTTTGGGCTGGCACGGGGCCCGATTTAAAAGTTGGCTCATGATCTTTAAAGGTCCAAGTTACAACTATGTTTAATTCTTAACATACACTTGATCTTATCCAAATTTAGCTAGAGCATGGCATTCAGTAATGACAGAGGGGTGGTGTGCTCACCTTAGGCACGTCGGAGGCCGGCCGGAAAGATGGCCGGAGCAAGGCTTGAACTTGGGCTAGGGCTCGGGTTGGTGCACTTGGAGCAACAGTGGCTCAGACCTGGAACCAAGGTGAGCATCAGCATTAGGACCCTCCCAGAAGCTGCTTGGTCCCTGTGGGGTCGAGCCCCGGCGGCCGGAGGCGGCGGCGGCCGGGGGACAAGCCCGCACATGATAGCCTCGGGTGCAACCATGGAGCCATGTAATGGGAGCCCCCTCTGGACCAAAACAAAGATCATGGGGAAAACGGGGAAGGTGTCTAGGTCTCACCTGTGTGGTTGGTCGATGGCCGGAACGCCGGGGATCGCCGGAGCTCGAGCCTAAGTCCACCTCGGGTGCAACTACAGAGGTGACAAACCCGACGTTAAGTCTTGCATGCAAGATGGTAGGAGAGTCCCTAAGGTCTAGAGGAACTCACCTGGTCGATTTTCCGGCGTCTGGGAGCGACGGCAAGGCGGCGCCGGCGAGGTCGGAGAAGCTTCAACAGCCGTTAATGGCGGATTCCGGCGCGGTGGTTCCGGGCCGGAGAAAGATGGACCAGAAGCTCCCCCCCGGTGTCAGGAGGCTTGGTGCAGTGGTGGCCGGCGACGGGAGGCCGCGGCGGCATCGGGCGGCGGCGATCGGCCAAAAAGCCAATTATTGGATTTCTAGGGCATCACCGATCGGGACCGATCTTCGTCCGATCACCCTCAAGTCTTGTGGACCGCTTGCAGTCGTCGAGAGGAAGTGATCCGACGGCTCTGATCTTCGGTTGGACGGCCGGGTCACGGCGGCGCTGACTGTCGACCGCGAGGACGATAATTTGGTGGAATGGCTACCGCCGGCGATCGGGTCGGCAGCGCCGGCTCAAGCTGCACCCGACCGGTGCTCTCGGTGTCAGGAACCCTATGGTCGTGCCCAAGATCCAAAATAAAAACGAAAGTTCCAAGAACTTACCCTCGCCGGAAAACAGCAGGAGAGAATTTGCTCCCGCGGCGGCGCGCGGCGGCGACTGGCACGGGGTCACCTCA
The DNA here is from genome assembly GCA_029168755.2 of Tillandsia fasciculata. NCBI lineage: Eukaryota > Viridiplantae > Streptophyta > Magnoliopsida > Poales > Bromeliaceae > Tillandsia > Tillandsia fasciculata. The sequence continues at coordinate 16,319,353 of CM054946.1, read as the reverse complement.
GCTTGGACGCGGCCACCCAGAGGAGTCCACAGGTTCGAGTCTTGATCACCCAGGCCTTCTCCAGAACCTCCCACACTCGGCACCCGAGATCAAGATATCCTTGATCCCCACTACTCCGGCGATGGGGAAGCTACGGCGGCCGGTGCGGGCTCTCCTTGGAGTGTGGCAGCGAGAGGAGGAGGTTGTTGGAGGACTCTGCGCTGAGGGGCCTGGGCTACGGCTTTAACGAGGCGGAGTTTGAGTTTTGAAATTCGAATAAGCCTTAGGTTGCATAATAGCAACTTGGTCCCTCCACTCTTAACATTTTGGGTTTAGGTCCCTCACAGCAACAACCTCACACACTTAAGTCCCTCTCCCATGCAGTGGCACGCAATTCGAGGCATGTTTTGTAGGGGTCTTTATGCAAAATTTGCATTTTTCACCGTTTTTCACGCTTTTCGAGAAGATCCGATCGTCAGATCAAAAACGGGCTTCGCCACGACGTCCGGCTCGACGAAACCTATCAGATAGGTATCTTCGTTTTTCGAAACAATGTCCGGATAAATTTTCGGTCCATAAAATACAGCTCCGAAACACTGTTTTTGCGTTTTTCGAGACTTAGGGTCGTCAAACGAAAATTCCGTCAGCGCCATTGTGTCTAGAACGACGAAGCCGTTAGAATTCACTACCTGAAGTGCTACGATCGGCTTCCGGACAGTGAATTTGCTTAACGTTGGCGCGAATGGGATCCGAAAATAGGGTTTACTGTTCATTGTACCCGCGACTTAAGTCGCGGGTCCCGCCGGCTTCAACGCTGATTTCTGGAAGATCCGACCGTCAGATCTGAACAAGCTTAATATGGATTTTACTCAGTTCGTCATGACGATCGCACTCGTGGTCTCGGATCTTCGAGATCAGGCTCGGATTGAAAAGTGCTATTTCTGGCCCACTAACTGTGCCATTTACACTGCAGAAAAGGGGCACTTAGACTACTGGTGCTTTTCATGATCCAAATTCAACTTGACTCAATTCAATTTCATTTCTTTATTTATTTTCAAAAATTCAAATTCTTACAATTATTTTTATTAAATTATATTTTTTATTAAATTTAAGCATCACTTTTTTTCACTATTCTCTACTATTCTATAAAATTAAACAAGCTCAACTTCAATTATTCCTAGAATAGCAGAATTACAAATCAAATATAAATTTATTTTTATTTCTGACTATTCGATATTGTAATCTATTCTAGCGATAAAAAAATTTATGTCAAAGTTTTTTAACCCCAAACCAAATGGGGCCTAAAAATTTTAAAATTTTAATGCTCTAAAATCCTAAACTCTACAATCCTAAACTCCAAATACTAAAATGCACTGTGAGTGAAACGGACAAATTTTAAACAAAATTAATTAATTCGTTAGGGTAATTTGGATGGTTTCATATAATTTTAAAAGTATTTTTAATATTGGCCAATTTTAGAGATATTTATGTATTTGGAGTAGATGGAAGGGTACTATGGAAATTAACCCTACTTTTAATATTGAACTAGAATTAATTATTAAAATTGACGCATTTTGACATTTAATGTATTCATGTGGAATCCCTTGAAAGTAGGAACCTTGTAGGGTGTGAGGACTTTACCCACATCGATGGGAATGAGAATGTGGGCTCAGCCAAAAACCAAATAATTGCAGAGACTGTAACGGAAAAGAAAAATGCTATTTGCATATTTCAAAAGATGAATCTCATCTTATATTTTTTATTTTAAAATTTATAAAAATTTAAATAAATTTTAGTAAAAAAAAAAAAAAATTAATATGATAAACACTAAGGCTATGTTTGGTTTGGGGATTGTAAGTTTGGGAATAAATTTTTTTATACCTGGAATAGCTTACTATTCTGGGATAGTCAGGGATAAAAGGAAAATAGTATTTGGTTTGTAAAGCTGTTATTCTTATGAAAAGCTGAAATTCTGTTTGGTTCATTTCTTAGAATAAGCAAGAATAGTGAAAATATATGGTAGTTATTAATCTATATTGCCAATTTTGCCCTTAGCATTTTTCATGAGTGAACTCATGAATAAAATGTTGGGTTGGTTTAAATTTTGTGTTAATTTAATACCCACTAATAACAATTTAATTTTTGTTAATAATAGTGTTTTGTTTTGCTGAAATTTTTTATTTTACTCAAATTTTGGGTTTTTTTTTGATTTACTGAAATTTAATAGTGATTTTTTTTTTTTTTTTAACAGTAATTTTTTATTAACAGCAAGTGAACTTTTTATTAACAGCAATTCAATTGTTTTAATAAGAGCAATTTTTTATTAACAGCAAGTGAACTTTTTATTTTTTTTAAGTGAAATTTAAAGTGATAATCTAATGATCATGATTTATATTAAAAATTTTATAGTAGCAAAATTGAAAGTATAGAAAATTAATACCATAATTAATTAAATTAAATATATGGGTTAGCTAACGAAGCTCATGGATTAGCTAACGAAAAGTGCTTTCCACCCATTGCCCCTGGGATAAATTATGGGATAAACCAATTCCATATATTTTGGGGGTTAACTCTTAACGGATTTTTGGGATGATCCTTGTTGCTTAATTTATACTTAACCCATTGGGGTACTCTTCTGTAATCAAATAGGGTTTTACCCTGTTTAATCAAAAAAAAACTCTTAACGGATTATTTTTGAATAACCCGTTAAGAGAGGAATAATTTAACCTCTTCTTTTTAACTACTGTTTGGTTAATTTTGCAGAATAAAATGGACTATTTCTATTTTATCCTGCAACCAAAGTACCTAATATTATAGGTTTTAAAGGTAAAGGACATAAGATATATACGTAACTTTGAATTTTATTAATAGCTTTGCTCGATATAAAATGAATCGTTGTTTGTTCCCCATTCTGTTGTCATTCGGAAAGGGGTAGTTAAAATGTGACCACTTCCCCTAAATAGGGGACTTCATAAAGGAATTTTATTATCGTTTAATATGCACCCACCAAATAAATGCACGACCATCTCCAAGGGCCCCCAATTTTATTATGGTTGGTATTATAACAAATTATATAAAGTTCACCTAGTACACTATTTATAATAAATAAATAATATTAATAATTAAATTTTTTTTTTTGGGTTTATAATTTATAATAATATCATCATCAATAGTAAATCATATATATATATATATATATATATATATATATATATATATATATAGGCTGGAATACTATTGATAGCACCAAGTTATTGGTGCTATCAAGTTTTTTAGCCTTTGAATTAAGAAATATGCGGTTAGGATGATAGTGATCTCCTAGGGTCTAGAGAGAAAGAGAGAGAAAGAGAGAGAGAGACAGAGTGCGTGCGCGCGTGTGTGTGTGTGTGTGTTAGGCTCCTATATTATTGATTGTACCGGAGCTTCTATACTATAGTCTTGTTTTGAGGTTTTCAAATAAACTACCTATTTCGTTAAAAATGATGTAAAAGATTTATTTATTTTTTTAAAATTTTTTTATATATTTTGTTATATAGTTTACTTTATGATCAAACCATTTCAAAATTATTAATTTTCAATAATTACTCTGACGAGTTTGTAGTTTAACGGTATAGAAAAATATAAATTTATTCAAATTTTGATAGAAAATATTTTAAACTATTTAAATCATGATCAGCAATTTTGATTTTGAATTCAAAAGTTCTATCATCAAATTTTAAAAATTATTTAATTTTCACCTTTCATTTTGAAATGATTTATTTACTAATTAAACGATATCGAAAAGAATTAAAATTTTATTTCTAAGAACTTAAAAAATCCTAGATCATATTTAACGGTGTAGATCGTTGATTTGAATACCCTAAAATTGAAAATGAGATTATAGTATAGAAGCTCCGGTACTATTAGCTCTCTCTCTCTCTATATATATATAGCTAGGCTCCTATGCTTCCGCAAGTACGGAAGCATCAGTACTTATAAGTTGTTTTTGATGATGAAACATCCGATTCGACGATCGACTCCCTTAGAATGATTTACAATATTGGAACTATCTAGAAACCAAATTTCATAATTTTTAACTTTATTTGTATAATGAACGAATAGCCTCAAAATGAACGGTTAAAAATAAAAATCTCATAAAAAATAGTGATAAAAGACTTAAATTTTAAATCTGAAGTATTGATCTTACTTTTGATGTTAAGTAAAATTTTTTATTAAAATTTCACCTAATTTGCATTGTTCTACACCGCTGAATTTACAAACGTATCACATCGGTCGTTAAAATAGTCAATTTTGAGACTATCTGATCATTTAGTAAATAATGTCGAAAAATTATGAAATTTAGTTTCTAAATACTTCTAATAGCGTCACTACAACAATATTAGCATTTAGCAACATATTTCTAGTAGCACTTAAGCATATGCCACTATTTATTTTATTTAGTAACACACAAATAAATGTGTTGCTGAATATATAAATTCACCAACATTATATAATAAATGTTGCTAAAGGCTACAATTACCGGCATATATTATTATATGTCACAATAAAAATTATTATTTAAAACTTGTATTCAAGAACAATTATATAAAATAATTATGAAAATTACATAATTTATTAAAATATTGGTAATTAATTAAAGTGTATGAAAACTTATTATAGTCAAACTACTTTGTCCATATGTACGGACTTATATATTTTGTAATTAACATATAGTTTCAAATTGAATCAAAGGTCATATAGAAATTAAAAGTTTAATTTTAAAACTTAAATTTTAAATTAAAAATTTTAATATCAAATTTTAAATTTATTTACAAATTAAAATGATTAATTTAATAATTATTTAAGATTTGATTTAAATTTCAATTTACAATTCAAATATAAAGTTCAAATTTAAATTTGATTTTGAAACTAATTTTAGTAATGCATTACTTGATTATGAATGTTGTTGTAAATTACATATTTGAATTTGTATTATTAATTTTAATATTTAGAATTAAATTTAAATTTCAATTAGAATTTTTTTTTATTTTAATTATAAATGTAAGTTGTTTGTTTGATCAGTCAATTAAAACAACAAATACTATATTTTCTATTTTTAGTCATTAAATGAGAAAAGATACCGGAGATTAATCCGAATTCAAACCCAAATGCACCATGTTTAATCGATAGTAAATATATATTGGTTTGATTATGGTTTTAGAAAATAAAAATCCAACGGATTCAGGTTGGGATAATTTTTTTTCTGTACCCGATTTCAAAAATAAACTCATAAAAAAAATTATTATATATATATATATATATATATATATATATATATATATATATATATATATATATATATATATATATATATATAGAGATATTTATTTTAATATTTACTATTTATAAATTATGTAATATGCTAATTAATATGTAGCATATTAAATATTCTCGTTAAACTTTTTTGATTTCATATATGAATTTTTATTTTTTTAAATTTGGATTAAGAGCCTTATTATAAGTCCTGAGATTAAATATTTTAGTTTCCGCCAAATGTTTTTTAAAGCCCGCCCTTTTATTTCGGAGGGTTAAGTGAGGCATGGGTTAGGTGAAATTTAGGGTTCGAAACAAGTTAAAGTGGGTTTTTTTTTTTACTAGAGCACTATCAGTTTTAGGGTAAAAAAAAAAAACAAGCAACAAAGCTGCCGCCCCTTTGTAGGAAGAAAACACTAGGGCTGCACATGCGGCTTCTTCCTTGACTGGGTGGAAGTTTTTCACCTCTTGATTCTCAAAGGTATGGAACAAAATAAACAGATGTGTGGTTGTATATACTTTTTCTATTGTCATAGCTTAGGCCTTTTTAATTAACAAATGTTTGGTTGTGGTCCCCTGGTTGTGGTCCCCTTTGAGGAGAAATAATTTTTGGAGCTTTCTATGGCACTTTCTTTTTTAATAAAAAATCTTTTTAGCTTTTTAATTGGATGGGATATAGCTTTCTAGTGGGTTGATTAGGGATTTTTTTTTTAATTAATAGATGAACTAGAAAATTTTGCTCTCTTTGATTGCATTATTATTTTTGATTTAGTTATTTTTATATATTATATGCTTTTCTTAGTGTCGTTGGCTCAAATTAGTTTTGACTATTATTTGATTTTTGTAAATTTACATATCGTCCTACTAATTTGCCCCTTAATTTTTTATAAATTTTTATTAGATAGTGATAATCTTTATTCTTTCTTCCATATAAACAGTGTTGAAGATGTATAAAGAATTTCTCCTATAGGGTTGTTTTGAAATAGACTATTACTAACTTATTAACTTCATATTAAATCTGAGTTGTTTAAGTTAGTTCAGTTAACAATTTAATTAAATTTGACAGTTCTATTTGCTATTAGCGTTGATTATTCTAAATTTTATTTACTAAAACTATATTAATATCATTAATTTTGATGGAATAACTAAAATTCATGAAGTTAATTTAGAAGTTCTTGCCTTCATGTAGCTAGATGCAATTAAAAGTATATACTATCTTAGAGCCGTCGGCATCGCTTCTAAGCATATCATCACCGTTAACCTTGCCGTCGGGCCACTTGTCGTCGGCGTCGTTTCTAACCACATCATCGTTGTCGACCTTGCATTGCACCCATTTGCCGTCATCGTGAATATCGTCGTCTACCTCTATATGTTTTGCGATCACTCCGGCACCAATACGTTGGAATATCTACTACTTTCTGACTCCCTATATCCTCATTGGCACTGGTATGCTATGAATTTTTGTCTCTATTTTGTTTCCCTGCTCCATGTTTCTTTACCTTTTTCCTATTATATTAAGGATTTTTTTTTTTAACTAGTTTTGAATATAGTTTTTTAGGAATTAATTAAAATTTGGGTTTAGGTTCTTTTTTCTACAAATTAATTTCTTGCATAAATAAGTGAATGGTTGCTATTACTAATTAATTGAATATTTGAGAGTTTTCTATGAAACTCAAATTTTACAGAGATATATACATATGTAAATTTTTTGTAAGGGATAATATTGTTAAAATCTATACTTGTAATTAGGGCTTATAGAAGTAAAGCTTAGTAACTGAATATAAATTTTTTTTGCAAGAAATTAATTTGCAAAGGTATATACATATGTATACAGCTTATAGAAGTAAAGGTATATACATATGTATATAGAAGTAAAGACTTATGGAATTAAACTTTTTTGCAGAAAATTAATTTATAATACATATGTATATACCTTTACTATGTTTGTATTTATGGTTTGTAGAAGTAAAGGTGTATACATATGTAAATTTTTTTGCAGGGATAATATTGTTAAAATCTATGCTTGTATTTATGGTTTATAGAAGTAAAGCTCAGTAAAAGAATAGTAATTAAACCAAAAGGTTGTAAGAATCACTAAGTATGTGATTGGGAAAGAAAAGTTTTTTACTAAGTTTTCCACGATCCTTTTTGTAAAAGCTTGGTTTTTATTCTGCCAAGTAATTCTAACTAGTCCAAAATCCAATATATTTAGATTCATTTCTCTGTCCAAAAGATATTATTAGACTTGAGTGAATGACTTTAAATCTAGAATAATTATGAAGAAAGATGAGCCCTTTTGCCATTCCTTTTACAATGTGAAAGCTCTTTTGTTGGTCTAATTATACACTTCTTTGGTTGAATCTGCAACTAGAATACTTCCATAAGTATTAATATATATATTCAGATATGTCAAAGCATAAGCATTACATGAACAATTCTTAGTATATTAGGCTTAATAGTCATTGATACATAGACTCAAGTTTTGATCCTTTGAGGAGAAAACAAGAAACTTAATATTCCTTAGTTTTAAGAATCCATCGCTACTACTCATGCATTCTGATTTTAATTACTTTTCTTATACACTCATCTAATGATCCTCTAACTAGATTCATTAAGGCTAACACTTAGTTTTCTTTATTTCTTACAGTACTAGGCATTAATCCTATGGATAAGACTTGGATCAATGAACCAAGGTTTGGTTGAACTACTATGTATTTATTCTAATAGTAGTAAATGCATAATCTGAACATATTAATTAATTGTCATTTAAAAATTATAGGGCAAGTGAAAAATATCTTCATGGAGTTATAGAGTTTCTTGATTTTGCTTTTCTCAAAGCATCTCGAGAGGGGTTAATCCTTTGCCCATGTAATAATTGCAACAATCATTTTTGGAAAGATAGAGAAGCTATTCTTGAGCATTTGATTTGTGACGGTTTTTCAAAGAATTATATATGCTGGATTTATCATGGAGAAGATATTTCTTCAGTTTCCTCTACACATCATTATGACAAAACGGATCCACTCGACGACACACATGCAATGTTGAATGACGCTTTTGGTAATATTCACGAAATTGATGAAGAAATAGCACCAAAAGAATATGATTGGCATGAAAATCCTAATGAAGAGGCAAAGAAATTTTACAAATTACTTGAAGATTCAGAGCAAGAGTTATACCCTGGTTGTAAGAGGTTCTCAAAACTCGCTTTCATTATTCGATTGTTTCACATAAAGTGTCTTAATGGATGGAGCAATAGTTCATTCACAATGTTACTTACTTTACTCAAAGAGGCACTTCCTGAGGGTGAAACACTCCCAAGTTCATTTTATGAAGTCAAAAAAATCATTAATGACTTGGGGTTAGGGTATACTAAAATTGATGCTTGCCCAAATGACTGTCAACTATATTATAAGGAGACCGCTAATTCAGATTCATGTGCTATTTGTGGTACTTCACGATGGAAATCGACTGAAAATGATGTAGAGAGTAATGCATCGGCATCTAGTAAAAGAAAGGCCAAAAAAATTCCAGCCAAAGTTTTACGTCATTTTCCTTTAAAACCAAGGCTACAAAGATTGTTCATGTCATCAAAAACATCATCACTAATGAAATGGCATCAAGAGCATCGAACAAATGATGGAGTTATGAGGCATCCTGCTGATTCTCCCGCATGGAAAACATTTGACTTTGAACACACAGAGTTTTCTGCTGAACCTAGAAATGTTAGACTTGGCTTGGCAAGCGATGGTTTCAATCCTTTCCGAACAATGAGCACAATGCATAGTACATGGCCTGTTATTTTGATACCATATAATCTACCGCCTTGGATGTGCATGAAGCAATCATATTTAATGTTGTCGTTGCTTATTCCTGGTCCAAATGCACCTGGAAATGATATTGATGTATATTTACAACCTTTAATTGATGAGTTGAATGATCTTTGGCTAAATGGGTTGCAAACTTATGATGCTTCAAATAAGCAAAATTTTCAGTTGCATGCTGCATTACTATGGACTATTAGTGATTTTCCCGGATATGCTAACTTATCGGGATGGAGTACGAAAGGCCGTTTGGCATGCCCTTCTTGTAATGTAAACACAGATGCACGCTATTTGAAGCACGGTCGAAAGTTTTGCTATATGGGTCATCGTCGATTTTTAGAACGAAATCACAAATTTCGACGTGATAGAATATCTTTTGACGGAGACCAAGAGGTTAGAGATGCACCACTTCTATTATCTAGTTCTCAGATAGAGGATCAGCTAAACAATGTCAAAAATGAATTTGGTAAGTCAAACCATAGATGTAAAGGTAAGAAGAAACGAGGACGAGATATTACGCCACACAATTGGAAGAAAAAGAGTATATTCTTCTCTTTGCCATATTGGAAAAACCTTCTTATACGTCATAATTTAGATGTGATGCACATTGAGAAGAATATAAATGATAATGTACTTTGGACATTACTAAATGCAGATGGTAGAACAAAGGATAATATAAAGTCGCGTCTTGATATGCAGCTTATGGGCATTAGAAAGTCACTGCATTTGAGGCAAAATGGAAGCAAAACTATAGTTCCTTCAGCATGCTTTTCACTTTCTACAGAAGAAAAAGATATTTTTTGAAGTTACTAAAGTCTATCAAAGTTCCTGATGGTTATGCTGCAAATATTTCGAGATGCGTCCATATAAAGGACCGTAAGATTGTGGGATTGAAAAGTCATGACAATCACATATTGATGCAACAACTACTTCCTTTAGGTCTTCGGAGTGTTTTACCAAAAAATGTAAGTTGTGCACTGATGGAATTAAGTGGTTTCTTTAGAGATCTATGTTCTAAATCTCTCAAAGGGAAGGAACTTCAAATATTAGAATCCCGTATAGCCTTAACACTTTGTAAATTAGAAAGAATCTTCCCGCCGGCCTTTTTTGATATTATGGTTCATTTGCCTATTCATCTTGCATACGAGGCTAGGATAGCCGGACCGGTGCAATATCGATGGATGTATCCAATTGAAAGGTAATTAAATATTTTTAATAGCTTATACAATGCGTGTGCGCGTCTATTAAAGCTCAACTATACCATCTTAGTTACCATCTTAGTTATTGTATCTTACACTTAATAAACCTATAGGTTCTTATGTACCTTGAAGTCCTATGTACGTAACCGAAGTCACCCTGAAGGTTCAATTGCGGAAGGGTACTTAGCCGAAGAAAGTTTAGCCTTTTGTTCACAATATTTTCAAGGTGTTGAGACAAGATTCAATCAACCACGAAGAAACTACGAAGGTGAATCAGAACTACAAAAGCATCCGTTATTTCCTTTGTCTCCAAATGGTCGAGCCATAGGACATGGTGAGATGTTTGATCTAGACGAAACTTCATGGCTACAAGCACATCGCTATGTCCTATTTAATTGCGACATTGTTTCTCCATACCTTCAGTAAGATGACTTACAACTCAAATTAATTCATTTTTTTCTTTACTAATATATGAAATATTGGACCCTAATTTTAATATTATTGTATTTACTTGTAGAAAACATGTTGAAGCAATTAAAGGTAGAAAGTGTCGAATGCGACACATGGAGGTTGAGCGTGTCCATAGTAGTTCATTTCACGAATGGTTCAGAGAACATGTAGGTTAACAATCCTAACATTAGTTAAGCATTTTTATTTATTTATGGCTTAGGCACAAATAGAATACTTGACCTTTGAGTTTTTTTTTTTTTTTTGTGTGAACTAGATTTACAGATTACTTGAAGCAAGAAGTGATGTAGTTTCAGAAGAAATCATCTCATTGGCCCGTGGTCCTCAAAGAGCTGCAAAGAGATTTAACGGCTACATAATTAATGGGTTTAGATTCCACACTAGAGATCGTGAAACAAATAGAAAAACCCAAAATAGTGGAGTTGTTATCACTGCTAGTACATCAAGTTATGCTAGTGCTAAAGATAAGAAGCCAATTACAGGAGATGTCACATATTATGGTGTCCTCATTGACATTATAGAATTGAACTATTATGAGCATTTTAAAGTGGTGTTGTTTAAATGTGATTGGGCAAATGTACACTCACAAGGCAAAGGAGTGAAGAAAGATGATTACGGGTTTACACTTGTAAACTTTAATCGACTATTATTTAATGGGAGCCAATTATCTGATGAACCTTTCATATTAGCAGCTCAAGCGAAGCAAGTTTTCTATGTACAAGATCCTATCGAAAAGGAATGGCGGATCGTTGTTCATACAAAACCAAGGGATTTTTTTGATATGCAAGCAGATATTCTTACAGATGATATAGAACTTCAAGTGGATAATGACATCCCAAAAAATATCATGAATGAGATAGAAGAAGAATTCAATTGGAATAGAAATGATGTCCCTGAACTTACAATTGACACACCAATAATAAACACTTTTGATTTTCAAGCAAACACTCACGAAGATACACAATTTGAGGAAGATAATAATTAAATTGCTTCTATCAGTGTAGGTATATCTTGATTTTTTTTTCATAATATATTCTATTAGCTTATATTGTTTACCATTTATTAACATATGTTGTTTTTATATGCAAATCATAAGTCTTTATCTCTACATATTGATATTGTTAATCTTGATTTCTTATATGCAGGTGTCAACTATGAGAAATAAAAAGGGTAAAGAGAAGATTTCAATAGAATCATGTTTTGGCCAAAAAGAATACGATGAGATGCTATTAGATCGGGATCACCTAATACATCATTCTTGGCCAAACCAGTCTATTCATGTTGATCCTCAAAATCAAATCCAACCATCACTTGAACATGAACTTCATCGCTACCTATCTCAACTAGTTGGTAATTTGCACCAAGATGAGCAATCATTCCCTAAACAAATACAAGTAGAGTTGGTAGAGAAAAGTCATGATTGTGCAAGATCACAACCTGAACAAGTAGAGTTACAACCACCAAATGAATGCTCACTACAACATGAAATTATCCAGTTGCTTCACAACTTCCAACAGCCTCAAGTGCCTCAGAATTTGCATGAAAACATGCAAGTTGAAAATTTTCAACTTGAGAAAGGCCCTTTTTATCCTGACCATTCTAGACATTGTGATTCCTTACAAAACCCAAACAATTTTGAAGACTCTGAAGAAGATGAGGATATATGCAATAGTAAGCCACTCTGTCAGTACTTTTTAAAATTTAATTCAACATTGGTTTCTTTTATTTATTTACGGCACTCTCAAATTCATTGTACTACTCCCAATTGAATTGAGTTATAGTTTCTTTAGTTTACTCTATTTTTATATAAGATACATGCAAACTTATGTATAAGATAAATTTGGATAGATTAGAATGTTGTTTTTTCTACTTGTATATTAGCAATATTGATGTATATTTTGTTATTGATTGAAAGTGAATAACTATTTTGATTTGTTGTACAGAGTCTTCTCATGCATCACAAAAGACTCGAGGGCGTACAAAGTTGCTCAAACTATTTAAAAGGGCTTCTCTGAAACCTATAAAACTTAATGAGTTTGGCCAACCTATTGGAAAAGCAGCAGCCACATTAAGTAACTTTTTGGGACTAATGGCAAGAAATGGACAAATAATTTCTCTAAGTTATAAAGATTGGAGAGTTGTTCCAAATACAACTAAGGATATTATGTGGATGATTGTGCAGGTATAGAAAATTTTCTTTCTTTTCTTTGTAGGTCATATTTTTCTTATGATGTTTTATTGATATTTCTTTACTTTTTGTCTAGAAAAAGTTTCAAATTCCAGAAGAAGGAAGAGATTGGGTTATTATGTCCATAGGAAAAAAATGGAGAGAGTTCAAAAGCAAATTGAAAAAAGTTCACTATGATACTAAGAAAACTTACGAGGAAAAGATAGCATCTTGTGATTCTCGAGTCCATCCGAAAGAATGGGAATTTCTTGTTAAGTATTGGGACTCTCAAGTAGGACAGGTATGAATATTACTTTTTAACTTAATTTTGATAGTTTGGGGTCAGTGAATAGCTTTATTTAATAGACAATAGAAATTGATCCTCATTATTTTGCATATAATTAAATTGATTTTATGGTTGCTATAAATAGTTCTACACAACCTTTGCATTAAATTTTAGATAGTTCTTCAAGTTTAGTTGTTCTAATTACTTTTTTGAGTACATATACGTTTACTTTTAATAGGAACGTAGTGCCAAAAATAAAGCTAGCCGCGCAATGCTAAATACCACACATACTGCGGGCACAAAAAGCTTTGCAAGGGTTCGTGCTGAGGTAAACTTAATCCTCTAAATTATAGTGTTTTCTTTACTAATACTTTCATAACTTAATAGATTGTTAATAAAAGTTTAATCTTTAAATATTGTTAGATGGCAAAAAAAAATAATCATGTTCAACCGAGAAGACATGAACTCTACATAAGAACACATACCAAGAAGAATGGCAAGCCTTTAAATCAGTATTGCTCGGAAATAATGGTATGTCTTTAGATTTGGATAAATTTTGTAGTTATAAAAGTTGTTTCAATTAGTCAATTAAATTTTTTACTTTTTACAGAAAAATATTGGAGAGTTAGTTCCGTTATATCCTGAAGTTGCACAAAGAGATCCATCCCGAAATGACCTTTTATCATTGTTACTTAAAGAGGACGAGAAAAGTACTCAACTTCAATGTCATGGATTGGGTCCTATTCCAAATGAACTTCGAAAATCAAAGATAACTCGTGCTAATTATATTCGAATGCTTTCTGAGACCAAAAAAAAGCTGAGGAGGAGAAACACATAATGCAATCAGAATTAGCAGATATGAGACAAAAATATGAAGACATACATAAGGAAATGATGACAATGAAGACATTGGTAGAATCAATAGGTAAAGGGTCTCAAGGCCATTGCATATTAGGAGAAGGAACATCATGCATTCCACAAGGCCTCAAACTAGTAAGCATAATTTATAAGTAATTTTATCTTTTATGTTGTATATGAAAAGTTGATATATCATCTAACTTTTTTTTTCAATCTAGAAATGCAATGATATTCCTCATAATGGATCACCTCCTAATAATCAGGCAACCTCTTCTCATTCTAGTTATGAAGCACCACCAACTCAGGTATTTTAGCATCTCAAATGGTTTTTCTTGAGTAATCTTGCTAAAGTTCAAAATTTTCAACCAAAATTAATTAGTTAGTTTTAGTATTTTGCTTATCAATTTTAGATGACTTGAAGATTATTAATAGCTATTGCCTATTCTGTTAGTTACGTTAATTTCTATTTTTGACAAAGTGAAATTGCTTGTTGTTTTATTTTTCTCATTTTAAAGGCATAAACTAATATTAGAATCTTATAATTGTTAATTCTAATTAATATTGTAGGTGCATCGAGTTAAGAATATCTCAAAGAGAGTTCAAGCAGTATCAAATGTTATGGTTATCTTCTATCTCTTTTTTTTTCTGCTTTCATGATGATTTTTTTCTTTACAATATATATAAGTTTAAATTACTATATTTATTTCTTCACTTATTGTTAGATTGGAACTGAAGTTTACTTGAAAAGTTTGCAAAAGCCTCACAATTATGTAGCACAAGGCTATCTTTTGAATACAGACCCAACTACAAAAGTAGGCGGATTCGAATTAGGACCACAGTGTTGGGAGATTCATGTTGATGTGTCGATAGTACGCAATGAACCACTGCTTAGACCATATAGTAGCTATCAAACTATTGGAGATATTGTTGGAGCAACTGTTGCTTGGCCATATACTTTTGTAAGGATGAGTTATCTCAACCATGTTTTATTTTTTCAATTATATTTCATCATTTATAGCATATTATAAATAAGTTTAATTTGCTCTTTGTTCTTTTTGCAGGTTAAGTGCAAGTAGTGCATGATGTTTTGTTCATCTCCGCGCCATACATTATAAACCTTTGGGAAGCAAAAAGACGTGGAGTATATTTCTTATAATTTTGTCATGATCACTTTTATATGCTACTATTTATATATTGAAGAATATGTATTTAACAAATGGCCTTTTGAGATATTTTGGCATATTAGATATATAATCTTGGGACATTTTGGTGTAATGTTGTGTTCATCTTCATGCCATACATTTTGAACCTATTGGAATCAAAAAAATATTGATAGTTTGGCATATTAGATGTATAAACAAGTTAAATATGTAATTTGTTATGTGACTGGTTAAATTTTGTTATGTGTAATTTCTTATTATTGAATGTCAATTAGCTAAAATATTATTTATTATCTTTTAATATATTATTTATTATTTAATATTTAAAAATTAGTATAGTATTTAACGAAATTTGAATTTCGATGTTGAATGTTAAATTATAAATAGCAACATTTAGTAATGTTGGGAGTATCAACATTAGCAACATTTAGCAATGTTGGAAATGATTATTTTATACCACTATTAGCAACATTTATAATTATTGAGAATGATTAAATTATAAAAAGATTAGCAACACTTAGTAATGTTGGGAATGATTAACTATACCAACAAACAATAAATGTTGCAAAATCTACTTATACAGCAACACTTATCATGTGTCTCTTTATGCTTAATATTAGCAACAATTCACTCAAATGTTGGTAAAAGAATCACCAACTCGGGCATAGGTAACACTAAATACTAAATGTTGCTAATAATTTTAGCATCAATTTTATTTCTTTTAGCAACAAAAATATATGCCACCAAAAGACGAATTTCTTGTAGTGCGTAAATTATATCTAACGGAACCGATCGTCGAATCGGATGTCCCATTATCGAAAATAATTTACAAGTACGGAGACCTCCGTACTTTTGAAAGTACAGAAAACGTACTATATATATATATATATATATATATATATATATATATATATATATATATATATATATATATATATATATATTATATATATATATATATAGAATTAGGCTAGAATACTATCGATAGTACCAAGTCATTGGTGCTATCAAGTTTTTAACCTTTGGATTAAAAAATGTATAATCCAAATGCTAAAAACTTGATAGCGCGCACACACACACACACACACACACACACACACACACACACACACACATATATATATAGAATTAGGCTAGAATACTATCGATAGCACCAAGTCATTGGTGCTATCAAGTTTTTAGCCTTTGGATTAAAAATGTATAATCCAAAGGCTAAAAACTTGATAGCACCAATGACTTGGTGCTATCGATAGTATTCTAGCCTATATATATATATATATATATATATATAATATATATATATATAGGAAAATGCTACTTGTACACCCCAAGTGGGGTGTACATCCTACACCCACCTATCCAAGGTGGGTGAATTTTACCGGTCACTTCGAAGTGACCGGTAAGTTAGTCCCCACCCTAGGATGGATGGGTGTAGGATGTACACCCCACTTGGGGGTGTACAAGTAGCATTGCTCATATATATATATATATATATATATATATATATATATATATATATATATATATATATATATATATATATATATATATATATATATATATAGAATTAGGCTAGAATACTATCGATAGCACCAAGTCATTGGTGCTATCAAGTTTTTAGCCTTTGGATTAAAAAATGTGTGGTTAAGGTGATAGTGGTCCCTTAGGATTTACTAGGTGGTTGGTTGAATAGTAAAAATCTTAGGGGACCACTATAATCTCAACCGCATATTTTTTCATCCAACGGCAGAAAACTTGATAGCACTAATTGCTTGGTGTTATCGATAGTATTCTAGCCGGACTATATATATATATATATATATATATATATATATATATAATCTGGCTACTATGCTGTGATGATCCGGATCTCCGTGAAGGTCTTGCGGAGTGATTTGTGGCTTTTGGAGGCTTATGATGTGTGTTGGAGATGGTTGCGCGCAAATTAGACCTCAGAATTGGACCCAGCGTGAAATTTAGATTAAAAATATCTGTCCGGATGCCTTCAACAAATTTTAGAAGCAGATTTTGGCCAAATGGACATCGGATTTGGACTCAGCACGCGAAAACGATGAAATTGGACTATTTACTTGTATTTTTCGGAGTCCGGATGCCAAAACACGAATTTCGATGCACTTTGTTACTGTTCCGGCAATCGGGGCAGCGTCGGCGGCGACGGGCAGCGGCTGAGCACGGCGGCGCGGGCGTGGGCAGCGGCGCAGGTTGTCGGGTCCACGGGGCTTTCCCGTGCACCGGGCGCAGCCAACGCGGAGGCTGCCACGTGGCGAGCTCCCATTGGCTTGGCAGCGGCGCGGGAGTCGAGGCACCGATCGCGTCGGGCGGGCGCTTGGTGGACCGCGCCAAGACGCGTGGCGCGCGCCCATTGGCGGGCGCAGCGACCCGGCAGTCCAGGCGTGGACCGCAGCCCGTGCGCCCCGCCATGAACCCGGGGTCTGAACTGGATGGGTCTGATCCGAACAGTTTCATGGGTTTTACCAAAAAATATGTTCGGGGCCCAGACTGGATAAGGGTTGATCCGGACTGGTTTTTCGCATTAACCAAACCATGTTCGAGGTCCGGACTGGATCTGTCTGATCCGGATCCTAAACATATAAAATGTCTAGTTTTTGATTGTTATGTAATGAAAATTATTCCAAGTGTTTCTAAACTATAAGAATGTATTCAAATCACAAAAAATATTTAATTTAACGTACCTGATCATTTTGAATCCATTCTTCTTGAGATTGATGTATATGATCTTCAAGTCGCCAACTTCAATCTTCAAGACTCAAAACACTTCACGAAATATGCCAATACAAAAATCCTTAACAGGCTGTACAGTTGGGATGCCCTTTCGACTGTATCCTTGGTACAAGGATTACTGTCAGTTTCTGCTATGGCATTAGCCTGAGGTTCCAGTGACCAGAAAGGTAGCATCGATTGGGTACTTGGGTTTCTATTATTGATGCATCATTTAAATATATGTTCAACATGCTCTAGCACCTGTACTCTTATATATGCTCAGTATCATGATTATGATTCAGATCTCTATTTCTGCATGCTCTTGCACTTGTGTTTTCTGTACCCTTATATGCTCAGTATTGTGATTATGATTCATTCAGTTATCTTCTTATCTATATCTGCCCTTATCTACTGATCATCTACTATCTGCTGATTATTGTATGCTAGTAGGTACGATTTGCTATTTTTAGGCCCGTCGCACACACTGGGATACACTTATATTGTATCTCACACCCCTGGGTGACCATTTTTTAGGTCCGTCGGGTGATGGAATGTCGGGGCGAGTTGGTGAGGCTGTCATGATAGAGCTGTCCCCCTGATGATGCTATAGACTCTAGTTATCTATTTTGCAGCATATTATGACTTAGAAATGTTATGAACCGTGTGATGTATAAATTACTTATAGACCAGTTGTCACGCCCCGAATTTTCAAAAGCGGTCTAAATCTTTTTTAAAAAAAATTCAGAATTCGAAAAATAATCTCAGGACGTGAACAGATTCGCCACGCATAAAGAAAATTTTCGATCCAATCGGACGGAGTCTCCCCTATACGCGCTCAGTTAGGCAAGTACAAAGATATCAATCATGCAATCAAAGTTTACAACTAACCGATTAACTACATAAATAAACCAATTGCAAAGTCCACAAGTTAATCCAAATGCATTGACAATCATCTAAAAACTATATAACTAAACGAATGAGTAATCAATATGAATCTGACAAAACTAGCGCGAAATCTCTCATTAACGTCCCAACTGCTCACCACCCGGCTGACCTGAAAAGTAGCCACCCAAAGGGTGTGAGACACAACTGAATGTATTTCAGTGATGGGTACAATGAGCAGGAGACGAGCAAGTCGTAACTACTGGATACTATAATTGAAAGGCAGTAAGCAGGTAATAGGCAACAGTAAATGATATAGAAGTTGATAAGTGTATCAATATATAGATGCTGAAATGATAACTATCGAGAAGGCAATACTGAAAACTGTAAACATGCATCAATATTATCATAAGTAAGGATACCCAATCAGGTGCCACTGTTGGTCACGAGGACCTCAGGTTAGTGTCGAACCAAGTCTGACATGTACTCCACACCTGATGACTGATAACAAAAGGGGCTCAGAATCGCCGGGTCCCACAGGTACAGCTATGTAAAACAGGCTCACGGGTCAAATAGATCGACCACTCTACCGGTAAAGAATACCATTGTGGGGGATCAGCCCACTGGTGTACGTGAAATGTACAGCTGGTGCATAGCGATCTCAATGCGGATGCTCAAGCTCGCGGTCGGAAGACCGGAAACACGGCAAATAGCCAAAAACTCCCAAACGGGATCAAGTATGTCAAAAATACATGTTGTAGCAATGAAAAATCCACCTACTCTATCATGCAAGGTAAAACTGTAAATAGTGACAAGTGAAATCTAGCAGTATATGACATATGGCATAAATGCAAGAGTATCTAATAATACTGAGTAAGACATGTAGATAAGCAAATAAAAAATCATACTATACTAAGAGTGTCAACTACACTGAAAATGAATATGATGTATCAAAAGCAGAAAAGAAACAATAAGTGGAGACACTAAGGCTGCGTTTGGTTCGGGGTTAAGCCAGTTCCCGCTAAACCGGGGATAGGTATAAAGTTGGGAACTAGAGCTTAATCTCGTTTGGGGATGGTTCTAGGGATAAGAGAATTTGTGTTTGGGGAATAGGAGGGATAAAGAGGATAAGATGGGTAAATTACCTTTTTGCCCCCAAAAGTTAATATGTGATAAAAGTTGTTAAAAATTGATTAGTTCGTTTTAATTAATAGATTAATAGTTTAAAAAAATAAAAGTAAAATTATAATCGTAATTAAAATATATTATTTAAAAATAATACATTTAATTTAATAAATAATTTTTTCAACTTAAAATTTAAATTTAAAATATAAAATTTCACCATTTTAATTTTAAGATTTACAATTTTATAATATTAATTTTAAATAATTAATTTTTAATATAAATTTTTTTTAAAATTCACAAAATTCGTATATTTGATAAATATTTGTAAATTTGTACCAACGAGCTTTATTATGTCATTAAAATTTGCTAACCTCGTTTATCTCGTCTTAATTCATGGATTATTGGTTTAAGAAATATAAATAAATTTATAATCATAATTAAAATGTATTATTATAAAATAATACATTTAATTTAATAATTAATCTGTTCAATTTAAAAATTAAATTTAAATATAAAATTTCAACATTTTAATTTAAGATTTACAATTTTATAATATTAATTTTAAATAATTAATTTTTAATATAAATTTTTTAAAAATTCACAAAATTCGTATATTTGATAAATATTTGTAAATTTGTACCAACGAGCTTTATTATGTCATTAAAATTTGCTAACCTCGTTTATCTCGTCTTAATTCATGGATTATTGGTTTAAGAAAATATAAATAATTTATAATCATAATTAAAATGTATTATTATAAATTAATACATTTAATTAATAATTAATCTGTTCAACTTAAAATTTAAATTTAAAATATAAAATTTCAACATTTTAATTTTAATATTTAAAATTTTATAATATTTATTTTAAATAATAAAATTTATAATATTTATTTTAAATAATAAATTTAAAATTTTATAATATTACATTTGTGATGATAAGAGTGTATTGGGAAGAGAGAAAGGAGGTGGGATGAAGGAAAAGAGAGAGAGGAGAGAGGGATTTGTGATGATGAGAGTGTATTGGAAGAGAGAAAGAAGGGAAGAGGAGAGAGTGAGGAGAGAGTTTTTATTAAAATAATATGTTGGGATGAGATAAAGTAGATAAAGAATGGTAAAAAAAAAAAAAAAATTTTAATAGTAAAATATTAAGATTGGATTTGTTAATCCCGCTATTCTCGCTATTCTGGGTTAAGCAATACCAGACGATTTCAGGTGCGTTTGGCAGAATAAGGGAGATAAGCCCGCTATTCCCGTTCCCGTTCTCAAAACAAACGAAGCCTAATGCTCCATATACCATAAAATATATTAGATAATAATTAAAATATTTAATAATTAATATTATAA
Source organism: Tillandsia fasciculata (assembly GCA_029168755.2). NCBI lineage: Eukaryota > Viridiplantae > Streptophyta > Magnoliopsida > Poales > Bromeliaceae > Tillandsia > Tillandsia fasciculata. The sequence continues at coordinate 16,298,025 of CM054946.1, read as the reverse complement.
AATAATATATATAATAATATATATATTATAAAATATTTAAATAAATTATTGTATCATAAAAATATATTTTTGATGTATATTTTAAAATTGGTTTAAAGTATACTAAGGCATCCAACATTTCTTTTAGACATGTCACGTGCTCCTATTGGCACTCAGGAGGCATTTTCTTGATGTGAGGGGATTTCTAATTAATGTACAGAGCCATTTTCTTAATGTGAGGGGATTGCTAATTAGTGTACAGAGTCATTTTCTTGATGTGAGGGGATTGCTAATTAATGTATAGTGACTAACGCTCAATTCATAGTACAATTTATTAGATAATTGTTAAAACATCTCATGATTAATATTATAAAATAATATATAAAATAATATGTATTATATAAAATATTTAATTAAATTATTGTATAATAAAAATATATATCTCTAATATATATTTTAGAGCCGATTTAAAATGCATGTGCGCGTCCAACATTGCTTCGAACATGCCACATGCTCCAAGACTAATGCCCTATGTAGGAACGTGGGTAGCTAGAAGCTATTTTCTTAGGCCATGTTTAGTTGGGGAATAAAAAGAGAATAAATTTTTTATCCTCAAAAAAAAAAAAAAAAAAAAGTTTAATTACATATAGCTCTCTGTAAATATTTCGAATAGCAGATATATCCCTACAAAGTTCAACTTTTCATATTTATTCATTCAAATGTCCAACGTTATTCATATATATCCCTCCGGTTTATTATCGTTAGTTTACTGTTTATTTTTTAACAGATTATATGTGAAATGACAGTCTTGCCCTTTCAAAAATGACATCTAAAAAATAATGCTGAAATATCTAAAAGGATAACAAGATAAATTTACCTCACTAACTAACCAAGATTAAGTATTTAATATATGGTTAACTAGATTTTTCTAACAGAAATAGACGGTAGGGATATATATGAATAACGTTGGACTTTTGAAGGAATAAATATGAAAAGTTAAACTTTGTAGGGATATATGTGCTATTCAATATGTTTACAGGGAGCCATATGCAATTAAGCCTAAAAAAAAATGTAGGGATTTGTTATCCCTCCCTTAACGGGTTATTCTGCAATAGCCCGATAAGGAGGGGGAATAACAATTTTTCCCATTGGTAGGAATAAGGTTGTTCCCATTCGGGAACAACCTTGTTTCCATTTTTTTTTTTATATTTTTTAAAATTTAAATTGAAATTTATAAAATTTTAAATTTAAATTTTTTTTATTTTATATATTTTAAAATTTTTAACTTCAATTTTTTATAAATCTAAAAATTTTAAAAAATTTAAAATTTTAAGATTTTAAAATTTATATAAATTTTGTATATATAAATTTTTAAATTTTTTATAAAAATTTTTTAATTTAAAAATAAAAATTTTTACATCATCTTTTACACATTTTTCGAGATAATTATAATTTAAAATTTTAAATTTAGAGAAATTTTAAATTTTATAACTTTTTAAATTTGTAACTTTAATTTTTAATAAATTTATAAATTAAATAAATTTTAAAATTTTAAATTTTTATAAAATTTTTAAATTTTTATCTTTAATTTTTAAAAAATTAAACAGTATTATTTACTAAAATATAAACTTTAATTTATACAAATATTAATTATTATTTAATTAATATTTTATATTAATTAATTAGATATAATATTATTATTTTAAAATTATAATTACTCTTTTTTTTCACTATTCCTGCTTATTCCAATAAATGACCCAAATACAATTTCAGATATTTTAAGAATAACAGCTTTACAAACTAAATATTATTTTTTTTTTATTCCTAACTATTCCGGAATAGCAAACTATTTTAGGAATAAAAAAATTATTTCTAAGCTCATAATTTTCGAACCAAACGATATGTTAAGACGAAATTGTTATTTAATTTATTTGAATTTGATTGATAATAGTGTAAAATATCACAGTGTGATATGAATGTAGACAGACAAAATATATCACAGTGTGATATGAATGTAGACAGACAAAATATATCATGAATGTAGACAGACAAAATATAGCAGTAGTCTCTAGATTTTCTTGATATTATAAATTGACTTTTATATTTTTTACTTTAACTCTTTTTGTATGTATAATATTTCACATATGTTGAACTTTAGTTTTCAACACAAAGAAAATAATTAATAATATTATCAAAATTAATTTGTGATAAAATATTTAAATAAAACTATAAGTATCAATTTGTCATATTGAAAAGAGCAATATTATTTGTACATTCGAAATTGGATGTACGATATATCTTATTTATTGTTGGATGAAAATTTTCTTTACTGGTTACCTCAAAGTGACCAATAAAATTTATTTTATTTCAAAATGAATAGTATATAAAATATACACATGATTTAAAATATACAAAAAATATTTTTCTATTGAAAAGGATAGTTATTAATGCATTTTGCCCTATAAATCATGTTAAAAGAGCTCAATTTAGTAGATATTTTCCCAAAGCATAACGAAGTGTACAGAGAATGGGACAAAATAAAAATTATATAATAACACCCAATAACATATGGTTAGAAATAGTATAAAAAATATACGGTTTAGATTTAATTTGTGCAAAATGAAAGTTGACATTATAAAGTACGCTAAAATTGGATCTACCTAAAAAGGACCACTATTCACTTAAAATTATAGCCAAAATTTAAATTTAGTAACATTTATAAATGTTGCTAAATAAGTAAAAAATGCAACTAATTTTTTTAGCAACACTTAAAATTTTGTGTTCCCTATGCCCATGTTGTTGAATTTTTTAGCAACATATAGATTGAGGGTTGTTGATGCTAAGAAATTAGCAATAATTAATAAATGTTTCTATATGAAAAGTTTAAATTAATATTTACTAAATAGTGGTAAATATTATTTAATTAATTTTTATATTAATATAATTTTTATTTTTTAAATTAAATAAAAATATTTCATTAATTATAGCTTTTGATGCTAATTAAATTAAATTATTATTATTTTTGATTAATTATTATAATTATAATTGATAATAATCAAATGTTACTAAACAATCATGTACAATAGTATTTTGAATTATTGGCAAAAACGTTAATTATATTAATATTTATTAATTATTATATTCAAAAATTTAAGATTGATGGGTAGTAATAAAGTATATTTATATTAATTAATTGAGTTTTCTCATAATTACAAATATGCTTATGACAAAATAAAAAATTAGTCCTTCCATATTTGTCGAAGTCTCTAAAATGTTTGAATGAAATAATTTTGTAATCTTTATTTGCTTACCCTGTAAAAAAAAAAAAAAAAAAAAAAAAAAAAAAAAAAAAAAAAAAAAAAAAAAAAAAAATATATATTATTTATCATAAAATATATAATACTATAAACTGCTAAAAAAGAAAATATATTGTTCTTACCAAATCATACCAGATCACCATACTTGCTCCTAAAGGAAATAAAGAAAATGTATCAAATTAAAATAATAGCAATGTAATAACTACAAATTTAAAATCTAAATGTAAAATATAAAATAATAGATAAAAATTTAAGATACAAAAATTCTTATATCATACCATATAGTTAATACAATAAATTAATGTAACGACGAATCAAAAGGTTATTCTAGCCACACTACTATATTAGAAAAAAAAAAAAAAAAAAAAAAAAAAGAGAAAGAGAAAGAATCTAAAATCTATATCAAAAAAAAAAAAATGAAAAATGAAAAAAAAAAGAATAAAATTTGTTTTACCTTACGAGAAAGGGATACTTGTTTGTCTCTATAACTAAAATTAATATTTTGAATTAATATTTTTTTTCAATCTCACAAATTTAAAAAATTAGTAAGAAAGATTTTGTAGAATTAAGGGCTAGAAGAAAAGCCATGAGAGTAGAAAATCTCTTTAAGGTGAAGAGACAAAGAAATGAGAGAGAGGGATAGAAGAAAATTTTACTAAAAGGAGGGAAAGATGAAATTTTGAAAATTATGTGGGATTTTCAAATTTTGAAAAATTTATTGTCATTTATCACCAAAATGTTGTGAAACATTGCAACATTTAATAATAAGTATTGGTGTTATTTATATTTAGCAACATTTGTATTTAAGTGTTGACAAATAAATATATTTAGCAACAAAAAAAAAAAAAAAAAAAAAAAATTATCTCTAAATTTTATAATCAGCATCACTTAGCGAAACATTGCTAATTAAATATTGCTAAAATTTAAACTTCTTGTAGTGAGCGTTAATTGCACCATCCGTTCCCTGCTTTCCTCCTTGGCTCGATTTTTTATTTTGATTTTCAACTTTTTATTTTTTACAATGAGATTCTTAATCTTTATAATTAGAGCAATACTATCTGTACATCCTATTTGCAGTGTACGATATATATCTTATTTATTTAAGGATGGAGATTCTTTCATTCATCATTTCGAGTGAAATTCACCCATCTTAGAATTAATGGGGTGTAAAATATATATTTCTTTCGGAGTGTACAACTAATATTTTTTTTATAATTAATTACACAATTTGTTTCTGACCTTATTAAAAATTTTCACTTTGGTCCCTAACCTATTCTCCCATCTGCACGCACATCTCGCCAAGCTTCCACTACCCTCGGGCTTGTTTGGTTCATTTTTTATAGACTATATAGAACTAGATTGGAATTCATTAATTTTGATAGTTGTTGTTAGCTTTTTAACCGTTTAATTTTAATTATCATTCTACTTTAAAATAAAATGGATCTAATCTATTAATCTATTTATGATTCAATCTGATTTTTAGTCCAGAATTAATAGTATCTTTCAAAATAAGTCATTCAAAATTGTCTTCACAAACACTCTCTTTTTTTTTTTTACCTCACTCTTTAATTTTTTGAATCAAAATTCTCTTTCAAAATCTTAAATATTAATTTTAAATTTTATTTTAATAATAAATTAAATATTTTTAAATGATTCATTATTTTTTTTCGTTATAATTTATATAATTCAATTATATTTTTTATTTTTATTTCAATTATAAACTAATCAAGCTACGTGATAACCATAATGCACCTTGCAACAATACCTTTCTTATCTCTATTCCAATCAGGAACTAATCATGCCCTGATGAGTGATTTCTTATTTCTATTCCAATCAGAAACTAATCATGCCCTCATGAGTGACATCCTCCATGCTAACTGATACCCATCTGGACCTTGCAATAAATAATAACTACAGCCTCTTTTGGATCATGGTGTTTTGTGGAATCATAACCAGGATCTATATAAATAAGTAAAGTTTTAATAGAGTCGATATGATTTATTTCGTCAAAATTAATATAAATTTAGATTACTAAGACTTAATTGAAACAAAATTTTTAGTTTAGAGACTGAATAGGCAAAAAAAAAAAAAAAAAAAAAAAAAAAAAAAAAGAGGTTAGAGGCCAAACTAAAAGGCAAGTAAAGATTTGGATGAATAGTGTAATGTCTAAAGATTGGATAGTTGATTTTTGAGATTCATGCTTCAAAGCTAATAAGTTGCATTATAATTCTAACTAAATTAATTTTTTAAAAATATAAATATAAATAACTTGTCATATTTTTTTTTAAAAAAAAAATAATTGAAATTATCAATTGTCCCTAACGCAAATGGCAAAAATTTTATTTGTTGATATTCGAGATTTCTAATTTGAAACCTAGTTGTTTTACATTTCTAGTTAAATTTATTTTAAAATAAACGAAACGGATAGCATGCTACCTTTCTCTCAAAAAAAAAAAAAAAAATATTTGAAACCCAAAAATATATCTTTCTCTCTCAAGAACAAAAACAAAAAAACAAGAAATATTAAAACCCGAAAAGATCAGATTGAGTAAACTCTTGTTATCCCTTTCCTGCAATCCCTTTTTAAGTTGTAAATTTAGTATTTCTCTCTTATCATAGGTAGATCTCATCATATGCACGTACGTAATATAAAAATTTGAGTAATGCTCCTCTACACAATTAAAATCTTAGCCATTAATTTTTTTTAAGTTAATGCCTAAGATATCATTTTAACTTTTGGAGAATCTGCTATTGGTCCAGTACCAATCACCCGGTAGGAGTAAAAAAAAAATAAAAAATTATCTAATAAATTTTTAAAATTTTATCTTTAAAAAATGGTACTATAGACATTTTACAATTCTAAATTTATTCGTAATATATTGATTATTAGTTTCCTAAATATACTACCATTGAAGAGAAAATCATCTTCTTCTTGTTAATACTTTAAATTACATTCAAATTATAAATTTATTATTAAAAAAATTAGAAATTTAAAAATTGAATCGAATTCAAAATATTCTTAAATATATAATATCAATTCAAATAAAATATTTAAATTAAATTTAAATTTTCAATTTCAATTCTAAGTAAGAAGTGGGTTTCATATGTAATAGTGCAAATTAAATTTTAAATAAATAATTAAAATTGGGTTTATAAGTAACCATGCATATATATCTATTAAAATCAATTTTAAATTATGAATTTAATTTACAAACATAAAAAAAGTATATATTTAAATAAATAATAAATTTTGAATTCAAATTATTAGTTTAATAATTGAACGTACACAATTTTAATCAAATTCAAAATTTTCTTGAGTATAAAATACAAAATTGAAAAATAAAACTTTTGATTCAATTTTAATCAAAAGTTTATATTTCAAATTAAATTTTAAATTCAAATTTAATCTATGTAGTGAGAAGTTAGTTACTTAACCAATTAACTCCTATCTAATTTGGTAAGTATCCAAATTAAATAAGAAAACAAAAAATTTTAGGACACTATCAAATTTGGTAGTTGGCTAGTAAGAATTCAAATTTAAAATTTTAATTTCAATTTAAAAAAAGAAGTTGGTTTCATAAAGTAATAGTGCAAATTAAATTCAAATTTAAAAATTTTAAAAATTAAAATTTGAATTAAATTTTAAAAATAGAAACTTTATATTTAGATAAATAATTAAAATTGGGTTTATAAGTAACAGTATAAATAGAATTTGAATTTAAATTTTGAAATTAAATTTTAAAAATAAAAAATTTTAAATTAAAATTTATATCTAAATTATAAATATAAAGTTTTAGTTGAAGTTAAATTTCAAATTCAAATTTATGAAGGTTTACTATTTATTAAATTAGCCACTATCTAATTTGGTAAATAACAATATTAAATAAGAAAACAAATATTTATTGAATATTATTAAATTTAATAATCAGATAATATGTACTTTCTAATATTACTCCTACGATTAATTTTGATTGATAATTATTATCGTTTAAAAGTTAATCTTAATCGTAAAAAATGAACGATGAATCTAAACCAGCCGGTGTATAGAAACATTACTCTAAAAAATCTCCTACGATTAATTTTGATTGATAACCTATTGAACAGGTTACTACCGTTTAAAAATAAATCTTAATCTTAAAAAATGAACGGTCAAATCTAAATCACCCGGTGTATAAAGAAGCATTACTCTAAAAAGATTTGTAGGGCAACACATTTTGGTTGGTTTTTGTATAGGTACATTTATTAAATTATTTGAATATGTTTTGTAACGTCTCAGTCCGTTAATAATAATAATAATAGTTTGTTGACTCTTGACTCTTGAACTTCTTGATTGAAATATTTAAACATAATTATTATTCTAGTGTCACATGTACACTTTTCAATTTATAATTACTTAGGTGGTTGCACTTCAAATTGTTGTTTCTTGTATAAATTAATTCCCTTATTTCAAGTTGAGTCATTCACTTCATATGTAGATAAGCACTGTTACAAAAATAATGCAAGCTTCTAAAGGGTATAGCTAAAAATTTAGGCTTCTTAATTTGGGTTTTGAATAATAATAATAATAATAATAATAATAATAATAACTGAATATTCGAAATGCATGAATCAAAATATGGACAGTTACCTATTTTAATTAAGCTATAATATTCTATATACCCCTCGATACTTCAAAAATATTTTTTTTATTTCTACTTTTTTTTTTTCAAATATATTTTTTATATATTTCTTCGTTATTCAAAAATATTTTCGCTGTAAATACCTGTTAAATTATCTTGAATTAAATCTGAATTAAATTCTTATTGGAGTTAAAAAAAATCAAAATATTTATTTGGTCCTGAGTTGAGGACAAATAAAAAATAATAATAATAACGGTAAAAAAAATATATTAGAAAAAGCAAAAAAATTAAAGTACTTCTTTTGTCCCTATCTTAATGACAAATAAGAAGTTGAAAGAATAAAATAATAAATTTATATAGATAACAGTAGTTCCTAGAATTTAACTTTAAAAATATATTTGAAAAACTTGAAATTTTAAAAGAATATTTTAAATATTAACCTTTTAAGAAGAGTAAATAAAAAGGTCAAAAAATTTCTAGAGCAATATTATCCGTACATTTAAAATAGAGTGTAAGATATACATCCCACTCATCTCAAAATGAAAATTTTTTTACTAATCATTTCGAAGTGACTAGTAAAATTCATTCCATCCTAAAATGGATGGAGTGTAAAATGTACACCTAATTTAGAACGTACAATAGCATTTTTTTTAATTAAAAGGGTTTAGAGAAAAAAAAATATAATATATGTAAAATTATATATAAAATAATTTTTGTATTCTAAAAGTTTAAACGGTTAAGAGATGGAAACTCAGGCCTATTTCGATACCATATTAAATAATATAAAATAATTATTATTTTCTAAAAATTTAAGCCGTTAAATAATCATATTTATATATTTTATAGTAAGTAGGAGAAATCGAAAATATTAAAGTCTAATTAATTTTCTTGTAAACTCAACCACAAGCCAATAAATGAATGTATCTAAATTCTTGTAATTGCCAATAAATGAATGTATCTAAATCCTTGTAATTACATTTTGATTGCTGCGTGATGGCTCCATTCCAGCTGCATTGCATGAGTTCAGGTTTGTATTGCATGGTTAGTTGCGTCAGAATTAAGTGCATGATCGATCCTCTTCAATGGTGACACAATTTATTGTAATTAATTCGCATGTTCCCGTTCGTTCTCTTCTCTCTTAGTGGGAATTTGTCAAATTATACCAAAATAATTATTTTTATTTAAAATTTTAACTGAAAACTTAAGCTTTTATCAGTAGAGAATTATATTTTTAATATTTAGAAATAATATCTAATATATCATTGAAAATTTTAAAAATATTTAATATATTTTTGGTTAATTAACAAAAATGCTGATATTTTTTTAAAAAAAAATCAATTATTTTTATACTCTATATAATTTACTAATAAAAATTGGAGATTAGAAGTGTATTTTTAAAGTGAAACATTAAAAAAAATACCCCAAAAGATATAATGCGGAAAAAATAAAAAAAATAAAAAAGGACATTATAGTTATATGGTTCTGGTTCGGCTACGTCTATCATGAAAATGAAATAAAAATTTTATTAATGTCGAAAACGGAATACAAAATTATATGGGTATATATAAGTGTACATTTTTTTCAAAGTGTATATCTTACATCCCATTGATTCTAGAGTGGGATGAATTTTACTGATCATATCAAAATGATCAGTGAAAAAAATCCTACCCTTAAATAGATGGGATGTGCATCATACATCCTATTTTGAGATGTATGAATAGCATTGCCCAAATTATATATCTGGAAAGATCAAACTACAATTACATTCAAAATATTGAAATTCTCGACGATTCCAAAGCGGCTCGGCTGTCCATTTAATGTGCACCGTGGTTATGCTTTGCTGCCTTGTGTACGGACGGGCCACCGGCTTAATTACTTCCTCTTAATTAGGCATCAGCAATAATTAAATCTACACTAGTGTAGGAACCCGCGCGATGCGGCGGGTAAAAATTATAGTAAAAATTTATAAATTAATTAAATAAATAAAAATATAAAAAAAAATATAAAAAAATAATTATAAATTTTGAAAGTAAAAACATAAAATTTAAAGAACTTTGTAGCAACAGTACAAAACCTAAGCCCTCAACAGAAGATAGTCGTACCTGATCAAAAGAATTTGCACAAAAGGCCAATATTAAAATATGATACAATATACACGGGCTGAAGAACTAACGTATAGCATGGCATGAATAAAAGAACTCCATTTTTAAAGATATCCAGCTGCAAAAGTTCCCAGTGGATATTTTGATAGTAATAAGTAAATAATTTGAAAACAAAGTAGTTATATCAAATATACATTGGCATGCAAAATAATTAGAATTATTAATATTTCTGCTTATTATAAATTATTTTACATTTGATGACTGAATAAAAACAACATATGCCTATCTAAGCAACAACTTATACACAAAAGAACCAAACCTAGGAAATAAATAGTAGTGCAGGCTATACCTTCAGACCACGTGAACTTGCCCAGACTCTCAAAAGTAGTTCAAAAACAGAATTCATGAAAGACCTGTGAAAATTCCAATATATATATATATATATATATATATATATATATATATATATATATATATATATATATATATAACATAAGAAAACACCATATATATTTGTATTTACGATAATTAAACAAACTAACTTACATTACATCACTGTCGAGAAGTGGTTCCAAAGGAAAATCACTAAGGTATTGAGATGCAGCCTAACACCAGCACTTAAAAGCTGAAAGTCATGTCGGGAAGGGAATGGGGAGGGAGGAGAAAGGGGAGGAGAGGAGCACTAAGATAACATGTAGGTAGAGAAGAGAGAGAGTGGGGAGGAGGGAGATGAAGGGTTATGCGGTAGGGGTTAGGGAAGGAGAGAGAGTGGGGGGAGATGAAGGGTTATGCGGTAGGGGTTAGAGAAGGAGAGATGAAGGGTCGTGCGATGGGAAAGTAGAGAGAGAGAGAGTAAAGAGATGAAGGGTTGTGTGGGGAGAAGGAGAGAGGAGCCTACCATCCTCAAAATAAGGAGGTAAAGCCACGTCGGATTTAGCCATGAGAAATCATATATAGGTATAGATAATTTGCATGCATGGCTTGAAATCGCTAATGAGGCCGTGCCATGATTTATATAATATATGGTTTCAATCTAAATTCTAATCTTAATTCTAGTAAAATTAGATTTTTACTTATAATTTAAATAGTCTAAATTAAATCTAAATTGTAATTTATTCTAATTAGATTAGAATTTAATGTTAATTTAACTAATTATAAAATTAAATCAAAATATAACATGTATGTTGGTAATTTCAAAGTAAGTAGCATTGTTTGTTTGGTCTTATTGGTTCAGGGTTTAGGGAGGATAATTTTGTCTTCTTCCTCCTTTTCTACTTTCGTTTTGTTGTTTTGGTGTTAGACTTGCAACCTATTGAGAATCTACAATCTGCTATGATACTAAGTAATTAATTGTTGTAAATTTGATATCTGTTTTGATACCGGTTGTTGAAATTTTAAAATAAAAATATCCAATTGAACTTTTACTATAAATCTATCTTTTAGGCTAAAAGCCGATACAATTACAAAAGAGAAAAAACAATCAAGATTCACTAATGAATGTTACCATATATACCTATATATGAATTCTCATGACTAAATCCGACGTGGCTGTACCTCCTTATTTTGAGGATGGTAGGCTCCTCTCTCTCCTTCCCCCCACACAACTCTTCATCTCTTTACTCTCTCTCTCTCTCTACTTTCCCATCGCACGACCCTTCATCTCCCCCCACTCTCTCTCCTTTCCAAACCCCTACCGCATAACCCTTCATCTCCCTCCTCCCCACTCTCTCCCTTCTCCTTCTCCTCCCTTCCCATTCCCTCCCCGACTTGGCTTTCAGCTTTTAAGTGCTGGTGTCAGGCTTCGGAACCACTTCTCGACAGTGATGTAATGTAAGTTAGTTTGTTTAAAGTTTGTTTAATTATCGTAAATACAAATATATATGGTGTTTTCTTATGTTCTATATATATATATATATATATATATATATATATATATATATATATATATATATATATTGGAATTTTTACAGGTCTTTTATGAATTCTGTTTTTGAACTACTTCTGAGAGCCTGGGCAAGTTCACGTGGTCTGAAGGTATAGGCTGCACTACTATTTATTTCCTTAGGTTTGGTTCTTTTGTGTATAAGTTGTTGCTTAGGTAGGCATATGTTGTTTTTATCCAGTCATCAAATGTAAAATAATTTATAACAAGTAGAAATATTGATAATTCCAATTATTTTGCATGCCAATATATGTTTGATATTGATCTTTTATTATTAATAAGATTGGAATTGGTTAAAACTGTTCTTTCTAGCTTCCAAGTCTACTGGACTGCTGCAAGGGAAGAGGTTCAAAAATGGCTGCATTCTAAATTCCTTGTATATATTATTACCCTATATATAATTTTTTTGTTAGGATTGTTACCATATATTATTTTACTTTCTTTGCATGGTATGCTATCATATATATTTCTTTCTTATTATAGTATGTTACCATATTTTCTTTATATAACAGGATACAATCATATTTTTCTATGTAAAACTTTTTTCCTTCTCTCTACATAAGAAAATGGGTTGAGATGATTAATACATAGAAAATTTTCAATCCTCTTGTTACATAGTATCAGATACATTCTAGGGTTTTATTTTTCTTTATTAGTATTATTTTTTTTTTCAATCGACGACAGTATTACTCCGTTCTTAAAAAAAAAAAAGCGAATTGTCCGTCCAAGGTCAGCACTGCATTGCACCGATTCGTGTCAATGACTGGGGCCGCGATCGCCATCATCACGTCAGTGTGGCCCCACATCATTCCACGACGCGCTTGGAGCCTGCCCGAACCCATCTAAGCTGTCAGCAAACTTGCTGTCTAGCAAGTCACTTCTTCATATTTGTCTATTCCGTTTCTTTTCTTTATTTGTTTTGTTATGGCGTCTTCTACTCCTACATTTCCACAATTAGATGTCAAATTATCTGGATCTAATTACCGGGAGCGGTCGGTGTCTTTACAACTTTTATTTGATGCTCTAGACTTGACAGATCATATCGATAGAACTAGCCCTCATGTCGATGAGAAGAAACTCATAGAGTGGAGTATTATTGACAGACGTACTCGTGGAATTATACCCACGTCTGTGGAAATTGACATTAGAATGCAGTTTGTGAGTTTTTCTACAGCTCAACAAATGTGTGCTCATCTTAAAAAACTATATGAGCAGTCTAGCTGTGCTCAGTCTTATGCTGAATTTTAAGAATTGACATTTGCCCATCAAGATGAACGTTCTATTTCAGGAGTTCTATAGCTTTATGCAAGCAAGGTGGGATAAACGAGAGCTCCAACTAATCCTCGATAGCGTGTGGGAGTTGGAAGCGGCTCAACCATGGAAGGGTCACTGTGCCAGACTTGTTTGACTTGCACTTGTGCTACCAAACAAACGTAAGTTCGTGATCAGCGGCGCCTTTTCCAATTCCTTATGCGTCTTCGGCCGGAGTTCGAGGCCTTGCGAGGCCAACTTCTTCATCGATCTCCGCTACCCACCATTGATGCTGCACTTGCCGACCTTATTGCAGAGGAATCTCAACTTCGAGTATTGCATTCCTCTAGACCTTCAACACCGACTGTACTTGCTGCTCTAAATCAAGTTCCCCCTGCTCCAGTTGTTCCTTTATCCGAGTCTGTGAGTTCCTCCGCCTCGTTTGGCCCTCGGATGAACAAACGCCATATCGAATGCAAATATTGCCAACTCTAGGGGCATTCTATTCAGGACTGTAGGAAAAGGAAGTGGGATGATCAACATCGACACTCTCCACGTGGTCATCCTGTTGCTGCTTCCACTCTACAGTCTGAGCATCCTTTTTCTAACGAAGTGGGACATAACACTGGCTCTACTCAACTTAGCTGGCCTCAACTAATGCATCTACTCCAACAGAGCAATCTGAATATATCGCCTCCGAAAGAGCCAGAATCTACTCCTCAGATATCATCAGCACCACCAGGTTTTGGCTCCTTTTCAACACCTAGATTTGGAGGTACTTCTAAGAATTCCTGGATTTTAGACTCAGGTACTTCTTTTCATATGACTCCCAATAGTTCATTACTTTCTTCACCTTTTCTATTGTCTTCTCCACTCAGTATTTTCACTGTTGATGGTACACCTCTTCCTGTTACTCATTCTGGTATATTATCACCTACCATTAGCAACTCTGTAAAATTTTCAGTACCATCTGTTTTGCACATACCAAAACTTTTCTTAAATCGTTTATCTGTTAGCCAAATTTCTGATCATGACTGCACAGTTATATTTGACTCATCTTCTTGTCGTGTTCAGGATCATCGAGCAGGGAATTTGATTGGACAGGGCCATAGGCGAGATTGCTTGTAATACATGGATCATCTGCATCTACCATCCAACCATGCCTTCTTTAATGTCGCCACTGTTTCCACCACCTCTAATACTACTTTATGGCATCGTCGCTTAGGTTATCTTTCTTCTGAACATCTTAATGTCTTAGTTCGTCGTGGTGTTTTAGGAAAATTTTCTATTTCTAATAAATTTAGTTGTATGGGTTGCAAGCCTGCTAAACATACTACTAAACCTTTTTCTACAAGTAATTCTATTTCTCATGCTTCTTTTGAATTAATTCATTCTGATGTTTGGGGTCCTGCTTTTATTTCTACACGAATTGACAAACGATACTATGTGATCTTTGTTGATGATTATTCTCGTTTTACCTGGATATATTTCATGAGCAATCGGTCTGAACTTGTGCAAATATATAAAAATTTTACTGTTATGATTCAAAATCAATTTGGTACAAATATTAAAATTTTTCGTTCAGACTCTGAAGGTGAATATACCTCTTATAAATTTAGAAATATTCTTGCAAGTCAAGGCATCTTATCTCATCTTTCGTGCCCATATGCCCACCAGCAAAATGGGGTTGATGAACGAAAGCATCGTAATATTATGGACACTGCTAGATCTCTTCTTTTTTATGGTTCTGTGCCAGCACAATTTTGGACTGATGCTGTTAATACAGCTGTTTTCTTAATCAACTTATGCCTTCTAGTGTCCTATCAGGTGTCTCTCCTAGTGAGCGGTTGTTTGCCAAACCTCCCTCATATGATTACTTGCGTGTCTTCGGTTGCACCTGTCTTGTCCTGCGACCTCCTCACAAACGAACTAAATTATCTCCTAAATCTGCTATTTGTATATTTCTAGGGTATAGCCTCGAGCATAAAGGGTATCGCTGTTATGATCCCACAACGAGACGTTTTCAAATTTCTCGTGATGTGATTTTCTTTGAGCACCTTCCCTATTATGCCCAACCCGTACCACTACAACATCTCCATCCCACAATGTTGATCTTTTCTTTTTGAATAATTCCTTTCCACTGCATTCCTTTTCCCAAGAAAATTCTATCTCTCCTGTCACTTCTCCTGCATATGACACTAAAGTACATGCACCTTGTGATAGCCCCTCCATTGAAGCTCCAACCGACGATCCTCCGACATCCATGCGTCGTTATCCCCTTCGAGAACGCCAGCCTAAAAGGTTCTTTGGTTGTATTATCTAACATTCTCTTTCTCTACAATTTCATACCTTTCTTGCTACTATCCATACTCACCAGGAACCCCGAACGTACCGCAAGGCTGTTGCCATTCCTGAGTGGCAAGATGCTATGTCTGAAGAACTTAAGGCTCTTCACCACATTGGTACTTGAAAACTTGTTCCCCTTCCTCCAGGAAAGGTTCCAATCAGCTGCAAATGGATCTACAAAATTAAGACAAAGTCTGATGGCTCTATTGATCGCTATAAGGCTCGCTTAGTTGCTCGCGGTTTTACTCAAGAGTATGGCATCGATTACGAGGAGACGTTTGCTCCAGTTGCTAAAATGACATCTGTTCGCGTACTTATAGCTGTTGCTGCTTCTCGTGGATGGCCGTTGTATCAACTTGATCTTAAAAATGCCTTTTTACATGGTGATCTTCACGAAGAAGTTTACATGCAACCACCTCCTGGCCTTAATCATCCACCTGGCCATGTATGCTTACTTCACAAGACATTATATGGTCTTAAACAAGCTCCTCGCGCTTGGTTTGAGAAGTTCTCGGCTGCCGTTATTTCTGCTGGTTTTCATCAGAGTGAAAATGATAATGCGTTATTCATTCACTCTTCTGCTCGTCGTATTACTGTTTTACTTCTTTATGTTGATGATATGATCATCACTAGTGATGATCCCAATTTCATATAATTTATCAAGTCTTACTTTCACCGTCAATTTGAAATGAAAAATCTCGGGCTCCTCCGTTATTTCCTAGGTATTGAAGTAGCCTACGGTCCTAAAGGCTATTTGCTATCTCAACGAAAGTAAACAGAAGATCTCATCTTTCTTGCCAGTCTTACTGACAATGACACAGTCAATATTCCGATGCAGCTCCATCAGAAACTAACTCCTACCATGGGTGAGCCGCTTCCAAATCCCACACGCTATCGGGAATTAGTTGGAGCTCTCGTTTATCTCACTATCTCTCGTCTAGATATTAATTATGCTGTCCACATAGTAAGCCAGTTTGTTCAAGAACCAACTTCTGTTCACTATGCTGCTGTTCTTCGCATTCTCCGCTATCTTCGAGGTACTATTAACCAAAGTTTTTTCTTTTCTTCCATCTCGAAACTTGAACTTTGAGCTTATTTTGACGCTGATTGGGCTGGAGACCATACTAATCGCCGATCTACCACGGGTTATTGCATTTTTCTTTGTGATTCTCTTATTTCATGGCGAGCAAAGAAGCAAAATATTATCTCCAAATCTAGTACCGAAGCTGAGTGTGCTATGTCCACTGTAGTTTCTGAGATTGTTTGGCTTCGTCGTCTTCTTAGTGATGTTGGCGTTACTTGTTCTACTCTGACACCTCTAAATTGTGACAACCAAAGTGCAATCAAGATTGCTAATAATCCAGTATTTCATGAACGTACTAAACATATTAAAATTGATTGTCATTTCGTTCGACATCATTATCTTAATGGCTCGCTTGCCTTGCCATTTGTATCACCTCGTCTCCCGCTTGTTGATTTTTTCACAAAATCTCATACCACACAGCGACATCAATTTCTTTTATCCAAACTCTCGGTGTTTAACCCACCTTAAGTTTGCAGGGGAGTGCTACCATATATATTATTACCCTATATATTATTTCTTTGTTAGGATTGTTACCATATATTTTACTTTCTTTACATGATATGCTACTATATATATATTTTTCTCGTTATGGTATGTTACCATATTTTCTTTATATAACAGGATACAATCCTGTTCTTCCATATAAAACTTTTTTCCTTCTCTCTATATAAGAGAACGGGTTGAGATGAATAATATATAGAAAATTTTCAATCCTCTTGTTACAATGAAGAGAAATATTTTAGCCGATACAATCACAAAAGAGAAAAAACAATCAAGATTCACTAATGAAGAGAAATATTGCACCTTACTCTTCATTTATACATAATAGCTTCAACATGAGCGTTATTTTTGAATCTCTCTTATTCATCTCTCTCTCTCTCTCTCTCTCTCTCTCTCTCTCTCTCACACACACACACACACACACACACACACACACAGACTGTGCAAATCTCCAAAACAACACTCAGCCGCACAATGAAGCTTCATAGCTTGATAGCTACTTTTGTTATAGGTGGCGAAAAAACTCTTTATTCGAACATACACGTAAAAAACAAACTGAATCAAGCATTCATGCGTCATTTGAAATTTTCGCACTACGGATCGCAATATTAGTATATTAGAATCGATCATCTTTGAATCTTTCACTTATGTTGTGTTAAGGACTTTTGTATTGGCGTATTTCCTGAAGTATTTTGAGTTTTGAAGTTTGAAGTTGAAGAATTGTGGATTACATACATCAATCTCAAGAAGAATAGATTCAAAATGATCAGGTACGTTTAACTAAATATTTTTGGTGATTTGAACACATTCTTATAGTTTAGAAACACTTGAAAAAATTTTAATTGCATAAAAAATTAAAACTGGACATTTTACATGTTTAGGATCCGGACCAGCCACATCCAGTCCGGACCCCGAACATGGTTGGTTCATGCGGAATTCTAGTCCGGATCATCCCCATTCCAGTCCGGACCCCCCGAACCTTGTGTTTGTTGAATCGCATGAATCAGTCCGGATCAGGTCATTCCAGTCCGGACCCCGAACTATTTTTTCAGAAAATTCTCTTGAAAAATACGGCAGTCCGGATCAGCCAAATTCAATCCGGACCGCCTGCGGAAAAAAGTCTGTTAAGTCAGTTTTTAATTCTTATCCTCTTTCAAAATATTTCTAACCTATAAATAGACCCAAAAGTTCATCTTTTAGAGTATCCCAAGGGGGATCAAAGGTATTCCTATTTATTCCAAAGGGTCCTAAATTTCTTATATCCCAAGAAAGAATAAAAGGTAATCCACGTATAGAGAAGAAAAGGTAAACACCGTTTATTTTAGGTTTTCTTTCTCTATTGATCAATTTGATTTTAGGGTTTCAAAACTTCATTTTCTATAGAATCAAATTGATGAATACTTAGATGGTGTTTTCTTTGTCTATCTATATGACTAAGTATTCGATTATCATCACCACCAATAAACAAAACAACGATTTCCGAAAGGATAATCGGCGCGTGGATTCGCGTGGCCTTGTGGATTCAAAGTGCTACCACTTTCGTGGATTCGAAGCGAGGCGCATTCGTGTGATCAATACATGCTACATTGGTGAAGATCGTGGATTCGGTTGGACGTCGTGGATTCGGCGTTGGACGCAAATCGTGTGATCGAGGAGCGTTGCGGAGCGAGCGGAGAAGATCTACTCGGAGCATGTGGAAAAGGTTGAGTCGTAGTGCTACGTTATATCACCTTATACGTGTTTAATCTTAGTGGATTTCACCGTGTTATCGGTCCCGTGGTTTTTTACTCCTGTGACGGAGTTTTCACGTAAAATCTTGCGTACGTTATTTATTTTTCGCATTAGGTTATTTTTATGCAAAGATTTTCGAGTTTTATTGTTTACATCTATTCACCCCTCCTTTAGATGATTTTTCTCCTATTTAGATCCGTTATCCGATAACCCACACGTTGTTGTTGACGTATTCCTCTTATAGTCCATGATAGTTTTCTTCTTCTATCGCTTTGACTTCTTTAGATTATTTTGCAGCTTCTGAAAATTGTGATTTATTTATGTTTGCGTAGTCACTAATGCTTCCGCCTTTGTCTTCGATCTTACAACTAGAGCTGCATTTTGGCTTAGAGCTGCATTTTGGCTTTTGCAGGTTCTATTTTTAATCTCTCTTGCGCATCTTATTAGAGAGAAGCACTGGTGTGACCATCTCCCCCGCATATGGCCTCTTCATGAGAAAGTAGCATGATTGCTAGACGCTTGCACGATATTGGTAGCAAAAATAATAAAATTAGCACTTTGTTCTCATCATTCATATTCACACTCCGATACTAGCTAGTTATCTGAGTCTCGATTTTGTTAAATCCGTTTGGATGTTCATGTATAGACTCATCACATTCTGCATATGAAACATATACAACCGGTATTTTAAATGTAGCCTATTTGTTAACAATTTGGTAATGTATATGAATTTAAATCTATATATCGTATAGGTTTAAATTTTTATTCTAATTTAATGTGAATATTTAACTACCGATCTAACCAAATTTGAATACAACTCGCTACCTAAAGTGCTAGCGCAACACAATATTGTGAAAGCATCTGAAAAGCATTCTCCAATTACTAGAGATGGATGAGGATTTGTTTAAATGAGAGTTCATTTTAGCAAATGTTAAGAGATACAGATGGTACAGATATGTCAGAAGTCAGAGAAATAGATATAAGTAGTACATAGTTATGATATGAGTAATGAGTGCATAAGATTCATTTATGATACCAGATTTGCAGTAGAGAAAGTGCTAATGGATGGAAAAATTATTGGAAGTCAAAGAGGTTTATGGTGTAGATCCAAAATTCTTACATTGACTGAGATGTTATGCTATGTCATTTTGGTATCCATATTTCGTCAATTTTATTAGTCTACTATAAATTGCTAGATAAATTGTACGTTTTGTTTTTGATTATTATGTAGGAGTGTAAAACGAGCCGGGCGGCCCGTGGGCCGTTCAGCCCGGCACCATTTCGGGCCATGCTGTGGCCCGACACGCTACAGTAGCTTTATGCCGGGCCCAGCCCGATCTAGCTCGTCAGGCCGTGCTGGGCCGCCTTTTTGGGACGCGTCAGCACAGTTCAGCACGGCCCGTGGCGGGCTTGGGCCGTGCCGGGCTGAAGAGCAAGAAGTGGCCCGGCACGGCACAACCCGTATGGGCCGGGCCAGCACGGCCCAGGTGAAATGAGGTTCGGAGTAATGTAATATAGGCTAATATAGCCTATAGCTATAGGCCTGACTTTTGCCGGTCCTACATAAATCTTTCCCAAGGCCCAAGAGTGGTTGGTATTGGAAAAGAGTTCAACCCAATCTTTCTCAAGGATGAACTCTTTTCCAAGGATGGTAGACATTGGGCCTTGGGCCCTTGTCTTGGAAAATAAGTAAAGATAAAGTTGTAAACCCAACAACGACTCTATTTAAATTATAAAAAATTTAAAAATCTATTTTTGATTTAAATTACTAAAATACCCTTACTAACATTCAAATATTAAACCGTTAGAGAGGGTACTTTGGTCAAAAAATTTAAAATATTTGTATATTTTTAAAAAATTCAATTTTTTTTTACATCTATAAATACTTCTACAAATTTTCAAATTTATCACAATACTGTCACAGCACGGCCTGTCACAGCCCGGCCCATGATGGGCGGGCCATGGGGCCGGGCCGGACCTCCTCCTTTGAAAAAGGGCCCGGCACGACCCGGCACGGATTTAAATCTGGGCCGGGCCGGGTTGGCCTTGGCCCATTTCGGCACGGCTTATGTGGGTCGTGCCGGCCCGGCACGGCCCACATTACACCCCTATTATTATGTATTGATGTATCGCTAATGTTAAAGTGATATAGCAGTTATCTTATTAGTAATGTACTAATAATTAAAATATTACATTACTTTTATATCAGTGATGCGTTAATATTTAGTCAACTAAATTAGACTGTAAAATTTAATTACAACAATTCTAAAAGTTTAAAAATGGTAACATATTAAAATTTTAGAACTAAATTGCTCACAAATAAACTCAGTTAGAAAAAAAAACCAACTAGGTTTTAAACAAACATTAACCATGAAGCTTCTAATCAACTGCGCTAGATACAATTAGTAAATAAGTATACTGTCAATTTTTAATGCAACCAATTAGATGAGATGCACATAGCTGGAAAATTCTGGTGAGCATGATCTTCGGCAAATTAAATAGTAAACTAGCTTAAGTACACTAAATTTTAATAAAAATTAATTAATGAGAAATACTTACTTGGAAAAAAAAAATCTGGTGAACATGATCTTTGCCAAATTAAAGAGTAAACTAGCTTAAGTTCCATTAAGAGCATGGTATTTGCCAAATTAAAGATAACAAGATAGCTATATATTGTGTGGTATTTGCCAAATTAAAGATAACAAGATAGCTATATATTGTGCATTTGTACTACATTTCACTCAATAGCGTGGTGGAAAAAGAAAAAAAAAAAAAAAAAGTGTAAATCTTGTACGAAATTGTTGGGACGCACCAACAGCTTTTTGACCAAATATTCAGTTGACTATTTTATGCCAACGTCTTGTTAAAGCAATGAGCTTTTGCCATCTAAAATCTTCATTTTTGTTTTGTATTATAGTTAGGCGGTAAATACTAACATTACAATAAAATCAGGTTGTAGAAATATATATTTTTATAATACTTTTATACAAATATCTAATTTATATTTTATTTATATTTAAAATTAAATTATAAAAATATATTTTTGAAATATATTATAATAATGTGTCGTCATATATCCTAACAACTGCACATCACATCCGGAAGGAGGTGAAAATGAATGGACCCCTTCAACTACAGGATATTCTGAGACACCCACTTCAACTATTTATATATATTACTTTGTTTTTATTATTAAGACCTATTAATTTTTAAATTTTTGAAAATTCTTAACTTAATTGACTCTATTAGCCAAAAAAATTTAGCCGTTAGTTGACCTAATTGTATTTGCTAAAATATAATTAAAGACATTAAATTGGTGATCGAAATCACTAATCAATTTGATAAAAATTTCAAATTATGCGACAAAAATCACTTAATTTTTAAAATTTACAAGCTGAAGGGGTCTCAAACAGAAAAGAAAGGAAAAAACTTAAAAGTTATGAGGGCTCTTCGGAATAAGTTATAGTTTAGCAGGGTCTCTATCCAATTTTACCTAAAAGCAAAAAATCAAGGGTAAAATATATCGAGGGAAAATGCTAACTGTACTTGATGGACTGTCCAGATATTGTAATTTAGTCTTTGTGCTTAGTTAAATACTTTTTGTACATTTTATTTGGGATGTACATCTTACACTCCATCTATTTTAGGATGAGTTGAATTTCACTCGTAACTTCAAAGAAACGAATGAAAGACTCCTTGCTTTAGAATAGATAAGATGTATATCATACATCCCAAATAGAATATATGGATAGCATTACTTAATTTAATTTTGTTTTAAAATAAACTAAAATAAGTGAAACATTTTAAGAAGAAAAGAAAGACTTTGTTATATTTTTATTTTTTTTACTACCGAAAAAAATAGATTTTGTTTGAGATGCAGGAAGAAAAAAGGAGGAAAAAAAAAAAAAAAGAAAAAAAAAAACACATGTAAGATTCGATGGCAGATGAGGTAATAATCTGATTTATCGCCGCATTTTCTTTAGAAAAGTCTATCCGCTACTCTTCTGTTCTGGCTCTTTTATGTCTATATTGTTAGATCGCCATTGTGGACAGACAACACGATATAGAGAGGATGAGAGAAAGCGTCGATATTTTGGGCACCGACTTTTCAAATGATAGACAAGC
The DNA here is from genome assembly GCA_029168755.2 of Tillandsia fasciculata. Lineage (NCBI taxonomy): Eukaryota > Viridiplantae > Streptophyta > Magnoliopsida > Poales > Bromeliaceae > Tillandsia > Tillandsia fasciculata. Next base: position 16,275,028 of record CM054946.1, on the reverse strand, counting down.
TCTCCAAATAATTTATTATAATTTAATAGTTATCTAAATTATTATTAATTTTATGTGAAATTATTATTGTAGCGAAAAGATTTTTTCTTTCTTTCAAGTGAAAAAGAATAATTAGCAGATAGTAAAGGGTGATAGAATTAAAATTACTTATTGATGAGGGCCTTTTTGTCACTAAAATTGGGTCCAAGCCCAATAATTGATGAGGGCCTTTTTGTCACTAAAATTGGGTCCAAGTCTATTGGGTAAAATATTGGTCTAAAGCCCATTGGTCTCCCCTACTCAATAGTTACATAAGAAATTAATATTACTCAATTTTAATTAAAATTACCAATTGCCTTTCAATTATTTGCAACACTAAAATTAAGGGGTTGTTTGGTTGCACGCAGTTGCAACTGCACTGCATTATAACTATATGTGAATCTAAATCCGGCGTTTGATTCGATGCGTTTGAATCCTACTGCAACATTTAGAACTGCATGAGAAGGGGCCCAAACAGCTGGAATTGCATCCATCCAAACAAAATATATATAGTTATAACTACTGCATCTCCAATCACAACATCTCTAACTATACTGTATTTCTTAATTATATCAAATCAAACGCCCCCTAAATAAAAATCATATTGCCTATTTTACACCCATAATAACAATGAAAATTGATGCCCCACACCCCCCACATATTTCTTAAATGGTTTAAAATGGTATTACCCATTTTAACCTAATGTAACATTTTTGTTGTATTGCCCATTTTGTCCTAGATTTTGCAGAATCATTTGTACTTTGTATTATGTGTGATATGTAATATAATATAATTTGTTGGGCCCAAACCACAGTCCAAAATGCTTAAGCCGAGTTATTATTATTAGTGTCCATGTCTCATATAAATCTAATCACAATTTCATCCACATCCGATGTGGGAGTCCATGTCTCATATAAATCTGGACTCATATAAATCTAATCACAATTCCATCCACATCCGATGTGGGACTATTGGGGGCATCACAGACTTCCCCCGTTTAGGCCTGACGTCCTCGCAGGAGCCCAAGATCACCAGGCGATGTGAGACTTGTCTCGGTAGCACTGTCATGTAGACCCAGGCTCAGCTGAGACTCGCCGCATACTTTCGACTGGTAACGACCCGACCCACTAGCAATAATAACTTGTTGGGCCCAAATCACAGCCCAAAATGCTTAAGCCGAGTTATTATTATTAGTGTCCATGTCTCATATAAATCTAATCACAATTCCATCCACATTCAATGTGGAACTATTGGGGGCATCACATATAAATTACTATAGCAAAAAACGTGAAATGCGCTTTTGGGTCTCCAATTCAAAATATTTGTTTTCTTGTTGGGTAGTTTCAAAATAATATTGTTAAATAGTATTGAAAAATCTCGACCTGAGTCAAATATATTTTTTATTGGGTGCAAATAATTACTTTCATAATACAAAATTACCGTAGAGATTATCGAAACATATCAACTGAATGCGGTAATCGTCAATTTATTCCTACATTTCTTGTATGATAGCAAGCCAAACATTTTTACTTAAAGTTAACATGTACAGATTTACTAAATATTTTTCCATAATATATAATCCTCTGCCTGTTTTAGCATTTCCTATTCATGTACTCCTCTTGTTTAATTAAATTCAAGTATATGTAAACAGGTAAATTAATTTCTCTAATATTTCCTAGTCTGGGGATCTCATAGAATATGATGATTCTAAAGTCTAAGCCACATGCTCAAATAACATCTGGTTTTCTTACATCATAGTTTCTTTGTTAGGGGTGTCAGCTGTACAGCACTCACAATGCACCAAAGAAGTTCTTCAGGCATATATGAATGGATTCACTGATCCCACCAAAAAGATGATATTAATTTTCAGGAATATTAAAATTGTGACGTCTCGAATTTTAAAACAGCGGTAGAATTTTTTGTTTTTTTTTTAAAAAAAAATCATCAGAGTACATATTGAAACCTGTGACGTGGACAGACCTGTGACGCTCCCAATAGTCCCACATCGGATGTGGATGGAATTGTGATTGAGTTTATATGAGACATAGACACTAAATAATAACTGGGTTTAAGCATTTTGGGCTATGATTTGGGCCCAACGAGTTATTATTGCTAGTGGGCCGGGTCGTTACATTTGGTATCGGAGCCAATAACCAGCCGGAAGTGTGCGGCGAGTCTCGGCTGAGTCTGAATCTAGATGACAGGGCTAGCGAGACGAGTCTCACATCTCGTGGTAATGTGTGTTTGGGGTCTCACATCTCGTGGTAATGTGTCTGGAGTCTGTGACGCCTCCAATAGTCCCACATCGGATGTGGATGGAATTATAATTGAGTTTATATAAGACATGGACACTACTGAGTTTAAGCATTTTGGACTGTGGTTTGGGCCCAACGAGTTATTATTGCATTTTGAACTGTAGTTTGGGCCATTATTGCTAGTGGGCCGGATCGTTACAAAAACATTTCTCCTTGTTAATGTAGCTACTGGGTTAAGGAAAGAAGCCACAATAACAACTGTAAAAATTTTACGCCTCATTATGTTAAATATAAAAATATTATTTTTTAATAATTTAAATTTTTAGAGTACAAAAATTATTTTATATAATTTAATATAATAATAAGAGCAGGAGGCTTCAAGTTCAACTCTTGTTAGGCTTCTAGTCTCATTTAAATTTTTTTGTTTAATTCAAATCAACCTCTTAAGCCTATCAAAAATTTTTTAAATCTAGATGTGAAGGGAGTGTTAAATTTAAAAATTTAAAAATGTCGTTCTTTATTAGTTTAAGCTCAAGTCTACTAAAAAATTTTGAATATAAAAATATAAAAATATTATTTTTTATCAATTTAAATTTTTAGGATCGTTTGGTAACGGAATAAGACAGAATTAGTTATTTCAGGGATAAGTATAAAGTACGAAACTAGTGTAAAAAAACGTTTGAAATGATTTCAGAAATAAGAGATTTTGTGTTTGGTATGATAACGAGAAATAAGAAGAATAAAGAATATTAGTTATTTTAAATGATCTTTTTGTCCTCAAATTTTATTATATAATAATCAGATAAGAGATGATGCCTCGGTGACGTGGAAGGATATTTAAGAAAAAAGCAAGAGGTGGTTGGGAAGAGTGAGAACAGCAATTCTCACTTATTCTAGTTGTATTGAAATAAAGTATTTTTATAATTCCTGATGTGTTTGGAAAGATAAGAAAATATTCTCTTATTCCCGAAATAGTTTCATTGGCAAACAGGCCTTAGGGAATAGCAATAGCTTTATATAATTTAATTTAACAGATTATACCTTCACTGGGTAAAATATATGGAAAAGTGCCTACAGGGTCCCTGGAAAGGCAGTTCCATTTTAATTCCTATATTTTTATGTGGGAAAAAGGAAAGTACAAAAACTCTCAAAACTTTACTTCTTCTGTAAACAAGACTTGTTAATTTTGACAATTATATCCTTCTAATTAAACTTCATCAAAAGTTCAGTTGACTTCTTTCTTCCATGGGAGTTACTAATTACACATCCCTTTTAGTTGCCTTTGTCACGTATAATTTTATTGAGATTTCAAATACAAAGAAATCAACTTCTAATTTTAACACACGAAAATAAAGTAAACCTCCACGATAGGTTCATCTATTATTCAATTTCGGTTCTTAATTTTTATAGCTAAAGGAGAAAAAAAAAAATTTATGCTTTGAGATTTTATATATTTTTTTTATAATTCACGTGTTACACAAGCATAACTTGAACATGAAAATTCACTAAACTGTTTGATAAAATTTCATAAGCTTTGTTCCCAAAATTAAAAGTTGAGGAACCTATCTACAAAAATTTTATTGTTGCTATTTAATGCATAATTATTAAAATAATTCTGAAATATTTATTTTAGATTACCTTTGTGACCAATTTGAAGTAACCTCAAATAATAAATCAGATTTATAGGAAGGTTAACATAATTATTCATAAAAAGAAGAAGATGTATTTTTTCTTGATGGTCAGAGATCAAAATATACACATACATACATACAAACATACACACATACATACATACATATATATGCCTCTTGTGTATGTTTAGTTTTAGTTTTCCACTGTAACGCTGACGCCGCTCTAGTAATTTATCATCGTAGCTTCTAATCTCCTCTGCATGTTCACTTTTGCAATAAAGTCCTCCACTCTTCTCTTCAATTCTTCTGCAGGTAAACCTCTCTCCTCCTCCTCCTCCTCCTCCTCCTCCTCCTCCTGTCCATCTAACTCCTCACTCTCTCTCTCCTCCTCCTCCTCCTCCTCCTCCTCCACCACCACCACCACCACCACTTTTTCCTCTTTAACAACTTCTACATCCCTCTCTCTACACTCTTCAACAAGATGGTCCTCCACCACACTCTCCTCCCTCTCATTGCCTTCGCCATTTTCGACGCCGCCAGTTCGAATGCCCTGACTCCTCGCCGCGTACTCATCGTAAGCGTCGAGTTCCCGGGCGGGCTGCGATATCTTCGACTCGCCGACGAGGAACATGATGATGATGTTGGAGAGTATGAACAAGGATTTGGGACCCATGGCTACTGAGAGAAGGAGCTTAGTAGAGCAGTATATCTTGGGAAGCCAACTAGGGCTTGAGAGGAACAAGCCAACCACAGATGCTTGGAGAGAGTATTGGATTAAGCTTGAGATGAGGAGCTGCTTCTTTGCATATCTCTTCATGGCAAGAAGATTCTCTATTTGAACAGTTTCCATATGTATATATATAGAAAGTGAGTACTGTAATAAATAATAATAATAATAATAATAATAATAATAATAATAATAATGAAAAGAGAGCTTAAGTTTTAGAGAGAGGGTGTGTGTTTGTGTGTAGAGGAAAAGTATGGGGAGTACTTGTTATGAAATATGGAACAGAGAGAAGTGGAGATAGGGGGGAATTTATAGGAGTTGGGGTGGTGGGGATTGATCACATTCTTAGCATTTTTTTTTTTTTTTTCTTTTTTTTTTTTTTTTTTTTTTTTTGTGTAAGATATGTGGGTTCTCTTTTAATTACTGGTGTGGGTTAAGTGAGGGAATCTTTAGGAAAAGCCATGAAAGGTGATTGCTCTTTTTTGTTTTTTTCTCTTTTTTTTTTATTTTTTTATTTTTTTATTTTTTTTTTTTAGGCTTGGACTCTTCTTTTTCATCTCTCTCTATTAAATTGGGTTCCCTGCGGGCTCTCTTGTTGATGGTTTCATGCTTGTGTTTCTCCACCTTCGAAAACAACTTGTTATTATGATTGTCAACTTAGGTAATATTTGGTTTGGGGATTATGAGTTTGGGGATAAATTTTTTTATTTCTGGAATAGCTTGCTATTCCGGGATAGTCAGAGATAAAAGAAAAATAGTGTTTGGATTGTAAAGCTGTTATTGTTACGAATAGCTGAAATTGTGTTTGGTTCATTTCTTAGAATAAACGAGAATAGTGAAAAAATAAAAATAATTATAATTTTAAAATAATAATATTTTATCTAATTAATTAATATAAAATATTAATTAAATAATAATTAATATCTGTATAAATTAAAATTTATATTTTAGTAAATAATACTGTTTAATTTTTTAAAAATTAAAGTTAAAAAAATTAAAATTTGTATAAATTTTAAAATTTATTAAATTTATAAATTTATTAAAAATTAAAGTTACAAATTTAAAAAATTATAAAATTTAAAATTTCTCTAAATTTTAAATTTTAAATTTTAATTATCTCATAAAATGTATAAAAGATTATGCAAAAATATTAATTTTTAAATTTTTATAAATAAAAATAAATTTATAAAAAAATTAAAATTTATATATACAAAATTTGTATAAATTTTAAAATTTTAAAATTTTAAAATTTTAAATTTATAAAAAATTAAAGTTAAAAATTTTAAAATTTATAAATAAAAAATTTAAATTTAAGAATAGCTGGGGATAATAATATTTTATCTAATTAATTAATATAAAATATTAATTAAATAATAATTAATATTTGTATAAATTAAAGTTTATATTTTAGTAAATAATACCGTTTAATTTTATTAAAATTAAAGTTAAAAAATTTAAAATTTGTATAAATTTTAAAATTTATTAAATTTATAAATTTATTAAAAATTAAAGTTATAAATTTAAAAAGTTATAAAATTTAAATTTTTTCTAAATTTAAAAATTTAAAAATCTAATAGTAGAGAATAAAAAAAAAAAAGTGATAGTTAAATTTAATATAAAATATAATTTAATAAAAATAATTTGTTATAAAAATAATTTATTGTAAAAAAAAATTATTATAATATTTTAAAAAATAATTTATTATAAATTATAATTTAATAAAAATAATTCATTATAATATTTAAATAAAAATAATATGTATTAATATATATAATTAATAATTTTATAATAAAAAATAATATATTATAATATATAATAAATTGTGTCTACATAATTTAGCTTTAATTCAATTTATAATCTTAATAAAATTTAGAATTAATTCTTAGAATAGCACTATTCCACTAAAATGGTGGAATAATTTATTCCAATCTATCCCGGGATAGCCGAGAATACCAAGGTTTGACCGGGATAAAATATTCAGCCAAAAATCATGTCGTTTGGCATGAATAGTAGGATAAAGTGGGTTATTCCATCTTTATCCCTTAACCAAACACGGCCTTAGGTTGTTGGGCTCTTTGAAAAAATATTCAACAAAGTTTTTCAAGAAAAATATATTTTAGGGAAAAAAAAAATTCAGCTTTTCGGTTAAAAAAAAAAAAAAAAAAAAAAAAAAACAGATAACTTTTTTGTACAGCATTTTTTTAAAATTTTCTGAAAAGCTAGTATTTTTGTTTCTCTAAAAAAAAAATTGAAAAATAAAAATACTAATTTTTTTATAAAATCTTTTAAATTTTTTTTTAGAATGCTAGTTTTTTTTAGAACTAAGCAGGCAGAAAATTTAAAAGAAATTAATAAAAAAATATTTTTTCTGAAAATTTTGTTTCACGCTGGTTTCAATAAACCAAATAGTCCTCTAGAGAAGCAAAAATTAAATATTTTTTTTGAAAAATATTATATATATATATATACACACACTATATCAAAATTAGATTATAAGAACATATTTTTGGGATATATTGCAGTATATAATATGTCGCTATACACCCTAACGACTACACATATAACGACACTAATAACAAGTGTCGATATTTTAAAAATATTTCAAAGTATCATTATAGCATAATTTTATTATAGTAATATATATATATATATCATAGGGCTAGTATATTTTTATGAATATAGACTCCTTTGTATTCATAACTTTTTCGTCCTTGGATTAAAAAAATGTGCGGCTAGGATAATGGAAAAGGAAGTCGCTCTTTGTGGCATCAACTTGCACATGTAAACTACAGCTCATTCTGAAATAGATATATAAAATTTTAAAATTTTAAATTTTGATAAGATGTTTCATAATTTTAGTCATTAGATAAAAGAATTCAGGTCGATAGCTATTTAGAAACAAAGATTAGATGGCAAAATTTAAAATTTTATATTTTAAATCGACTACATATAGTTTCATAAAGTTTCTCCAAATTAAAAGAAAATGTGATGCAACTAGGGTTTCGAAAAACTCTACATCAACCAATAAGCTGAATGAAAAAACTAGGTTAAGTTCGGCGACATAATATTTCCGGTGGTGTCGTTCGGCTCTTACTGCTAACGTTCGATTCGTTTTAGGTCGCATGATATCACTCGGCTTTTTGTAGTCACGTTCGGCTATCGATTCTCTAGTATTGGCTCTTAGCTTTTTGTAATTGCTCGGTTCTTTAGTGTCACTTGCTCAATCCTCTCTGTTGCTGTTCGGATCTCGGTTCATTCTGCATCGCTTGTTGTTGCTCAATTATTTTTATTCTTCGTTTAGTATTTAAAATATTTTTGCAATATTTTATATTTTTTTTGTTTTTAGTCTGATTATTTAGTTATTACAAATTTAACTAAATTTAAATATATACTTGAATTAGGTATATTTATATTAAAAAAATACTAAATTATAGAAATTTGATTTGCAGTAGGATTCGGATTTAAAAAATACTAAATTATAGAAATTTGATTTGCAGTAGGATTCGGATATCATCTCTATAAATAAGTGTAGAGATTGGGTTAATATAATCAGAAATATTTATGAATTGAAAAATACTGTTGAAATACTGAGTTCTTTGTGTATCTTCTCTTTTCTCCTTATATTTTTTCATTTATCACTTGGCTTTTATCGACTTACGTGTAGAAATCGAGAATTTTAAAGTTTAAATTTGTCAAATTAAATAGTTTGAATTTTTTTGCATGGTAACTTAAGTGAATAGTAACCTGATGTTTTTTTGGATTGTTTCTTCGAACGTGTCTAGTCTGGCTGATCTGAACTCGAATCTGGTGTTGTATATACTCGTTTTGATCAGTCTCAGTGAGCTGAGCATTGTTAGAGATAATGCTAATTAGTTAGAATTAAATTATCTAAGATATTTGGTTGGTTAAATTTTGATAAAGATAAATCTAATTAGATAGGATATCTAATTGGAATAGGATTGTGTATAACAATCTATAAATAGATAGGTCGGGCTATTATGATTGTCAATGAAGCCGGAGTCGCCTTAATTAATTAGTGAGGCCAAAGAAAGACGTGTGGGCATGAAGTTATTTTTTCAATAAAGGCAAGTTTAGTTTGCTTCTACCAAAACGTACCAGATTCTTTATTATTTGTCTTTCTCTCTTCTCTTTTCCATTCTATTTTTGTGGAGATTTCTATATACCATAACAAGTATATAGAAAATATTTGGAGGCCCATCACCGTAACAAGTGGTATCAGAGCCTTGTTTTCAAGAGAAGAAGATACCGATGGCATTTAACAGTGCCAATGGAGTTGCACAAGGATTCCCAATATTCAAAGGAGACAATTATGATTTTTGGTGCGTGAAGATGCGGGCGTTGCTGCGATCCCAAGATCTATGGGATTTTGTTGAAAAAGGATGTAAGGAAGCAACTGGAGAGAATCTGAAAAAAGATGCGAAGGCGCTTTTCTTTATTCAACAATCTATTGACGACTCAATATTTTTCCACATTGCCGGCGCTACCCGATCGAAAGAAGCATGAGATATATTACAAAAGGAATATCAAGGTAACGAAAAGGTACTCAGAATAAAAATTCAAACTTTAAAAAGAAAATTTGAGACTTCATTTATGGAAGAAAAAGAAAATATTCATACCTTTTATTCTAGAGTTATGGAATTAGTTATCTTGATGCGTACCTATGGTGAAGAAATTTCTGATCAAACAGTAGTTGAAAAAGTTTTAAGAAGTTTGACGAAAAAATTCGGTGATGTAGTTTCTGCTATAGAAGAAGCAAAAGATTTATCTAAATTGTCTTGTAGCGAACTTCTTGGTTCTCTCTTAGCACATGAGGAACGAAAAGATAGAACAGAAAATTTTTCTGAGCATGCTTTTCAAAGCGAATCGAAAGGCAATGAAAAAGATAAAGCAGATACTTCTAATCGCCAAGCTTCAACATCTGGTGACCATAGTAGAGGTCGTGGTCGTGGTCGTGGCCGTGGTAGAGATCGCGGTGGTAGATCGGGTGGATACAATAACAGAAACGGTGAAGGATCAAGCAATCAAAATCAGAGAACCTACAGAGGTAATGATCAGCCCCATAATTATAAAAATATTCAATGCTATTATTGTAAGAAATTTGGCCATATCGAGCGATTTTGTCGATTGAAACAGCAAAACGCTAATTTTGCTCAAGGAAATAATGAAAACGATAATGTACTTTTTACATGTCGTTCATCAGAAAAAGCTCTAACAGTATTTGGTATGTCGATAGTGGTTGTAGCAGTCACATGACAGGAAAAGAAGAGAACTTTATTAATTTGGATAAATCTGTTAAAGGCCGAGTGACGATGGGTGATGGCTATGTTCAGGACGTGCATGGAAGAGGTACAATTGAGGCAAATATTTCAGGAATTCAAAAAATAAATAATGCTTTATATGTTCCTGGTTTGAATTCCAATCTTTTTAGTGTGGGCCAATTTTTGAAAGAAGGTTATTCGCTTATTTTTGAAGATTCTAAGTGCACTATTTATAAAGATAAATATAAAAGGGATTTATTTTTTGAAGTTTCGATGACAGAAAATAAAGTTTTTCCTGTTCATGTTGCAATGAAAGTAGTGCTAGATGATGATTGGTTATGGCACTATAGATATGGTCACTTGAGTTTTAAGGGGCTTGATTTATTACATAAAAAGAATATGGTTGATGGTTTGCCTTTGGTGCATAATAATGGTTCTGTATGTGAAAGTTGTGTGTTAGGAAAGCATCACAGAGACTTTTTTTCAAGAAACAGCAATTGGAGAGCCAAAGAACCACTAGAATTGATACATGCTGATGTTTGTGGGCCGATGCAGACACCGTCGCTCAGCAGTAATTATTATTTTGTGGTTTTCGTGGATGACTACAGTCGGATGACTTGGATTTATTTTATTAAAAATAAATCCGAAGCCTTTGATGTTTTTCGAAAATTTAAAAACTTGGTCGAAAACGAATCCGATTATTATATTAGAACTCTCCGTACAGATCGAGGGGGAGAATTTATTTCTAATAAATTTGAAAATTTTTGTGAATCAAATGGTATCCGCAGACAGTTGACAACCAGTTACACACCTCAACAGAATGGCGTTGCTGAGCGCAAAAATCGAAGTTTAGTAGAGATGGCAAAAAGTATGTTGAAAGCGAAAGGACTTCCAAATAAATTCTGGGCAGAAACGGTATCTACTGCAGCATACATTCTTAATAGAAGCCCAACTTTGGCGCTGGATAATATTACACCTTATGAAGCATGGACAGGTTGGAAACCGAAGGTAAAACATTTAAAAATTTTTGGATCGGTTTCTTTTGTTCATATTCCATCACAAAATAGGCAAAAATTGGATAATAATAGTAGCAAGTGTATTTTTGTGGGCTATAGCGAAAGAAGTAAAGCCTATCGATTTTATAATCCTGTTACTAACTCCTTAATTATAAGTCGTGATGCTATATTTGATGAACAAAAAGGTTAGGATTGGAGTGCAAAAGTGAAGGATAATCCACTTCCGATGTTAGGAGATGAAGCTACTATTGAGAATGAGAACAATGGTGAAAATACTACAAGTACTGAAACAACACCACATGCTTCACCACGAATTTCTCCAGGAACTTCGCCTGAGACAACACCGAGAAAGGTAAAATTGCTTTGTGAAATATATGAGCAGTGCATGTACACACAATGTGGAGAACCACAAACTTTCGAGGAAGCGGCAAAATCTGATGATTGGTGTAAAGCTATGAATGAAGAAATTGCAGCGCTAGAGAAAAATAATACATGGGAGCTTGTTGAACCATCCACAGAAAAAGAAGTTATCGGGCTGAAATGGATATACAAGACGAAATATAAACCAGATGGATCGATCCAGAAATTAAAAGCACGTTTAGTTGCAAAAGGTTACTTACAGCAAGCTGGTATTGATTTTAATGAAACCTTTGCACCCGTAGCTAGATTTGATACTATCCGAACTGTTTTGGCTTTGTCTGCACAAAATAAATGGAAAGTTTTTCAATTTGATGTTAAATCAGCTTTTCTTAATGGATTTTTGGATGAAGAAGTTTTTGTTGAGCAGCCGCAGAGCTACAAAATTAAAGGACAAGAAGATAAAGTCTACAGACTACGAAAGGCGTTATATGGATTAAAACAGGCACCAAGAGCTTGGTATAGTCGGATCGATTCGCACTTTATTCAAAACGAATTTTCTAGAAGTGAAAGTGAACCCACACTTTATATCAAGTCTCGAGGTATGGAGATTTTGATTGTTTGCCTTTATGTTGATGACTTGATTTACACTGGAAACAGTACAGATTTGATCAATGATTTTAAGAAAAATATGATGATTGAATTTGAGATGACTGATCTTGACCCCATGAGTTATTTTTTGGGTTTAGAGGTAAAACAAGAAGATAATGGAATTTTTATCTGTCAGAAAAAATATCTTGATGATTTACTTGAGAAGTTTAATATGAAAAATTGCAATCCTGTGCAAAATCCAATGGGTACGAATATGAAGCTATCATTTGATGATGGAGAAGACAAAATTGATTCGAGTTTGTACAGAAGTCTGATTGGGAGTTTACTCTATATTGGTAACAGTAGACCGGATATTATATATGCGACATCTTTGTTATCGAGATTTATGCAAAGCCCAAGTAAAATTCATTGGGGAGCGGCGAAAAGGATATTGAGATACTTGAAAGGAACAAGAAACCACGGACTGTGGTATACTAACGCTAACGATTTTTATTTTTTTGGTTGTTCTGATAGTGATTGGGCAGGTTCGGTAGATGATCGACGAAGCACGAGCGGGTTCGTCTTCAATTTTGGTGCAGGAGCAATATGTTGGTCTTCCAAAAAACAGCAGTCGACGGTTCTATCATCTTCAGAAGCCGAATACATAGCGGTTACGACTGCTACATGTCAAGCAATCTGGATGCGGCAAATCTTAACAGATTTGAAGTACGAGCAAAAAGATCCAACTGTAATTTATTGCGATAATCAATCGACTATTGCAATGGCGAAAAATCCAGTTCATCACAACCGAACCAAACACATCGAACTGCGACATCATTTTATTCGTGAACAGATCGCTAACGGTCAAGTCGAGTTGATACACTGCTCTACCGAAGAACAGATGGCCGATATTTTTACAAAGCCCCTACCATTGGAAAAATTCATATTTTGTCGAGAGAAGATCGGTGTGAAGAACATTAGCATTATGGGGGAGTGTTAGAGATAATGCTAATTAGTTAGAATTAGATTATCTAAGATATTTGGTTGGTTAAATTTTGATAAAGATAAATCTAATTAGATAGGATATCTAATTAGAATAGGATTGTGTATAATAATCTATAAATAGATAGGTCGGGCTATTATGATTGTCAATGAAGCCGGAGTCGCCTTAATTAATTAGTGAGGCCAAAGAAAGACGTGTGGGCATGAAGTTATTTTTTCAATAAAGGCAAGTTTAGTTTGCTTCTACCAAAACGTACCAGATTCTTTATTATTTGTCTTTCTCTCTTCTCTTTTCCATTCTATTTTTGTGGAGATTTCTATATACCATAACAAGTATATAGAAAATATTTGGAGGCCCATCACCGTAACAAGCATGATGGCGCAATCCGATTTTGATTTCGATGAGTCTAGGGCCTCGAAAAGCATGCCAGATTATGTTAGTTCCCTGTGAGGATGATTATGTGAGATTTTAAGGCCTAATTTTGACGAACCAAAATCACTACCTGATATGTTTCGACGAGCAAGACGTCGTGGTGTTGTCTGTTTTTACGTTGGATGACCCGACCGCTCGAAATACGTAAAATACTGTAAATTTTAGTGTATTCTTGCTTAAGTGCCAATATTTTTTGTGTTGCTTTGTTTGACATTGGTTGTGGAGGGACCTTTCAGCATTAAGTACACCAAAAGAAGGACTTACCTGCAAATACGTTGGATGTTTGGACATTTTGGCTTTTGTGCACTCACTTCTGTTGGCAACTAACCGCTCGAAGGTGGGGGGGGACTAACCGCAGCTCCTCCATGTCCTTTCCCCCTCATTTGCCACTACTTCCAAGCCTACAACCTCTCTCTCCTTCATCCAGCTTCGCAAGGGAGGAAGAGGAAGGAAGCCATTGCTATCGTTTTCGAGCTTGGTGAGAGAAGGGACTCAACCATCAACTCTTCTCCTAGGAACTTGTGTTCATCCCTTCTTCCTCTGAAGACCCTCCTGAGGAGCGCAGTCGCCGGACTCCACCGCTGGACGCCGGAGAGGAGCCTTGCATCTTTTTCTCTCTCCATGGATTCGAACTGAGGTAGGGACCATTTTCTCTGACTCTTCTTGCTATCTGAACCCAATAGTGTGCTCCTCACCTTCCGAGGATGTCCCCTATGCTGTGGCAACGCCTGAGTTTCCACGGTTTGCGGCGAGAACCTAGGGCTTGCCGGAAACCTAATAATGGCCGGAGTTTCTTGCGCATTTTCTCCAGTGGATTTGCGGCGAATCAAGCTTACTGGGCTTCTTCTGTAGACCCCCTGGAGACCATCCAAGAAGCTTGAAGGCCTCTGGTTCAGGATCGACGCCGTAGTCTTGAACCCTAGATTTCTGGTTTTAGAGCTTGGTCGGACTTGGCCACCAGCCGCCGCCGTCGCTTCCGGACGCCGGCCAACCCTCAGGTTAGCTTCTCTTCCTCGAGAGCACTACCCTAGCACCCTTGCATGAACTCTTTAGCCCCTGGTTCAACTTCCACCATTGTTGCTCTTAGGTTGGTCGTAAGCTCTAGCTCCGGCCAACAACTGCCCTCCGACGCCGACACTGGGATTGGCAGAGCTCCCGACACTCTCTGGGACCTCCTCTTGCTACTGCATGCCCTTTGGTGGAAACCCCTACAAGTTCGACCAACCCGAGCCTTGGTGCAACTCGGTTGGGCCAAGGTTGCTCCGGCAGTATCTCCGGCCACTCCACAGTATTGGATAAGTGTGCCTCGATCTCTCCTTACCCTCAAGTGTATGATGCTCATTCTTTTTCTGGTTGGTTTGGCCGTAGTGAGGAGTGTGCTTTTGTTGGGCTCTAGCTTAAGGATTCTTAGCCGAGGTTGCTCCCTTCACTGTTCCAGCGACCTTTCGACTCAGGCAAGGTGAGCCTCTGAACCTCCTTGGCCTCCTGAGCATGATGCTCTCCTTAGATCTCAGTTTGGTTGAGTGGTTGTGTAGTAATCTCAACCTAGGTATTTTGTTGTTCTTGATAGGTTGATTTTTACCATTCCTCGGACTTTGTGCCACCCCTGGACAGTGAACACAAACTTCAGCAAGTCGAGGGCCTTTCGCTGGAACCTTTGGATTGATTCGAAACCTTTCAGATTCAGGTAACGACTCAAAACTTGAGTTGTATATTATTTTTATGCAATTTACGAAAAACCTAGGGACCTAATTACAATTGTGATAGCGTGAGCCGCCTTGGGCAGCTTGTAGATGATCTCTGAACTTTTCGTTCAAGATCTAATGGCTTCCGATGAGCGAGAATTGGTTAACGACTTGTAAACCGATAAAATTGTCGGTTATCGACAACTTGGCGCTAATCGCGAAATTCGAGGAGTTGGGTTGACTTTTTGTGGGTCGCTGGTGTCCTTGGCCGTTCCTGGCACTATCCTGGCTGGTCTAGTGGGTTTGGGTTATGTTTGAGAACTCTGGAGTCGAAAGCGACAGTTTCGGTATCAGACTCTAGTGTTTATGGCAGTATTTGAACTTAAGATTATACCTAGTGATCTGTGGTTGCCCAAATATCTTAACTGAAGCGTCCTGGGGCAGCACGCCAAGTTTCATTTATTTTGGTAGCCTGTAGGCTTTGATTGGATCATTATTGATCAATCGGCGGATTAACGGAATTCCGATGGATCCCAAGATCTTGACTTACTTTAATGATCTAAGTGTTATTACATGGTGTTGTCTATGAGTTTGGTATGTGTGAGTCATTACTGATAGATGGTTGTGATTCAGGCCCCAGCATTCAGGAGTTGCCTTTCCAATCAAGCAGCGGATATCGAGAGTCGCCTCGCCAGCTGAGCAGCGGATATCAGGACTGTCTAGATTAAGGTGAGTACTCCGATCCGGGTATCGATATAGTATAACCTTGGGTATCGTGATTGTTTGGTCCCATTGGTTGCTTTGCTAACCCTACTTGATGTGATTTACTGCTTTGATATATATATTTATACTCAGTGCAGTTGACACTCTTAATATAGTAGGGATTCTATTGGTTCATATGTATATTTATGCCTTACTCAGTGTTTTAGATACTCTTAGACTCTGTCGCTATATATCACTTGCTGCTAGACTATACTTGCCAGTATTTACAGTTTCATATTGCATGATAGAGTAGGCAGATATCTTGTTATCACGGCATATTTGTTGATACACTGACATACTTGATTCCAGTTGGGAGTTCTCGGCTGTTCGCCGTATTCTGGTCTTTTGACCAAGAGCTTGAGCATCTACATTGAGATCGCCATGCACCAGTTGGGCATCTTCACGTACACCAGTGGGTTGATCCCCCATAGTGGCGTTCTTTACTGGTAGAATGATCGTTGCGACCCGTGAGCCCGTTTTATATGGCTGCACTTGTGGGACCGGGCGATATCGAACCCCTGTTATATTCAACAGACCGGGCGATATTGAGCCCCTTTTATAGTCAACATGTGTGGGGTTTATGTCAGATTTGGTTTGGCACTAGCCTGAGGTCCCAGTGACCAACAGTGGCATATAGTTAGGTATATCTAATTACTGTTTACTATTATGATGATGTATAATTCTAGTTGTCAGTTAGTTCTTTCCGTTATTACAGTAGACATATATCAATCCATATACATATTTCCATACCTGCTTATATATCTGCTATATATATGCATACGTTATATTGTTTTCATATTGCTTTACCGTTTTTCATCCATTGAGATACATTCAGTTATGTCTCACACCCCTGGGTGACTTTTTGCAGGTCGGTTGGGTAGTAAGCATCGGGACGATCTGTGAGGATACAGCGATAGTACCGTCCCGTAACAGTTCTAGTTTATTCCAGTTATTTTATAACTTTAGTTATTGTTGGTTTTTCTGTAGTAGATGTTTAATTGATTATGCTTTTGTCAGTAAATATTGTTTTAATTAATAAATGTTACTCTTGCCTAGTCGAGTCTGTATAGGAGAGACACTGATTTTGTAATAGGAAATCTTCTATGCACGTGGCAGATCTAGTTAAGTCTTGAGGTTATATTTTGAACTCTAATTTTTTTTAAAAAAAAATTAGATCACTTTTAAAATTCGGGACGTGATATTACGTCAAAATAATATAGGAAATGAGATAAAATATTCCAAACTCTGCTTTTTGGGTAATTTCCCATGTGTTATCACCGGAACCCACTCATCCAATTTAGTTAGAATCATTAATTCTTTAGATTGCTTTACACCAAAGATATTTTTAGTTCCTTGTTTCAAGGAATAATTAACAACATATCTCTCAAAACATAAAAAATATTTTATTTATTTTTTTAAACAATTTATTTAAAAATTATTCATATAAATTTTTTAAATTTACCTTTACTGTTATCAGCTGCTAGTTCATCTTAGATTAAACACGAATTATTTTTCAACCCAGATTAAAATAAAAATAAAAAATTATTTTTTACTCTTTTTATTTAATTTATTTTTTTAACCTATCCTTCCCAAACTAAATAAAAAATTATTTTTCAACCCAAATTAAATAAAAAATTATTTAATTTTTTGATTCATTTCTTGCATAAAATTTTATTATTTTTAATTTTTTTATATTAGCATTGAGTTTTTATATATTTAGAATTTGACTACGTGATTTTAATTAAGTGAGAAGTAATAAGGATAAGATTACAGTGAGAGAACGAAGAGTTTCATCTTTTTTGGCCACGAAAATAATAAATTTGTTTTAACGATCTACTAACAAAATCTAATTCTTAAAATATATTTGAATAAAGTTTGAAATTTTATAAAAATATTTTTTAAAAAAGTAAAACTTTAGAAGAATAATTTTCGTATTAAATTTTTTAAAAAAATAAATATAAAAATTAAAAATTTTCGAGCATATAAGCAATTGCCCTTTGTATCAAAACAAAGGACAAAACCGCAATGCAAATTTAGCCCATGTTCTTCATAGGTACATATTGTAGCTAAAAATGTGTGGAGAACCCACAACTATAGAATATTCTAACATAACATAAAATCCAGGGAGTCGGCCATTGGGCGCAGTCCGATTCGGATGGGGGATGCCTCTTTCTCGTTCTCCAACTGGGTTGAAGCAGGGGAAGTGGAGCGGGGCCACCTCCACCACTTAGCGTGGATTCGCCTCGTTAATTGGCCTCTGCTGTGCTGGTGCGAGGAGGCCGTGAAGGCGGCTGTCAGCGGCTTCGGGGAACTATGGGAAGTCGATGCTGTAAGCGCCGGAGCAGGCAACGTTTCCTTCTACAGAGCTCGCATCCGCTGCCAGGACGCTGCTCTGATCCCGGAATCTCTTACACTCATGGTGGAAGATCGTCGGTTCCGGATTCCAATCAAGGTGGAGGGGTGGGAGGACTCGGATCCCATCTTGCTGGGCGAGGACCTCGATCACCGCCTTGGCCTCAACTCGTTGGAGGCTCAGAGGGAGTTCGTCGCTACCACAGGGTTGTCGTCCGTTCCGGTCCGTAACGCGGCGGGCCAACCACGGGCGGCGGACTTCGACGGTATGGCGGGGGGCTCTCGGGGAGTTCGGGGGCGCGGCGGCGTTAAGGTGGCCCGGCGGATCACCGGCGACGGTTCTTCCTTTTTGGTGCCCTCGGTTCCCAAGGAACCCTTTGTGGACGATGGTACGATCCTGAACAGCCCTCCTCTTCCCAGCGAGACAGGCATCGACAGCGCTGCGTTTGGACTGCGGAGCCTTCCTCTTTCGTGCAACACAGCTGGCCCGGGGGGGTTGCCAAGCTCGGGGTGCTTGGCTGGCCTGGAGGGTGGAGCCTTGGATTCGGCACCTCCCCGATTGGTGAAGCCAACCACCTCGCGTGCTTCCGAGGCTCCCTCCTTGGAGAGCGGGGATTTAGTGGAGATAGAAATCGCGGAAGCGGGCTTCAGCATCCTGGGCCGGGCTGAGACGGGCCGCCCACATTCGGTTCCTATTGATGCGGGTCCTGGCTTCGGACTGGGCGGTGGGCCCACCTCCGATTCTGCTCGGGCCCCCAAGGCCCGAGAGGAAGTGAGTCTAGGACTTTCCCTGCTTGGCAGCCTGGGCCCTACAGGTGCTGGCTTGCCTTCTCATAGCAGACGGAGCTCGAGGCTAGCGGCGAAACTCAAAGGAAGACAATGCTCACCGTTGCTTCGAGCCCAAGTTCTGACGAGCAGGAAGCTGTCGTTGGGGCGGCCGCTCTCCGGAGCTAGCACTCCGATTGTCCTCACTCTTGATGCGCCCCCGACCATCTCTGTTCCCCAGGCGTCCTCGAGGGCTAAGCCTGCTTCTTCGGTCCCTCAGCGCCACGGGTTGACTTCCGTCGACCCTCCCCCGATCAGTAGGGATCTGCGGTCGCCTCTCTCGTCGGACGACATCCGGAACATCAAGGAGCGCTGCGGGATTATCGTGGAGGGGGGTGCGGACATCGCGACTCTCGACCCGCCCAGATTGGCGGCGACCGTGCGCGAGGTCCCGGGAGTTGACCATTGACTTTGCAGCTTTGTGGTTTGGTAGTGCTGGTTTTTTCCAATGCCACGCAACAGAACCTTTAGATTCCTCTCTTGGAATGTGAGAGGCCTCAACGGGAAGGACAAATGCACCATCGTGCGGACCTTTGTTAGAAACTGCAAGTGCGGAGTGGTTTGCTTCCAGGAAACGAAATTGGCGTCCACCTCCAATCCCAAGTTTCTCTCATTCTGTGGCTTTCATCTCCGCGAGTATCGTACTCTCGATGCCGTGGGCTCTAGGGGCGGTTTGCTGACAGCTTGGAACCCTTCTCTTTTCGACTGCACCAGCGACTGGACCGGACGGTTCTCGCTTAACACAGTGTTGAGAAGGAGGATTGACGGGGCGATCTTCACGATTTCTAATATTTATGGGCCAACTTGTTCTTCGCTCAAAAGGGGTTTTTTCAGAGAACTTTGCTACATCGGTTCGAGAGCGGCAGGCGCGTGGGCACTACTGGGGGATTTTAATATCTTGTTGTCGGCTAGTGACAGGAATGGCCCACCCCCACACCTTGCCGACATGATGGCTTTTAGGGACGTCATCAACCGTCTTGGTCTCTTGGATCTCCCCATCAACAACAAATCATACACTTGGACGAATGGGAGGCGCACTCCGACGTTGGAGCGTCTTGACCGGGCACTCATCTCAACGGATTGGCTGACCGCCTTCCCCAGATCACTGCTTCGAGCCCTACCGCGGCCTAGGTCTGATCATACGCCCCTTGTGCTTTCGGCCTCCTCGTTTATTCCTGCTTCGTCCATCTTTAGGTTCGAGACGTTCTGGCTACGGCAGCCGGCAATCGCTGATGTTATTTCCAAAGCCTGGGCGGTTCGAACGGCGGGTGAGACGCAAGCTGACGGTTTTGCTTCCAAAATCAGACTTGTCACTTCGGCCCTAAAAGAGTGGAGTACCGGTCTGTCTTCGGCTTCAAAGGCGCAAGCCGACTTATGCTTTATCTGGATCAATTGGATTGATAGGGCGGAGGAGCTTAGGGTGCTGTTGACGAGAGAATGCTTGCTGAGAGCTAGACTCAAAGAAAGGTTCGAAGAACTTAGTCTCCAGGATGAACTTAAATGGAAGCAAAGATCGAGGATTCAATGGTTGAGGGCGGGGGATGCAAACACCAAGTTCTTTCATCATTGTGCCAACGCCCGTAGGAGCAAGAATTTTATCACCCGGTTGACCGATGGAAACTTCTCACATGCGGGGCATGCAGATATGGCCAACCTACATTTCGCTTTCTTCTCAGCGCAACTTGGAACGGAGCCTTGCAGCTATCCTATAGTGGACCTACCTTTCCTCTACGCCAATGAGTCTATCGATCTGGGGAATTTGCTGGAACCTTTTGCGGAATTGGAAATCAAGAGTGCCGTTTTCTCCTGTGCTCCAGAAAAGGCTCCGGGGCCGGACGGTCTCCCTCTCCTCTTCTATCAGCGCTTCTGGGGGGTCATAAAGAACGACTTGGTGGAGGTTTTTCACAAGCTGCATGGTGGACGTCTAGACATGCATGATATCAACAAAGGTTGGATCTGTCTTATTCCGAAAAAAACGGGGGCGACAGATGTGCGGGAGTTCCGACCGATTTGTTTGGTCAACGGATTGACCAAAATTGTCTCAAAGGTGTTGGCGGCGAGACTCCAACGGTTCATGGAGGTGCTCATTAACCCTTTCCAAACGGCTTTCATCAAAGGGCGTTCGATTCTTGACAACTTCTTCACGGCACACATCCTCACTCATCATCTCTATTCCACCCATCAGCAGGCGGCCCTTCTTAAGATAGACTTCGAGCGTGCTTTTGATCACATTAACTGGTCCTTCCTGCTCGATCTACTGCGTGCGAGGGGATTTGGCGACAGGTGGATTAACTGGATTAAAGCAAGCCTGCAATCTTCTTCTAACGCGGTTCTCCTCAACGGAACCCCGGGTGCCTACTTTTATTGTAAGCGAGGGATTCGGCAAGGGGACCCCCTTTCCCCTCTCCTCTTCATTCTCTGCATCGATGTTTTGTACAGAATGCTCCGTGAGGCGGTCACCAACTCGCTCTTGTCGCCGGTTGGCATTGGCGATGTTAGTATTCATACGTTACAATTTGCCGACGACCTCCTACTCTTCTTCGACGGCAGCTCGAAAGCGGCAGAGGTGATCAAGATAGTGCTCGATGCCTTCTCGGCGGCTTCGGGGCTCCGGATTAATTTTGCTAAGAGCCGCATTATTCCTGTTCACTTGGGGACCTCCCAGGCCAACAATCTGGCTAGTTTCTTTGGTTGCTCCTTGGAGGGGTTCCCGTTTACTTATCTGGGCCTTCCCCTCCCACCAAAGTCGCTGCGAAAAGCAAACTTCCTCCCGCTTATTGAAAAGATTGGTAACCGCTTGGCGGGTTGGAAAGGCCGGTTGCTCTCAAGAGCGGGTCGTTTGGTGCTAACCAATTCGGTGCTTTCTACTGTTCCAACCTTTTTTTGTTCGGCTTTCAGGATTCCGGTATGGGCACTTAGAGCTATCGACAGAATTCGGCGGGGCTTCTTTTGGAAGGGTAAGGTCCGCAATAGTGGATTTCATTGCTCGGTCAACTGGAACCAGGTGTGCCGTCCTAAGGAGGTAGGAGGCCTTGGCATTCGTAACCTCTCAGCGGCAAACAAGGCACTCCTTATGAAGAGCCTTTGGAAGTTCTACAAGGCCAAAAATCTGCCGTGGGTCAGCCTATTGCTCAGCAAACACTACAGGCGCAAATTGCCTTGTGCGGGCGGAGCAATCCCCACGAAGTGCGCACCACTGTGGAAGGGCGTCCTCAGCATCTCGGAACCTTTTCACACCTCGGTTTTGTTCACGCTCGGGGACGGAGCGACTATCCCCTTTTGGCACGCGAGATGGACGGGAGACATGCTACTGCGCAACACCTTTCCGACCTTGTTCTCGTTAACGTCGCTTAGACACATCTCGGTGAAACGGTGGATGCAACGTTTCGCCAACAGGGACAATTTGGGCTTCTGTAATTTTTCGGCTCAAGATCAAGAAGGCCACAGAGAATTTTCGCATTTAACCAGTGTGATCCGGAATACCTCCTTGATACACATCGCGGATGATGTGGTGTGGAGATGGAATATCAATGGAAGGTACTATGCTCGGAGTGCGTACAGATTTCTGATCTTCGACGGCGTCGACGATCGCAGATTTCCACAGCTCTGGTGCCTTAAGATACCTCTTCGCATCAAAATCTTTCTTTGGCTGGCGGAGAGAAACAGGCTGCTGACCACGGACCGACTAATCAAGCGAGGGTGGAACGGTCCGTCCATCTGCGTATGCTGTTGCTGCGAGGAGGAAAATCTGGAGCACCTGCTCTTCCGGTGCGGTTTTGCACGCGCAGTCTGGAGTGGGATATTACAGGGTAATCAACTTTTGTTGACGACTCTGCTTCACGAACCAGGGGATTTACCGACCAGATGGAATAGGATAAAGTTGATTATCGGTGCGGCCGATCAGATTTATCTTGACGCTTGCATCGCAGCCACGTGTTGGGAACTCTGGATGGAGCGGAACCACAGGATCTTTGATAACCGGATCAGTAGTACGGGGGTGTGTGGCCGTAGCATTTGCAGCAATCTGGCACTTTGGAGAGTGGCGTTGACAAGATCTGGTGGCGGCAGGGATTGACCCCGGCTGAGTCGTGGAGAGGTGCTGGTTTATAGGGATCCCAGTTTCAAATTTTGACTGGTCACTTTGCTGCAACGGCGGGATAATCAGATAGTGATCTTCCACCGGAGTGCCAGCGACCTTGGGTCTTATTGGGTTTTCTGTCTGCTGTTGTTTTGTTAGTTAAGATGTGGCTATGGAGGCGGGGCGGCTATGGTGCTGGTAGCGGGTACTGGGGCCCTAACTCCGCTAGGGGGGTGGGGGACCTATTTTGTCACTAACATTCAAATAGAGTTTCAACCCTGTTTAATCAAAAACAAAAAAAACATTTATGTGATATACTAATAATTTCATATGATTGAGTATATAAAATATATAAATATTAGTAATAATAACTGAATTTAAGTATTTTGAGCTGTGATTTGGATCTAACGAGTTATTATTATTAGTAAGTTAGGTAGTTATATTTGGTATCAGCCAATCGCCAGACGGAAGTGTGTAACGAGTTTCGGCTGAGTCTGAATCTATATGATAAGGCTAGCAAGACAAGTGTCTTGAGTTGTAGGTTGTATATGTGTTTGGGCTGACGAGGACGTCAGACCTAAATAGGACTAATGAGCAAGTCTCACATCACTTAGTGATCTTGAGTTGTATATGTGTTTGGGCTAACGAGAACGCCAAACCTAAATATTTTAAGTTGTAGTTTAAATTCAATAAATTATTATTGTTATTATTTTTTTATTCAGACTCAAAACAAACGTCAAATTTGGATATGCATAATATGCATAAAGTTACAACTGCATTGCTGTTAGAGCTGCTGTGCAATGATAATTACATGCAACTAGAATGTCCCTAAATGCATATTTTACATTCTATTTATCCAAAATCATTTATTTTGCACTTGTATTATTATTTGTTTTTAAACTAAAAATTCAACCTAAATGCATAAAGTGTATAATTTACACCTATATATATATATATATATATATATATATATATATATATATATATATATATATATATATATATATATATATATATATATATATAGTTGTATAGGTAGTATTTTTTTTTTTTTTTTTTTCTCTGTCAAAATTGCATGGAGAACTGCACAACAAAGACGATTTTCAATCAACTTAACTTTTTTAAAAAGTTTTTAATAGTTTGCTTGAATATTAACTGTTAATTATTTTAACTTTTTCTACAAAAAAATGATTAGAGCCAATCAATTTGGTGGAATCAGTGGCTAAATTTATCAAATCTCAATTTTTTTGAATAAAATCACACAATTTTTTTTAAAAAAAAATCAAAGGTTAAAAAGGTTCCAATTGAAAAAATATATATATAGAAACAAAGCCTTTTTTGAGAAATTAATAAGTCAGCATAAGATGATGATAAATCCCAAAAAAAAAAAAAAAAAAAAAAAAAAAAAAAAAAAAAATCATGCATTTTAAAATGTCCTACCATTGACATGATCTCTAATTATTCCTGTTGTATAAGTAAGAATTATTTATTTTTTATATAGATATAATTTTTGGAATAAACAGAAACAAGATTAATTTTATTTTGAATAAAAACTAGATTATTTTTGAAAATAAGAAAATAGTGTTTGGTTAGTTAGATTAGAATAATAAAAATAAAAATAATTATAATAATAAAATAATAATAATTTAATTAATTAATTAATATAAAAATATTAATTAAATAATAATTTAACTTATTTAAATAACTACGGTTAGATAACCCTATATATTAATTAATAAAATAAATTAACAATGAGTATTATTAACTAATAATTTAATTAACCATAAATAATGTAATAAATCAATAAATTAATTAGTTAATTATTTAATAGTTAGATACTTAATTAATAAAATAATTAGATTAGTTAAAATATTAGATAAATTAAAGAGTTAATATAATAATTTAAAATATATTTATTTTAATTAAGTTTGTTTTCAAATGAGAATAATTTTTTTTTTTTTTAGAAAAAAATGTGGAACAATAGTTTTAGAATTATACTAGCTTGTTTCGTTTTTGGACTGCATTTTGTTTAGGTATAAAAAAAAGGGATAATTGCCTGTGTACCCCTGAAATATGAAGAAATATCTGATTTACCCCTCTTATTTTTTTCTTTCTAATATATCCCTCATATGTTCCACCGTTATTAAAAATACCCCTACCGTTTCCCTTTGTTAAGTTAACTAGGGTTAAACTAGAGTTAAATAATAATCGGAGTTGAAAACTATCAGATATACCTATTTTGCCCCGGTTTAGGGTTTAGGATTTAGGGTTTAGGATTTTTTAGGGTTTTAGGGTTTAGGGTTTAGGGTTTTGGGGTTTAGAGTTTAGGGTTTTTTAGGGTTCTAGGGTTTAGGGTTTAGGATTTTAGGGTTTAGAGTTTAGGGTTTTTTAGGGTTCTAGGGTTTAGGGTTTAGGGTTTAGGATTTTTTAGGATTTTAGGGTTTAGGGTTTTAGGGTTTTGGGTTTATGGTTTAGGGTTTAGGGTATATTTGAAAGGGTAAAATAATAATTACACACAGATAACGGCAGTTTCAAACGGTACACTAACAGAGTTTAACTTCAGGGGTATTTTGGAAAGAAGTTGGAACGTAAGAAGGGTAGTTTTAATATTAGCCTTCTAAGAGGGGTAAATCCGAAAACAGGAAAATTTTTAAGGGTACGTAAGAAATTGCCCCTAAAAAAAATTATTTATTTTTGATATAGATATAATTTTAGAAATAAGTAAAAAAAAAGATTAATTTTGTATTTGGATAAAAAAATAAATTTATTTAAGAAATAAAAAATTTAGCATTTAAATTTGATAAAATATTAAATAATTAAATAATTATTTAATTAATATTTTTATATTAATTAAGCAAATAAAATATTGTTTTTTTAAAATTATAATTATTTTTTAAAAATTATACTTATATAAAAAATAAATCGTTTTTATTTATGTCCGAAGCATACGAAGTCCAAAAAAAAAAAAAAAAAAAAAAAAAAAAAAAAAAAAGGAGGTAGAACAATCGTTTGGTGCCATTGTATTAATAAAAGAACCCAGATTTTTAACTTATTCAATATTTACACGCAACTTGTTTGGTGAAAGCAGCTTTTCAGAAAAGCACGGCGAGAAAAAGCACTACAATGTGGCCTTGCTAAACTAGTGGCTTGTTCTCATTGCCTTAATTTAAAATCCGAAGCTTTTATTTATTTGTATAACTTTACCAAAGTTACATATTTATTACTTAGGAATAATTGACAATGTAGCTCTGAAATTTTAAAAAATATTTGATTTATTTTTTTTATTTTTTTTCTTTTTAATATACCCCTCATACGTTCCATCGTTATTAAAAATATTCTTACCGTTTTCCTTTGTTAAGTTAACTAGGGTTAAACTAAAGTTAAATAATAATCGAAGTTGAAAATTATCAGATATGCCTATTTTACCCGGATTTAGGATTTAGGATTTTAGGGTTTAGGATTTAGAGTTTAGGTTTTAGAGTTTAGGGTATATTTGAAAGGGCAAAATGATAATTTTACATAGATAAAGTAGCTCCAAACGGTGTACTAACAGAATTTAACTTTAGAGATATTTTGGAAATAAGTTGGAACGTAAGAAGGGTATTTTTAATATTACCCTTCTAAGAGGGATAAATCTGAAAACAGGAAAATTTTTAGAAATATATAAAAAATTACCCCTATTATTTATTTTATATATATATATATATATATATATATATATATATATATATATATATATATATATATATATATATATATGGTGCTATTATTTTATTAGAGTGGTAGGGCAATATGAAGAAAGCATGTGACGCCCTACTTTTCAAAAAAATCATCCATTCTAAATCTACATGTGCTAATATGCTTAACCCTCTTAATCTATAGCCGAATTAAGAGTTTTAATTCTATTTATTATATCTTATATATAAAGTACTAATCCAAATCATGGGGAAGGAATGTAATAACCCTAGAATTTAGAATAGTATGTAGTTCGGTACACTCAGTTTAGTTGGAGAATAACGAATATTTGAATAAATTTTCTTTTCTGAAATAGTATAATTGTGTTTGGTTTGTAATGTTACTATTATCATTAATAATTTAAATTGTGTTTTATTAATTTTATGGAATAGTAGAGAATAGTAAAAAATAGTGATTGTCAAATTTGATATAAAATACGATTTAATAAAAAATAATTATTATAATATATAATAAAAAATAATTTATTATAATATTTAAGTGCAAATAATATGTATTAATATAGAATGATTAATAATTTTATAATAAATAAATTATTATAATATATAACATATTACATCTATATAATTTACTTCAATTTAATTTATAATATTAATAAAGTTTGGAATTAAATTTTGGAATAACACTATTCAGTCTATAGAATGTAGAATGGAATAGTTTATCTGAAGCTATTTCTGAATAACTAGAAACAGCTAAGTTTAACAGGAATATTTTATTCCAACGAAAAAATATCTCATTTAGCGGAATAGTGGGGATAACTTTTGTTGTCCCCACTTTATCCCAAACAAAGTATAGGTCTACTCATATTAGATGCTTTTGGCATAACTCTTGATTTCAACTAGAAAAATCTTCTTATGTGATAGAAAACGAGAGGTCGGTGAGATAGATTAAAAAGATAGCTCAAATTGAAGTTACTCTAAATAGAAGAGGACTTATGTGTAATTATTTTTTCGTTTGGTAAAAAATTTTTTATCCGTATTTTTTGTTTAGTTTTCTCTTTTGTTGTTGTATTAATTTTCGCTAAGAAAAATGTATGATAAAAATCTAATTTAATACTTCTATTACGGAATTTTAATAATCAGTATCAAAACGAATCCCAAATTTATGACAGTCTGTATCAGAATAGATTACGAATTCTAAACTTTTGGTCCTCTAAATAGTCTTCCAAATAACAAATCATTTTTTTTAAGAGAGAGAAAGATAGCATGTTATTTACTTCTTTTATTATTATTTTTTTTTTTTTTTGAGAAATGAACTTAGCTAGTGTTGAGGCCAAAATGTGGCTTGCGCGTGATCCCCCCCTTTGAATGATCCTCCAGAGGTGTCGAAGTGCTTCACGTGCCAATAATCAAGCGATCGAGCCGAGGAGGGATCCGCTCGGCCGAGTTCTCCTTTGGTAACTCCTCATGACCGCGACGACCGGCGACAGTCGAAGCGGGTTTACGGAGGCAGAGAGGGATTGTCGGTTTTGACTTAGGATAGCCGAACCGGATATAGAGGCGAATGTACGGTTAAGGAGCCGATGGTAGCATCAGGACAAATAAAGACACAGCTAGTGAGCTGGTTTATACTCTAAATGCACTAATAACAAAATAAAGACACGGTCGATGAGCCGGTTTACACTCTAAATATACAAATAAGCAAATAAAGACACGGCTAGTGAGACGGTTTACACTCTAAATGCAAGAATAAAGATACGGTCGGATGGGCCGGTTTACACTTTATATTGATAAAAGAAGGAAATATAAGTGGAAAAAAAAGGATAGAAGTATTACAATTAAGCCTACTCCTAGAAAAGTAGTAAAAAAGAAAAAGAGTTAAGTTAACCTATTTCTAGATAAATGAAGAAGTTGGGGTGGTACTGGACTTACGAGTTTGCCGGATCCCTTTTTCTTCGATGGTTCGGATATTTATACACTTTCCGAATCATATTATTTAGTCATCGATTTGAATTTATCGACGTGATTTGGGGAATCATCACGAAATCCTCAACGGCTTCCTTTTGAACCGGAATTTTCTCAAACAGGATAATAGCCGCTCTTCCGTCTAGGTTCATCCCCCAAATCGCTGCGCCAGAGCGTAATTCTTGGCGCTTTCCAGCGCTGGCCGTTGCTTGCCTTTCCGGGTTAATTGCAGAATTCACACCCATATCCTCTTTTGAAATAATTCCTTTATCGATTCGAATCCCCACACATTGACTCCATTTTTCGCCTCTCATGTCGGCTGTTTCTCCTGTCGCCTGATACCCTCAGCCGATGGCGGGCATAGCGTGCCGTGCTTTCCAAATCAAGACGCGGGCCTTTCTTCGGTTAACCTTTTCTTTTGTCGGCTGACACCCTTGACCAATAGTAGACGCCACGTGTTGCCCACTAGATTGGCGAAAATTTTTGGTCTCAACAGCTAGAAATATAAAGCAAACTAGATTTCGAACTTTAAATCTCGAATACCAATATTCAAGACTTTTACAACTTGCCCTAGAGACGATCGGTCAAACCATCTATTTTTCGGTACCGTTTTTTGATAAAGTTTCTATTCTCAATTTTATCCAATGAATATTCCAATTTTATCCAATGAATATTCTATCTTGTAGTAAACTGGTGTTAGCAAAAGCAATTCTACATGTACATATAAAGAATTAGCATAATTTAATCTTACATTCCTACCCATTAAAGGATTAATATTTTCAAACTAATCTTATCAATTGTTTAAATTTTTATATTATAAATTCGAAAGAGATTATATGTTTAAACTCTTGCATGGATGAATATAAAATTTACAACCTATGTTGTTTTTTTTGTGAACAAGTAATATTTCTCTTCTAGGAATAAATTAAGATTTAAGAGGGATAAACGCAAATGAAATTCCCACTTGTAGGTAGAGTGGCTAAGATTAAAAGGAAATCTTTTTATTGGTGATTTTGTAGAGGGAGGCCAAATTCATGGTACCTTGTGCTGTCTCCAACTCCATGGTCTTTTTCTTCTTTTTTTTTTTTTTATTTAAAAAAAAAATTTATCAACACCTTCTAAACTTTAGACGTCGAGAAATAATCTTCTGAGCTTTTAATTTTGATATATAAATTTTTTAAATCTTATCAAATAGTTTATTTTTTTTTTTTTTTTAAAAGTAAAGTTGTTAATTAATTAAACATTAATTTTCGGCACGTCTCGCATGTGAAAAAATAAATATCTTAATTATTTCATCACTTTATCAGTTTCATATGTTCTTTGTAACCAACACACACACACACACAGATATATATATATATATATATATATATATATATATATATATATATATATATATATATATATATATATATATATATATAAGGGCGGAAAGATTAAACGAATTTCCGAATTATTTTCTACCATGTTACTCGTTTTTGTCAATAATTTTAAATATTGGATCGAATAGCAAATCGAAATATTATTAGGTTAAAAATTACTAGTTCAATCAGTGATTTAATGACATCAGCTTAACGTCAAGAATATTTAATAACTATTTTTAATTTTATTATACAAAAAATATATTTATTATTATTATTTTTAGCCTCATATATATCTAATTATAAAATACTAATTTTTAAGACCAAATTAAGTAAATATAAATATTTAAATTTTATTTTTATATATTAGATTAATTTATAATAATCGAAAATAAAATTCACTAAGTTGATTTTAAATGGTTAAATTTTAATATGACTAAATAAAAAAAAAAAATTGGCTAGTTTAATTAAAATCGAATCAGTTCATCGGTTCGATGGTTGAACCGTCGAATGGTTCAAAACGATTTGTTGACTTATCAAGTTTAAAGGATTAACTGAACCGAAATACTTTATAGATTAGATCGCAATCAGATCGATTGAATCGTCAGTTTTATGCGATTTTTTAAATCATTAGTTTTCATTACAATTAATGCCCCTTAAAAAAGAAGTTCCATATTTCAATTAAATCCTTTGTGACCCTTCCAAAATGAAAAATTCTCAGCTTTGTGAAAGCATATTATTGCTTCCTCTTTGTGGTGCAAAAAATGGGAGAGAGTGGAGAGTTGTGATTGAGACCCTAATAAAACACTATATATATATATATATATATATATATATATATATATATATATATATATATATATATAGTCCGATTACTATATTATTAATGCTACCAATCTATTGGTGCTATCAAGTTTTCTATCCTTAGATCAACCTTTTTGATCATTTTCATCCGTTAGTTTTACTATTTCTCAACCACCTATTAAATCCAAGAGACTCATTATCATCTCAACCATATATTTTTTAATTTAATTAATAAACCTTAATAGTACCAAGTTAATAGTATTCCAGTCTAGCTATATATATATATATATATATATATATATATATATATATATAAAGTTTAACTTTTTTCTACATGATTGAAGCTACACGTATATAAAGTTTAACTTTTTTCTACATGATTGAAGCTACACATTTTGCCGCGTGTAGGGGTTGAGTGGTAAAAAAAAAAAAAAAAAAAAAAAAAAAAAAAAAAAAAAAAGAAACCATATGAGAACAAATTAAAAGCACGAAAAGAAAAGAAAAAGAAAGAAAAACTTATGGTTTAATAAAGTTAGGTTTATTCGATTGCAACTCTTGCCGATTTTTTTGAATAATTTATTCAAAAATTAAGTCTGAATATTTTTTGCATTAAAGTTTATTATTAAAGATTAAAAAGAATTAAGTATACATATTGAAGTGTCTAATTTTGATAGTTCAAAATTTAATTTTTCTTTTAGGTTCTTTTTAAGTTGAAAAAGTATTGAAGTGTTTCTAATATGTGATTCTCAAGTTTGGTAGACCAAAAAATAAGTTTATATTTTTTTAAATTAACTGCACAAATAAGTTTATATTCTTTAATTTAATTAAAGCAGATGAGAATATTTATGTTAGAAATTCATAAATGATTAAACCATTTTAGTTTAGATGGTTATTAAGCTAATTTTGTTTATTGTGCATTTCATGTCAACTTTCTAAATATCTAAGATTTGAACCTCTGCCAACTTTTCCAAAATGGATTCAAAGAAAAAGAAAGGAATACAATTCCCCCCACCAACTTATTATTCCTTGTGTGAGATTCAAAACCCTAATTCTTAGGGACTAAGGAAACATGGGGATGTGTGTATATGGGACCCATTAATTCCATGAGTTCTAAGGGAGTATGGCATGAGCTCCATCATTCAACATTTTGAGTCAACATCATTTACTCCTCTTAAATTAAAATGTGTTGGCATGCTCCTCTCATGTACATCACTTAATCTTTCCTCTTCAAGTTGTGTGGGGACTACACACAATTATTTGCTAAAGAGACTACTGCTCAAACACTCCTTAGGTGAAAAATGTATGGAGATTGGAGACTTCTGAACTATATTTGGGCCATTTTCAAATAAGCTTCTTAGCTTTACCTTTGCCTTTACTTACAGTACTCTTTAACTCTTATAATTTTTGGTATTAGTCACTTGAAGATTTTATTAAGGGATGTGAAATTGTATAAAACAAATTAATTATTACTTTTCAAAAGAATAAGCTTGAAAAAAATGTTATTTTTTTATATTTACTCGAAATTATTTAATAAGCGCATATAAATATTGACTCAAATTAAATTAAAAAAAAATAATTATATTAGGAGTCTGCTATGATTCGAACGCAGAATTATGACAGTGGATCTGAATTTAATAAAAAAAAAATAATTATATTAGAAGCATGTGACGCCAATTTAGTTGCGTGGGAACTATCTCTTGCTCTAATGTTATATGAAATTATATAAAATAATCATTATTTTTGAAAAACTTAAACTAGTAAAAAATAATATTTTTATATTTTTATTTATAACAACACAGATGGTGTAATTAGTTATCAGCCATTATTTACTCTAGTTTTA
Organism: Tillandsia fasciculata; assembly: GCA_029168755.2. Taxonomy (NCBI): domain Eukaryota; kingdom Viridiplantae; phylum Streptophyta; class Magnoliopsida; order Poales; family Bromeliaceae; genus Tillandsia; species Tillandsia fasciculata. The sequence goes on along the minus strand of CM054946.1, from coordinate 16,242,355 downwards.
TTTGCTGAAAAATAGTTTGTGCTATTTAATTTGATGAATTCACAAATAAAAATGGACAGAAATCCTAATTTTATTGACTAAAGTTATTTGATTTAAGATGAGAAAAAAATAAAGTTAAGAAGGCTATTTCATAATGGCGAAGAAGCAATACTATTCATATATTCTATTTGGAATGTATAATGTATACTTTACTTATTTAAAAATTAAATATTATTTACTAATTATATTAATATAACTAATAAAATTTATTTTATTCTATAGATTAATAAAATATAAAATATATATTTTTTTGAACTACATAAATAGTATTTTCCAATGGGTAATTGTTGATGCATGAGGAGGTCACCATCCATTATTATCATGCTTTTTATTCTCCTAATATCTGCACAACATCTAGTAATCGCCAGTGCTAGTTAATTTCTTTCTGGGAAAACTTTGTTTGGTGGTGTACAAGGACAATCATTTGAATAGGTGATGGAAAAAAGGAACGTGGCGCATGGTCATGAGCTAGAATTTTGTCTTTATTTGTTTGCACTTTGTACTTTACTTCTGAAACAAAAGGATTAAAAAAATTTTATATACCATTCATCTAAATACATTCTCTTATATAAAAAAGATAGAAAAAAAATTTATATTGAATAATAGGATTGTATTCTGTTATATAAAAAAAATATAGTAACATAGCATAGTAAAAAAAAAAATATACATAATAACATATCATGTAAAGAAAGTAATATATATGATAATATAAATATTACTATTTTAACAAAAAAATAATAATATATAGGGTAATAATATATATGGTAACACTCCATTACAAACTCAAGCTGGATTAAATACCGAGAGTTTAGACAAAAGAATTTAATGTCGTTGTTTGGTATGAGACTTTGTGAAAAAATTAGCAAGTTGGAGGCGAGATAATATAAATGGCAAGACAAGTGCGCCATTAAGATAATGATGTCGAGCGAAATGATAATCAATTTCAATATGTTTAGTTCATTCATGAAAAACTGGATTATTAGCAATCTTGATTGCACTTTGGTTGTCATAATTTAGAAATGTCGGAGTAGAACAAGTAACGCCAACATTACCAAGAAGACGACGAAGCCAAACAATCTCAGAAGCCGCAGTAGACATAGCACGATACTCAGCTTCAACACTGGATTTGGAGTCAATATTCTGCTTCTTTACTCGCCATGAAATAAGAGAATCATCAAGAAAAATGCAATAACCTGTGGTAGATCAGCGATCAGTATGGTCCCCAGCCCAATCAGCGTCAGAATAAGCTCGAAGTGCAAGTTTCGAGGCGGAAGAAAATAAAAGACTTTGGTTAATAGTACCTCGAAGATAGCCGAGAATGCGAAGAACAGCAGAATAGTGAACAGAAGTTGGTTCTTGAACAAACTGGCTTACTATGTGGACGGCATAAGCAATATCTAAACGAGAGATAGTGAAATAAACGAGAGCTCCAACTAATTCCCGATAGCGTGTGGGATTTGGAAGCAGCTCACCCACGGTAGGAGTTAGTTTCTGATGGAGCTGCATCGGAGTATTGACTGTGTCGTTGTCAGTAAGACCGACACGAAAGATGAGATATTCTGTGTACTTTCATTGAGATAGCAAATAGCCTTTAGGACCGTAGGCTACTTCAATACCTAGGAAATAATGGAGGAGCTCGAGATCTTTCATCTCAAATTAACGGTGTAAGTAAGACTTGATAAACTGTATGAAATCAGGATCATAACCAGTGATGATCATATCATCAACATAAAGAAGTAAAGCAATAATACTACGAGCAGAAGAGTGAATGAATAATGCATGATCATTTTCACTCTGATGAAAACCAGCAGAAATAACGGCAGCCGAGAACTTCTCAAACCAAGCGCGAGGAGTTTATTTAAGACCATATAATGCCTTGCGAAGTAAGCATACATGGCCAGGTGGATAATTAACGCCGGAGGTGGTTGCATGTAAACTTCTTTATAAAGATCACCATGTAAAAAGGCATTTTTAACATCAAATTGATACAACGGCCATCCACGAAAAGCAGCAACAGCTATACGTAAACGAGCAGATGTCATTTTAGCAACTAGAGCAAATGTCTCCTCGTAATCGATGCCATACTCTTGAGTAAAACCACGAGCAACTAAGCGAGCCTTATAGTGATCAATAGAGCCATTAGACTTTGTCTTAATTTTGTATATCCATTTGTAGCTGATTGGAACCTTCCCTGGAGGAAGAGGAACAAGTTTTCAGGTACTAGTGTGGTGAAGAGCCTTAAGTTCTTTAGACATAGCATCTTGCCACTCAGGAATGGCAACAGCTTGGCGGTACGTTCGGAGTTCCTGGTGAGTATGGATAGTAGCAAGAAAGGTATTGTGGAGAAACAGAATGTGAGGTAATACGACCAAAGAACCTTTTAGGCTGGTGTTCTCGAAGGGGATAACGACGCACGGATGTTAGAGGATCGTCGGGAGGAGCTTCGATGGAGGAGCTATCACAAGGCACATGTACTTCTGTGTCATCTGCAGGAGAAGTGACAGGAGAGATAGAATTTTCTTGGGAAAAGGAATGCACTTGAAAGGAATTATTCAAAAAGTAAAGATCAACATTGTGGGTTGGAGATGTTGTAGTGGCTGGTACGGCTTGAGCATAATAGGGAAGGTGCTCAAAGAAAATCATATCACGAGAAATTCGAAGACGTCCCGTGTTGGGATCATAATAGCGATATCCTTTATGCTAGAGGCTATACCCTAGAAAGATACAAATAGCATATTTAGGAGATAATTTAGTTCGTTCTTGAGGAGGTCACAGGACAAGACAAGTGCAACCGAAGACGCGCAAGTGATCATATGAGGGAGGCTTGGCAAACAACCGCTTACTAGGAGAGACACCTAATAGGGCACTAGAAGACATAATGTTGATTAAGGAAACAGTTGTATTAGCAGCATCAACCCACAATTGTGCTGGCACAGAACCATCAAAAAGAAGAAATCTAGCAGTGTCCATAATATGACGATACTTTGGTTCAGCAACCCTATTTTGCTAGTGCGCATGTGGGCACGAAAGCTGAGGTAAGGTGCCTTGACTAATATTTCTGAATTCATAAAAGGTATATTCACCATCAGAGTCTGAACGAAAATTTTTAATATTTGTACCAAATTAATTTTGAATCATAACAGTAAATTATTTATATATTTGCACAAGTTCAGACCGATTGCTCATGAAATATATCCAGATAAAACGAGAAAAATTATCAACAAATATCACATAGTATCGACTTTCAATTCGTGTAGAAATAGGAGCAGGACCTCAAACATCAGAATGAATTAATTCAAAAGCAGCATGAGAAATAGAATTACTTGTAGGAAAAGGTTTAGTAGTATGTTTAGCAAGTTTGCAACCCATACAACTGAATTTATTAGAAATAGAAAATTTGCCTAAAACACCATGACAAACTATGACATTAAGATGTTCAGAAGAAAAAAGACCTAAGCGACGATGCCTCAAGTAGTATTAGAGGTAGTGGAAACAGTGGCGGCATTAAAGAAGGCATGGTTGGATGGTAGATGCAGATGATCCATATAGTGTTGGGTTTAGGTTAATAAGGATCTAAATAGGGAAAAAAATACCTAGAGGGGGGTGAATAGGTGTAAACAATAAACACTCAAAAATCATTGCGCAAATAAACTCAATGCGGAAAAATAAAATAACACGCAAGATTTTTACGTGGAAAAACTCCAAACCGGAGTAAAAAACCACGGGACCGATAACACGGCGAAATCCACTAGAATTAACACACGTACAAGGTGATATAGCGTACTCACTGACGACTCAACCTCTTACCATACGCTCCTAGTAGATCTTCTCCGCTCGCTCCACGACGCTTCTCGAATCCACGATCCGCGCCCAACGCTGAATCCACAGCGTCCAACGTCGAGTCCACGACGTCCAACCGAATCCACGGTCTTCACCCAATGGCACGCTTCGAATCCACGAACGCACCTCGCTCCGAATCCACGAGAGCGATAACACCTTGAATCCACAAGGCCACGCGAGTCCACGCGCCGATTTTGGGATAAATCGTTGTTTGTTTGGGTGGTGATGATCCGCCGAATACTTAGATTAAAGATAGATCGGAAATACCATCTAAGTATTCATTGATTTGATTCTACTCAAAATGTGAGTATGGAAAACCTAGAATCAAATCAATCAATATAGATGAAGAACCATAGAATAGATCTAATGATTTCCGTTCTTCTCTATATATGTGGATTTTTCTTTTCGGCTATCTTTTCTTAATCAGCCGATCTATTGCGGATGCCCTAGAAATGAAAAGAAGGGCTATTTATAGGTTAGAAACCCTAGGAAGAATATTCGGATCAAAAACAAACTTTTCTGGAAAGTTTTACCGACGGCGATCCGGATTGGATTTGGCGATCCGGATTGCAGAAGCATGAAAGACGGTTTCCAGAAAAATTGATGTTCGGGATCCGGATCGTAGTCCCCGATCCGGATCGTTCATACATTTTGCAAAATACCATGTTCGGGATCCGGATTGCAGAAGCTGTGATCCGGATTGAAGCAGTGTATGAACAACACACCTTTCGGGATCCGGATTGCAAGTCTGATCCGGATCCTGAACATGTCCCATGTCCAGTTTTTGATGTTAAGCAATTAAAACCTCTTCCAGGTGTTTCTACACTATAAGAAGTATTCGGATCATCAAAATTCTTTAGTTAAACGTACCTGATCCTTTTGAATTCTTCTTTCTTGAGATTGAGGTATACGATCCAAAGTTTCTTCATCTTCAATCTTCAAGACTTAATACATTCACGAAATACGCCAACTCAAATTCCGTAACAATCTCCCCCTTTGGCGGTTTCGTGACAAAACACAAATCCACAAAAGAAAATTCAAAAAGGATATTTTTGTTGCTATCACCATACAACAAAAATTTACAAAAGAGTTCCAGAAATTAAATACATGAGATAAACTCCTAAAACAGACTCTAGACTTAGACATCTGTAATCTCTGCACAAAGAAAGCATTCTTGACAAACAAAATCGTTAGATACCTCAAGAATTGAAACATTCAAAACCAGCTACAGAGATAGAGTTTTTCTCATCATGACATTTGAAAGATTCAGATATGTAAGAAAATCATAGTTAAAACCAACATATCTTCTAAGCAGTCAAAAACCAAATGTCAAAGTATGTTAGTCCAACATCAACTTGTTAGTCATATTACATGCCCAAATAGTTAGTCGAATAGTTAGTATAGAAGCATGTCACAAAATCACAAAAGAAAAACCAAAGTTGAGTTGAGGTCATACTTACCTTTACTTACCTTGATATTCATTGATATTCACAATCATTGTTCAAAGTTCAAGGTCTTCTCAAAGTCTTCTTCTCTTTCTCTCCAACTCTCTCCCCCTTTTTGTCACAAAACACGCCAAATAATTACAGACCAAAGGGAGTTAAAAAAAAAAAAAACGTTAAAGAGAAAATCCTGCAAAGGTAGAACAAGCAGAAGTTAAAACAAAGAACTACTCCTGAGAGTCGGAGTCATCAGATGTCGTGCACCCCATTTTTGCGAACAGCTTCTTCACAAGTTTCTTCACGGAGGAGACCGACTTAGTCAAAGTAACCTGAGAAGCTGTGAGGATTTCCATCTCGTTTTTCATAACATGAAGATCGCCTCTCATTTCAGTGAATTCAGCGGACATACGCTCCTGTTCATTCGAAAGCCGCTGTTGTTCTTTAAATATAGAGGTGACCGAGGCATCATCGTCAGAGGTGGATGGAGGTGCCTTCTGTTGAGGAGGTATTTGGGGTGTGGAAGAAGTTGCTTGTGGTCGAGCTCTTTGTCGGAGTGGAGGAGAAGGGGGATCATCCTGCTTTGTTGACAGAGACTTGACGATGGTTATTTCATTGATAGTCCCCAAACTATACAAGTAGGAACTAGCACTTGTATCCACTTTAAATTTCTTAAGGATGCGCATGATGATCATCGGGTATGGTAGTCGCTCTGTGGGATGAGAGTGTTCGACATACCGCGACATCCTATTCCATATAAGATATGGGATGTTCAAGTTTGCTCCCATTAGTGCAGTCGGGTTGTCAAGAAGATAGAGAAAAAGCATTCTATCCCATCGGAGGACTTTCGTGTTCATGTTGGGAAGAATGTTGTAGCAAACAATGAAGTTTAAGTAGTTGTACTCCTTCTTGAGTTCCTTGGAGAAAACTGAATTTCCGGCAGACAGAGTATCTGGAACACAGATTCCATTAACCACAACTCTCCACGAGTTCTCGTTGAAGCTTTGAGTCTTGAGGTAATGAAGGCCATCAGATCTTGCTTTCATATTAAGTACCTCCCCAATCAGTTGAGGGGTGACTTTGATTTTGACACCTTTAACCAAAGTGTGAAATTCTCGATGTCCGTCAGTATTGTCAATGAGACTTGTAGCGTTCTGATAAAACATGCGAACCGAATGTGGACAATATCCAGTCTTTTCAGGAAAGTTGCAGATCGGACCGAGACCCGCTTGATTGAATAACCTTCCAAACGCTGCAGAGCGTTCCATCATTGGTTTGACATTTACATGTCTCTCACCAATGCATTCTCTTTTCTCAAACTCCTTGATTCTAGTAGAGCTCACAAAATCCTGAGGCGGAGGCTGGCTGGCGATAGGTTCATTGATCGAGATGCCCTGGGCACTGCTTCTTTTCCTTGCAGAGGTTTTCATCCTTTTTCTAGTAGGTTCCATTGGTGCCTTTCCTTTCTCAGCTGCTGTAGGAGGAGGCTTAGTCTTAGGTGCTTCAGCAAGAGCCTTCCCTTTTGAGACAGTAGGGACAGGTGCTTCAATTTCTATATTGTCCCAGTCGATCGACTCCGTTTCAGATTCAGTGTCGGAGTCAGTTTGTGCTCGTTTCGCCCTCTTGGTCCTCTTGGGCTTTGCAGAATCCTTTACATGGACCATGGCAGAAAGTAGAAAAATGATCCAGGTGATCACCATTTCTGACAATTCTAAGAGTTTGAGAAATTGTCCTGTGAAACCAACTCAAGAACATATGAAAAATTGTCAATTTTGAAAAATTTGAAAACATTGTACCTAGACAATCATAATCATGTAGAGAAGCCAAGAATCAAATTAGTTTTCCAAAAAGAATTTTAAAAATAGATCAATTTCATGATTTACAAAAATTCCTCTTTTATGCCCTAAAACCGAATTTTTAGAAATCGAAGCCTAAAAACTCGTTAATCAGATGAAATCCCAGCATAAAAGCAAAACTAATTGACCCAGAGTTCTTATTTCAAAAGAAATTTGATCAAAAACCATTCACAAACGAAAAAATCCATGATTTTACTCACGTTTGATGAAAAACCATAAAAACCGAGTTTTGATCAATAAAACTTACTTGAATCCGAAGAACTTTGAGTTTTGAAGCTCCAAAAGCAAGAGATCTAGAGAGAGAAACTCTAGAGATTTTAGAACAAAAGATTAGGGTAAAAGAAATCAAGAATCTGTGTGTTTTTATAAAAACCCTAGCCGCGATCCGGATCGGTCGAGAATGTGATCCGGATCGGCCACCCGCAGGAAAAATCCTGCGTTCGGGATCCGGATCACTTGACCCGATCCGGATCGGCTACACCTTTTTCTTCAGAAAAATTTAGAAAAATTCAATAAAATCCAGAAAAAGTATGTAAGCACTTTACCATGTCAACTTTAAACAAATGACATCGTTTCATACAACAAGAAATAGATTATGAAAAATCTATCAAAAATATCCAAAAATGAAACGAAAATTTACGAAAGTTAAAACACTTAAAGTTGAACAACTTCAATTACATCTATCCTGATCTTATGCGTAATGCCTTTATCAAATCATCAATTTTGGTAAAGAAAATGAAATACCAAGATCAATAGATGTTTGAAATCCCAGATAAGTTAGATAATATATCTAGACAATCTGTTGAAGGAGTGGCTCTTTGAGCATCTTTTATTAAAAATCCCACCTTATACCAACCATGAAATACGACTGAGTCAAGTATTTCAATATGTATTTCATCAACATTTTCAAAACAAAAATTTGCTTTTCATTCATGGAGTAGATATTTTTCTTTCATTTCCTCCATGTGGTGGTAGTTTTCACACTCCTCATTGGGATGTAACTCTTTCCACATCTTTTGAGCATTTCACATTTCATTGACTCCCCCTCAATTGGCTATCAATTATTTAATATATAAGGTATTCAACCAAACCATTGATCTCGAATTCATACTCGACTAAGCAATCAAATATGATAATGACTATACCAAGAGATCATTGAGAGAGAAATTGACTTTGATCACTTAAAAGATGGTTTAATTAACGTAAATGATCATTGCAACATTGAAATATTATGACATCAAAAACATAATAAATTTCTAAATGCATAAAAGGATGCAATTAAAGTCAATTATGATTTATGCTCAATTAGTGTGCTATGTACAGAACATAGATAAAGAACAAAACAAAAAAAGAACAAAAACAAAACCTAATCTAAGCAAAGGTTTCAAAAGAGTTTATTTCAAGGAAAGCATGCCAATTGCTTTACGCAAGTGAATAAAACGTTTTTGATCCAAAGGTTTTGTTAAGATGTCGGCTAATTGATCCTCAGTTGAAATATATGACAGTTGAAGAATGTTTGATTCAACTAGCTCTCTAAGAAAATGATATCTAAGTTCAATATGTTTTGTTCTAGAGTGCAACACAGGGTTTTTGAAATGTTAATAGCACTAGTGTTGTCACATAAAATGGTTACCGAAGATGTTGAAATTCGGAAATCGCTCAACACGCTTTTCATCCAAATCAATTGGGTTGAACAACTTCCTGCAGAAATGTACTCCGCTTCGGCAGTCGAGAGTGCTATGCAGTTCTGCTTTTTACTGTGCCATGCAACAAGGCAGTGGCCAAGATAGAAGCATGCACCACTCGTGCTTTTCCGGTCATCCACCGATCCAGCCCAATCGGCATCTGAGTATCCAACAATATCCAAAGTCGTTCCCATAGGATACCAAATTCCGAAATTGATTGTACCTTTGATATACCGGATGATCCGTTTCACCGCTTTCAGGTGAACCTCCTTCGGTGCTGATTGATATCTCGCACAAATCCCAACACTGAAGGATATATCCGGGCGACTAGCCGTGAGATATAGTAGACTTCCAATCATACTGCGATACAGTTTCTCGTCTACATTCTCACTTTGTGATTCACTTCCAAGTCCCTTATGGCTAGTTCCCATTGGAGTCGGAAAATCCTTAGAATTTTCAAGATCAAACTTTTTGACCAACTCCAGTGCATACTTGGATTGACACAAGTGAATTCCTTCATCGTTTTGTTTAACTTGTAATCCAAGAAAATAATTCAATTCGCCCATCATGGACATCTCAAATTCGCTTTCCATGGTCTCCGCGAATTTAGAAGCATCATTATCTCTCGTTGCTCCAAAAACAATGTCATCAACATAGATTTGAGCAACTATGAAATTGTTTTGATAATGCTTCACAAAGAGAGTCCTGTCAGCTCCCCCTCGAGTGTAGCCCTTTTCCAAAAGGTGCTTTGTCAACCTTTCGTACCATGCTCGCGGTGCTTGTTTCAGACCGTAAAGAGCCTTTTTCAGTCGAAAAACATGGTTAGGTAGTTTATGATCCACAAAACCTTTCGGTTGAGCTACATAAACTTCCTCATTTAAAAATCCATTTAAAAAGGCGCTCTTAACGTCCATTTGAAATAATCTGATTTTAAAATGACAAGCGATCGCAAACAATATACGAATGGACTCGAGTCTAGCTACAGGGGCGAAGGTTTCATCAAAGTCTATACCTTCTACTTGAGAATAGCCTTGAGCAACTAACCTTGCTTTGTTCCTGATGATAGTACCTTCTTCGTTTTTCTTGTTCTTGAAGATCCATTTGGTACCTATCACATTGTGTTGCTTCGGAGGCTTCGTCAGTTCCCAGACTTTGTTTCGCTCGAATTGATGGAGCTCTTCCTGCATTGCTTTAATCCAGTAATCATCTTGGAGAGCTTCATCAACATTCTTTGGTTCGATTTGAGATACATAGCATGCAAATCCGCAAACCAATTGTCTCCGTGTTCTAACTCCTTCTTGTGGATCTCCAATTATGTTCGATTCAGGGTGATCCTTGGAGATGCGTAACGTTTGAGGTAGAGGAGTAGGCGGAGGTACACGAGATGATTCCTGCACATCAGATAAGCTTGAAGAACCGTTAGATGCATCAACATTATTATCGAAAGAATTGTTAGAAGAAGATGCATTAGCAGGTGTATCATCATCAAGAGAGATATCGAGGGTAGATTTTTCAGATTCAAAATGAAAAGCTTCATCTACCTTAACATTTATCGATTCTACGATCGTCTTAGATTCTAAGTTAAAAACTCGATATGCTCTGCTGTTTGTAGAATAACCTAAGAAAATCCCTTCGTCACTTCGAGAGTCAAATTTTCCAAGATTCTCACGATCACGTAAAATAAAACACCGACTCCCAAAGATGCGAAAATATTTGATGTTAGGTTTTCTACAAAACCAAAGTTCATATGGTGTATTCAAGGTCCCCGGGCGCAAATACACGCGATTGATAACATAAACAGCAGTGTTCACCGCTTCAGCCCAAAAATAAAAAGGTAAGTTCCGGCTGTGAAGCATAACACGTGCCATTTCCTGTACGACCCTGTTTTTGCGCTCGACTACACCATTTTGCTGAGGTGTGTAAGGTGCGGAGAATTCATGTTTAATGCCATTAGAAGTGCAAAAATCAATGAATTTGGAATTTATGAATTCCCCACCTCTATCACTCCTAACTCGAGTAATCCTATCATTCTTTTCTATCATAATACGATTGCAGATTTCGAGAAAAGAATCAAAGGTATCAGCTTTTTCTTTTAAGAAGGCTACCCAAGTATATCTAGAAAAATCATCAACCAACAAGAAAATATACCATTTACCTCCCAGAGATGGTTGACGAGTTGGCCCCATTAAGTCCATATGCAAAAGTTCCAAAGGCCGTTTTGTACCTATGTGGTTCAAATTCTTGTGTGCAGTCCTAGACTGTTTTCCCTTTTGGCAACCGCCACACACAAGGTTTTGTTCAAAAGAAAGTTTCGGAACCCCCTTGACCACATCTTTATTTGAAATTCTAGCAAGTTCCTTAAAGTTTATGTGACCTAGCCTTTCATGCCAAAGTGTTTCATTTTTCAAAGATGCTAGGTTACATTTTTCAGAAATCTTAGAAGGAACTACATAACAGTTGTTTTCTGATCTAACCCCCTTTAAAAAGAAAGCATGGTTCATGTCAGTTACAGTGCATTTATCAGATGAAAAATTAACTGAATAACCACTATCACACAGTTGACTTATGCTTATGAGGTTAGTCTTAAGGCCATGAACAAATAATACATTATCTAGAACCGGGCCATCTGGAATAGCTACCGTTCCCTTTCCAACAATTTTGGAAGACCGACCATCTCCGAAAACAACAAGTCCTCCGGAGTTTTTCTCAAATGTTTGAAAACAGTTTTTATCGCCGGTCATATGACGGGAACACCCGCTATCCAGGTACCAAGACGAACTATCATATGCATGCAAAGAAACATTGGTAGCAAGACAGGGAAAGATCTCACCTTTGCGCACCCAAACCTTTTTGAAGTGCGTCGGTAATGGTCGTGAAGTTGATTTCCTAGGTGAGAGCGTCTTGCTTGAAGAATTGCTGCTCCTTGATGATGTCGTCTTGAGCGATGTACTACCAAGGCTCTTTTCCTTTGAATGAATTGCAGTTGTTTTCCGAGGAATAGCCCTTTTGGTAGTCATTGCAAGATGTGCTTGAGGTGTGCGTTTGGCTTCCGTCTTGCAATTTCTTCTTATGTGCCCTGAAATGCCACAACGAAAACATACCTTGGTTCTTGTCGATTCCGAGGAAGATGTAGTAGGTTCGTTGTCGTTGCTTGTCGTGAACACCGGTGTCGGAGGAGGAGATACCGACTGAGGCACAAATACTGTACCACTCGAACTTGGAATGTCTCCAGTTTGAGTGTATCCGAGGCCGAACTTATTTCTTTGACCGAGACCAAGAAGTCTGTCCAACTTACTCCTTCCAGAAGAAAATCTCTTTAAGTCATCCTTTAGTTGGCGTATGGTCTCCGTCATTTCCAATTTTTCCTGTCGAGCCTCGCCGTTGAGCTTCAAGAAGTAATTCGCTTTGTTCACCATATCCATATAATTCTTCTCGAGTTGCTCATTGGACTCTTGAAGGGAAACATTTGTCTTAATCAGATTGTCCCTTTCCACTTCAAGATCGGTTGAGATAGAGGTTACCCTTTTTACTTCATCTTCAAGATCCTGTAATCTCTCTTTCAACCCCTTGTTTTGCTTAGCCAGTTTCTTTGAATCCCTCAAAAGCTTATGGTAGGCTAAAACAAAATCTTCACCTTCCGAATCATCTGATTCATCGTCCGTTGCAATCTTTTCAACAGTGGAGTTGGACAGTGAGTCGGATGTACTTGCCATTAAGCACATGAAGGGTGAAGGTTTGGTGGACGCGTGGAAAGCTGTCGCGTTGTCTTCTTCATCACTTGACGATGACTCATTTGACGTGGAGTTGTCATCCCAAGTAACTACTTGCATCGCTTTCTTCTTGGTCGGATTCTTGTTGGGACATTCAGTTGCAATGTGGCCGTAGCCTCGACATTTGAAACACTGGACTTGTCCCTCAGAACTTTTCTTATCCTTTGAGAAGTTCTCTTGATTTCTTGACTTGTGATATGAAGGACCCTTGCCTTTCTTCGTCTTTCCGAAGGATTGAGGTTTGCTTGAATTTCCCCTTCGAAAGTTGCGGCGAAACTTCCTTGTCAAGAATTGATGTTTCCACCTTCAACCATTGTTTACAACCCTATTCCCTCTCTGATACCACTTGTTGGGTTTAGGTTAATAAGGATCTAAATAGGGGAAAAAACACCTAGAGGGGGGTGAATAGGTGTAAACAATAAACACTCAAAAATCATTGCGCAAATAAACCCAATGCGGAAAAATAAAAGAACACGCAAGATTTTTACGTGGAAAAACTTCAAACCGGAGTAAAAAACTACGGGACCGATAACACGGCGAAATCCACTAGAATTAACACACGTACAAGGTGATATAGCGTACTCACTGACGACTCAACCTCTTACCATACGCTCCTAGTAGATCTTCTCCGCTCGCTCCACGACGCTTCTCGAATCCACGATCCGCGCCCAACGCTGAATCCACAGCGTCCAACGTCGAGTCCACGACGTCCAACCGAATCCACGGTCTTCACCCAATGGCACGCTTCGAATCCACGAACGCACCTCGCTCCGAATCCACGAGAGCGATAACACCTTGAATCCACAAGGCCACGCGAGTCCACGCGCCGATTTTGGGATAAATCGTTGTTTTGTTTGGGTGGTGATGATCCGCCGAATACTTAGATTAAAGATAGATCGGAAATACCATCTAAGTATTCATTGATTTGATTCTACTCAAAATGTGAGTATGGAAAACCTAGAATCAAATCAATCAATATAGATGAAGAACCATTGAATAGATCTAATGATTTCCGTTCTTCTCTATATATGTGGATTTTTCTTTTCGGCTATCTTTTCTTAATCAGCCGATCTATTGCGGATGCCCTAGAAATGAATAAGAAGGGCTATTTATAGGTTAGAAACCCTAGGAAGAATATTCGGATCAAAAACAGCCTTTTCTGGAAAGAAATCCCGTCGGCGATCCGGATTGGATTTGGCGATCCGGATTGCAGAAGCATGAAATACGGTTTCCAGAAAATTTGATGTTCGGGATCCGGATCGTAGTCCCCGATCCGGATTGTTCATACATTGTTGCAAAATACCATGTTCGGGATCCGGATTGCAGAAGCTGTGATCCGGATTGAAGCAGTGTATGAACAACACATCTTTCGGGATCCGGATTGCACATTCTGATCCGGATCCTGAACATGTCCCATGTCCAGTTTTTGATGTTAAAGCAATTAAAACCTCTTCCAAGTGTTTCTACTCTATAAGAAGTATTCGGATCATCAAAATTCTTTAGTTAAACGTACCTGATCCTTTTGAATTCTTCTTTCTTGAGATTGAGGTATACGATCCGAAGTTTCTTCATCTTCAATCTTCAAGACATATTACATTCACGAAATACGCCAACTCAAATTCCGTAACATATAGTACAAGCCATCTCGCCTATGGCCCTGTCCAATCAAATTCACTATTCGACGATCCGGAACACGACAAGAAGAGAAGTCAAATATAACTGTGCAGTCATGATCAGTAATTTGGCTAACAGATAAAAGATTTAAGGAAAGTTTTGGTATGTGCAAAACAGAGGGTACTGAAAATTTTACTGAATTGCTAATGATAGGTGATAATGTACCAGAATGAGTAACAGAAGAGGTGTACCATCAACAGTGAAAATATTAGTGGAGAAGACAATAGGGAAGGTGAAGAAAGTAATGAACCATTGGGAGTCGTATGAAAAGAAGCACCTGAGTCTAGAATCCAAAAATTCTTAGAAGTACCTCCAAAGCTAGGTGTTGAAAAGGAGCCAAAACCTGGTGGTGCTGATGATGTCTAAGGACTGGATTCCGACTCTTTCGGAGGCGATATATTCAGATTGCTATGTTGGATTAGATGCATTAATTGAGGCCAGCTAAGTTGAGTAGAGGCAGTGTTATGTCCCACTTCGTTAGAAGAAAGATGCTCAGACTGTAGAGTAGAAGCAGCAACATGATGACCATATAGAGAGTGTGATGTTGATCAGCCCACTTCTTTTTCCTGCAGTCCTAAATAAAATGTCCCTAGAGTTGGCAATATTTGCATTGGATATAGCATTTGTTCTTCCGAGGGCCAAACGAGGAGGAGGAACTCACGAACTCGGATAAAAGAACAACTGGAGCAGGGGGAACTTGATTTGGAGCAGCATGTATAGTCGGTGTTGAAGTTCTAGAGGAATGCAATACTCGAAGTCGAGTTTCCTCTGCAATAAGCTCAGCGAGTGCAGCATCAATGGTGGGTAGCGGAGATCGATGAAGAAGTTGGCCTCGCAAGGCCTCGAACTCCGGCCGTAGACGCATAAGAAATTGGAAAAGGTGCTGTTGATCACGAACTTGCATTTGTTTGGTAGCACAAGTGAAAGCCAAACAAGTCTGGGACAATGACCCTTCCATGGTTGATAGTTGGCGCAATCGTGCTTGCATAAAGCTATAGAACTCCTGAATAGAACATTCATCTTGATAAGCCAATGTCAATTTTTGAAATTCAGCATAAGACTGAGTACAGCAAGACTGCTCATATAGTTTTTTAAGATGAGCCCACATTTGTTGAGCTATAGAGAAACTCACCAATTGCATTCTAATGACAATTTCCACAAACGTGGATATAATTCCACGAGTACGTCTGTCAACAATACTCCACTCTATGAGTTTCTTCTCATCAACAGGAGGGCTAGTTCCATCGATATGATCTGTCAAGTCTAGAGCATCAAATAGAAGTTGTAGAGACACCGACCACTCTCAGTAATTAGATGCAGATAATTTGACATCTAATTGTGAAAATGGAGGGATAGAAGATGTCATAACAAAACAAATAAAGAAAAGAAACAGAATTGACAAATATAAAGAAGTGACTTGCTAGACAGCAGGTTCGCCGACAGCTCAGATGGGCTTGGGCAGGCTCCAAGCGCGTCGTGGAACGATGTGGGGCCACACTGACGTGATGATGGCGATCGCGGCCCCAGTCAATGACACGAACCGGTTCAACGCAGTACTGATCTCAGACGGACAATTCGCCTTTTGAAATAAGGAGCAATACTGTCGTCAATTGAAAAAAAAAAAAAAGACCCTAGAAGGGCTCTGATGCTATGAAACAAGAGAATTAAAAATTTTCTGTATATTATTCATTTAAACCCATTCTCTCATATAGATAGATGAAAAAAAAATTTACATGGAAGAACAGGATTGTATTCTGTTATATAAAGAAAACAAAAAAAATAATATATATAGGGTAAATAATATATATGGTAACAACCATAGTTAGTTAATTCGGATTCGACAAAAATTCGGTACACATATAATTCGAATAAATTTCGTATAAAAAACAGGTTCATTAATTGTTCGGATACGCGATTTATACGAGAATTATATGTTTGCACATAAAACGGTGAGTGCATAGAGAGAACTGAATTGTTGGTACATACGTACGAATTCACATAGTAATTGAAAGCAGAGGAAAGGTACTATGGTGCATGTATATGTGTAATAACAAACCAGAAATTGCAGAAACTACTAATAAATTGAGATTGATTTTTGGGTTCATTCTAACTCTAAAAGGATCCCAATTTGCAAAACAAAACTCAACGGCAGAGATTGCTCAAGGAGAGAGAGTTTAATCCACTGTTCATGTTATTTTAAGATTCGGAAACTGCACTTAATAATGGGCGGTGGATTAAACCGTCTCACGATGAGAAGACTCTCAACATATAAAATTTCTTTTCCTTTCAAATGCATGCTACCATTTTTCTTCAAAATTTTAGAACAGTTAAAGGTAAGTGACTTCACTAAAGAAATTCATTTACACATATGTTGGTACATTAACCAAAAAGAACAGTACATAGAAAAGGGAGAAAACTCTATAAAGATTTCACAACATCAAACACATGACTCTCTCTCTCTCTCTCTCTCTCTCTCTCTCTCTCTCTCTCTCTCTCTCTCTCTCTCTCTCTCTACACCCCCTCAGGATGCCTCATGTTCACCCTGCCATAATCAAAAGTAGATAGCAACCAATTAGGCCCAAACAAATTGTGTAAACTCTAAACTAATCTCATCTTAATATCGACAGTTAGATTCATTAAATTTGGTCACTGTTCACTGACTAATTTTAATCAAATTCAATGAATCAGATCCTCTCCTATTAAAATTCGATCTGCTACGAGTAAACAAAACAAGTGGCAGGGAAAAGGAATTGATGAGATAAGTAAGAAAACTAACAGTGAACTCACCTTCCTAGAACTAATTAAAGAGAGAAATTTTTTCTTGATATTGTTTTTGTCCTTTGAAGGTGATGAAGGGGAGGAATTTGTCTGGTTTTTGTCCTTGGAGGAATTTGTCTTGGCAACATCTTCGGCGGACCATTGCTTTCTGAGTTGCTCCCTCACAAACTTGTCATATATAAAAGCAGCTCCCCTAAACTGGGGAAGCACCAACCATGCCACAAACACCAACTTCAAATCATACCATATGGGTATCCTGCAGATTAAGTTCAAATTAAACATGTTTGGGTTCGCATGCTTTTAAGTCCTTTGTTTAGTGCTAGTTAATTACTTTTGGATCTAGAAGGAATAAGAGAATATAATAATTAAGGTCCTTTTAATGGAAATGATGCATAACTACAACTAACTAGGGGTGGAACTGGCCCTGGCCTAAACAAGGCCCGGCTTGATGGGCCATGTATGGGCTGAACTTTCTGTATCAAAATTATTTCTTTGGGTCTAGATCGGATTTAAAAATTTGGGCCTGAAAATTTTTATGGCCTATTTGGACTTGTTCAAGCCAGGCCCAGGCCCAACTCGAAAGGCCCATACATTTGTTATCAAAATAATATATATATATATATATATATAGAGAGAGAGAGAGAGAGAGAGAGAGAGAGAGAGAGAGAGAGAGAGAGTCCCGCTACTATGCTTGTAAAAGCACTAATTATAAATTATCTACCGTTAAATTTATCTCTTTGACTAATTTTAACTTTTAGATTATTCTATTCCATCAATCACCCACTAAACCCTTGGAGCCCACTATCATCCTAACCACACATCTTTTCATCTCAGGGCTAAAAACTTACGAACACGAATGACATGATATTTTTAAAAGCATAGCCCACTATCATCCTAACGACACATCTTTTCATCTCAGGGCTAAAAACTTACGAGCACGAATGACATGATATTTTTCAAAGCATAAGAACTTATATATATATATATAGAGAGAGAGAGAGAGAGAGAGAGAGAGAGAGCGCTTATATATTTTTAAAAGTACAAGCCTAACTATATTTGTGAATTTTTTACCATTGAATTTATATTAAGATTATTGTATTTTTTCTTTCTCTCTTTTTAGTTAACTTTATAATAGTACAAATTTCAATACAAATTCAATGTTAAAAAATTTACAAACATAGTTAGGCTTATGTTTTTAAAAATATAAGCTCTAATATATATATATATATATATATATATATATATATATAGAGAGAGAGAGAGAGAGAGAGAGAGAGAGAGAGAGAGAGAGAGAGAGAGAGTCCTGCTACTATACTATTAATAGTACCAAGTTATTGGTGCTATCAAGTTTTCTACCCTTAGATCAACCCTTTTAATCATTTTCATCCGTTAGATTTTACTATTTTCCAACCACCTATTAAACCCAAGGGGCCCACTATCATCTTAACCACATATTTTTTAATCCAATTGTTAAAAACTTAATAGCACCAATAACTTGGTACTATTAATAGTATTCCAGCCTAGCTCTATATATATATATATATATATATATATATATATATATATATATATATATATATATATATATATATATATATATATATATCCGGCGGCTATACTATCAATAAAATCAAGTACTTAATGCTACCAAGTTTTCGGCACTTGGATGAATAGATGAGTTGTTAGGATGATAGTGAACGCTAGGATTTAGTGGGTGGTTGGTGAAATAGTATGATTTAAAAGATAGAATTGATTAAATGAATAGATCTAACTGTGAAAAACATACAAGTACTAAGTAATTGATACTTTTATAAGCATCATAATCCGACTATATATATATATATATATATATATATATATATATATATATATATATATATATATATAGAGAGAGAGAGAGAGAGAGAGAGAGAGAGAGAGAGAGAGAGAGAGTAGGGCTTATATAGTTTCAAAAACACAAGCCCAAATATACTTGTAAATTTTTTACCATTAAATTTGTATTGAGATTTGTGTTATTTATTTTTTCTTTCTCTTTCTATAGTTGATTTTACAATGGCACAAATCTCAATGCAAATTCAATAATAAAAAATTTACAAATATAATTGGTCTTATATTTTTGAAAGTATATAAGTTCTACTCTCTCTCTCTCTCTCTCTCTCTCTCTCTCTCTCTCTCTCTCTCTCTATATATATATATATATATATATATATGATATAATATATTATATATACTATATAGTGTTATTAAGTATATACATATTGATATATATGAGGATATGTTATACATATAACTAAATATTTAGTGCCCATACAAGGATATATTATAAATTGAAATTGCATTGAATATTGATGATGCTTTCGAGGTAAACTAATTTTTTGATATAATTAAATTTTAGTGTTAGTACTCTTTAAAAAAAAAAAAAAAAAAAAAAAAAAAAAAAATAGTGTTAGAACACATAAAAATAAATATTTTATTTTAATTTAATACACTAAATATATATGTACGAACTACATAACAAATTTATAAAGTGGGCCTCCACAAAGCTCTATTGGTATTAGATATTGGGCTTGGGCCTAGGTCAGGATTTAATTTTTTTGAAAAAAATTAAATAAAAGCCCGACTCAAAGCCCAATAATATTTTTTGGGCTGGTCTGGGCCATCATATAATCCGACCCAAGCCCGGCTTAGTTCCACCCCTAACTACAACCGCACCATTGATTAATCAAGGACAGGCTCAAGCATATAAAGATGTTGAGAGATAAATCCCAGATAGTTATTCTTGTTTCAACGCCACATTAGTTTGTATGATAGCAAGAAGTGAAAACTTCAAACTAAAACTTTACTTTCGAAAGAAACACTACAACAAAATTAGGCTATAGCGACACTTTTAAGTATTTCTAAAATCTAAAAAAAATATTGCTGACAAAAATATCGACACTTATTGTAAGTATTGCTATATGTGCCGTCGCTAGGGTGTATAGCGACACATTTTTGTAATGTGTCCCAAAAATGTGTCCCTATAATTTAATTTTGGATATAGATGAAATATAGATAGGACACTTATACAAAAGTGTCACAAACATGCGTCCCTATAACCTAATTTTGTTATAGTGAAAATTTTATTTGGTCTAAAATGTACATTAGTCACCTTTTTCGCAGGATTAGTTGGGCTATATTATCAACAACTATTAGAGTAGAAGCATCACATGAACGAGTGGGTGGATGATGATCAATCAAGAAATTACCAATAAATGAGGGATTCGAGCACCATTTCGGCGAGAGTAAGGAAGGAGTACAAGATCCAGTAGGCTAGCCACTGATCGTCGTCGATCTTCGACGGGCTCTCGATGGCTCGGATCGATGCGTACCTATTTCAATTAGCACTTTAATTCATTCCAATCAAACCCAAATCATACGTGTATATATATATATACAAATGCTGTGATCCACTATACTAATTAATGAATGGCAAGTGCGCATTTGGCCAAGCACACTTACAATGGGTATAGAAGCATAACACTGGGCCTGCATTAATTACAAGTCAAATCGAATTAGTACTTAAATATATACTAACAAAATAAACACAAAGGTTCGATCTCAACTGCTCATCATTCCCTAATTAATAAATGGATGGAAAAATTAAAATCATGCTATATATAAAGAGTGTTTAATTTACTAACAAAATAAACACAAAGGTTCGATCTCAACTGCTCATCATTCCCTAATTAATAAATGGATGGAAAAATTAAAATCATGCTATATATAAAGAGTGTTTAATTTTGTATAGTTTTATGTATATATATATATATATATATATATATATATATATATATATATATATATATATATATATATATATATAGCAAATATAATTTTACAAAATTTAATAATTTTTATATTTATTTAAAAAAAAAATTATATATTTTTCTACCGTCAATATTTATTAAAAAATATATTTAATTATAAATTAAATAATTAATTTTAATTAATGAGTAAGATAAATTTATATTTTTACCTCTTATGCTTAATCATAAATATATTTGTTAATAGTTAAAATTTTTAAAAAAATATATTTAGAAGGATAAAAATAAATATAAAAAATTAAATTTGGTAGAATTATACATACTATTGAATATATTTATAAAAAATAGTACAAAATTATTTGTATAAAAAATAAAAGAGATATCAAATCACAACATAAATGAAGTAATCAGCACCCGAGAGAGAGAGAGAGAGAGAGAGAGAGCAAAAGAGAGAGAGAGAGTGTGTGTACCCAGCTAAGGAGTGGAGATGAGTGAGAATAGTCCACAACTGACCCATTTTATTGTGGCCTTAATACTTTGGTTTTTGTGGAATAATTGCTAATCTCTCTAATGCTTGGAATGAAGAGGATCTTCTTCTTCTTCTTCTTTTCTGGTAACTTCTAGTACAGTTTGAGAGGAGAGAAGGGTCGTCGATTTATATATACACGTACACATATATCTACACGGGGAGGGAATGGAAGGAGGGGAAGACACTTGGCAAAATGTGATAGGCCAGCATCCTGGACACGTGGCGGCTGGTCGCAGCACCTTCCAGATCCGCTTGCAATTAATAAAGGATCTGATCGTAAACACGTAATTTCTGGTGATTTATGTACATAACCGAGAGAAAAGTCAAAAGGTCATGAAAAGTCAAAAGGTCGTAGCAACTAATCCGAGAACACCACGGGTAACCCACGCGCACACGTGTTAGGATTTCAGTGGACAAACGCGAGTGTCCTTTTGTGTAGTCGGTGAGCCACATCATCAATGAGACGTAGATGTGTGAGCCACTTGTCCGCGAGATGTAGATGTGTAACGTCATCAATGAGAGGACGATGGACACGTGTCGGAATATGATATGATCTATTTAATTAAGTGAATTGATATTTGTAGAGCAATATCAAATTAGCTCTCAAAATATTAATTTTTTAATTTAAAATTAATTCAAGCATAGTTTTTTTCTTTTCTTTTCAGTTTTTTTTTTTTTTTTTTTTTTTTTTTTTTTTTTTTTTTTTGGTTTATTAACTTGGAAAAATGTGAGATAGAGACACAAAACTTGAATCAGTTATTCAAATTTTTAAAATTTTAAACTTGCTATTTAATTTTTTTAATTTATTTGATTTGACTTGATCAACAATATTTTGAGTCCAAAATTTAAGCTAATAACTTATTTTATTAAAATTACAATTATAAAAATTATATAAAATATATTAATTAAAGATATAAAGATAAATAATATATATTCAAAATTTGAAGCTAAAGAACTGTTGGCTGACTCAAATAATTTTTTTAAAAAATATTTGGCAGTAAAATTTAAATTTTGAAAGATAAACCAACTTAAAATGACTCATAGTTAAGTTTAGATAAATTTTGTATATTTTTGTCTTAATTTTAAAACAAGTATCTAATCATTCAAAATTGTACTTTTACTAAGCTTGAAAAGGTTGCGAGTTTGAATCATGTTGTGTACAAATAATGATGCGAGCTGGTCGAGTTGAGTGCGGTTTTGGTGCTTTTCATTAGGGCATATTTGGTATTTTGGAAATATAATTAGGCCAACAAAATGACAGAGTTTCTTATTAAGTTGTGAGCTCATGCGGTACACAAATTTTGCTATTATCTAAGAAGAACATGCATGTGTGCCTTATTGGAACGCGGTGAAGTCGAAAATCACACGACCTTCTCCAACCGTTCTTGGTTTCTAGCTTTTCGCGCTGACCTGTTCTAGCCCTCACTTCCAGCATAACAAATATATTGTTATATAAATGTTATATTGGATCTCAATCTACAAGGCCCAATGGGCCTATGGGGCCATAGAGATTCAATGCCGTTTGCGACCCAATTCGCGCTCTCGAGCCGGAATGAGGGGAGCATGCATGTTGGGAATCCTGTACCCTCTCTATTACTAGTTGTTGTTGAAAACTTCCATTCCGGTCCAAACTATACTGGGCTCACTATTGTAACATCGCATTAGAATGAGAAATGAAATAACGAATTATTCAAAAATATTTGGTTCATTATTAGAATGGAAATCAAAATCAACGGTTGGAATATCAAGAATTTTGAAATAGACTTTTAGTCCAAGAAGAGTAGAATGAGGAAAGGGGGGCCGAGGAAGAGGTGTATATGAGATAGGGTTTTGAATGGTTTATTTTGGAATACGTCAATTCAAAATTCAAAGCCGAATTGAGTCATAAATAAAATCGTTTATTCCCTCTAAAATTCCAGAATGAGAATCACAGTCCGATTCCTAAAAAACAGGCAAGAACTATCGAAATAAATAAATCTCAATCCAATTTCAGATTCTAAAATAGGCGACTCAAACAAATCCTTGGTCATTACGCGTGTCAATAAGGTGGATTTGATTAGGACTTTTCATGTTTCGTTATTTTGGATTTTGATTCACACGATCTTTGGTCGGTAGGGATTCTGAATCAATCGGGCCCTAGTAATAATATTATAGAATGTTCACTCCGCTTTGATTTTTTTGCCATGTTTCGCTTCTAAAACTAGATGGTAATATCAGCCATACTCACATTATCAAGCCCTAGTTGAGTATTGTATCATTCCGGCTCCATAATTTGGATCACTCTGTATTACAGTTGTTCCAAATTCGAGCTATTCTGATTCTATTCTTTTTTCCTTAGAAAATTTGGGAAGTGTGGGGTCAGGTTTAATGTGTTGGTAGTTTGGATCTAGTTTAGATTGAACCAACATATATGGGCTATTTATGGGTCCATCAACCCAATTTAAGTGAGCAATGGGGTCGACGGACCGAGGAGCCCATTACTGAAAGTCCTTGGGCCTGTTGGGCCTGCAGGAGGAATTAAAATTAAGAGAGAGAGAGAGAGAGAGAGAGAGAGAGAGAGAGAGAGAGAGAGAGAATAAATTGCCAGATCATTAATTAGTTTTCCTAATTTGTCTAATTTTCTCATTTTTTCAAACATAAGATGATAAAAGAAAAAAAAAATTCAACATAAGTTATTGTACATAGATTATTAGCAATTCAATGTTCAAAAGCAACAACCTTTGAATCTATGTTCTGTTTTCTTACATTTTTTTTTTTCCTATTAAATTTAAAGATGTTATGAAAGCAGTTAATTGCCTTTTTTTCTTTGACTTCATAATAAGAATACGTGTGTCGAGCCTCGAACCTCCTAATCAGATATCGTGTAAAATAATGTAAAACTATTATTTCTATTTAAAAGCGTCAACTACCAATAAACATTTTTTTATATTCGTGTTCAACAATAATTCGTATATATCATTCAAAATAAATGCAAGAAAATATCATCAAAAAAAAAAAAAAAAAAGTTATATGAAAATGTGCATCAGAACATTTGTTTTCACAAATAAGGACAATTTCTGTTGAGGAAGAGGACACTGGAGATAAGGATGAGTTTATTAAAGAGGGGAGGTGTATTTATTTATTTATTTATTTTTAAAAAAAAATTATTATCTCATATTTGAATTCTTATTATTATAATGACATCAATTTTTGTTTATTTTGTGCTTATGCAGAAGAGGAGAAGGATACAAACAATTCTGCAATGTGTCATATTTATTTTCTTGTGACTTAAGAATGTTTGTTTTCAAACCAAAAAGATCTCCCAGAGTTATGATTGCAAAAGGGTTGGATTTGAAAGGTAAAACGAATCGGATATTCTTTACCGCATACTGATCCGAACGTGGTCCCATCCGTACTTTTACGTGTTTTATGGCACACTGTAGAATTAGAGAAAAGTTGGAAACTAAGTTGGCCCATGGGCCATGTACAAGTCCAGGTTGAAAATAACTTAATTAATTACATTTAATTACTTTTGTGGAATTTAACTTCACTCCTATGCCTCCCAACGTGAAAATAGGACATGAGACAGAACACAATTTGAACACATAGTTTAAAAAAAATTAAAATATGATTACGACATAAATATCACTAATAAAATATAATAATATATATTTATTATATATAAAATATTTATTTTATTAAAATATTATTATATATTTTAAGGAAACAATTATTCAACACATATATAATTTATTTATATTATCTAAAAAAAATTATATACATTCATCAAAAATTGATTGTCTAAGTGTTCACAATCCAAAATATTTAAACTCAATATTATTATTAGTGTTCATTGTTTCTTATATATTAAATTATAATTTTTTTTTCATCCGATGTAGTATTATTGGGGTGTCACATAAAAATATTCGCAATACGTTGCTTTTCGCTATTGTGTCAAACTGTTTTAGGAACCTGCGCTATATATATATATATATATATATATAATGGGATGTATTATAAATTTGCATCGAATGCGTGTTCATGACGTGTTCGTGTCGGACACGAATCTAACACGTATAAACGCGTGTTCAATATGAACAAGTGAGATTTATAGAAATGTTCATGATACGTAACTTTACTTTACTTTGTCATGCAATTTTAAAAACTTAGAATTTAATTAGCCTTGCATTTGATAAGTGAGTCCGGCTACAATACTATAATAGTACTAACTACTTTGTGCTATTCAGTTTTGTGTCGTTATATTTATTTTTTTTTTGACTATTTTAATTTTTTAAATTATGCTATTCTAGCGAGCACCGACTAAAGTCTAAAAAATTACTATCATCGTAACCGTACATCAATACTTCATCTAAGAGCCCAAAATTTAATAATACAAATAACCTAATGCTAGTAATAGTATTCTATGTAGGTCCTGATAAGTAACAAACAACAATCTTTAATACAACATTCGGCAAAGAGAGGATCCGGACTGTGCTCTGCTCTTGGAGGGAAAAGCAGCAGAAATGCAAGTCTGCACATCAAGACGAAAATAAGCCCCACTTTGTTTCTTTCCATACTATTCTAATACAGCGATTCTTCTAAAAGCGCTGCTACCAATAACACGTATCTTTTTCTTTTCTTTTTTTTTTTTTATTTTTTTATTTTTTTGCTAACAGTTACATTAAATCTTATCCTTCTAAAGTTATACTTACATAAGATCGATCTATGTATGTATATGAATTCGTCTACTAGACTACCTACAACAGTACCTCTCACTTAAAACTTTGCCTAAATTAGAAAATTCACCTTGTAATTTAGCGCACGTCTCAAATTATGTCAATTTACCTAGCTGTTAAATTTAGTTGTAAAAGTTTATAAAAATAAATTTGCAGATAAAGTTAGTTATAACTACAGTAGAGTGGAATCACATAAATGGAATAAAATTATTTAAAAGCTATCAAATTTGATGGTATATATTAATTAATTTAATATGATATCTTTTTTATTTACTTTTTTTTCATCTATTTTTTAAATTGTAATTATATAGATATTAAGATATAAAACAATGCTATATAATTAATTCACTGATCATCCAAACTTGTAAATCTATTTAAATAACGATAAAATTATGGAAAAATAATTAATTTAGTATTTAATGTAGAAAAGTAAATAAGGCAAGACTTAAAATGTGGAGGAACTTTTATAATTAATCCTAAAACTTTAAACTGTTTGTTGAAAGATACTGCAGAAAAAGAAAAGACAAAGCCAAATGCATTACAACAAAATTAGGCTATAAAGATATATTTTTGTAATATTTTTGTACAAGTGTTTTAATTATATTTCATTTATATTCAAAATTAGGTTATAGGAATATATTTTTGGGATATATTATAATAATATGTAGCTATACACTCTAACGACTGTATATATAACGACACTAATTATAAATATCAATATTTTTTTTTAAATTTTAAAAATACTTAAAAGTATCGGTATAACATAATTTTATTGTAGCGATGAACTTACTTTAAATGATGCTTTTTATTTATTGGGTCAAAATTGGCCTGGTGCTATGATTGGAAAAGGAAACAGAGACAAAGGTGGATAACTCCCTCAACATATGATTTTGTATTCATCAACCCCACAGAAAGTTATTATAGATAAATTAAACAAACACCAACTTGTTCAATTATAATTATCATCAAACTTTGGCTTCTTGCATTATTAGAATTATCCTCTTCATTTGTCGTTCTTAGTGCAAGTATCAAAGGGCTTGGTGATTGATATCTGAGATTCGAGTTCGAAATCTAGTTGCTTCACATTTCCAGCTAAGTTTATTTTAAAAATAAACGAAGCGGATAGTATGCTACATTTCTCTCTCAAAAAAAAATAATAAAACACCAAGAAATGAACAACTTTTTTTTTTTTTTTTTTTTTTCACTCTACACAAGGAGTAACTTATTCATAACTTATTACTCATAATATAACTTGCACCATTGGACCACATCACTTTCACCTTCTTTTTTTTCTTTTACATTGGTCTTCAAATTTTTTTGGAATCAAGTTCTTAACCTCTTCGTTCTACTGCAGTCAAGTCTCCGTCAAAGTCTCCATCCTTAAAAGAGCTGTTAAATTTAAAGCTGTTAAATTTGACTGTATGCGCCACGTGTATGTGTGTTGAGCATGTGCCTTTTGTAAAGATCAAAGAAAGAAAGAGAAAAAATGGTTGGAGACAGTTGGTGTCATTAAAATTAAAATTAAAATTAAAATTTAAACAATAAATCTAATTAAAATTAAATTATAATTTTGAATTAAAATTCAGATTTTAAATTTCACTCTGAAATTGAATTTAAATTTTGAATATTGACTCTAAATTTGAATTCGAACTCAAAATCTTAATTTGAATTTTAAATTTAAATTTAAAATCTGAATTACATTTTTTAATTTGAATGCAAAATTAGAATTAGAATTTAATATTTTGAATTCAAATTTAAATTTATAATATAAATATATTATTTAAACTTTAATGCAAAATATAAATAAAATATAAAAATTAAATTTAAAATATAAATATAAATTTAAATAATATAATTTTCTAGCATTGTAGATGCTTAGCTGGTGCTGATATAGCGCAGTTCGTCAAAATTAATCTATCTTTTCGTAGTTGTGGCTTAATTATAATAAAGCGAAGAGATTAATTAAGAACTAAATTGCAAAAAAAAAAAATAAATAAAAAAATAAAAGTTGTGGACCAAATGAAAAAGAAAAAAGGTTGAAAATATTGGACCAATAGAGCAATCAATCCACACACACACACACACACACACACACACACACACACACACACACACACACACACACACATATATATATATATATATATATATATATATATATATATATATATATATATATATATATTGAGAGAAGGTAGCATGCTACCGCTTCATTCAAATTAAATGAACTAAGCATCAGGATGAGGCAGCGGGGCCCAAAAAAAAAAAAAAAAAAAAAAAAAAAAAAAAAAAAAACATTTAAATTCTAGCAGAAGGAAACCCAAAGGGAGCGGAGGGCGCGTATGGAGTTCAGCAGTTGCTTCCCGTTGGATCTCTTATTCTCAAAGATTCTTCTGTTTCGCTCCAGCCATATTGACCACCAGGTAGCGATAAGGATACCTCTCTCAATCCTCCCTAGGCTGCCCCCGATCTGACTGCAGTTCTCCCAAAGTACCAGTACAGTGGCCGAGAGATTTGCACCCAGTAGCCGCTTGCAGGTGAGTTGGGCGGTAAGTAGCGCTCTGGTAGCATCACAGTCGACCAGAAGATGGTAAATAGTCTCGGTGGACGTCCCGCAGAAGACGCAAAGCTCGTCCCCGCTCCAGTATATATGAAAAATGCTACATCTACATTTTTTTGGGGTGTACATCCTACACTCCCACCCATCTATGGATGGGAGCATTTTTAGGGGGACCCCTAAAAAATGCTCCCATCCATAGATGGGTAGGAGTGTAGGATGTACATTTTTCATCCATAGATGTAGCATTTTTCATATATATATATATATA
This sequence comes from Tillandsia fasciculata, assembly GCA_029168755.2. Lineage (NCBI taxonomy): Eukaryota > Viridiplantae > Streptophyta > Magnoliopsida > Poales > Bromeliaceae > Tillandsia > Tillandsia fasciculata. Next base: position 16,213,399 of record CM054946.1, on the reverse strand, counting down.
TATATATATATATATATATATATATATATATATATATATATATATATATATATATAAGAGAGAGAGAGAGAGAGAGAGAGAGAGAGAGAGAGCTTGTATATTTTTAAAAGCGCAAGTTAAGCTATACTTGTGAATTTTTTACCATTGAATTTATATTGAGATTTGTGCAATTATAAAATCAACTAAAGAAAGAGAAAAAAAAAAAGTACAATTGCACAAATTTTAATGCAAATCTAATGGTAAAAAATTTACAAGCATGGTTGGGCTTGTACTTTTAAAAGTATATAAGCTCTACTATATATATATATATATATATATATATATATATATATATATATATATATATATATATATATATAGCTAGGCTGGAATACTATTAATAGTCCCAAGTTATTGGTGCTATTAAGTTTTTAACCCTCGGATTAAAAGATATGTAGTTAAGATGATAGTGGGCCTCTTGGGTTTAATAGGTGGTTGGGAAATAGTAAAATCTAACGGGTGAAAATAATCTAAGGGATTAATCTAAGGATAGAAAACTTGATAGCACCAAATGCTTGGTACTATCGATAGTATAGTAGCCGGACTATATATATATATATATATATATATATATATATATATATATATATATATATATATATATATATATATATATATATGCTCCTATGCTTTCGAAAGTACGGAGGACTCCGTACTTATAAGTTATTTCCGACAATAGGACATCCGATTCAATGATCGGCTCCGCTAGACATGATCTAGAGAGAGAGAGAGAGAGAAAGAGAGAGCATGTGTTAAGCTGGAATGCTATCAGTAGCAAACGTGCTCATTGCCACCCATTTATTTTCGTTATATATATATAACGTAGGGCTACTATACTCTTATGAGTATAAACCCCTTTGTACTCATAACTTTTTCACCCTTGGATGAAGGAATGTGCGGTTAGATGATAGTGGTCCTCCTAGGGTTTACTAGGTTGTTGGAAAAATAGTAAAAATCTTAGGAACTACTATCAAATTTTCGTCGTTAGATCTATTCCTTTATTATTTTCACCCCTTAAATTATACTGTTTTTTTCAACAACTCACTAAACCCAAAGGACCCACTATTATCTTAGCCACATATCTCTTAATCCAAGAGTCAAAAACTTAATAACAGCAATAATATGGTGCTATTAATAGTATAGTAGCCTAGGTCTATATATAAGGGATGGAAATGATCAATTTGGTAGATCTAACGGTCAAAACTTGGTGCTACAATATTATCGATAGAACTAAATATTTGGTACTACCAAGTTTTTCGACGTTAGCTCTATCCCTTTGATCATTTCCACCCTTTAGATCATATAATTTTTTCAACCAACCACTAAACCCTAGAGACCCACTATCATCCTAACCGTATATATATCTCTTCATCCAAAAGTTAAAAATCTTATAGCACCAATTATTTGGTGCTATTAACAGTATAGTAATATATATACTGTTAGAAGAGTAGGAGAAGTAGCCACAAGCCGTCGCCGCGCCTCCCCGTCGCCATCGCCGCCGCGTTGCTCCGCCCCATCGCCCGCCGCCGAAGCTGCCCCTCGCGTTGCCGCCGAAGCTGCCCTGTCCACCACTCGCATCGCCGTCATCTCCGTCGTTGTTCGCTTCCTTCGTCTCCCAAGCCGCCAAAGCCCTCACCGTCGCCATCGCCGTCGCCGAAGCAGATCGCCTCCTTCCCTGCTTCGTGAGCAAGTAATTAGGACACAAAAAAGAAAAGAAAAAAAAAAAAGGAATGGAATCATACTTAAATTAATATGTACCTATGGTATCCATTTACTATTAGAATTATTATCAATATTATTTTAAATAAAAAAAAATTAATTTTATATATATATATATATATATATATATATATATATATATATATATATATATATATATATATATATATATAAAGTTTAAGGACACATTATTTATTTTTTTTTAAAAAAAATTAAGTTGATAAAATTATTATTAGGTAAAATATAATATTCCCTTTGTTTTCCCAAAAAGGAAATGGGGGAAAACGTGAGGATGTTGTGGAAAGAAAATTTAAAAGAACCAGAAATTAGAAGGGTTCATGCTTCCCAGATACCCGCAGGTACCCGGTTAATTATGCCATCCTTGTTACATTTCGGCCACCTCCGATTAAGCTGATTATGATCAAAATAGCATACTCCAAATATTTTTTTATTTTTTATTTATTTTATTTTATGATGATAATGCTGACAACCATTTAAAAATTTTTCTGTTATGAGTCCATGAAATTCATAATATCCAGCGCAATTGTCATATTGTCCATAATGTCCAGCGCAATTGTCATATTGTCCGTAATGTCCAGCGCAATCGTCATATTGTCCGTAATGTCCAGCGCAATCGTCATATTGTCCTCGCGGTTATTAAGCTTATATTCACTTGTTTCGAAGCCGGTATGATATTTCAACTAACAATAATTTTATCAGCTTAAAATCTTTTTTTTTTTTTTTTTTTAAATAAATATTATGGTCTTAAACTGTATATATATATATATATATATATATATATATATATATATATATATATATATATATATTTAACTCAATGTTAATAACAATTTTATTAGTAAAATTATATTATCCAACACATACTAATTTAAGCATAGTAAGAAAATTGATTCCACCCTGTTACTTGCTCACGAAGCAAGAACTTAATTAATTCCACCTGGTTACTTGCTCACGAAGCAGAGGAAGAAGCTTCGGCCGCGACGCGAAGAGGAAGCGCGACGCGAAGACAAACGAGATGGATTCGGCGACGATCCGAAGACGGACGAGATGGCCTCAGCGGCGACGCGAGTGGCGGGGAAGCGGGCCCGGCGGCGACCCGAAGACGGACGAGATGGCCTCGGCGGCGACGCGAAGGGCGGCGGCTTGATGGAGACGTGGGGCGATGGTGACGGCGACTGGGCGACGTGGGGTGCGGCAGCACGGTGGCGAGCGGCGGCGTGGGGCGCGGCGCGGCGACGCGAGCGGCGGCTTGCGAGGAGCAGCTGCGAAGGTGGGGTGGCAGCAGCTCGATGGCTACTTCCCCTACCCACAAGCCTTCTTCTTCTCCTTATGCTAACAATGGAATGGAGTATTTTTTTTTAAAACCCCGGATGAACAGAGCTCTCTTCCTCAGACTTCTCTTCTCTTTTTTTTTTTTTTTTTCTGGTCTCGCCCCCTCTCAGTCTTCTCTTCTTTCTTTTTTTTTTTTCTTTTTTCTACCGAGCCCCCCTTTTTGCAAGTGAAGCCCCACCCCTTTTTATAGGCTCCAATCGAAGATATTTTTATTTTTATTATTATTTTATTTTATTTTATTTATTTTATTATTATTATTATTATTATTATTATTATTATTATAATATATATATATATATATATATATATATATATATATATATATATATATATATATATATATATATATACTATTTTATTTTATTTTATTTTATTATATTTTGATTTAAACTTAACTGATTTGGGCCAGCCCAACAAATGCCCCCCACCAGATTGGGTGTGAAGCAAAAGAGGAACACCCAAACTGGGAGCCACAATATTGATATGGAGAAGAGCATATGGATTACTCGAGTAGGGACATCTGGGTGTACCACTTATTCCAATATACTGAGGTTGAACATGATCGGGTAGGGACTACCGAAGAGTGTACCGTAGACCAGCTTGAAGTGACTCAACGACTATATGGGCCGCAATGTTGTCACGAAGAAGAACACACTGACCACTCGGGCAGGGACATCTGGGTGTGCCACTTGTGTCAATATGCTGAGGTTGAACATGATCGGGTAGGGACTACCGAAGAGTGTACCGTAGACCAGCTCGAGGTGACTCAACGACTATATGGGCCGCAATGTTGTCATGAAGAAGAACATACTGACCACTCGGGCAGGGACATCTGGGTGTACCACTTGTGCCAATATGCTGAGGTTGAACATGATCGGGTAGGGACTACCGAAGAGTGTACCGTAGACCAGCTCGAAGTGACTCAACGACTATATGGGCCGTAATATTGTCACGAAGAAGAACACACTGACCACTCGGGCAGGGACATCTGGGTGTGCCACTTGTGTCAATATGCTGAGGTTGAACATGATCGGGTAGGGACTACCGAAGAGTGTACCGTAGACCAGCTCGAAGTGACTCAACGACTATATGGGCCGTAATATTGTCACGAAGAAGAACACACTGACCACTCGGGCAGGGACATCTGGGTGTGCCACTTGTGTCAATATGCTGAGGTTGAACATGATCGGGTAGGGACTACCGAAGAGTGTACCGTAGACCAGCTCGAAGTGACTCAACGACTATATGGGCCGCAATATTGTCACGAAAAAGAACACTCGGACATTGTAGCCTGTCTTGGGATGCGGATAGCCATCAGGCGAAACTCGGTGTATAAGGGAGTTGTCACGAACGATCTTTTGCTGACGTTCCTTCTTTCCACCTTATGTCTAAACATTGTATTTCTTCAAAAATCGACCATTGATTGGAGGAAGTGGGCGCTTCCCGTCTTGATCAACCAACTGGTAGGCACCGCCTTCATAGACTTTTTCAATTACATAGGGCCCTTCCCACTTAGGTTGGAACTTACCCTTGGAGTGCTGGTTTGACATGAAATTTCTTGGAATGACCAAAACCAAGTCCCCTTGCTTATAAGCTCTTGATTTTACCATCTTGTTGTATGCATTGGACATCCGAATTCGATAAAGTTCGAGATTTTGCTGAGCTTGGAGCCTCAACCCTTCAAGAGAGTCTAACTCTTGCAGACGAAGTTTAGTTTGATGGTCGTCGGTGATATTTTCATGTATCGCCGCTATTAAGGAAGGAATCTCCACTTCTAAGGGTACAACGGCTTCTCCTCCGAATACCAAAGAATATGGAGTCATTTGAGTCGGGGTGCGCATAGTCGTTCGATACGCCCACAGGACTTCAAGTAGTTTGACATCCCAATCTCGCCTATTCTTTGAGACGGTTTTCTTTAACAATTTTACCAGAGTTTTATTAAAAGCTTCTGCCAAGCCATTGGCCTGTGGATAATATATAGAAGAGTATCTCCAGTCAATTTTGAATTTATCAGCAAATCGATGTACCTTGTGTGATCGAAATGAAGGGCCATTGTCAGAGATGATTCGGTTTGGAATACCGAACCTAAAAATGATGTGATGTAAAAAGAAGTTAACCACGCTCTCTGCCTTGACTTCTCGCAAGGGCACCGCCTCTGCCCACCGAGAGAAATAATCCGTCGCTGCGAGTATAAACCGATGCCCTTTTGACGACGGTGGCTCTATTGGTCCAATGATATCTGTTCCCCAAGCAGCAAAAGGCCACGATGGTATAGTTGGGTGTAAGAGTTCAGGTGGACGGTGTTTGAAATCACCATGTATCTGACACTGGTGGCATTTCTTTGCGAACTCAATGCAATCTTTTACCATGGTTGGCCAAAAGTAGCCTGTAAGTTTTAATCTGAGTGCAATCTTGGGCCCAGATTGGTGTGCTCCACACAACCCAGAATGTGCTTCTCTAATAGCGTTCTCTGCCTCCAATCTAGAGAGGCATCGGAGCCACATTTGATCATAAGTTCGTTTGAAGAGGGTGTTGTTATGATATGTATACTGAGCAAGGCGCCTTGAAGCTCGATCCTTTTATTTCGATCTCCGGGGAGGTGGCCATACTTAAAATATTCAATGAACGGAGTCCTCCAATCATTTGCTTCATCACGGGTGCAGGCTACCACATTAACTTGATAGTCAGAAGGGATGAATTCCAGGACAGAAGGTAACAACCATCTTTGTTCCACTCGAATCTCAGCAACACCGTCGGGTGGAAGGGTCAAAGACGCAGCCAACTTTGCGAGAGCATCTGCTTGTGTATTATCTCGACGCCTAACATGCTGGATGTCAATTGAATTGAACTTTTCCATGAGACTTAGGACCAATGAATGATATGGCATCAGCTCAGGTTTTCGCACTTCATATATCCCGTTTACTTGTCGGATTACCAATTGAGAGTCTCCAAAAGCTTGAAGATGGGAAATATTCATAGCCAATGCCGTTAGCAACCCAAAAGCTAATGCTTCGTATTCGGCTTCATTGTTAGAACAATTGAGGTTCATAAGAGAAAAAGAGTGATAGATGATTCCTTTATCTGGGGTGATAAATACAATCCCAACTCCTGCTCTTTTTCTTGTCGTTCCTTCCGGCGACTGTACTGCGCGAGATGCACCATCGAAATATAGTTGCCATTGAGGGGTGACCTCCTCCACAGCCATGACCCCTTCATCTGGGAGGTTTGTAATTAGGGGAGAGCCATCAGGCACCGGGTGAGCTGCTAAGAAATCTGCTAGAGCCTGACCTTTTATCGCCCGTTGAGGAACATATGTGATATCAAATTCCATCATAAGAACCGCCCATTTTCCTACTCGACCCATCAATGTTGGCCTATTGAGCACATATTTAATCGGGTCAGCTCTTGCAATCAGCTTAATCTCATGGGATAGCATATAATGCCGAAGCTTCTTTAATGCAAAGATTAGAGCTAGACATAGTTTCTCGATAGGGGAGTAGTTATTTTCGTATTATCAATCGATTTTGCATTTTTATACAGTGCAAGTATCTCTGGTGATCTTTGATATTCAAGCTCAACCTTTCCTGATGCTATCATCAACTCAGTGATGTTGGTTGGCTTATATCTTGATACCTCCATCGAATACCAAGATTGCATCCCTTTGATACAAAGCTCTACTGTCTGAGTAGGCTTTAACTCATCAGGATACATGATACTCATGTTTCTCCACCTAGCAACATAATCTTCAACCCTTTCGTCCCTTCCCTGCTTCAGCTCTGCAAGCTCACCGAGAGAGACATCTCTTTTGACTGAAATAAAATGTGCCTTGAAAAGGACTTTCATCATATCCCAATCAAGAACAGATCCTGGAGTCAGTTTACTATACCAATGAAAAGCAGCCCCTTTTAACGAAAGAGAGAATTGCCGAAGCAGCAATGAAGGGTTTGTGGCAACATCTCCACATGCAGCTTCAAAGTGAGTCAGATGTTCTCGTGCATCACCGGTTCCATCAAACATTTGAAACTTTGGGCGACTGTAATTTGGCGGATACGGAACATGATCATGCCATGCTGGATATGGCTTATCACCTTCTGTTAGCAATGGCTCTTTATCTTGAGATAGTTGTTTAACTTTGGAAGTGACAATATTATCTAATAGTCGTTGAAGAGTCGACGGGGTCATTGATGATATGGGTACTTCATGAGAGGCTGATGGGTCATTAATAGTAGGATTTCGTTGATACGGCGACCCTTGATGTTCCGTGTTCTGAGGATTTGCATCAGCAGCTTGTTCGGTGGAGTGAGACTGCTGAGCTGATTGACCATGAGTTGTTCGGTGGAGTGAGACTGCTAAGCTGATTGACCATGAGCTGATTGTTGTTGTTGTTGTTGTAGAAGTGTATTCATGGCTTCCATCAAAGTGCTCATTTGAGTAGCCATCTGGTCAATTCGATTATCCCTTTCTTCGATTCGACGCATTAAATCTTCAGTGGTGACTTGGTCTGCCATATTTGCTGTAAAGTGAGGACTCACTCCACAAAGTGGAGATTCTAATGGCGTAGCAGAATGAGTAATAGCTTCTGCATCTCCTGCATTTTCCACTTCTTCATCTTCCAAGTTGGGAGGTAAATGAAGCATTAAGTTTTGATCTCTACTAGATTCCCCAAGTGTTACGTGACTTAATGCAGCCGATTTTAATCTCGTGTTAGCTCCAGCTCTCTGAGCCAGCTGTTGAAGCTCGGATGGATCTTCTGGAAGAGCGTGATAATTTTTACCGCCAAGTCGACTTGTATAAGGATTCTCTTCCTTATCTTGCCCCCTGCTAGAATCTGTTCCTATCATCATACATGAAAATATCACCGGAGTTATTTTACCTTGATGAAGCATGACTTTTCGTGTAAGTGTTGACCTCCCATTCGACAACTTTGATTCTTGATTAGAAGAGATTCTTCGCATACTGTCCTTGTCCTTCGTAGCAAAACGTAGAAAAGACGTATCCTTGTCGATGGCAGATGAAATTCGTGCCAAAAGAACTCCCTTCTTTTCTGTTGAAAGCTTAACCTCTCCATATTTCATAAATAATTCGTCAAGCTCCTGGCGACGACGGAGGCGATTTTTGGTCCGCCGAATGTTCCTTTCTTGCGATCGGGTGTATCCCGAAAATGAAGGGGTGGAACATTTAGCATCTAATTTTTTAAATGAACTATAATGAGAAAATTGTGCCCCGTTCGCAAGGATAGCAAACCGATTTGAAGTGGACAGGATAGAATTCTGCCCCCAGTCCTTCTTTGCAGATGTCACCAAGGGGACCTCAGGGAATGCGACTTCGCAAGTAACATTTTTCGAACCATAACGCGCAGCATTTCGAAATAATTTATATTTCATTTCAGTAAATGTATGAGCAGTTATGATAACAGACACCTTTTTTGATTTTGGAGCTGAAGCGAATGGATCAGACATTGGCCAGCCAGCTTTTACCCCCGATTTGCTCGTCGATGTTTTGCAAGAAACCGGACGAGGAATTGATGAAATACTTTTCTTCAAGGAAAGGTGCGCCTTTAAAACTGCTTTGCTTGCAGCAGCTTTTGCTTTGCACCTTCTTCGTTTATCGCGCTTCGCTATGCGCTTGAAATGAATACTAGGGTCTTCAGTGAAATGGGCTACAGTGGTTGAGCCCCAAGTAATGATGACGGTTGGGGGGAATGCCCCAAATTGCATGAAGTGATAAACGGACAGAGTTGGCATCCAGTCGCCGACTCGCCAAATGCTAGCCATACCTTGACATTCATTAAAAATAAATATTGTCAGTATAAACAAAAAATTAAATCACATAACCAGAAAAGATGGGAGGAGAAGCAGTCCCCAGTGGAGTCGCCATTTTGTTTTCCCAAAAAGGAATGTGGGAAAAACGTGAGGATGTTGTGGAAAAAAAATTTAAAAGAACCAGAAATTAGAAGGGTTCATGCTTCCCAGATACCCGCAGGTACCCGGTTAATTATGCCGTCCTTGTTACATTTTGGCTACCTCCGATTAAGCTGATTATGATCAAAATAGCATACTCCAAATATTTTTTTATTTTTTATTTATTTTATTTTATGATGATAATGCTGACAACCATTTAAAAATTTTTCTGTTATGAGTCCATGAAATTCATAATATCCAGCGCAATTGTCATATTGTCCATAATGTCCAGCGCAATTGTCATATTGTCCGTAATGTCCAGCGCAATCGTCATATTGTCCGTAATGTCCAGCGCAATCGTCATATTGTCCGTAATGTCCAGCGCAATCGTCATATTGTCCTCGCGGTTATTAAGCTTATATTCACTTGTTTCGAAGCCGGTATGATATTTCAACTAACAATAATTTTATCAGCTTAAAATCTTTTTTTTTTTTTTTTTTTAAATAAATATTATGGTCTTAAACTGTATATATATATATATATATATATATATATATATATATATATATATATATATATATATATATATATATTTTAACTCAATGTTAATAACAATTTTATTAGTAAAATTATATTATCCAACACATACTAATTTAAGCATAGTAAGAAAATTGATTCCACCCTGTTACTTGCTCACGAAGCAAGAACTTAATTAATTCCACCTGGTTACTTGCTCACGAAGCAGAGGAAGAAGCTTCGGCCGCGACGCGAAGAGGAAGCGCGACGCGAAGACAAACGAGATGGATTCGGCGACGATCCGAAGACGGACGAGATGGCCTCAGCGGCGACGCGAGTGGCGGGGAAGCGGGCCCGGCGGCGACCCGAAGACGGACGAGATGGCCTCGGCGGCGACGCGAAGGGCGGCGGCTTGATGGAGACGTGGGGCGATGGTGACGGCGACTGGGCGACGTGGGGTGCGGCAGCACGGTGGCGAGCGGCGGCGTGGGGCGCGGCGCGGCGACGCGAGCGGCGGCTTGCGAGGAGCAGCTGCGAAGGTGGGGTGGCAGCAGCTCGATGGCTACTTCCCCTACCCACAAGCCTTCTTCTTCTCCTTATGCTAACAATGGAATGGAGTATTTTTTTTTTAAAACCCCGGATGAACAGAGCTCTCTTCCTCAGACTTCTCTTCTCTTTTTTTTTTTTTTTTTCTGGTCTCGCCCCCTCTCAGTCTTCTCTTCTTTCTTTTTTTTTTTCTTTTTTCTACCGAGCCCCCCTTTTTGCAAGTGAAGCCCCACCCCTTTTTATAGGCTCCAATCGAAGATATTTTTATTTTATTATTATTTTATTTTATTTTATTATTTTTTATTATATTATTATTATTATTATTATTATTATAATATATATATATATATATATATATATATATATATATATATATATATATATATATATATATATATACTATTTTATTTTATTTTATTTTATTATATTTTGATTTAAACTTAACTGATTTGGGCCAGCCCAACATTGCGCTTAACAGAGGACGCTTAATCGTCGGGACAATATGACGATTGTGCTGGATATTATGGACAATATGACAACTGCGCTGGATATTATGGACTTCGGGGACTCATATATATACATAAATATATAAAAATGACTTAGTAAAATCATTAATTTTTTTTTTTTAGTCATCATTATCAATATAAAAAAAATAAAAAAAAATATGTATATATATATATATATATATATATATATATATATATATATATATATATATATATATATATATATATATATATATATATACTTGGAGTATGATATTTTGATCACAATCAGCTTAATCGGAGGTGGCCGGAATGTAACAAGGACGATATAATTAACCGGATACTTGCGGAAATTCGGAAAGCATGAACCTTTCTTTTTTATTTTAAATAAATTTTTTTATTATGCTTTCTTATCTTTCCCAAAGCATTTATTTTTAAAAATTAAAAAAAAAAATAATGAAACAACCTTTTCTCTTCTATCAGTATTCTTTGTAGGATGGTGAGCTTCCATCTATGGAGGCGACATCACCGTCACTCCCACTCCTTCATCCTCTTCCTCTTCTCTCCTTACCTCAAAGCTTAAAAATTAATTTTAATATATTATTTAAAAAAAACAAAATTTATTAAATTATAGAAAAAAAAAATGAAAAATGAGGGTTTTTTGGATATTTTTTTATTTTTGAAAGTGTAGTTTAGAGAAGATAGAAAAGAAACAGAAAAAGTGGTGTCTCAGAAATAAAAAAATTAAGTTAGATATTTTCTCGCTGTATAAATATGTTGTGTAATATATATTTAATTAGATAGCATAATTTATTTAAATATTATAGTATTATATCTTCTACTAATAATTTGGTTTTTTTTTTATTTTTCCATCTCAATTGTGCACAATGTTACACCAAAAAAAAATCAATTCTAATTTCTATATAAGATCTTTACATTTTCTTTTAAATAATTTATTATTTTTAATAAGAAGGTAGTCCCTCGACTTGATATTTTGTGATAAAAATTAATTTTAATATGTTGTTTTTTTAAAGAACAAAATTTATTGCATTATAGAAAATTTTTTTTGGAAGATTAGGGTTTTTGGGTATAGAGAAAAAAAAAAAAAAAAAAAAGAAGGAAGATTAGGGTTTTTGGTTATTTTTCACTTTTGGAAATGTGGTTTTTGAAAATAGAAGAGAAACCGAAAAAGTGATGCCTCGAGAATAAAAAAATTAAATTAGTAATTTTTGTTTGGAAGATTAGGGTTTTTGGGTATAGAAAAAAAAAAAGAAAAAAAAAAGGAAGATTAGGGTTTTTGGTTATTTTTCACTTTTGGAAATGTGGTTTTTGAAAATAGAAGAGAAACCGAAAAAGTGATGCCTCGAGAATAAAAAAAATTAAATTAGTAATTTTTTTCGATGCATAAATATATTGTGTAATATATGTTTAAATAGTATAATTTTTTTAAATATTATGTTATTATATTTTCTACTAATAATTTGTTTTTTTTTTTTCTTAATTATAGTTACCATCTCACCGTCAAGACGTATTCTAAATTGTATAATTTAATCTAAAAAAGTTCAACTTCTATTTTATACGATGAAATTTAATCTCAAATAATTTTAAACAGTATAATTTTTATTTCAAATAGTGCAACTTTAATTCGCTCACAAAGTGAGCTTAGTCTGAAACGGTATAGCTTCTTATTTTTGTGATGCAACTCAAATAATTTTAAATAATACAACTTTCATTCAATTATATTTTGTAGTTAAATTTTAAATGTTAATTTAAATTAAAAATATGTGAAATTAAATTTAAAATTAGAGGAAAAATATAAAATTAAATATAAGTTTAATATAATTTGTACTTGAATTTTAAATGTTAATTTAAATTTAAAATCCATGGAATTAAATTTTAAAATAAAATAAAATAATAAATTTTTTAATTCTGCAGAAATATTTTATTATGAAGATTGCAAACAAATATTAATTTTTTTTTTATATTATTAAGAATAATTATAAAAAATATCCGCAGCGAAGCGCGGGTACATTACTAGTCTATACAAAGTCTATTTGCCGGTTCCTCCATGCATACGTGGCGTTCTCTCACGCATTTCGCTGATCTGGCATTCTCTTGCGGTTCGTTTCCTCCGAGCCTAGCGCCGAACCGCCTCCCTCTTTCTCTCTCTTCCCAAGCCTACCCCCGCAGCGTTTTTCTCCCAGCGCCTCCCTCGCCGAACCGGCCCCTCTTTCTCTCTCTTTCTAAATCATTCCGATAGATTCGTGAAGATTCGTATCTTTAGCATCATTGTTTACAGATTTTGTAAAATATTTTATTTGATTTGTAATCATCTCAAGTGATTTGGCTATTGGAGCCTATAAAATGGCACTCACACAAGAGAGGGGGAGAAGGAGCTCTGTGCAGACGAAAAAAAAAAAAAACTCCATTCACTATTAGCATAGAAAGAAGAAGGGAACTTGGGGGAGTTGGATCGGCAAGCCACAAGCTGCTATCCCCGCCGCTCGCGTCGCCGCCTTCGCCTCGCAAGCCACAAGTCGTCGCCGTGTCGCGCCCCACGTCATCTTGTTGCCCAGTCACCATCACAGCGCCGCGCCGCCCCGTCGCCATCGCTGCACCCCCCCATCGATGAAGCCGCCTTGGCCAACACTAGCATCGTAGCCAAGACCGCCGAAGCTATCACCATCCCCGTCGTTCTCCGCTTCCCCGCCGCTTGCATCGCAGCCGAAGCCGATCGCCTCCTTCCTCTGCTTCGTGAGCAGAAACCAAAGAAAAAAATTAAAAAAGGTGGAGTCTCACTTTATTATGTTTATGTGATGTAGCCTATAATATATATTATTATTAATTTTACTCTTCACTCTTAGCTCTGAAGACAAACACCCAAAAAAAAAAAAAAAAAAAAAAAAAAAAAAAAAAAAAAAGCTCCATTCACTCTTAGCATAAATAGAAGAGTAGGAGAAGTAGCCACAAGCCGTTGCCGCGCCTCCCCGTCGCCATCGCCGCCGCGTCGCTCCGCCCCGTCGCCTAGTTGCCATCATAGAGTTGTGCCGCGCCGCCGAAGCTGCCCCTCGCATTGCCGCCGAAGCTGCCCTGTCCACCACTCGCATCGCCGTCATCTCCGTCGTTGTTCGCTTCCTTCGTCTCCCAAGTCGCCAAAGCCCTCACCGTCACCGTTGCCGTCGCCGTCGCCAAAGCGGATCGCCTCCTTCCCTGCTTCGTGAGCAAGTAATCAGGACACAAAAAAGAAAAAAAAAAAAAGAAGAAAAAAGGAAAGGAATCATACTTAAATTAATATGTACCTATGGTATCCATTTACTAATAAAATTATTATCAATATTATTTTAAATAAAAAAAATTCAATTATATATATATATATATATATATATATATATATATATATATATATATATATATATATATATAAAGTTTAAGGACAAATTATTTATTTTTTTTTTAAAAAAATTAAGTTGATAAAATTATTGTTAGGTAAAATATAATATTCCCTTCAAAGTAAGTGAACATAAGTTTAATGGAAAAAAATTGCGCTTAACAGAGAACACTTAATCTTCGGGACAATATGACGATTGCGCTGGATATTATGGACAATATGACAACTGCGCTGGATATTATGGACTTTGGGGACTCATATATATACATAAATATATAAAAATGACTTAGTAAAACCATTAATTTTTTTTTTTTTTTTTTTTTTTTTTTTTTTTCGTCATCATTATCATTATAAAAAAAATAAAAAAAATATGTAAATATTATATATATATATATATATATATATATATATATATATATATATATATATATATATATATATATATATATATATATATATACTTGGAGTATGATATTTTGATCACAATCAGCTTAATCGGAGGTGGCCGGAATGTAACAAGGACGATGTAATTAACCGGATACTTGCGGAAATTCGGGAAGCATGAACCTTTCTTTTTTATTTTAAATAAATTTTTTTATTATGCTTTCTTATATTTCCCAAAGCATTTATTTTCAAAAATTTTTAAAAAAAATAATGAAACAACCTTTTCTCTTCTATCAGTATTCTTTGTGGGATGGTGAGCTTTCATCTATGGAGGCGACATCACCGTCACTCCCACTCCTTCATCCTCTTCCTCTTCTCTCTTTACCTCAAGGCTTAAAAATTATTTTTAATATATTATTTTTTTTAAAAAAATTTATTGAATTATAGAAAAAAAAAATTGAAAGATGAGGGTTTTTTGGATATTTTTTATTTTTAAAAGTGTAGTTTAGAGAATATAGAAAAGAAACAGAAAAAGTAGTGTCTTAGAAATAAAAAAATTAAGTTAGATATTTTCTCGCTGTATAAATATGTTGTGTAATATATATTTAGATAGCATAATTTATTTAAATATTATAGTATTATATTTTCTACTAATAATTTGGTTTTTTTATTTTTCCATCTCAATTGTGCACAATGTTACCCCCAAAAAAAAATCAATTCTAATTTCTATATAAGATACTTAGATTTTCTTTTAAATAATTTATTATTTTTAATAAGAAGGTAGTCCCTCAACTTAATATTTTGTGATAAAAATTAATTTTAATATGTTGTTTTTTTAAAGAACAAAATTTATTGCATTATAGAAATTTTTTTTTGGAAGATTAGGGTTTTTGGGTATAGAAAAAAAAAATGGAAGATTAGGGTTTTTGGTTATTTTTCACTTTTGGAAATGTAGTTTTTGAAAATAGAAGAGAAACTGAAAAAGTGATGCCTGGAGAATAAAAAAATTAAATTAGTAATTTTTTTTTGGAAGATTAGGATTTTTGGGTATAGAAAAAAAATATGGAAGATTAGGGTTTTTGGTTATTTTTCATTTTTGGAAATGTGGTTTTTGAAAATAGAAGAGAAACCGAAAAAGTGATGCCTCGAGAATAAAAAAAAAATTAAATTAGTAATTTTTTCCGATGCATAAATATATTGTGTAATATATATTTAAATAGTATAATTTTTTTAAAATATTATGTTATTATATCTTCTACTAATAATTTGATTTTTTTTTTTTAATTATAGTTACCATCTCACCGTCAAGACGTATTCTAAATTGTATAATTTAATCTAAAAAATTGTAACTTCTATTTTATACGGTGAAATTTAATCTCAAATAATTTTAAACAGTATAATTTTTATTTCAAATAGTGCAACTTTAATTCGCTCACAGAGTGAGTTTAGTCTAAAACGGTATAGCTTTTTATTTTTGTGATGCAATTCAAATAATTTTAAATAATACAACTTTCATTCAATTATGTATTGTAATTAAATTTTAAATGTTAATTTAAATTAAAAATATGTGAAATTAAATTTAAAATTAGAGGAAAAATATAAAATTAAATATAAGTTTAATATAATTTGTACTTAAATTTTAAATGTTAATTTAAATTTAAATTCCTTGGAATTAAATTTAAAAATAAAATAAAATAATAAAATTTTTAATTCTGCAGAAATATTTTATTATAAAGATTACAAACAAATATTAATTTTTTTTATATTATTAAGAATAATTATAAAAAATATCTACAGCAAAATGCGAGTACTTTACTGTATATATAATTTGAGAGTTCTATCACATCAACTAAATGGGTTTAAACGGAGCCACGTCCATTCTAAGTCCACATTGAGCCATGTAGGAGGAGCCATCCACACAAAAATATTGGATGCACCTGGTACACTGTAAACCGGCTTTAAACTAATTATTAAAAATAAATTATTATAATATAATAAATTATTTAAATATTTTATATTATATATACTATACCATATTTTATTTTAGAATACTAATTATCAGATATTTTATGAATTCTCTAATATACTTTGGAAATATTAGTATATATCAGATGCATGAAATTTTTTTTCTCTTTTCTTTTAAATTATGAAGGCATGTTCTCTACGCCGAGTGTATATAAGTATATACACCATATATTTAAAATCTTTAATAAAAATTTTAAAATCTATCTATCTATCTATAGATATACCGTGGGCTTTCTCTAAGATGGTCACATTGCCACTAAAGGCACAATATAATAAAAATTTGCCACGTAGTAACAAAAAATTTAGATACTCCCGTTGTACTATAAAATAAGTTTAAAATATATGCCTAAAATAAAATTTTATAGTACAATAAATTATTTAGATATTTTATATTATATATATTATTTTATATTTTACTTTATAATATTAATTATCAAATATTCTATTAATTATCTAATATTATATGCGGTGTATAAAATATTGGTAGCAAAAATTTCTTATCTCTTTTAAAATTATGAGTAAATCCTATTGAACATTCTCTTCACCAAGTATATATATTTGTATATACAACACATGTCTAAAATTCTTTAATAGAAATTTTAAAATTAATTCATCAAATATAATTTAAATTATTAGATTTTATACATCATATATATTTAATTAAAATTTAATATTAAAATATTAATCATTTAATATAAGTTGTGGTGTATGAACTATTAATATACACTAGGTGTATATAATAGTTTTTTAGTCTTCCATCAATTTTAACAAGGCAAAGATATCCTCACTAATTCTTAAATTTGAAATAAAAATTCCAACTTTAACTTTTTTAGTTAAAAAATTATTATATAAATTTATTTTTTTTCATAAAATAACTATCAAAACTAAAAATTTGATTGAATTTTAAAATAAAATTATTAATATAATTTAACTTTAGAAGTTAATAAAATATTAATAAAAATATGTATATAAAACTACTTTATCGTTATTTTTTGAAATTTTTTTAATTATATTTTTTTTAATTTTAAATTTTAATAATTATATATTTTAATTATCTCAAATACTATTTATCCGCAGCGTATCGCGGGTTCTATACTACTGTGTGTGTATATATATATATATATATATATATATATATATATATATATATATATATATATATATATATATATATATATATGAATTTTTGTGATCTTAATCATATGTGGCCACACTTTCTTAATTGGGAGATGTAGGTTCCATTTTTTATTATGTTTTAAAAATTAATTCGTTTGTTATATATTAATATTTTCTTTCTATTGTGAATAAAATAATATTAATTTTTTATTAATTAATTTAATAAAAATAATTTTGTTTGTACATTAAGTAGGATGATTGATTATGCAGTAATTTTTGCATTTTCTTTTATATTTTTATATTTTATTTGTTTAATAAATAATATTTTTAGCTCTATAATAATATTTATATATATTCGTAATAAAACGTAATTATTATGTTACATCAATTAATTATAAATTTAAAATTAATATTTAATTAAATTTTTTATAATTTTAATTATTAAAGAGTGTTTTGTAAAATTTTTATTATAATAATATTTACTGGTTGCATTGCCTAGGGCACCGTTTGTTTCGGGGCTAGAACCGGGAATAATAGGTTTATCCCCCTTATTCTACCAAACGCATCAAGAATTATTCGGTACAGTAGTTCTAGTACAAGCAGAATAAGCTGGAACAACAGTTCTTATCTATTATTTTATAATTTTTTTTTTTTTATTAAACTATCCCTCCTCCCCTCCTTTCTCTCTTTCCAATACACTCTCATCATCACAAATTCCTCTCTCTCCTTTCTCTTTTTTCCTTCCCAATACACTCTCATCATCACAAATCCCTCTCTCTCCTCTCTCTCTTTTCCTTCCTAATACACTCTCATCATCACAACCTCTTTATTCTTCTTATTCCTCATTCTTATACCAAACACAAAATCTCTTATCCCTGGAACCGAACCAAACGTTTTTTCGCTCTTATTCCGTACTTTATACCTATCCCCAGAATAGCTAGTTCTGATTATTCCGTTACCAAACGATACCCTAATGATTCTTGGTAGGCGTTCTCGTTCCCCAGGATTAGAATTGCAGCTACGTACGTTCAAACCTATTTCACACACTCATGCTGGGTCTCAAAGGCAAAAGAATGACTCACATTGCTTATGCTTGGGGCTCACGGATAAAAGAATGACTCCTGGGCCAAATATACAATTGATGGGGTTTATGAAAAAACTCATGATGTGAGAGCCATTGATGTAATATGCCAACCAAGTGTGTGTGTCTATATATATATATATATATATATATATATATATATATATATATATATATATATATATATATATATAGGAATAATTGTCTGTGTAACTCTGAAATCTGAAAAAATATCTGATTTACCCTTCTTATTTTTTTCTTTTAAATATACCCTTCATACGTTCCACCGTTATTAAAAATATCCCTACCGTTTCCCTTTGTTAAGTTAACTAGGGTTAAACTAGAGTTAAATAATAATCGGAGTTGAAAACTATCAGATATACCTATTTTGTCCGGGTTTAGGGTTTAGGATTTAGGGTTTAGAATTTTTTAAGGGTTTTAGGGTTTAGGGTTCTTTAGGGTTTTAGGGTTTAGGGTTTTAGGGTTTAGGGGTTTAGGGGTTTAGAGTTTAGGGTTTAGGGTATATTTGAAAGGGCAAAATAGTAATTACATACAGATAACGGCAGTTCCAAACGGTATACTAACAGAGTTTAACACTTCAGAGGTATTTTGGAAAGAAGTTGGAACGTAAGAAGGGTAGTTTTAATATTAGCCTTCTAAGAGAGATAAATCTGAAAATAGAAAAATTTTTAGGGGTATATAGAAAATTACCCCATATATATATATATATATATATATATATACACACACTCCAGTACTACTTTGGAAATTAAACTTTGTAATAGACCCATGTAACCAAAACCATTTGATTAGGTACGTTCATACGTTCATGCATCTAACTAACTATATATATATATATATATATATATATATATATATATATATATATATATATATATATATATATAATACCATATTATTGATAGTATTATTATCTTATTTTTATAGACTTTTTAATTTTTGAATGAAAAAAAGTGCAGCTAGGATTACAGTGGTCTTCTAAAATTTAATGAATTTTTGGTGAAATAGTATAAATCTTAATTAGGAGATCACTATAATCCTAACCGTACATTCCTTCGTCCAAGAATTAAAAAATCTATAGTAGTAAGATCCTAAATAGGAGCATTAACTCTCCCTCTCTCTCTCTCTCTCTCTCTCTCTCTCTATAGAGAGAGTTCAGCTATTATGTTTGTAAAAGTATCAAGCAATTAATATTTGTAAGTTTTTACCGTTAGATCTATTCCTTTGATTAATTTCAACCTTTAGATCATGCTATTTCACCAACCGCTCACTAAATTCAAGAGGCCCACTATCATTCTAACCACACATTTTTTTATTTAAGAATTAAAAATCTACAAATATCAATAACTTCGTACTTTTTAAAATATAGAAACTTAATTATATATATAATAAGTTTTTTTTAGTATATAAAAAATTAATATTAACTAGATGATGTAGAGAAGGTTAAATATATAACAATATATTTTTGTTCGGGACAATGGGTTAAATTTTTTTTTTTTCGAACTATTTTATTATGGAAAAATGCTAAATATACACCTCTTTCGGAGTGTACATTATACATCCCCATCCATTCAATGGGTTTCAATGGGTGGGGGTGGCTAAGAGATTATTTGAAATGATATCTAAAATCACCCCACCAATTAGATGAATGAGATGTATGATATACACTCCTTTCGGGGTGTACATATAATATTGCCCTTTATTATGTGCTGAATAATTTAGACTCTAAATGGTACAGTAAATTGTTAGAACTATAATAATCATAAAAATTTTGCACATGCCACCACTTCTCTGATGATATAGATCTCCTTTTGAAGTGCATCAGGTACAAATATTGTTTACTTTAATCAACGGGACGATGACCAGGTAGAAGAATAATAGCCAGGTTTAAATAACAATTTATTCTCTTGTATATATAGTTATTTTATAAGTGTTATTTTTCAATTTGTTTTAAGTTAATGGCCATAGGCGATCACACTAGCTAGCAATTATTACTGTACGAAGCACTACTCAAATTCAAATCTATGTTTTCATGGAATAACTAGCGATCTGGTGCTCTAAATAGTAATTATTATACTAGCTAGACTCCGAATGACCATATATATAAATATTTAGAGAGAGAGAGAGAGAGAGAGAGAGAAAGGACTTGTGTGTTATGGAGAGTAGGTATCTGTCTTTCTAAATTATTTTCAATGATAAAAATTTTGAATCGACGATCGACTTTATTAAACTTAATTTAATATATTTAAAATATATTAAAAATAAATTTTATAATTTTTCGTTATTATCTACGGTCGAAAGGATTAAAAATAAACGACTAAAATAAAATTTTTATAAAATATTATGATGTAATACTAAAATTTTCTATCAAATATATTGATATTACGGTAGATAGTAAAAAAAATTTTCTATCAAAAATTTATCTGATTTAAATACTTCTACACCATTAAATATGTAAATAGCATACATCATCCATTAAAAATTATTAATTTTAAAATTTTTTCAATCATAGGTAAATAATAATGAAAAATCATAAAATTTATTTTTTAAATACTTAAAATATACTATATTAAGTTAAACGAAATCGACGGTCGATTTAGAAGTTTTATTATCGATAATGACTTAGGAGCACATAGACTTTCATACTCCTAATAGCACACAAATCCTACCACTATAAAAAAAATTAATATTTAAGAATACTTTTTTATATATATGTTTAACGATATTTAAAAACTTTATATAGTCTAGCTTTAAATTTAAAAATATCGATTAAAACATCGAAAGATAAAGATGGAGTGACCATATATATACTGATATTTATGTCAAATATCAATAAAATATATTGTAAGTATTTAAAATAATTTTTTAAATTTTAACATTTTGAAACGATACAAATTAAAAATAATAATAAAATTAATTATCTAATAAATTAATTTAATTTAATAGAAAATTTATAGGCCATTCATTTTGAAACATTATTATTTACTATATTATAAAAATATTTGAAAATATTTTTTCCACACACATCACCTAAAAAAATATTTTAAATTTAAAATATTTTTTATATATATAAAAATATATAAATTTATTCTCATTTGTATGTGTGTGTGACAATAGCAAGAAACTTAACTTCCAACCATCACCTCACGGATAATGTATTCTTTTGCCACCATAATTACTACGAGTGAATAAGAAAGAGCAATGCTTTTTGCTTGTCTTTTTGGCCTTTTTTGTCCACTTCTCTGATGCCTTTTAATATTGCTCCCTGAATTGACCCCAGGTTTCTGTTATTCTACAGGGACTTATCCTGTGCTCACTCTCTTGGACAGTGACTTAATAATACTTCTCAGTTCCCCTCAAAAAAAAAAAATAATACTTCTCAGACAACATGCACTGTTTGTTATATATATCTATTTTGGTGGAAGCATATAAATTAATGAAGCTATAGAACTCTACTGCCCTAAAATGATAATATATATATATATATATATATATATATATATATATATATATATATATATATATATATATATAATTGAACTTTTATATTTTTTTTAAATATTAAGTCATTGATATTTATAGATTTTTAATTTTTACATAAAAAATATATGGTTAGAATAATAATTGGTTCCTTGAGTTAAGTGAGTAGTTGGTGGAATATAGAATAATCTAAAAAATAAAATTAGTCAAAGAGATAAATTTAACGGTGGAAAATTAGTATTGATACAAGTATAGTAACCGAACACACACACACACACAGAAAAATATTGTAAATCTTAAATGTTAAGGTTTCATTTTGAAAGTGTTTTTATTAATGATGTAATTTCTTTAAAACTTCAATTAAAGTTTAAAGTTTCACTCATATGTGCTCTTTCATTACTCTCTAATTGCTTGTTGAATAAATGAAAATTTTATTTACATAGTTTAGTACTCTGATTTGTACTCTTCCGCCTACACTAAACTGTATTCGATTTGAATGAACCGTTCCTTTCGGGTCTTGAAAGGTCATGCCCAATTGGCGGGTCTGTTGACGTACCCGAACCGACCAAATTGGCGGCCTCGGGGTGTGACACAGTGGCGTTTACAATTTGGCACGCTTTTCGAGATTTTAGGATCGTCAAACGTAAATTTGGGCTACACCATTGCACTCATACTAATGAGATCGTTCAAATCGAGTATTTGAATTATCGAATTCGGACTCAGATCGGTTCAGTTAGCCAACTTTCACCAGAATGCTCTCGAAATTTTCAAGTTACTATTTATAACTTAAGCTTCGACTTAACTCTGCTTTGCGCCATTTTCTAGGTGATCGGCTGGTCAAACTGAAAATCAGACACTCCATCGCGTTCAGTTCGACGAGACAGATAAAGTAGTGATTTCACTTTGTTGAGTTCAGGTCTTGGATAAATTAATCGGGAGATAGCTTCGCGAAGACCCTTCGAAAATTTGAAATTTTAAATTATAAAAAATTTCAGAAAAATAAATTTAAATTCAAATTTCAGATTTAAAAATTCTCGATTATTATAATTATTTTTATATTTTCTACCCACTGCGAAGTGCGGGCTCCTTCACTAGTTATTTACATTAAACTTTTTTCTGAATCAATCAAAAGTTTTTGTTATAATTTCATCAATAGCTCTTTTTTTTTAAAAAAAAAAAAAGACTAATTGTGTTATGATTTACTTCATACATTTAGGGCTTATGTTACGCTATTTACGCATTTGATTCGGATATATATAAAAACTGCTTATTTCTAATATAAGTATATCTCTTTAAATAAGTAGGAATAAGACTAATTTTGTATTTAGATAAAAATTAGATTGGTCCCAACAAATTAAGAAAAAAATTGTTTATGGATAGCTAGATTAGAAGAGTGAGAATAAGAATAATTTTAATTTTAAAATAATAATATTTTATTTAATTAATTAATATAAAAATAATAATTAAACTTGCTTAATTAATTATTGTTAGATAATCTTAAATATTAATTAATAAAATACTTAACCATGAGTACTGTTAATTAATAATTTAATTACTATAAATTATTTAATAAATTAATAAATCTATTAGTTAATTATTTAATAGTTAGATAATTTGTTAATAAAATAATTAGATTAGTAAAAATATTAAAATAATTAAAATTATATTTAACTTTTATTAAGCTTGTTTTTAAGTAAAAATAAATTTGTTTCAAAAAAAATAATGAAACTGCAGCTTCATGCCAGCTTGTATAAAAAAAAATAAAAACTATTATTCTTATTCATAATTAAATATATTTAAAGAACAATAATAAATCTAAAAATTTTATTTTATTTCATTTTTGAAAAAAAAAATTATTAATTTTAAATTTTTAAAATTTATACAATTATTTTATAAATTTTTTAAAATTTATATAAATTTAAAAATTAAAATTTTTACTCCAACTTAAAATTTAAAAATTAATTTTTATTTACTCTCGCTTAAAATTTTTACTCTCACTTAAACTTTAATTTTTATTATGTATTTTTTAAAATTTATATAAATTTAAAAATTAAAATTTTTACTCCCACTTAAGCTTTAATTTAAAGGGCAAAATAGTCAAAATATATAATTATCCCCTCTCAATTCTTCTTATTCCTCTATATCCAACCAAACACAATTTTTTCTTATTCTTTTTATTCCTATATAATTTACCAAACACAATTTTCTTTATTCCCGATATAACTCAACTATCCAACCAAACACAAATTTATATTAATTTTTGTTTATTTTATAACT
Organism: Tillandsia fasciculata; assembly: GCA_029168755.2. Classification (NCBI taxonomy): domain Eukaryota; kingdom Viridiplantae; phylum Streptophyta; class Magnoliopsida; order Poales; family Bromeliaceae; genus Tillandsia; species Tillandsia fasciculata. The sequence continues at coordinate 16,189,069 of CM054946.1, read as the reverse complement.
TATAGGCTATCTCCGGTATAACTAAATTTTTTTTTATTTTCGAATCAAACGCAGACTAAAATTATCGAGTGAAATAGCAGGGAACTCTAACTTGAGGAGGAGCCCTTCCATTGGAGGTGGGCCACAAAAAATGATAAAATATTGTAAGCCCTTCTGTGTTAGTTTTTTTGCTATATAAAAAGTGTGGCTTTCACTTTATTTTTTAAAAAATTTGAAATCTATATGATTTAAAGTGCTGGTTGCCGAACAGCCCATCAATAAATGTGCACTGTGGATTAATAATTAGACAGTGATTGGCAAATGCACAGACAATATTAAACCCACACAAATAATTAGCTGTCTACTGGATGATCCAAATCACATAAAATTTATTTTTTATAAATTGTTAAAACTTTTATTTTATTAAAACGGCCGGTCATTAATTACATGTCAGAAGCTCCTAAATTAATCTACGAGGTTTTCTGTTGACCAAACCATGGTCACGCCATATCCTCTACAGTTTGTAGCCGAAAGTGGTGGGCTGAGTCAAACCGATCGATCTCAGCCATCACATCCGACGAGATCGGATTAAAAAGAAAAAAATATTACTCTATTTTATATTTTATTTATTTTTAAATAAAATAAATTTTACTTATCACATTAAGAAAAATTTTCATCTCATAATTTTGTTTGCACTGTATGAATAGCATTATTCAAAACACAACATATTAAAATATATAAAAAAAATATATTTGTAGTCACTTTCACAAATCCAAATAGTCACACATTAGTGGCTAAAAAATTTTGAATAAAAATATAAAGATCATAGTTACCAATAATAATTAACCCTATACATTTTGGACGAGTAGTTTTAGCTTAAGAAAATATTTGTTGTAGTAAACTGAATTGCAATATTTGGTATCATAGCTAGTTTACAAGGCGAAAAATATGAGATGGATCTTATACGTACTGTCTGATAATATTAGGCTAGGAAGTAGAATGAACGAAAATATAGAGCACTATTCTTATATTTCTTTTTTTCATTATCATCCATTTATTTTTATTCAACAGTTCAGATTTAATATTTTTTTAGTTATGTCCTGTAATAGCATGTCATTTTGAAAAGGTATCGGTTATGAGGGACTCTAAAAATATATATTTTAATTCTTTGATTCAGAAATAATTAAGTAATTTTATGAGAGTTTTTATTTTTGTAAATATTATAAATTTTAAAGATTTTAATTTAGTGGAAGTTTTTATTTTTGGAAAGATTATAAATTTTAAATATTTCAATTTAGCTATGATCTTAAATGGTAATTTTTTAATTTTTTTTGTTTATTTGTTTATATATTATAAATAATTTTAATTTTAGAAAACTGTATTAAAATTTAGATTATTATTAATAATCAAAACTTTTATTATATGTTGAATTTAAATATTTATCCATTTTCAAATTTTTTAGAATAGTGATACAAAATTAATCTATAAATTAGAAAAATTTTAAAATCCTTTATACATATTAAATATTTTGAATTTGATAATAACCTACGTTCAAATTTTTTAAAATTATTGATATAAATTAATACCTAAATTGTAATTATAATACTTCTTAAATTAATATTTAAATCGTAATTCTAAAACACTTTAAATTAATGCCAATATTGTAATTCAAAATTTTTAAAATTAAACTCTTTAAATTAATACCTAAATTGTAATTCTAAAACTCTTTAAATTAACACGTAAATTGTAATTCTAAAACTCTTTAAATTAATACCTAAATTATAATTCAAAATTAAACTTTTAAAATTAATGTCTAAATTAGTGCAAAATTAATGTCTAAATTTGTGAAAAGTATATGAATCAAATTTTTCATTAGATGTTGAATTTAAATATTTATCCATTTTCAAATTTTTTAGAATAGTGATACAAAATTAATCTGTAAATTGGAAAAATTTTAAAATTCTGTATACATATTAAATATTTTGAATTTGATAATAACCTATGTTCAAATTTTCTAAAATTATTGATATAAATTAATGACTAAATTGTAATTCTAATACTTCTTAAATTAATATTTAAATTGTAATTCTAAAACACTTTAAATTAATGCCTATATTGTAATTCAAAATTTTTAAAATTAAACTCTTTAAATTAATACCTAAATTGTAATTCTAAAACTCTTTAAATTAATGCCTAAATTGTATTTCTAAAACTCTTTAAATTAATACCTAAATTGTAATTCAAAATTAAACTTTTAAAATTAATGTCTAAATTAGTGCAAAATTAATGTCTAAATTTGTGAAAAGTATGTGAATCAAATTTTTCATTAGATGTTGAATTTAAATATTTATCCACTTTCAAATTTTTTAGAATAGTGATACAAAATTAATATATAAATTAAGAGGAATTCTAAAATTCTTTATACATATTAAATATGTTGAATTTTATTATTAATCTACGTGCAATTTTTTTTAAAAATATTGATATAATTTAATGACTAAATTATAATTCTAATACTCCTTAAATTAATATTTAAATTATAATTCTAAAACTCTTTAAATTAATGTCTAAATTATAATTCTAAAATATTTTAAATTAAACTTCTTAAATTAATTTCTAAATTCTAATTTTAAAACTCTTTAAATTATTGGCTAAATTGCAATTCAAAAGATTTTAAAATTACTGCCTAAATTAGTGCAAAATTAATGTCCAAATTTATGAAAAGTATATGAATCAAAACTTTCATTATATATTAAATTTGTATATTTATCCACTTTCAAATTTTTTAAAATAGTGATACAAAATTAATATCTAAATTAAAGAAATTCTAAAAATATGCTGAATTTGAATATTAACCAACGGTCAATTTTTTAAAAATATTAATATAAATTAATGACTAAATTGTAATTCTAAACTCCTTAAATTAATGTTTAAATTGTAGTTCTAAAAGTCTTTAAATTAATGCCTAAATTGTAATTCTAAAACTTTTTAAATAAAACTTCTTAAATTAATGTCAAAATTCTAATTTTAAAACTCTTTAAATTAATACCTAAATTATAATTTTAAAACTTTTTAAATTAATTTTTGAATTAGTGCAAAATTAATGGCTAAATTAGAGGAATTTTAAAATTCTTTAAACAAATTAAATATGTTGAATTTGAATATTAGCCTACGTTTAAATTTTATTAAAATTTTTATATAAATTAATGACTAAATTGTAATTTTAAAATTTGTTAAATTAATGTTTAAATTGTAATTTTAAAACTCTTTAAATTAATGCCTAATTTGTGATTTTAAAACTTTATAAATTAAAGTTCTTAAATTAATACCTAAATTCTAATTTTAAAACTCTTTAAATTAATGTATAAATTTTAATTCAAAGATATTTTAAATTAAACTGCTTAAATTAGTGCAAAATTATTTGCTAAATTTATGGAAAGCATTTTAATTAATTTTTTTAAATTTTTTTTGCGATGTTTAGTTACGAAAATGTCCTCTTTATGAAGTTATCTTTTATCAATCAATGGTTAAAATTTTTTATATTATCTATAAAAGTAAGTACGGAAGTATTGTTCGAAAATATAAGGACAATGAACTTCAATAATAATAACTAATTTAAGTATTTTGAGTTGATGATTTAGTTATTACTATTAGTAAATTTTTAATAAGTTTTCATTATGCAGACATTTCTAAACCTTCAAGCATAATAAATAGATGAACGATGTGAGTTCAAATTTGAGACATCTAGAATTCAAATTCAGATATCTAACTAGCTGACGTATTGTACGTCAATCCATGCAAATGTTTATTCACTATTTTTGCACGTATGATTTGCACCAAAAAGACTTAAAATTGTCAGTTTTGAAATTTTTTCAGTGCTATCCATGGTAGAACTCTCCTTGGCCAAACAACCCACAAAAGCTAATAAAGAAATACAATACAAGAAGCTAATTTCCACATAATTGTTAATTACTCCCAGAAAAAAAAAAAAAAAAAAAAAAAAAAAAAATTGCACATGCATGATTGGGGTTACAATTTTTGGCCGAAAGTGCACAGGCTTTTTTATCACTTTTCAACAACACACCACCATCTAATTCTCAGTCTGAATACAATCCCAATTACACCCCCACAACATCATCATCTGGAGCCGCACTTTGCTGCTTTAATCACTTTAATTTTCCCATACATTCCTGTTTCTGGTACATATACAAGTGAATGATTGATGGGGAGATTAATATTGCCTGCACCTTATGAACGCATGCTTTTAATAAATTATTCTTAAAATTAAAATATAATCTTACAAATATAATTTACAAAATCTGAATAACTTATGTTTAAAAATTACATTTTGAAGACCTATTTTGCATGCATTAAATACATTTTTTAAGGATTAATATAGTTTGATTCTTAAAAATTAATATAATTTAATATATATATAGGGCTGAGATGATAAAACCCGGACCGAAGAAACCCACCTCAGTGTAGTCGGTCCTAAACTCCGCTGGAAGGCTCGCGAGCTGGAGTCTGACTACTAGTATCTAGATCATAAACACTGATTAGAAATAAACTCACACATCCCCAACCTACTGACTCACTATGTGCAGGTAGCTTAAACTTAGACCTTTTCCAGATTTCTGGAATTTGTCGAAAATTCCCCGATCGGTCAACCATGACCTGATTCGCGCCTACGAGTTTTCGAATTCTGCGAAATTTGACGTGCGGCCCCAGAACGCTTCACTGAAGACGTTCGGGTAAGGACATACCACTGGGTGCTACTCTAAACTCAATCGGTGCCATAATTATCAAAATACCCCGAAAGACCAATTTTGGCTTCGGGAGTCTCCAGCAACAAACCAAGGCCACTAAATTCACCAGGACAGTGCTAGGAACACTTAGGAACATTCGACAACATTAATTAACCAACGCAATTTCCCGAATTGCGTGATTAATGCCGAAGTGTCAATAAACCGACAATTTTGCTAATTTACGGTTCGATATCCAAATTTCGCTCAACAGAAGCCGTCGGATCTCCAACGAAAGGTTTAGAGATTATAGGCACACATCCCAAGACAGCCCATAAAGCTACAATTGCAAATAGGCCCCTAGGGTTTATTATAATTGCATAATTACATATCTTTTAGTGCCTTTCGGGCTAATACTTCTTATCTAGACACTTTTGAACTAAACCGAGGCCACCAGTAGGTTTGCCTCGACATACTGAATGTCGTGCTTACCATTTGGGAGCAGCACAAGACCCGAGGACAAGTTCGGGTCAACTTGCACCAAGCCTTAAGGCTCAAGTTGCTATTGTGATATATCCACTCAGCCATTCTCAGATATGAGATGAGCATCATGCTCAGGAGGTCGAGGGGACTCAGAAGCTCACTTTGGAGGTGCAGCTAGGCTGCCTAAATAGTAGATAGATCAACCTTGCTCTCCCATGGCTTAGGTTGTTAGAACTTACTAACCACCCAATCATTCCCAGTTTTAGAGTGAGCACAAAACTCAGGAGGTTGAGGAGGTCCAAGGGCACACCAATGGGTGGCCAGAAAATGGCCGGAACAGAGGTTGGATCAAGCTCGGCCAAAACACCAAGTCCAAGGGCCAAGCTTGGGCCAGCTCAACAGAACAGGAGTTCTGGAACAAACCAAAGGCAACCAGCAGCATAAGAAGCTCCAGGGAGGCGCTCTGGGTGCAACCAGCACCATCTCCAGCGTGCGGTGGCGGCGGATGGCCAGACACAATGCATGCGGCCATCCCAAGCTCCAACAATGGTGAATAACCATGCAGTGGGCTTAGGCATCATGCAAGGGCACCACCAGGTCTATCGACCAAAGGCAGCTAGCTGGGTGAGTGGCCGGCGGCGAGAAGCGGCGGCGGCGACGGCGGTGGTGGAGAAAACTCGGCCAAGACACCATAGCGCGAAGCTAGGGCTTCACCCCGCAGACTACACTCAACCAAACTTGGTGGAGAGCTTCAGCATGACCAGGAGAAAGAGTTGAGCATCTTGGTTCCCGCCCAGAGCTGCCGGGTGTAAAGATAGAATAAGGCGGAGGAATTCTAGGGTTCCGGCGGTGCAATGCCCCCGCCGGCAACCCGATGCTTCTTCGGCCACAAGGCCGGGCAGGGAGAGTCCACAGAACCTAAAGGGGCTACTGCTAGATATTCTAGGCAAAAAAAAACCAAAGGGTTGAGAGGACTTACCTCGTCGGAGTTGAGGAAGAAGAAGAAGAAGAAGAAGAAGAAGAAGAAGAAGAATAAGAAGGTTGTCTTTTCCGACGACGCGCGGCCAAGGCAGGCTGCGGGCTCACTTGGGCTCGTCTACTGGGAGCATGAGGAAACCTTCGGGTGCACGGGGAGTGGGCCGCGATGACTTGGTGCTCTCTCCACCATTCTAACCCAAGAGCAAGTGTTACTTGCTTGTGACTTGGTTTCCTCGGTGCCCAGGGCTTTGGGAGGTGACGACGACACTTGGGGAAGAGAGCAGAAAGGTGAGGAGGTTGTGGTGGAGTTATGGTCCAGGCCTTAATGCTTGGTTCGGGCTTCCAAGAGTCAAAGGCCATTTATGGTGATTTTTGCACAAAATGCAATTTGATCCTTGATTCTTCACCCCCAGCCACAAGCTCCATACTGTAGCTTCAAAACGCAGTGAAGTCCCTCCACAAGAAGCCTTAAATAACCCATAAAATATTAACACTTTGTGAAAAATACCCATAATTTCACTTTACGTATTTCGAGGCTCTAGGGTGGTCAAACTGAAAAATGGACTTCACCGCGACGTCCGGCTCGACGAAACCTATCGAGTAGTGATTTTGGTTTGTTGAGTTTAAGCCTTGATAACTTCTCGATCCATCTTGAATAGTGGATTTCACTGTTTGGCATGTTTTTCGATAACCTAGGCTCTTCCAACATAAAAACGGACTATGCCATTGCGCTCAGAACGATGAGACCGATCAACTCAGTATTTGGATCGTCGGAATCGGATTCCGAACGGTTGATTTGGCCAACGTTGATCAAAAATTCAGAAAATCTATAAGATTACTATTCACAGCTTAAGTTATGACCCCTTCTCTATTTTACACTATTTTTGAGGCGATAGGCTCACCAAACTGAAAATCAAATCATGCCATCTCGTTTAGTTCGACGAGACAGATCAAGCAGCAATTTTATTTTATTGAGTTCGGGTCCGAATAAGGAATCCGGGAGACAGTTTTGCAAACTCTCCAAAAATTCATATTTTTAACTTATAAATATTCCCAAAAAAAATCAATTTAAATTTAAATTCTAGATTTAAAATTTTTGGTTACTACATTTTAACCATTGAATAAAAAGATGTGCGGTTAGGATAATAGTGGGCCCTATGGGTTAAGTCAGTAGTTGGTAAAATAGAATGATTTAAGATATTAAATTAGTCAAAGGTGGTAAATCTAACGGTAAAAAAATTACAAGCACCAATTGCTTAGTGCTTGTACAAGCATAGTAGCCAAACTATATATATATATATATATATATATATATATATATATATATATATATATATATATATATATATATATATATATATATATATATACAGAGAGAGAGAGAGAGATAGAGAGAGAGAGAGAGAGTAGAGCTTATATACTTTCAAAAGTATAAGCCAAACCATGCTTGTGAATTTTTTACCATTGATTTACATTGAGATTTGTGCAATTGTAAAGTCAACTAAAGAGAGAAAGAGAAAGTACAATTGCACAAATCTCAATGCAATTCCAATTGTAAAAAATTTACAAGCATAGTTTGGCTTGTGGTTTTAAAAGTATATAAGCTCTCTCTCTCTCTCTCTCTCTCTCTCTCTGCACATATATATATATATATATATATATATATATATATATATATATATATATATATATGTGTGTGTGTGTGTGTGTGTGTGTGTGTGTGTGTGTGTGTGTGTGTGTGTTGAGACCAAAGTTTTTCGTCACCTGAGGAGGTGGCACTCGGTGTATACTATCGGCTAAGGGCATCAGCCGATAAGGGATTAAGCCAGCAGAGGAGGACCTGCGTCTTGACCAAGACCGGCCTCGGTCACGTTAGCGCATGGCACGTGACGCACGCTATCGGCCGAAAGCATCAGTCGACAGAAGAAGCGACCAATGAGGGGTATTGACTCATCCAGAGAACTGACCTCGGTTGAAAGCAAATATCAAACCGTCTTAATCGAACGACGAAAAGGCAAAGTCAGGTTAACTCTCGACTGTTCGAGCCGAAAAAGGAAAGACTCTGGAAGAAAATAGTGCGAGATTTGGGCGCGAATCTCATAACTGATTTCGGAATGGCAAGCAGCACCTAGCATTGGAAAGCGCCGAAGATCACGCTTCGGCATTTCGATAAGGGGATGAATTTGGACGGAGTAATGGTTACCATCCTATTTGAAGAAGTTCAACTCAAAAGGAAGTTGTTAAGGATTTTACGAAAACTCCCCTAAATCACGTCGATTATTCAAATCGCAATCATACGCATGATTCGGGAGTGTATAAATATCTGAACCATCAAAGAAAAAATGGGTCCTGCAACCTCGTAAGCCAGGTTTACCCACTGCTTTTTCATATCTTTATTGCTTTTCTAGATAGATTTTCTGCTTTCATAGGAGTAGATTAATTGTAATTGGTCACCCGTTCCTTGTTACTTCTGTAACCCCCTTTTTCACTCAATATAAACCATACAATCGGCTCCATCTTTGCCCCAATACCACGGTTCGGCTACTCTAGGCCGAACTCTCTCTATCTCCATACCCCGATTCCGCTAATCTAAGCCAGACGGCCGCGAGAGTTTACTGAGAAGAACCCGACAGAGCAGATCCCTACTCGGTCCGATCGCTCGATTTAGTGGCATGCAGCGCATTAACGTCAAAGGGTCAAACAACCCAGGGCCGATCGACGACTGAACCCGGTCAATGGTCATTGTGGCATTTTTGGCCCCAACAACTTTCTTGGTACGCTCGATGGGACCCTCAGGTGACTCTTACCATTCCTACCGCAAATATATCATAAGATAACAGTCAGAATGTGGTGTCCCGAATTTTTCGCGGGACTTGACCTTGCGGTTGACGGTGAGAAACACCTATTTTTGGTGTATCGAGTGCATTGTGCGTCAAATGGATGTCAAAAACGGACTCAGCGCGCGGAAACATTCAAAATTGGCTATTTCCAGGTGATTTTGGGCTAACAGGCTGATTTTGCGGGTGGGCCGGTCCACGTCCCACCGTGCGTGCTCCGGGTGCAACAAACCCGCCGTGATGCCACATAGCCGCGCCTTATTGGGCGCGGCGACCGAGGCAGAGGCGTGCATGCTGGGCGTGGGCGCCCGTGGGCGGCGCCACACGGCAGCCCCGCGTTGGGCGCGTCGCCCGAGGGCGCCCCGCGTTGACGGTAGTGTTGGGAGCCGTTGGGTTGACGGTAGTCCCAGATTGTTGTGTATTCTCCGATCAGTGTCATTAGCACTGTGTTTGTAGTAATGTTGAGTTGTTGATAGTAGGACCCTGAACCCGGACTATTTTTGGACACACATAATTTCAGTAAACAAAGGTTTTCCTTCTGAATTTCGAAGGGTCGCCGGAGCCTGTTCTTGTTTGATAGGGTGAAGGCATTAGCCCTTCGAGGTTTGAAAAATAAAACTTATTTTAACTGATTTTCTTAAAGAACTAAAATTTATTAAATTGAGCTTCTCAAATCAAAATAGTTTTCGAAAATAACTGTTATTTCTTCTTACAAACTTCCTCACCCGAGAGGGTTGAGTGATCCGGGTTCTAGGGGTCATTTCCTTGTTTTGGAGACGAAAGTTATGGGGGCTGTGCCTAGAACATGTTCTTGTTTGATAGGGTTGTAGGTGTTAGTCTCCCGAAACTTTCGGACCCTGATTTGTTCCCTCCGGATGTTTTACCTGAGAGAGCTGATTTCCCCGCGGATCGAGAACTTCTAAAGGTTGAGCTTGGAACATGTTCTTGTTTGATTGGGGTTCTTGGCACCGGCCTTTCGGGATTCTCGAACCCTTGTTGTGTCAGTTGGTTTCTTCTCGTCTGTGAGTCGAGTGGTTTGTTCTGGGAGCCATTTGGGTTGACGGTGGTCCCGAGCTGTGGAGTGTCTTCGGTAGATGTTGTTAGTGTTGAGTTATTGTTTCCGATCTGATTGATCGTGGATTTGGACTATAGCCTGCATGAGCCATATTGAGTTCGACAAAGATGCGCGGATACTTTCCTCGATGGGGTCGCGCCCCTCAAGTGCCACTCCGGAGTTGGACCTGTTACTTTACTATCGTGACTTGTCGATGCAGTTCGTGTGGGACGCCCTACGTAAGTCCAGTCCTCCATGGATGTAATGGCAGCAGGTGGGCGCATGTTTGACTGGACCCTATGTGGCAGTCAGTGTGATTGGGTTGATTGAGTATATTGGGTTAGAGTTTATACATCATTTTTATATGTATCACCCATTGAGCATTGTAGATAGAGGAATGATAGCTGTAGATTTCTTTTCAGCTTATCTTTACATTATTACAGTTTTCGTGTTATTTATTCCTCTATTAGACTTAGTGGGCAGACCGTTGGTCTTGGAGACGGTACCCACTGAGAACTATGTGACGGTATAGTTCTCAAACCCTCTGTTGGTGATAGATTTTCTAAAGACTTCTACCTCTACTCCTACTCCTGTTGCTGCACCAGCTGATCAAGGTAAGGGAGTCGTGAGCTAGTTCCCTACCCATCTTTGGAGTATAGATGTACCCCTTTTTGGAGCTTTGTAGTACAGTTTGCTGGATTAAAGGTTACTACCACCCAAGTCGACATAAAGAAGAAGTTTAAATCTTTTCCGAAGTTGGTCAAGAAGATTTTTACCAAACTTGGTTGTAGTGACTCCGACGACACAGACTCGGATTGATGTTTCTGACATTTTTCTTAGTTCTAATCATATTTCTCTTTTACAGGTTTTTACTTTTGCATTTTGAACTTTGCCCTCCTTTTAATTTTGGCTTGTTTCATATGACAAAAAGGGGGAGAGAACATTGAAATTTTGAGAAGTAAAGGTAAGTTGAAAACTCTGTACTCTGAGTACATGCCACTACTAACTATTTGACTAATTATTTGGGCATGCAATATTACTAACAAGTTGCTTGATAACTGACATAACTTTGAACTTGTTAAATCTTGATATGACATTTGAACTTTTACACACCGTTTGGTAACGGGGATAAGGGGGGATAACCCCCTTATCCCCAGTTTAATACCCAAACGGGAATAAGGGCAATGGGAATTGCAAAACCTCATCATTACCCTTATTCCGGTATAAGTTGGGAATACCAATTCCCAACCTGAGGCGGAATAAGGCGGAATTACACTTTGCACGGGAATCGAGGAAATCCATGGGTACAGAGCACTCTCTCTCTCTCTCTTTCCTCTCTCTCTCTCTCTCTCACGCGGGTTCCATTCTTTTTTTTTTCCTTTCTTTTGCATACTAATAAAAATTAGTTTTTTTATTTTTTTAAATTAGAATTTTTAAATTTTAAAAGATATTTAAATTTATAAATTTTAAATTTTAAAATTTTTTATTTTAAATTTTTTAATTTTTTTAACTTATTTTTTAATAAATCTAAAAATTTTATTTTATTTCATTTTTGAAAAAAAAAATTATTAATTTTAAAATTTTAAAATTTATACAATTATTTTATAAATTTTTTAAAATTTATATAAATTTTAAAATTAAAATTTTTACTCTCACTTAAAATTTAAAAATTAATTTTTATTTACTCTCACTTAAATTTTTTACTCCCACTTAAACTTTAATTTTTATTATGTATTTTTTTAAATTTATATAAATTTAGAAATTAAAATTTTTACTCCCACTTAAACTTTAATTTAAAGGGCAAAATAGTCAAAACACATAATTATCCCCTCTCAATTCTTCTTATTCCTCTATACCCAACCAAACACAATTTTTTCTTATTCTTCTTATTCCTATATAATTTACCAAACACAATTTTTTTTAAACCCGGTATAACTCTTAAACCGAACCAAACGCAAATTTACACTAGTTCCTGCTAAAACCATAACTTATACCTATCCCCGGTATAACTAAATTTTTCTTATCCCCGAACCAAACGCAGCCTTAAGGATTAGATTATATGTAAATCCGTGATTGCTTATTCTCATACATATCTGATAATTAATATCATGGTAAGTATAAACTCTATCTCTCTGATTGATTATTGAATACTTAAATTCTTGAGGTATCTAACGATTTCTTTTGTCAAGAATTATTTTTTTTGCAGAGAGTACAAACGTCTAAGTTTAGAGTTTGTTTTAGGAGTTTATCTCTTGTATTTATTTTTATTTGGATCATTCATGTAAATTTTTGTTGTATGGTGATAGCAACAAAAATATCTTTTTGAATTTTTTAAGTGAATTTTTGTTTTTCACGAAACCGCCAAAGGGGGAGATTGTTAAGGATTTTGTTTTGGCGTATTTCGTGAAGTGGTAAAACTCTTGAAGATTGAAGATGAAGGATTGTGGATCATAAACATCAATCTCAAGAAGAATGAATTCAAAAGGATCAAATACGTTTAACTAAATAATTTTGGTAATCCGAATATATTCTTATAGTTTAGAAACACTTGGATGGTTTTTAATTGCATAAAAATCAAAAAACTGGACAAGTTGGTTGTTCAGGATCCGGATCAGGACCATCTAGTCCGGACCCCGAACATAGTTGAGTTCATACGGAATTCCAGTCCGGAACAGCCTCTGCTCAGTCCGGACCCCGAACTATGGTTTTGCTGAAATCGCATGAACAGTCCGGATCAGGCCAAATCCAGTCCGGACCCCGAACTTGTTTTTCTGGAAAAACTGCCTAAAGACGACAGTCCGGATCAGATTTAATCTAGTCCGGATCGCCGAGCGAGAAAATTCCAGATAAGGTAGTTTTTGATTCTTATCTCTTTCTAAAGGTTTCTAGCCTATAAATAAACCCTAATTTTACATCTAGGATAACCGAAGAATAACCGAGAAATCTAGAAAAATTCACATATAGAGAAGAAAGGAAAACATGATTAATTTCATGTTTCTTTGTCTATATTGATCAATTTGATTCTAGGGTTTCCAAACTCTTGTCTCTTGTAGAATCAAATTGATGAATACTTAGATTGTGTTTTCTTATCTATATTTGATCTAAGTATTCGGCGGATTATCATCACCAACAAAACAATGATTTTCCTAAAAATCGGCGCGTGGATTCGCGTGGCCTTGTGGATTCAAGGTGCTACCGCTCTCGTGGATTCGGAGCGAGGTACGTTCGTGTGATCGATACGTACTACTTTGGTGAAGACCGTGGATTCGGTTGGACGTCGTGGATTCGACGTTGGACGTTGTGGATCCGACCGAATAGATCCATGCTCAGCCCGATCGCTTAATCCAGTGGCACACTGGCACGCGACGCATTCACATATGAGGGTCAAACAACTCGGGGCCGATCGACAACCGAACCCGGTCAACGATCATTGCGGCATTTTTGGCCCCAACAATATATATATATATATATATATATATATATATATATATATATATATATATATATATATATATATATATATATATAACTAGACTACTATGCTATCAATAGTACCAAGTCATTGGTGTTATCAAGTTTTTAGCCCTTAAATTAAAGGATGTGCGGTTATGATGACAGTGGTCCCCTAGGGTTTAGTGGGTGGTTGTGAATAGTATAATCCAATGGGTAGAAATGATCAAAAAGATAGATCTAACGGTAAAAAAATTGGTAGCACGAATTGTTTGGTGTTATCAATAGTATTCCAGCCGGACTCTCTCTCTCTCTCTCTCTCTCTCTCTCTCTCTCTCTCTCTCTCTATATATATATATATATATATATATATATATATATATATATAATTATATATATCAAATATTTTGTATTATATCTTATTGACCATTTTTATTTTTTAAATTATACTATTCTATCAACCATCCACTAAATTATAAGGCACCGTTTGTTTCGAAAATAAGGCCTAAAATAAGATTTTGTTCCAGCATTATTTTCCAAACGATTTTGGTTATGGATGAGAACAGTAATTCACGTCTCTTTAGAATAAGATGGTATAAGACTAAAACTTCTATTCCAATCTTTTTCTTAGAATAAACTTGTTCGCACTTCAGAATGAACTTAATTAAAATAAATATAATTTTAGTTAGTGTATAACTTTTTAATTAATCTAATATTTTGGCTAATCTAATTATTTTATTAATTAATTATCTAACTATTAGATAACTAGCTAATTAATTTACTAATTTATTAAATTATTTATTAACAATTGTTAATTATTTTATCAATTAATATTTAGGATTATTCAGCAACAGTTAATTAAATAAGTTAAATTATTATTTAATTAATATTTTTATATTAATTAATTAGATAAAATATTATTATTTTAAAATTATAATTACTCTTATTCTCACTATTTCAGTCTAACAATTCATATACTATTTTTTTTATTTCCGAGAACGGACTAGTTTTCATCTAAACGTAAAATTTGTCTTATTCCTACTCGATTTTGAAGTTATATTTATTTTTAAAATAATCAGTTTTACTTTATATCTGAACCAAACGCAGGTTAAGAATTTACTATCATTCTAACCACACATATCTTCATTCTAAAATTAAAAATTTAATAAAAAAAAATATTTAGTATAATTGATAATATAATAATCACAAGATATGTATGGGACCATGTTGGGTAAAATTGTTCCATGAGCAATAATTTCCTATACTTGTCGACAAAAATTGTGTCCTAAACTGGTACACACCCACCGCATTAGGCTCACCAAATCCACGTATGATGTTGATATGGGGGACCTACAGTTTGTTATATAGGTCCCATCCAAGCGGGCAAATTCAGATTTCCTGAGCTGAATTTACTCTCCCACAAATACGCTTCGTTGCATGTGGGTCAATACGGCGAACGAACTCTGCGAGAATAGTATTACTCCACAATATAAAAACTTATATTTTGATACACATTTTTTCAAATATGTTATATAACTTTAAAAATAATTATATATATATATATATATATATATATATATATATATATATATATATATATATATATATTGTTGGAAGCGTAAAAAATTTCTGATACGAATTGTTGAAAGCGGTATTCACGCTGATACCGATTATATAATCTAAAATCATCAATTCTAAAATACAACAATACGAAGAAGAGACATTGGAGAAAAACTAATACTTTATCAATAAGAAATATTTAATTACACCCTCAACAATATTCTTGACCCTATGTGGCCATTACTTTAGATAAGTTATCCGTCGCTGTTGTTGTCGTCATAGTATTCGAGTTGTGCAGTATGATACCTGTCCAATAATGCTGCCATGCGCGAAATCTTTATCACCTGTAATCTTGATTATCTACACCATCCTTAAAGATCTGCGGATTTCCACAAATATCTGGATCCGATATTTTGGATTTGCAGGTTTTAATGTGTGAGCCTTGCATCATACCAGAACTCATTATTTTTAATTTTATATGTTTATCTGCCTTTTTCTTTTCTTCATTCACATTGTGATATATGAATATTTCTTCATTAACATTAGAAAAAAAAAGTCAACTATCTCTTTGACTTGATCGGTAATTATTTCATCTTTAGAAAATTCTTTTCTTATATCTTCGTTGTGAACCTTTTCGTTGTTCGCCGGTTTGATTTATACCGTTTTGATCATCAACAAATTCTTCACAAATCTGATTTTCTTTCAGATTTTGATCAGATTTTTCTTTCCAAATTTCTTTACAACTTGGGGCTTCTGTATCTTCACCGTTAGATTTAATTTCTTCTATTTTTTGAATTTCATTCTCTTCTTGCAAATCTTCTCCTCCAATTTTCGCTAATATTCTCTACGTTTCTCGTGTCATTTTTGTAGTTGAAATTTTTTCAAACAACGATATATCCACTGCTTGAAAAATATATAACAAAACTTTTTTGTCTCTCTTTTCAAATTCTTCTTTATCAAATTCTTTTTCATAATTTATATTCTCTACCACATCCCACAAATCTTGGGATTCTAAAAAACATCGAATGATGATTTTCCATCGTTTAAAGTTCGTTCCATCGAACTTTGGTAAATTAGGTTGAATAAACCAATCTAAATCCATAACGAAATTAGAAAAACTGAAAACTGAGTTTCAAACTTATACCTTCTTGTTCGGAAGGCGTTCTTATTTCATCGAGATATCATCGAGTTTTATGTACTTCGGTTTGCTTGCCTAACCCCACCGGCTATTTGGAAAAGTTTTTTTATCTCTTCACGGTCTCTCGTCGCTCTTTTTTTGTCAAGCATCCCAATCACTTTTTCTCGTATATTGTGCGGATTTCTCGTATATTGTGCGGAGGTCAACTTCTTCGAAAAAATACCTTTGCTTCCGTTTTAGACGTCGTCACCTTCTTCAATTGCTACGAGTCGCTTGATTTTAATGTAGCTATTTGGTATATTAGTTCTGTATTATTTCCAAATCTGTTGTCGTCTGTATTAATATTCGTTCGGTACTTTTCAGCTCCATCTGATGCTTTCTGGCTCTGATACCAATTGTTGAAAGCGTAAAAAATCTCTGTATTTACGCTGATACCAATTATGTAATTCAAAATCATCAATTTTTAAAATACAACAATATGGAGAAAATATGGAGAAGAGATATTGGAGAAGAACTAATACTTTATCAATAAGAAATACTCAATTACACCCTCAATGATATTCTTGATCCTATGTGGCCATGTATACTGTGGCCTTCTCAAATTCATCTAATTATTCCACGCCTAACTATATATAGATATCAAGTCATAACGGATGACAAATCTATCTTTTACTTTAAATAATTATAAATAAACTGTTAAATATAATTTAGATAAACTCTATCTCAAACTAATTTTTAGATTAAGTTTGGATTACTATTTTCAATATATATATATATATATATATATATATATATATATATATATATATATATATATATATATATATATAAAAGATTACATAAAAGTTGTAGTAGTAGTAGGAGTGGGAACTGAAATTATACGAAAATAAATTTTAAACGAATTGATTTTAATATTAATTTGTAAATTTTAAATAAATTAATTTTAATATTAATTTTGATCTTTATTTTTTATTTTTAATTAAAAAATAATTTTTAATAAATCAGGATGAACCGAATATATATATATATATATATATATATATATATATATATATATATATATATATATATATATATATATATATATATATATATATATATATATATAGACAGTTTATTAACTCGGCAAATCGATAGCTCCGTTCCAAGTATATTAAAATAAAAACTACACCAACCCGAATTCATTTACACCTACGTAAAAGCACGGGTGATAAGGTGAGCAATGAGTTGGTGGTGTGCGTGGTCACCAATGAATGGTGAGTACATTATTAGGTGGGGACCATCCTAGTCAGCATAGATCGACGTATCAGGCACGAGGTACAATTCCCACGTGACGCCCCACTGCATCCATTTACTGCGCAGTAGTTGCGTGGACCGGGTCCACCTCACTCTCTTAGAAGTATTTTACAAGAACTTGTGCACCGGAGCCCTTCTCTCGAATCATACATTTACGTAGAAATAAAAAAAAAAATTATTGATTAAAATAATATGAAACTTATTTTATTTAATCTTATCGACATGATTTGTACCGTAGTTCCATAAATCACACTGTGCATCAGTGTATCAAAATTTTGAATTCTTTTTTTTTTTACATATAAACAAATATTCTGTACAAGAATAATAATTATAATAATTAATTTAAATTAGAAATTGAGCTTCTATGCTTGTAAAAGTATCAAGTTATTTGTGCTTATGAGTTTTTTATTCTTAAATATAAGAATGTGCGGTTAGGATGATAGTGGGCCCCTTGGATTTAGTGGGTGGTTGGTGAAATAGTATGATCTAAATGATAGAATTAAAATTTAACGGTTTAAAATTAATTTAGTTAATTTTATTTTTTATTAGTATATATTAGTCTCATAAGAAATAAAATTTAAAAAAAAGAAAAAAAAAAGTATATTTACTTAATTCGATCTAAAAATTAATATTTTATAATTAAATTTGATAATAAAATAATAATATTATATATTTATATAATAAAATTACAAATAATAATTAAATATATAAAATGCTATGCTGATATATTAGTTTAGCTCATAAAATCAATGAGGGTTGATCCATTAATATTTTTGAATCACTATTTGATTTGATTTTTAAAGAATTCAGAAATTCATATCCATGCTAATAAACATCAGAATCTCAGCACATGGCATTGGAGTGGTGGGGTGGTACCGCGACAGACTGCTAAACTATGAGCAGTGCAGTTACAATACTTATAAAAATATATATCTATATTCAGAAATGAAGACATATTAAGGCCCAAGATGGTCATCGCCTTCTCAATTTTTTAATATTGCTCAATAGTTCTTGATACTAATTTATCTTTTTCTCTCTTTTAGATAATAACGACATTCTCAATATTTTAATATTTATTTAATAATTTTTTTATGTCAACGAATTTTTTTTTATTTTTTATTTATATATATTTTAAATAGGTAAAAATATATTAAGTATCTCGTACATAAAGTTATTTGAAATACATATCTTAACTTCAAATTTTTTATTTTATATTTTTTAAATTTCTAACTATTTTTGGTGAGCTATTTTATTTAACTAAATAAAATATTATATTAAATTGAATAGATCTTTTAGCTAAAGTCATTAATCTAATTGAATTAGGTTTATATTTAATAAAATTTTTAGTTATTTGAATAAAATAATATAAATAAAATCATTAAAAATTAAACATCTTTAAATTAAAAAAAATTAATATTTTTATATTAATTATTTAATTAATAATTTTTTAAAAAAAAAATTGATGATGTACTAAAATTTTTATTTGAATATATTTTGTCTCTGCTCAGAATTAAATTCTGGCTTCATCCCTGTCTATATTCATTTATTTTGAAAATATAGTATCTATATTTATTTATATTAATATTAAAAATTGGCATTCGAAATTTTAAAAAAAAATAAAAAAAAATGACATTAATAATTACGTACCGAAATTAAAATTTATATAAATATATTTTTTATTTATTACATATTTATTTATTATTTCATATTTTTTCTATATTTTTTTATTATTTCAAACTATAATCAAATAAAAAATAATAATAAATTTTAAAAATAAATTACAAATCAAATTTAAAATTAAAAATAAATCAAAACAAATTAAATTTAGAAAATAAATTAATTTAAAAATAAACTCATGTCATTAATAACTATTTAAACTAATAATCAAATTTGAATTAAAAATAAATAAAATAAATTAAATAATCAAATTTAAATTTGAATTTAATTTTAAAATATTTTTTTCTATACTATATATAAAGGGAGATAGACATTGACAGACGAAATTAAATAAATTAAATTTAAAAAATAAATTGATTAAAAAATAGACTCATAGTATTAATAACTATTTAAACCAATAATTAAATTCAAATTTAAATTTAATTTTTTTCTTTCTTTTTTAATAAATATTTTAATATCTATATCTATGCTATATATAAAAGCGGTGTAGAGCTTATATGCTTTTAAAAGTACAATCTCATTCATCTTTGTGAATTTTTTATTATTGGATTTGAATTAGGATTTGTGCCTTTTTATTTTATATTTCTTTTTTTAGTTGACTTTATAAAAATACAAATTCTAATATAAATTCAATGGTAAAACATTTACAAGTATGGATGAACTTGTGCTTTAAAAAACATATAAGCTATACTCTATAAAAGTGAATAGTAATTGACAGGTTGAATTCTAAAAGAAAAATAAAATAGCAGGTCACTAGAAACTGAATTTTACATTTTTTTTTCTATTTGTTTATTTATTAAATATTTACTTACTATTCCATATTTTTTTTATATTTTTAGTATCTCAAACTATAAACTAATCCAAACAAATCAAATTTTAAAAAAATTACAAATAAAAAAAATTCGAAACAAATCAAATTTTAAAAAAATTACGAATCAAAAGAAATTAAAACAAATCAAATTTAAAATTAAAAATAAATCAAAATAACTCAAATTTAAAAAATAAATTAATTAACAAATAGACTCATACCACTAATAACTATTTAAACAAACAATCAAATTCGAATTAAAACAAATCGAAATAAATAAAATAAATTAAATAATCAAATTTGAACTTAATTTTAGAAAATTCTTTTCTATACTAATATATCAAAGCGGACAAAAATTGACAAATAAAATTAAATAAATCAAATTTAAAAAATAAATTAATTAAAAAATAGACTCATACCACGAATAACTATTTAAACTAATTGTTTGTATGTTATAAAACATATATGAAAAATTGTATGTTATGAAATATATATAAAAAATATTTATAATATTATATATTAAAATTGAAATATATAAAATTTATTAGAAGACAAATTAAAGTAAGAAAAAAAAAATCAAAATATATTTATATCACCAATAACTATTTAAATTCAAAATATAAATTTATTTAATTTAATTAAATATAACGTTCGCACGTGCGATATATATATATATATATATATATATATATATATATATATATATATATATATATATATATATATATATATATATATAGCCGGCTATTATGCTATCAATAGCACAAGACATTTGGTGCTACCAAGTTTTTCACCATTAGATATACTTCTTATATTATTTTCATTATTTAGATTATATTATTTTTTCAATCACTTATTAAACCCAAGAGACCCACTATCATCCTAACGACACATCTCCTCATCCAAGGGTAAAAAACTTAATAGCACTAAGAATTTGGTGCTATATATTAATAGCATAGTAGCCTAGTTTTATAGCACCAAACATTTGGTGCTATCAAATTTTCCACCGTTAGATTAATCTTTTGGTTATTTTCACCCGTTAGATCATACTATTTTTTCAACTATCAGTTAAACCCTAGGGGCCCACTATCTTTCCAACCACACATTTCTTAATTCAAGGATCAAAAACTTAATAGCTCTAGTAATTTAGTGCTATTAATGGCATTCTAGCCTCTATGTGTATATATATATAAAAGCGGATATGTCACGTCTCGGGGTCGAAACTGCGGTCCGGTCTCGCCAATAAATCCGCCACCTATACGGAAAATGCCGCATAGGCAAAGCGTCTAACCTGCAAGGATAAAACTACAGCTAAACAGATATCAAAGCAGAAAAGTAAAGAGCTGTAAAACTAAAATTCAATCACTGTACAACTGAAAATAAAGATACACTATCCATCCCCCAAAATAATCATCATACATCATCCTCTCATACAACATCTAAGAATCCAAAAAGAGATAAACTAAAAAATAATGCATCAGTGTACAGGCTCACAGTACAAGTCAGATCCTCACAATACATCAGTCTCTCAAAAGTAAAAATAAACAATCTAACTGACTGTACTATAAATCTCCAAGGAGGGGATACAGCTACTCTCCAAAGACAGGTAGGAATTTAGCTCGCAACTCCCTCGCCTCGATCAGAAGAAGCAGCAACAACTGAGATAGGAACTGGAGAAGATGACTCTGAAAAACTGTCACCGACAAAGGATGTGAGAACTACACCAGCACGTAGTTCTCAGTGGGTACCGCCACCAAGCTCGACGGTCTACCCACAAAGTCTACTAGAGGCATAAGATAACGATACAGTAAAAACTGAATAAGAAAAGTTGGAGATACTCTACAGCTACCATGTCTCTATCTAAATGCTAAATGGGTGATACAAATGAAAAGATATGCAACCACTCGCACACGAGGTGTTCAATCGACCCATTCAAACTGACTGCCACATAGGGTCCAGTCAACCCTGCGCCTACCTACTACCATTACATCCACGGAGGACTGAACTTACATAGGGCGTCCGTGACTGCCTAAAAAAGGCCCAGCTAGAGGGACTGCGTCCGTGACTGCCTAAAAAAGGCACAGCCAGAGGGACAACATCGACAAGTCACGATAGCAAAGTAACAGGTCTAGCTTCGGAGCGTCACTCGAGGGACGCGACCCTACCGAGGAAAGTATCCGCGCATCTCTATCGAGCTCAAAGTGGCTCCTGCAGGCTATAATCAAAATCTACGCTCACTCTCAGAACGGAAGAACTCAAGATCCTGAAACATATCGCACAACGGTCGGAGTACTCTCAACGACTCAAACAAACCAAGCTCTTACGAATCTCGAGACACTAGCGAACTCAACCAACTCGGGACACTAAACTCACTGGCTGGAGATACTTCACAGCCGGGACCACCGTCGACCCAATCGGCTCCAAAACGAAACACCCAACTCGCCACGCTATACTCATTGCCTAGAGATACTCCACAGTCGGGATCGACCCACAACTCGAGGGCTAACAAAACTGATCGGACGACACTCAACGACCCGGGACCACCGTCAACCCAAACGGTTCCCAACAACACTAGCACTGGTCTAATCTCATCTACCAGACTTCACTCAGCCCCCAGGCACGAGTGCAACATACGTCCCACAATAACCTGACCACTCAGCCCACTACCTGGGCGAGGAAACTCTATGACCAGAAAAAGATGCAAAGTGTGGGATGTCTAAAGCATAAAAGAACCTGGCCCAAGTGAAGGATTTCTACTAGTCTGGTTTCAGACATGTAACATATGACGGGGTGCTAGATCAAGTTCCAATAATAGCATTTAATTTAACTTAGCATAAATAGAAAACATTAACCGACAATAATCTCAATATCCTCAAATGGAAACATCATCTCTCACAAGCATGCTTTCTATCTCATCTAGCATAAGATGAACATAACCATTTTACAATATGCGAGATCTCAAATCCACCAAGACATGTACAATTAATCAAGTAAGCATCAATCCACATGATCTAAATTATTTCTCATGCTTACATCTCAATCCTATAGGTTGTACATTAAATCATGCATGCTCTCAATCGCATAGGGGAACACTACACCTATGTAAGTTTTCATTCAACATAACATGAATAGCATATCTTGCAATTTCTCGAATAATTACCATTTACCAAGCTTACTTCTCAACCATATAATGGTACACTAAACATGCATGCTTTCTATCAAAAAGAATTAGAGAATCGTCCACCGATTTTTTAGACGAAAGCAACCCACCTAAAGCGCGATGATCCGGGGTCTGATCGAGCCGAAACGGAAAGTGGATACTCGTCAGGTTCCCACGATTCCAACGAGTCCAAATACATCCGAAAACTCCTCCCGGTTACTGAGATACAAACCAAACACCGCGGTAAGCACAAATCCCCAACACACAACTCTGCAGAAAACTCAGTCCGGAAGAAGTCAAAATATCACCTTCGCGATGTCCTCCAAAAATTCTAATAAAAATACAAGTGCGTTCCTCTCGAAGCGTAGATGTCGATCGAGTCATCGCGGGCTAAAATGCAAAAACTGAGCACTAAGATAAAAATCCGACAAGCTCCGCTATCCAGAAAAACTAGCAGTAGGAAAGGGGGGTTCAAAGATGCCCCGAAAACCCCAACAAAAACTCAAAACAGAGCGAAATAATCAGCACGTAAAATGAAGGCCTACCTCTCGTGAACATGCTGCCTCAAAAATCGGCTAAAAACTCCTTCGGGTTGGCCCAGGGGAGCTCTCGGACTGAACTGCGACGGAAAAAGCCACCAAAAGAGGAACGTCGAAGTGTGCCGAATCATTGAAATCGCCGATGTCGTGGCATCCAAAAATTCCCAAGATCCTTCAAAAGATGGTGGACAATGTAAGGATGTGCTCTGCCAAAGGAGGGCTCCCAGAAAAACTCCAAAATCTCGAAATGGGGGAGATGAGGGCCTATTTATAGGCAAAGGCTGAAAAATAAAAAAAAAATGGACTTTGGGGTGCAAATTCGGGCGCTCGAAATTTTCGGGCCCCAAAAGAGGGGACACCGTCCCCGATCCGCGCATCGCCCGGATCCATCCGAGCACACCGCGTGTCCCGCACACGCAACAACGGGGGCGGGACCAACCGGCGTCCTCCACGTGGCCCGACCGCCTGTGCGGAGCGGGTGGCGCCAGCGAACCGTGGGGCGCCACGTGGCACCCCGCGTTCGCGCCACACCGCCTGCACACCTGCCCCGCCTGCCCCCGCACGCGCGTGGACCACGCGCGCTGAGCCGTCCAACCCGGGACCGCCACGTGGCCCTTCCCTGATCCACGGCTCACCGCGCGCTCCCGTGGACCGCGCTGCGTGAGCCGGCCACTGACAAGCCGCCACGTGGCCTTCCCCCCGGTCCTCCGCTCCTCCCGTGCACCCGAATAGACCAAAAATTTCTGGATGTCCGTTTTCGGGTGTCCGGTCTCAAAAAAATATGTTCCAATAGCCGATTTTGACCATTCTCGCGCGCTGAATCCAAATCCGCAATCCGATTTGCCAAAATCCACTTCTAATTTTTGACGAGGGCATCCGAAAAGGCATTATTGATCCATTTTACGAACTGAGTCCATTTCTTGGGTCCGATTCGCACACAACATAGGCCTCCAAAAGCCGCTAATCATGCAGTAATCTCTCCGCGGGGATTCGGGTCTTCACAGGATAAGCCTTTTTTCATAAAAAAATAAACTGATTTTATTCCTTTTTCGTTTTTATTAGTTTGATTCGAATTTTTAGAAAAACTGCCTAATATACAATACTTCCATTTCTCTCTCTCTCTCTCTCTCTCTCTCTCTCTCTCTCTCTTTCGTGGTTTATCTTTTTATCTTTTATCATTTTTTTCTCCCATTCTCCTTCCTACTTCCTCCTTTTCTCCTTCTTCTCTACCATACCAATATTTATACCGTACTTCACTCTTTTATCTTGACGTACCGCATCTTCGCCAATGCCAGTTCAGATCTGATGGATGTAGATTGTGGAAGTGAGTTTGTGGCGAAGTGCATGATTTTGATTACTGATGCTGACGAGGGTACAGAAGGATTTAAGAATGATAGGACGGGGAAGCGATTTTATGTGGTCGCTGCGATATTACATGTAAAGAATAAAAGAAAAGAGTAAAAAATAAATAATAAATAAATAAATTTTTTTTCTTAAAACATCATTATGTATTATGGTAGCCATAAGAAATAACGAGAATCAAAGAAGAAAGAAAAGGAAAATAAAGTTAAACTGTTAAATAAAATTATACTGTTTAAAAAAAAATATTATGCTGTTGGTGATAAAAATTACACTATTTGATATGAAAGTTATACTTTTTAGACGAAAATTACACTGTTTGAATAAAAATTATATTTTTCGATATGAAAATTATATTATTTGAGACGAAAATTGCATCTTCAAGCACGTCTTCACTATTATCCCCACCGCCGCCTTCTAGAAGATGTCCACCCACCTCGACAGCTCTCTCGGCAACTGTCTCCTATCTGCTCAACATCTTCACCACCAACAATGGCGGCGGCAACAACCACAGTGGTGGCGACGATGACGACGTCCACCTTGAGCTTCCTATTGTTGAAAATGTGAAAATCTCTGATATCAATTGTTAGAAGCGTAAAAAATTTTGATACAAATTATTAAAATCAGTATTCACGTTGACACCGATTATATAACTCAAAATTTAAAATTATAAAATAAAATAATATAAAGAAGAAACATTAGAGAAAAACTAATTCTTTATTTATTTACACAATCTTACTCTTGTAATTAAGTTGATGGTGGAAAAGAAAACTTAATTAACTTGACGATACTCCTCGTCCGAGCCGCCGCCAGCGTGACGAACCGAGGGTGCCTGGGCTCCTCGCCCACCTCGTCCTCCTGTTTCAGCTCCTTACTGATTTGAGCGGGCGGGGCTCCACGTCTGAGCCGGCGCGACGAACCAAGTGGTGGCGGGGCTCCTCATAAAGTGCAGAGTTCAAAGCCCTCGTCTCAAACTGGAGCTCAAATTATGCGAGCTCAAATTAATTAACGAGCACTATTTGAGGAGTCCTGCATGCCATACTTGGTTCTTTGTGCCGCCCGCACTATTGATCTCCTCGTCGTCCTCCCCGGGCCGGACTTGAGCGCGACGAGAGCGCGCTGCGTCGAGGAACGGCGCTCCCGTAGGGTCCACAACGGCGGCTTGGATGTCACATGTGGGGCTGGAGCGATACGGCAAGTTCCAAAAAGTTAAGCCATCAAACAGTAAAATTTTTAAAAAATATAATTTTCGACTTTGATAGTATATCTTTTTCTCAATCATTACAATTTTTATCTGAAAAATAAAATTTTTATTTAAAAAATATAATTTCGTCTTAAATAGGATAAATTTTATTTAAATATTATAAATTTTTGCTCAAAAAGTATAATTTTTTTATTAAAAAAATATAATTTTAATCTCAAATAATATAAAATTTTTATAAACTAGTACAATTACATCTTAACAGTATTACTTTATCATTTTCTTTTTGCTTTTTTGCTTTCTGATTTTTCTTAACGATACATATTAATTCTCATGAAAGAATTTAATTTATATTTTTAAGATTTTTTTATTTTCTATATTTTTTTTTTGAAACCATTGTCCCGCCAGAATAAATCTGTCACCGTATTATTTTTAAATTCTTCAATACTCTCGTTGTTGTCGCCATGCGTTTTGCCGCAATCTCACTTTTGCGATCTATATCAGATCTAAGCCAGCGTGGATAGAGATATAGCCGAAACAAGAGAGTGGAGTGCGGCATAAATATTGGCAAGGTGAAGAAGAAGGAGAAGGAAGAGGAAGCGAGAAGAAGAAAAAGAGAAATAAACAACGAAAAGGAAGAAAACAAACCTGGAGGGAGGAAAAAAAATAAAATTATTTAAATTATTTTTTAAAAAATTTGAACTAAAATTTTAATATATATATATATATATATATATATATATATATATATATATATATATATATATATATATATATATATGGAAATGTTTAAGAATTACTCTGTTTTTAAAGAAATAATCAATATTTTTGAACTTGAAAGAATATTCTAGTCAAACACCTGGAACATTTACGACCTACTAAATGTATTGTGTGTTTCAAAAGGTGACATAGTTGTTGTAACTTCTATAAATTTTTTTTTTTATACAATTAAGATAAAAAAAACACAAAATAACAATATTTCTTATAATATATTTAAATAAAAAATATTTTTTGTCTTCTATTTCAATTCATATAAATTTTTACATGGTGAGATTATATTTTTGAGTTAGCTATAAAAATAGTAACAAAATGCAGAGGTGAAAAATACTATTATATACAATAGAGTCTTCAAGGTGTATTTAATTTGTTGATGCATTTTTTATTACAGAGAATTTTTTATTAAAGCAATTTTAATATTGAGTCCGTAACAGCATTATGCTCCTGTTGTTGTCTTGTGCGTTATCGTCATCGTAAAACTAAGTACGCATTTGGTAGTGAGGTTGCCTAATTTTATCTACACTAGGTATTATCACTTTGAAAAAAAAAAAAAAAAAAAAAATTTTGTATTTTTTTATTACACATATTACTGCAATGCGAAAGATATAATATAATAATTTTACATTCAAAGTTCTTAAATTATATTTATTTATTTTTTGTGAAAAAAATACTTGTGTTTTCATATTTTATATTTTATATTTTATGATAGTAAGTAAATCAAATCCAATGGTATATTTTCGGTACCTCCCTCTGAAAATTTAATTTTGATAAAAATATATAAAATTTATTTGACCTATGAATAATTTTGTATTAATTGTCAAATTTTTTAAAATATTAATTTTAATATCAAATTTTTTAAATTTATTTAATGTGAATCAGTCAAGAGTACCTAACTTTAAAATTTAAGCTATTGCTTACTTT
Source organism: Tillandsia fasciculata (assembly GCA_029168755.2). Taxonomy (NCBI): domain Eukaryota; kingdom Viridiplantae; phylum Streptophyta; class Magnoliopsida; order Poales; family Bromeliaceae; genus Tillandsia; species Tillandsia fasciculata. The sequence goes on along the minus strand of CM054946.1, from coordinate 16,161,110 downwards.
AAAAGGTTTATAATTGCAAAAATTACAAACAGTATATTAATTAAATTTATAAAGATAAATAAAATATTTAAATTTTGAAATTAATATGTTACCGATCGATTCAAATTAAGTAAATAAAAAAATTAAGTAATAAAATTAAAATTTTAAAAGACATATTCAGTACGCAAAATATTCACTTTTATTATTATTATTATTATTATTTTGCACCATCCACGCGAAATTTTATTTTATTTATTGGAGAGACGGGCCTTATTTTTTTATAAATACACAGCTGAGAATTTGAGATTGGAGGGTCGTAGCTGTTTCGTACAGCGCACTGAAGCAGCGGATATCAGGAAGGCACTTCGATTCGAATCAGACGCTGTGGGTCCCACCGGAGCACGTCCGTACGATTCCCTGCCCCCGTCAGGGCTACGTGGCAGGAGACAAGTGGCGGTGGTGGTGGCGGGTGATCTCTGCGAACGATATCCGCGCCGGGTCCCACATCCCGAGGGTACCAGCCAATGGGAAAGAGACACGTAAGAACTCCTCTATGCTATTTGATCCCCTCGGAAATTGTGCGGCGCTCGCATCGAGGCAACAGGGGGCCGATGGAGATAGTGGGACTGAGAATTCAATAGGTGTTACTCACGGTTCCCGAGAAAATAATAATAATAATAATAACGTATATAAATATTTATTATTATTATTTTATTTTTAAAAATTTTAATTTTATTATCTATTTTGTTGTGTTAACGGTCTTTCTGATTATTTTAATTATTCTTTATAGATATAATTAAAATAATTTTAAAAAATAAAATTATATTATTGGCTGGGGCACGATAGTGTGATTCATAAATATAAATAATTATAGACAAATTGTAGTACATACGTAATTAAATGTACTTACGTGTTATATATGGGAAACATATGTGCATTGCACAGTAATGAAATGTATTATGTACGTTGGTGAACAAACCAAATCTATACGCCCGCTCCAAATTCTACTGCTTTAAATTTTGTGCTCAGGTGGTCAAATTCCGTAGATACAACCATTAAAACCTCATAGGGCCCCTTTTGATGTAGTACATTGTTTGTCCATTTTAAAAAGATAATGCTTTGTTTGGTCCCACAATTCCCACCATCTCCTAATGCAAGTTTTTATAATCAAACAATGTGTTGATAAATACAATACAAAAAGGCAACAATTATTAATGCATGATCGACCCCACTCACTTGTAACTGTAGGCCCAGGAATGTGAACGAGGCAGATTCCTATATCTTGCTTTACTTTTTATAGAACCAGAACTAACGGATTCGAAATGAATTAATTTTAATTTTACTTTTAATTTTTATTTATCGATAGGTTAAGATTGAAATGTGACTGCAGTGAGTTTTTGACATATTAGGATTGATCGAATGTTTTTTTGCTCTATTAACCCAGCGAATCAAAAAAATTTCAGAACGAATTATATATTTTTTTATTTTTTTATTTTTATTTATCGTTTTATTGGTAGCGGATCGGGATGAATTTTTTAATAATTTAGATGTATTTAAATATTTGACAAAAATATTTTTTCGTTTTTAACTAAAAAATTTAAACTTTTTTATGCTAATTTTATTACATTTTTATTTTTTTAATAAAATATAAAAGTAATGCCTTAATTTTTGGAATAACGATTATTAAGGAATGGGGTGCCTTTTTTTTATTTTATCTAAATTATTTATCAAAATTTTATATTTATGATCAAATCTTGATCGTATATCAACATATATTTTAAATTTTTATGTCTATGATTAAATTTTTTATGTGTGATTTCATAATAATTCAATTATGAATTTTAAATTATAAATTAATTCATAAAAAATTTAAAAATAAAAATTAATTGTAAAATCAATTGGATTGGTTTTGAATATATATCGGTTCGGATATGAAATAAGAGGATTGAATTTTTTTTTTTTTTTGTATATTATTCATTTAAAGTTTTACATGAAATAACATGATTATATCTTGTTATATAAAAAAAATATGATAACAAACCATAACAAGAAAGAAATATATACGGTATCATACCATATAAAGAAAGAAAAATATATGGTAATATAAATATTACAATCCTAACAAAGAAGTAATATATCGGGTAATAATATATATGGTAACACTCCCCTGGGTTAAACACCGAAAGTTTGGACAAAAAAAAATTGATGTTGTTTTGTGGTATGAGACTTTATGAAAAAATCAGCAAGCTGGAGGCGAGATGATACAAATGGCAAGGCAAGTGTGCCATTAAAATACTGGATGTTTAGTGCGTTTATAAAATACTGGATTATTAGCAATCTTGATTGCACTTGTTGTCACAATTTAGAGGTGCACTTCAACAAAATTAGGTTATAGCGACATATTTTTGTGACACTTTTGTGTAAGTGTCCTATCTATATTCTATCAATATCCAAAATTAGGTTATAGGGATACATTTTTGGGACACATTATAATAATGTGTCGTTATACACCCTAGCGACGGCATATATAGCGGCACTAATAATAAGTGTCGGTATTTTTGGCAGTAATATTTTTTTCAGATTTTAGAAACACTTAAAAATATCGCTATAACATAATTTTGTTATAGTGGTGTCGGAGTAGAACAAGTAACGCCAACATCACTAAGAAGACGACGAAGCTATAAAGTAGTAATAGAGGTGGTGGAAACAGTTGCAACATTAAAGAAGGCATGGTTGGATGGTAGATGCAGATGATCCATGTAGTACAAGCGATCTCGCCTATGGCCCTGTTCAATCAAATTTTCTGTTCGACGATCCTGAACACGACAAGAAGATGAGTCAAATATAACTATAAAGTCATGATCAGTAATTTGGCTAACAGATAAAAGATTTAAGGAAAGTTTTGGTATGTGCAAAACATAGATCTACTACTGAAAATTTTACTGAATTGTTAATGGTATGTGATAATGTAGCAAAATGAGTAACAGGAAGAGATGTACCATCAGCAGTGAAAATATTGAGTGGAGAAAATAATAGGGAAGGTAAAGAAAGTAATAAACTATTGGGAATCATATGAAAAGAAGCACATGAGTCTAGAATCCAGGAATTCTTAGAAGTACCTCCAAAGCTAGTTGTTGAAAGAGAGCCAAAATCTGGTGGTGCTAATGATGTCAGAGAACTGGATTCTGGCTCTTTCGGAGGCGATATATTTAGATTGCTCTGTTGGAGTAGATGCATTAGTTGAGGCCAGCTAAGTTGAGTAGAGGTAGTGTTATGTCCCACTTCGTTAGAAGAATGATGTTCATACTGTAGAGTAGAAGCAGCAACAGGATGACCACGTGGAGAGTGTCGATGTTGATCAGCCACTTCTTTTTCCTGCAGTCCTGAATAGAATGCCCCCACAGTTGGCAATATTTACATTATATATGGCATTTGTTCTTCCGAGGGCCAAACGAGGCAGAGGAACTCACGGACTCGAATAAAGGAACAACTGGAGTAGGGAGAACTTGATTTGGAGCAGCAAGTACAGTCGGTGTTGAAGGTCTAGAGGAATGCAATACTCCAAGTCGAGTTTCCTCTGCAATAAGCTCGGCGAGTGCAGCATCAATGGTGGGTAGCGAAGATTGATGAAGAAGTTGGCCTCGCAAGGCCTCGAACTCCGGCCGTAGACGCATAAGAAATTGGAAAAGACGCTGCTGATCACGAACTTGCGTTTGTTTGGTAGCAGAAGTGCAAGCCAAACAAGTCTGGCACAATGACCCTTCCATGGTTGATAGTTGGCGTCACCGTGCTTGCATAAAGCTATAGAACTCCTGAATAGAACGTTTATCTTGATGGGCCAATGTCAATTCTTGAAATTCAGCATAAGACTGAGCACAGCTAGACTACTCATATAATTTTTTAAGATGAGCCCATATTTGTTGAGCTATAGAGAAACTCATCAACTGCATTCTAAAGTCAATTTCCACAGATATGGATATAACTCCACAAGTACGTCTGTCAGCAATACTCCACTCTATGAGTTTCTTCTCATCAATAGGAGGGCTAGTTCCATCGATATTATCTGTCAAGTCTAGAGCATCAAATAGAAGTTGTAAAGACACCGACCACTCTCGGTAATTAGATCCAAATAATTTGACATCTAATTGTGGAAATGGAAGGTAGAAGATGTCATAACAAAACAAATAAAGAAAAGATCCAGATAATTTGACATCTAATTGTAGAAATGGAGGGGTAGAAGATGTCATAACAAAAGAAATAAAGAAAAGAAACGGAATAGACAAATATGAAAAAATAACTTGCTAGACAGCAAGTTTGCCCACAGCTCAGATGGACTCGGGCAGGCTCCAAGCGCGTCGTGGAACGATATGGGGCCACATTGACATGATGATGGCGAACGCGGCCCAAGTTAATGACATGAACCGGTGCAATGCAGTGTTGACCTCGGACGGACAATTCGCTTTTTGAAGAACGGAGCAATACTGTCGTCGATTGAAAAAATAATAATAAAAAAAAATAAGACCCTAAAAGGGCTATGATACGATGAAACAAGAGGATTGAAATTTTTTTTTATATTATTCATCTACACCCATTCTCTTATATAGAGAGATCTCTTATATAGAGAGAGAAAAAAAAATTTTACATGAAAAAATATGATTGTATCTTGTTATATAAAGAAAATATGGTAACATATCATAACTAAAAAAATATATATATTCTAGCATATTATGTAAAGAAAGTAAAATATATGATAATATAAATATTACAATCCTAATAAAGAAATAATATATAGGGTAATAATATATATGGTAACATGATCAATTGTAAATTTTTTAAAATAAAAAATTTCAGTTCGATTTGAAATCAATCCGAACCAATTACACCCTTTACCTACCTGTAGGCCATTTTGAGATGAAAAATATTATCCATACGTACAAAAGTAAGTATAAATTTTATATTTTTCTAATAAGAAACCTACTTTCTTTCTTTTTCTTTTTTTAATAGTAATTTTATCAACCTCTATAATTTTACCAAAATCTCTAAAAGTAATGTCTCAACCCCTGGATGGGTTACGATTGAGATATACACCAAACATTTAGATGTACAACTAGTATTTCTCTTCTGAAATAATTTACCCAATTTAAATTTTGGGTTGGCATTTTCTACATTTTTAGTATTTTGCAATTTTATATTTTTTAATTAAATTAAAAATTTTATCAAATTCATGACTAAATTTACCAAATTCAATAACTTTAGTTAATGTTTAGTGATTAAATAAGATTAATTAATATTTACAAAAACTTTAAAAAAAATTAAAAACTTTAAATTGAGTAATTTGGAAAACTCAATAAAAAATAGAAGATAAGATTCTGGTAAAAAAGAAAAAGAAAAAAAAAAAAAAAAAGGAAGGAATGAAAATTAATCATACTATTTATATACAGAAGGGTCTCCCTATTCTTGGTCCAAGAGGAAATTAATCATAATATTTATATAAAAATATTTTATGAAAATAAACTTAGGAATGAAAATGGAACGGATATGAATTGGATAGTGCTCGATTCATATCCATATTCATCATTTTATGTTGAATCCAAATGCGAATTCAGATTCATATATTAATCGGATATTAAAATTTAAATTTATATCTAATAAAAACGAATTTGAAATACAGATATGATATTAAACGATATGGATATTGAATAATATATTTAAGAAATATACAGAGCTAAAATTAGAAGAAGATTATTAATATAAATATGTACGCTTCTTAAATTTTATAAAAATATTGAAAAAATATTTTTAAAAAACTTACAAATTCTTAAAAAATAATGCTAAAAATAAATTTAAAGCGGATATAATATATTAAAAATATATCAAAACCAAGTTTCGAATTCAGATAATTCAAATCTATATCTAGAGAACTGTAGTATCAGAATCCAAATTTGAATCTGTAAAATATTCTAGTTTGAAATCCGGTGTACATGGTTTGGTCCCACCAAGAACCAAACCAAAACAAACTCAGAAAAGAGTATTTAATTTGGTTTATATATTTTTCGATTTGGCTCGGTCTTTATATTTACTATAATTTGATTTTCGATATCGACTTGTTCTGAACATATTTTTTAAGTGAACACAACCTAAAACTGAATAGTAATATTTTTTACACTTTTTATTTAAACTATGTATTAAAATTTTATATTTATGATTCATATATCAAAGCATTTGTAAAAATTTTATATTTATAATTAAAGATTTTGTGTGTGATTTTATAATATTTAATTTTGAATCTTAAAATATAAATTAATTTATAAAAAAATAAAAATTAATTGCAAAACTGAACCATATCAAACCAAACTGAATTAATTTTGTTTGGTTTGGATCAGTTTTGACTATAAATCGGTTCAACTCGATTCGATTGTAAATTTTTTTCAAATCGAAAAATTCTGTTTAGTTTGAGATTTGCCCCCAACTTTTGAAACCTCTAAATGTTGCTCTTATTGGGTATTATTTACATGTTTTGGCTTCTCTATGGTGAAAATAGTGATCGAAAATTAAATTTCAGACATGTATTTTTTTGATTGAATGATGTTCATATATATATTTCATTAAGATCTTGTCAATTTCAACTTGCTCGTTAAGCCCTTTCGATTATTAGCTAGATCAAATATTTTTTAATCTCTTCTTTGATTCTTCTCACTTTATTTTCATCGAGCATTATATATAATTATTCGTATATTGTGCGAAAGCCACTTTCTTTGAGACAATAATAACTTCACCTATATTATCCCTCATGACTTGTTTGGCTTTAACGTAGCTATCTAAAATTTTAGTTTCATCTTATTTTTTATAATTTTATTGTAATATGCATGGTTCTTTTGGCATCTAACTCTATACTCTATATATATATATATATATATATATATATATATATATATATATATATATATATATATATATATATATAGTTGATATTTATAAGATATATAATTTGAGAGTTCTTTTTAAGAAAGGAACCAATGAGAGTATTCAATACATTCAAAAGAAATATTCCAATTCTAAAATATTTATTAAATATTTAAATATTTTATATTAAATATATTATATTATATTTTATTTTATAATATTAAGTATAATATATTTTATTAATTTTTTAATATTTTTTGTGATATATATATATGAGTATCAGATTTTCTATTAATTCTCTAATATACTTTGCAGTGTATAAAACATTAATATATACGTGCAAGCAAAAATATTTTCTCTCTTTCTTTAAATTATGAGGACATTCTATTAAATATTTTCTATACCGAGTGTATATAACTATATACACTACATACTCGAAACCTGTAATAGACATTTTAAAATTTAATTCGGTAAATATATTTAAATTATTAGATTTTATAAATGAGATATATTTAATTAAATTTTAATATAATAAATTAGTTTTCTAATATAAATTGTAATATATGGTTTGTTAATATACACCATATGTATATGATAATTTATTCGGTTTTTAGTAATTTTTAACAAGATAAAGACATACTTATATATTTGACAATTTAAAATAAGTTCTCTAATTTTAATTTTATAATTAAAAAAAATTATTTATAAAAATTTTTAACTATTAAATTTAATTGAATATTTAGGTAAAATTATTATAATACAAATACTGAAAGTTAAAAAATATTAATAAGAAAATAATTTTTATGATGTATAAAAGTTTACAGTAATTTTATTTTTTTATTATAATTTTTTTATTATAACTTTTTAAATTTTAAAATTTTAATAATTATATATATATATATATATATATATATATATATATATATATATATATATATATATATATATATATTGATTGATTAAAATATTATTTATTTTTTTGTATAATCGCGTTCCCATATACTAATATTATTTATATATGTGACGCAATGATATAGAAATTTTTTATTGACATATGCACGCCCTCTACAGCATCCCATATATAGATTTGAGCACATATCAACAATGTACAGGAGCAACATTAATTACAATGCAATAATATTATGCATGCAAAAAATGAACTCGTAACCGTACTCATTTTGAGCGGCTGATCTTGCATTGGATCCCGGCGAGCATGCATGAGGAGGGAAAGGGTGGCCATCGTCCACCTGGGCTTTTTGAAAAGAAAAATGCTAGTCGTACTCTTAAAAAAAAAAAAAAAAAAAAAAAAAAAAAAGTACATCTTATATTTAATTTATTTTAGAATAAAATAAATTTTATATGTCATTTTAAAATTACGAGTAGAAAAATCTCACGCTTAGAATTTCAAATGGGATATCTATCGCACATCCCAAATGGGGTGTACAGATTATATTGCTCTTTTGAAAAATTAAGGATTAGTCTCGTATTGTAAGACCCTATCAGTTTATTGTGAAATTTTCACTGTATAGAGGTTTATGTGTCACACGTCGTAAATAAAGTAATGTTATCCGTATATTTAGAAATGAATGTACAATATACATCTCATCCATTTTATGATGAAAATTTATTTATTGGTCACTTTGAAGTGACTGGTAAATTCACCCCACCCTAAAATAGATGGGATACGTGTATATCGTACATAATGTACAAGTAATATTTTTCATATTTAAATAGAACTATACTATATATCCCACCCATCTCAGAACCCTTATTCACCGGTCATTTCGAAATGACCGATAAAATTCACTCAACTCTAAAATTTATTTCGAAGTGACCGATAAAATTCACCTCATTCTAGAATGAATGGGATACGTGTATATCGTACACAATGTACAAGTAATATTTTTCATATTTAAATAAAATAATACTATACATCCCACTAATCTCAGGATGAAAATTTATTCATCAATCATTTCGAAATGACCGATAAAATTTACTCAATTCTAAAATGAATAAAATATATATGGTATACCTAATACTATACATATGCTCGGAAAGAAATGTATAATATAGATTCTATTCATTCGATGGGCGAGAATTACTTGTCAGCTACTTGTGATTAGTAACGGAAATAAAATACAAGATATATATTTTTTTTAAAATGAACAAATAGGTTTTTTCATTTAGATATTTGACTACCAATGTATTAAAATTAAGATTTAACCGATAATAATCACGAGCCAAGTGGTTATTTTTTATAATGATTTCAAAGCCGTCCCAGATTGAGTCTTGTTTTTGTACTCCAATGAATTAAATTCTAAAAATTTAAATTAAAAATATTAATTTTATTTTATTTAGTATAAATTATTTTTTATTAAAATTTTACGTGATTTCAATATTTTTATATTGTTAACTAAAAATGATTCATATAATTATTAAAATTATTAATTTTAAACCACCTTAATAATTAGATAAATAATATTAAAAAATTAAAAAGTTTATTTTTTATATTTTTTTAAATACTGTAAATCAAAATTAACTGAGTTGATCATTAATTTACAAATTTCAAAGTGGAAAACAACTTGATAGCTTGTAGATCATCTTAATTCTAAAAGCACATCACAAGCCACACACACACACACACTCTCTCTCTCTCTCTCTCTCTCTCTCTCTCTCTCTCTCTCTCTCTCTCTCTCTCTCTCTCTCTCTCTCTCTCTCTCTCTCTATATATATATATATATATATATATATATATATATATATATATATATAATTAGGCTAGAATACTATCGATAGCACCAAGCCATTGATGCAATCAAGATTTTAGCCGTTGGTTGAAAAAATATACGGTTAGGATTATAGTGGTCCCCAAGGCCCCGTTTGGTAATGGGTTAATGTAGAACTAGCTAATCCTGGGATAAGAATAAAGTACGGAACTAGAATAAAAAAGCGTTTGAGATGGTTCCAGCGATGAGAATGGAGAATAAGAAGAATAAAGAGGTTAGATTGGGATAATTTACCTTTTTGCACTCGAGATTTAATATGTGATAAAAGTTGTTAAAATTTATTTAGTTTGTTTTAATTAATAGATTAAAGTTTTTAAAAAATTAAGATAAAATCAAAATCATAATCAAATTATATTTTTTGAAAATAATATTTAATTTAACATTTTATTTTTTCAAATTAAATTTAAAATTTTAAATATAAAATTTCAACATTTAAATTTTAAAATTTAAAATTTTATAATATTAATTTGTGATGATGAGAGTGTATTGGGAAGAGAGAAAGGAGGTGGGATGAAGAAAAAGAGGGAGAGGAGAGAGAGGGATTTGTGATGATGAGAATGTATTGGGAAAAGAGAAAGGAGGGGAGGAGGGATAGTTTGGTAAAAAAAAAAAAATTATAAAATAATGGATAAGAATTGTTGTTCCAGCTTATTCTGCTTGTAGTGGAACTAGTTGTACCGGATAATTTCTGATGCGTTTGGTAGAATAAGGGGGATAAACCCCTTATTCCTTGTTCTAGCCTCGAAACAAACGGGCCCCTAGGGTTTACGAGGTGGTTGGTTAAATAGTAAAAATCTTAGGGAACCACTATAATCCCAATCGCATATCTTTTCATCCAACAGCTGAAAACTTGATAGCACCAATTGTTTGGTGCTATCGATAGTATTCTAGCCCGACTATATATATATATATATATATATATATATATATATATATATATATATATATATATATATATATATATATATATATATATATATATATATAATTAAGTCTGAGGCAGTTTGATTAGATATAATTGTAAAAATAATATAGTTGAAAATACATATATTTATAACAAAATTTGAAGTACTATCTGATACGTACCGTACGATATGGGGCGATACGTGCCGTAGTAGCTAGCATTCCACGTGCCGCGGTACTTGTTACAAAATCGCGCGAGACAGTGCGATAGCCGCGCGGGTATCGCGTGCCGCGATACTTGTTAGGGAATCGTGCGAAACAGCGCGATAGCCGCGCAGGTATCACGACAAGGTGCAGCTCGTCCCCATCTTTTTTCTTTTTTTTTTCCCTCCATGTCCCCTCTTTCCCAGCCACTAGTCTTTCTTTTCTTTTTTTTTTTGGTGAATTTTTTTATTTAATAATTTTATTTTTTTTGAGAGAAAGATAACATGCTATTCGCTTTATTTATTTTTTAAAATAAATTTAGCTAGAAATATAAAATAATTAGGTTTCGAATTCGGGACCTCGAATATCAACCATAAAATTTTTTGCCACTTGCGCCAAAACAACTGATATTTTTTTTTTTTATTTTTATTTTTTGGTCGTTTTTTTTTTGACTCTCATTTGATCTTTATTATATATTGGTTTTTTTTTTTTTTTTTTTTTTTTTTTTTTTTTTTTTTTTTTTTTTTTTTTTTTTTGCGGTCTTTATGCCCTCCACTTGTTTTTTTTTTTTTTTCTTTTCTTTTTATGATTGGGCCTTTATATGTCCGACGTGTTTTTTTTTCTTTTGATTATTTCTAATTTATAATTTTTTTTAAAAAAAATAAAATTAAATAATTTTTTATTTATAATTTATAAAAAGTTAAAAAATATGTCTACTTGATTTATTTATTATATAGATAAAATTTTAATTATTTTGGATAGATCTAAAATTTTATATGAAATTTATGACTAAAATATTTTTTACTTTAAAAATTTTATTTTTTAATTTAAAATATTAAAAATACTGAAAAAACTAAAAACTAAATTCAATCAATTGATACTTAAATTTGTTTAATTTATTTATCATTTTTTTTTTGCTAAATTTTTATAGATAAATTTAATATTTTTTAAAAAAATTTAAAAAAAAATATTTTTTTTCAAATATTTAATAAATATTTTTGAAATAGTCAAATAGAGTAATTATCGAAACAATTACGTAACCTATTATAGTTAATTTAAATATAAAGCCTTTCCTCATCGAATCAATATGTATCAATCTTACAAATACTCATAGAAAAGATATTTTTAAAATTTTTTGTTTTTTAATTTTTTAAATTTAAAAAAGATAAAATCAAAATAATTTTAAAAATTAATCAATTTTCATAATTTTTCTAAAGTTTTGAAAAAAAATATTTTTTTTCAAAATTTTAGTAAATATTTTTTTAAAAGGCTATGTATCACAGACACTTTTATAAGTCTCGTGTGTTCGTGTCGGACTCGTATCCGATGTGGATATTTTTTGGATGCGCGTTCAATATCGATCCATAGCGCATACAGTTATAAAAGTATATATATTATTAGTATTTTTTTTTTATGCATATATAATGTAAGATGATAAATATTTTAACTTTTTGATAAGTATATATAAATATTTTTTGGACAATATAAATAAATCATATATGGTGAAGAATTTTTTTCTTGAAATATATGAACTATTAGTGAAAAAAATTATAAACCTTTTTAGGGGCATGCCACGCATCACATCTCGAGGGTCACCCTACGGGGCCGATCAACAATCGAACCCGGTCAACGGTCAGCGCGATATTTTCAGCCCCAACAACTTTTTGGCACGCCTGGTATGACTCTTAGGTAACTTTTACCTTCTCCTGCCGTAACGATGTCAAACGATAACAACCTGGCTCACAAGAATAGAGTTGTTCCCAGTCATGTGGGGAACGACCAGGCTAGCAGAGCCAGACACGCGGATGACCTGCCCCCGACGCTACCAAAGGCCCCAGAGATCAGTAGTAGGTTGGTACCATCGGAGCCGACCCTAGCTCAGAAATTCGGGCAAATGGCCCGAATGTTGGATAATATTGAGAGGACGGAAGCGTCCCTCAAAAGAAACAGCAGGGCGCAGGACACCCGTTTCGTCTCTATGTTGGTCGCGATAACGGCCCGAAACGAAAATACGGCTCGAATTGGGCAAACAGTGGCCCATGAAGAGCCATACAATGGAGGGTATGCCTCCACTGTACCCGAGTAATTGCTGACGCAATCGATCACAATGGCGCCGGCAATGCCGACCGTGCAACCACAAGTATTTGCATCGCCAGCGGCTATTTACGAAGCGGCGCAGCTACTAGGGGAAATATGGCCGCAAGTGATCCCGTACCAAACGAGAGTAGAGCCGATGAGGCAGAATATCGGCCATCAACAAGAAAACTATTGCGAGATTCCTCTACCTTCCCTGCTGTCGTTCGTCCAGCCCCAAGCTGGGGGCAAGAACGGCGAGCAGGTCCCTCCACAAACACCGCCTCAGAATCAGGACGGTCTTTATGAGCCACCACCTCTGCCAGTACTGTTACAGATATATTGGCGGATTTCGTGAAATTAGTTGGAGTCTTGAAGATTGAAGATGAAAACTTGAAGAACTATGACATCAATCTCAAGAAGAATAAATCCATACCATCCAGATATGTTTAAATCAAGATTTTTGGCAATATGAATTCATTTTATTTGATTAGAAACACTTAGAATATTCTATGTGTGTTAAAAATAAAAAATTGGACATTTTGAGTGTTCAGGATCCGGACCATCTGGTTTCAGTCCGGACCCCGAATATAGGTGGTTTCGTGCGAAATTATAGTCCAGATAAGCTTGGCTTCAATCCGGACCCCGAACATTGAAATTCTTATTTCGCATGAAACAGTCCGGATCCCGAACCATAATTTTTTGGTAATTTCATGACAGTACGGACTGTGATGAGGGAAAATTTTGGTTTTGATCAGTTTTTTATTCTTATCTTATTTCTAATAGTTTCTAATCTATAAATAAACCTTAGAGGTGTTATTTTAATTAATCAACAAATAGAGAAGAAAAGAAAAGCACGTTCTAACCTAAATTTCTTCTTCTATTCTCTTGATCGTCTTTTCGATCAAGAAAATTTATCAATTTGATTCTTAGAGTTTTTCATCTCTTTATTCTTTTTCAAGAATCAAATTGATAAATTCTTAGTCAATATTTTTCTTATCTATATATGATTTTCTAAGCATTCAAATCACCACCACCAATAAACTTTCAACGAGTTTCGAAAGGAATATCGATGCGTGGATTCGCGTGAAGGTCGTGGATTCGGTATCGACTTCGTGGATTCAAAGTTAGGTGCGTTCGTGGATTCGATACGTGCCATATTGGTGAAGACCGTAGATTCGGTTGAAGACTTCGTGGATTCAAAGTTGGACGTGTTCGTGGATTCGAAGTGCGTTGAGGACGAGCGGAGAAGATCTACTTCGAGCACACGATAAAGGTTAACTTGTGGGGTTGTGTAATCACCTTGTACGTGTTTAATCTTAGTAGATTTTTTCGTGTGATCGGTCCCGTATTTATTTTCTCTGGATTGGAGTTTTCAACGTAAAATCTTGTATACTCTTTTTACTTTTCCGAATTGGATTATTTTTATACAAAATTTTTAGGTTTTATCATTTACACCTATTCACCCCACTCTAGGTGTGGTTCACCTATTTAGATCCTTGAGGTCCCATAACCCATAAGTATAGCTGGCGGCTCCGGTACCTCAGGTCAGGCTCGTCGAGATGGTTCGGGGTAGGAATGACAGGCAGGTCCCTCCGCAGGGACCGCTTCAGAATCAGGTCGGCCAACACGGGCTGCCACCTCCACCAGTACAACCGGCAGCTCCAATACCTCAGGGCTGTATGCCGAGATAGCTGGGGACAGGAATGACATGCAGGTCCCTCCGTAGGGACAGCCTTAGAATCAGATTGGCTAACACGGGCCGCTACCTCCACCGGCACTACCGGCGGCCCCAACACCTCCAGTAGGGCTCGCCGACATCCACGCCTATGTGGAGGAAGTGATCCGCAATACTTTCGACACAAAGACCAAGCCGACGATTCGGCCAATGTTTAGGTCTCCGTATCCCGCTCATATCGATATGGACTACATGTACTCGGCTAACTAGAAGATGCCAAAGTTCGACAAGTTCTCGAGAGAAGAGAACGAGAATACCGTCGAGCACATCGCTTGATTTACGGCACAATGCCGAGAGGCGGCCGCCAGCCCATTCCTTAAAATGAGGTTGTTCAGTACATCGTTGACAAAGACGGCGTTTTTGTGGTACACCAGTTTGCCCCATAACTCAGTCCGGGATTGGGACGAGTTGGAGTCCAAGTTCCACGAACAGTTCTATCGGGGCGTGTCCGAATTGTCGCTTGCCGATATTGCATCGTATCGGTAGAACGCCGGGGAAACGGTTGAGGAATACCTTAACCGCCTCACGATGGCGAGAAGCCGTTGTTTCGTGAGGATGCCTGAGTCTAAGTTCACGAAAATCGTGTTCAACAGACTCCACTTTAAGACGCGCGATCATTTCGAGGATCGGCAATTCGCCAACCTCATTGATATGGGCGTCTGGGTTGCTTAATATGAGCAATTCTACAAGAATAATAATGGCAATCAGCCATAATAGGGCAGAAGGAAAGAGAGAAAAAAAGCGAAAGAAAATGGCATCACCTTTGTTGAAGAACATTCGGCTCACGAGGAGCTGAATGGAGAGAATTTGAATTCGGCCGAATGGTGAGTTACTAAAAGGTCATCAGCCGTACAAGTGCCAATTGCTAAAGCCGGCAAAGATTCGGGAGTATGAAGCCCGAACATCAGCTAATGCATACTCCTTCGACACGGACAAGGCCGATCAGATTTTTGATTAGCTGCTCCAAGATAGGAGGATCCGACTCCAGGAGGGTCAGACGATTCCTCGATACGAAGAGCTTTGGAAACGAAAGTATTGCAAGTGGCACCATTCAGGGAGCCATCGGACAAGCGATTGCACCGCCTCAAAAAAGCAGATACAAAAGGAGATTGACAAGGGTCGGCTTATTTTTGCCGACCATTAAAAAAGAATAATAAAATAAAAACTAATCCCTTTCTCCCACTAGTAAACATGGTGGAGACCAAGGGAAAGGAGCCGGCATCGAAATCTGAGTCCCACGAGAAAGGGACGCCAACGAACAGTATTCCTCTGCTCTGCACACGATGCAAAGCCAAGATGACGGTCGAAGAATGGGGTGAATTCTTCCTCGGCATGACCGAGGAAGTTAAGAAATGGTTCGCCTTCCCCAACTTGGGCAAAGGCGAGGTTCGTCGGGACCCAGCGCCGGATCAACATTTGGCCAAGGGGTCCAACATGAAGCCTCCGAAGAACGAGGAACAGGACCGCGCTATCTAGTGGGTCCTGGGTGATTTGTACGGCCTAAAAAGGTTGGGGCCGCAAACAGGCGGCCACGGGGGGCTAGGAGCCCCACTACGACAACAGCACTCCCATTTCGGCCCCTAGGGAAGCCGAAGCCTGGGGGCACCCCGAGGAGCGTCCGGCCGAGAGGCCAAAGGAGAGCGAATGCATGGGCCATGACCGCGCCCATATCAAAGCAGGCCCTGCGAGAGGCTCGGCCTAGCGACCGGCTACCCACGAACGGGGCCAAAGCCCCGAGTCTCGTACCATGGAGACAAAAGGCTGGGGGCACGGGTTACCCCCATCGCACCTGATGTCGAGTTCCTCTGGCTTACGGCGGGGGAGGTCGATGCCTTGACTATCCACCTAGTAGAGCAGCTCCAAATCCAGCCATGGCCGAAGCCGTGGCAAAGGCAAGAGATTCTCAGGGAACATTTGAGGGAAGTGGACCCACCGGCCGACCGGACGACCGAACAACAGCCCACTTCAGAAGAGCCAACTGGTGGCACTGTTCGGCCATGACAAAGATACAGAAGCGTCGGCAGCAACGAACCTAAGACGACGCAAAGAAGGAGGCGATGACGGCTCAAAGGCCACAGCCCAACCCAAGCGAAGTGCTTCGGACATCGTTTCAGCCGAGACGAAACGATTACGATACCGATAGGTCAAGTGCACCACCTCGGGGTAAACCAACCAGGCTGCAGGTCGCGGCAGAGGAGACGACCAGCGTCCAAAGGCGACGATCTGTTGCAAAGCCAACGCCTCGGGAAATCGCGACAGGCAGCCTCCAAAGGAACGAGATGCGAAGGTCTCGACTACCACCTCTTCGGTCAAAGAGACTGAAGACAAGTAGTCCCAGGCCGATAACGATTCGACCGAGATAGGCCTAACAGGGGCCTATCGGGAAGATTATTGGGTTGGGCTCTACCTGAGCCCGGAAGAAGAAGGCCGACCGGAAGAATATTTTCGGCTACTACAGGTTTGAAGCCGCGAATTGATGATGCAACTGGAGGTGTTCCGCTAGAACGCTTCGTTGAAAAGGCACCGAAAAACGGCGGGAAAGATTTATATTAACGGCTAAAAATCAAAGCTGATTATTTGAATTAAAGACACGATGTAAACTCAATTCTATAACATGAATAATATTACAATCGTTGTCAGTTGTTTACAAAAAGAAAGAGTACATATGAAACTCCTCGACGAAACTAGCCGATAGCAGACACGGACCCCCGTCGTGGATAAAGCAGCAACATTTAATGAAGAAACGATGAAGGATAGATTTGACGAAAATAAGGAAAGATCAACACCTGTTCACGAATCCCTCAAGCAGCAACAAACAATTTTCCTTGTCACAAATCTCTCGGGCAGTGAGTAGATATCTTACCAGGGTACGGGGATGTTCGTGGACATCGGGACGCTTGCCAAGTTTTGGACTCAACTTCGACAATCACCCGAACAAAAGTTTTGGACTCAACTTCAAGTCAGGAAATTACCGAGGGGGCATTGTTGAGACCAAAATTTTTGCCTCCTGAGGAGGTGACACGTGGCGTCTACCATCGGCTAAAGGTATCAGCCAACGGGGGAATGAGTTAACAAAGAGGGACTCACGGCCCGATTAAGACCGATCTCAGTCGCGTAAGAGTGCAGCATGCTTCATACACCATTCGGCCAAAGGCATCAGCTGACAGGAAAAGCGGTCAAAACAAGAAGATTATCGTCTCATCCAGGATAGACTTCGACTGGAGATGAACACCAGACCGCCCCAGTCGAGTGACGAAGAATGCGAAGTCAGAGTCAATTTTCAGCTGCTCGAGTTGAAGAAAGAAAGACTCTGAAATGAAATAGTGCGAGATTTGAGCGCAAATCTCGTAACTGACTCCGGAACGGCAAGCGGCGCCCAGCATTGGAAAGCGTCGAAAATCACGCTTCGGCGCGTCGATAAGGGGATGAACTTGGACGAAAAAATGGCTACTATCCTATTTGAGGAAGTTTGACTCAAAATGAAGTAGTTGAGGAATTTATGATAATTCTCCCCAAATCACGCTGATTATTCAAATCGGCGATTATACGTATGGTTCGGGAGTGTATAAATATCTGAACCATCAAAGAAAAAGATGCCCTACAACCTCGTAAGGCAGTGACCATCCCTGCTTTTTCATATCTTTTACGGCTTTTCTAGATAGATTTTCATACCTATATTTACCGGACTTCCTAGAAATAGGTTTAACTATAATTGGCTACTAGTTCCCCTTGTAACCCTTTCTCAAACAATACAATTCCTAATCGGCTCCTTAGCCGTGTAAAATTTTTGTCTCCGTATCCCGATTCTACTATTCTATGTCGAACTCTCTCTACCTCCATATTCCGATTTGACTAATCTAAGTCGGACTATTGCGAGAGTTTGATTGAGAAAAACCCGACCAAGGGGATCCTTCCTCGTCCCGATCGCTTGAACCATTGGCACGCGGCGGATCACATCTCGAGGGTCACCCCACGGGGCCGTTCGATGATCGAACCCGGTCAACAGTCAGCGCGACATTTTCGGACCCAAAAGAAACAATTTTTTTTTTTAAAAAAAAAAAAAAAATCGTATCAGAGTGTATTACTGGGAGGTTATACGTATCCATCGACACGCAAGCATATCACGTGTCGTATCTATCGGTACACAAGCGTACCCTGTGTCGACATGGAGGCGTGCCCGTGTCATACCGTGCCAGACAATCATCGGCACTCTTCCGTGCCATGGGACTTAAATTCTTAAACTACTATAATTACATTTCTTCTGTTTGGAAGGTTAAAGTTGAAATTTTTATTTGCCAATCATATCACTTTTAAATTATCTTCCATAAATAAAAAATAATCAAACGATTATTTAATTATTAATTTAAAATTTATATTTATATATAATTATATAAGAAAATTATATATTTATATATGATAATTATTAAATTCCTAGCCACTTATGTAATGAGGTTTTTTAAAACAGTTTGGTGAATAAAAAAAAAATTTACACTTTTATTTTTTTTTTGAGGGGCATAGTTTTAATTTGTATTTGAGTGTCATTGTTTCTATTTTTTATTAAATGGCATTGGTTTTTTTTTTTTAATAAAGGTTTTTTTCTTTTTAAAGCATTATTTTTTTTATTTTTTTTTTTAACGGTACTATGTTTTTTTAATGGTGTTTTTTTAGACGACACTTTTATTTTAAATTTCATTGTGTTTTTTTCTTTTTAACGACACGATTGATTTATTTATTTATTTATTTATTTATTTATTTTTCTTTTTTTTACATTTGAACCAACTCCAGTCCAATTGCTGCAGTTAGGCCTAAGTACACCAAACCCAATACAAAAATTCATGATTGTATACATTCTTATCTGCATTGCTGTTAAAAATGTTGCAACCAAATAGTTTCTTTGTACGGTAGTTTCAAGTGTGTTGTACGGCCGAATTAAATGTCCGTATAAAAGAGGGAGTTTTGGTCAAACTGCATGCACCTTATCCTCGAATGAATATAAGAGAAAAGAAAAATAGCCCTATGAGTTTATAAAAAACAAAAGAAAGGTGTCGGATTCAAAAAAAAATTCAAACTAAAGTTATTATGTAAGAACTGTACGGATAAGACAGAATTAGTTATTTTAGGTATCGTTTGATTCGGAAATTAGTGAGAATTAGTAGTATCAGGTACAAGTATAAAGTTGAGTATAAGATAGGATAAATAAAAATAGTGTTTAGTTGGGATATAGGTTAGTACCAGGTATAAGAAAAATAGTATTTATAAGTGGGATAAATAGTTGACTTTTGAGTAAAAAGACGAAAATGCCCTTTTACCTTTTTATGTGTGGGTAAAAATTGGTAAATAAATATTGTATTATAACTTTTTAAATATAATATTTGTAATAAATATAATTTAATTAATTAGATAATATATAAAATTAGTGTTAATTTTTTTTATGTAAAAAATGATTAATTTGATATAAAAATAATAATAAATATTTCTTGTAAGTTATATAATTTAAAAAATTCAATATTTAGTGTTAAATAGTGTTAAAAGTACTGTTAATTATTTTTATTTAATATTAATTTTGTATTATTTAATATTTATTGTACTTATCCATTAATTAATAAATTAAATTGTATATAAATTCAGTGTTAATTATCTAAATTTAATAATAGTTTAATATTATTTTAACATTACAAAAATTTTTCCTGGTAATATATAAAGTTTTAAAAAACCAATAACTAGTGTGAATTAATGTTAAAATTACAGTTAACTTTTTTTATTTTCTAAAATTAATATTAATTATTTATTTTGCATTGGGAACGAGGATGCGGTACGGGGGCGAGGTTTTTTAGCCGGCGGCGACGATAATGCTACAGGAAAGGCCGAGAGGCGACGGCGGCTACGATAATAAAAAGTAATTATTATTTATTTTATTTAAAAAAATAAATAATTAGTTTTAATTAGTGTTAAAATAAAAGTTAATTCAATACAAAAATCTTCATCATCAGCATCATCATCTAAATTACTCAAAATTTAGAAAATATGTATTATTTTACAATAATTATAATATTAGCATTATGTAAAAAGCTATTATGTTTAAAATTCAATACAAAATTTAAAAAAACTAACATTAAATACTAAAAATTAATAATTTTAAAAATACAACTAATTTGCTCAATACACTACTGTACTAACGTAGATAACATCCATATCACGTCATACTAATTTTATACTAACATCATACAAGGGGAACACTAGTTTTTTAATTAACAATCCAATTAAGATTACAGAAAAACAAAATAAACTAATAAACAAGCTGACTAACATTATATTACAACATTATATTACAACATTAATTCTAACTTCTATTATTCCACAACTCCTCCGTAATTTGAGTGCGAATGTCGTCTCCCCGATGTGACTCTGATGTAGTATAAATTGTAGTCGGCACTTCCACTTCATCCTCTGGCGGCTCTGCGTTTTGCGCTTCATTAAAATATCTGTCATTTCCTTGTTGCCGTCGAATAAAATTATGAAGCACACAACACGCCATAGCAATGTGACACTGCACTCTATAAGGAAACGGTGTAGCAATAGTTAAAATTTTAAATCGCTTTTTTAAAATTCCAAAGGTCTTCTCTACCACATTTCTTAATTGGGCGTGCCGATGATTATACAAGTCTTTTGGCAAACGATGTATACGACCACGACTGTTACTATCAAATTGACTCAGATGGTAACGCTCGCCTCTATAAGGTGCCAGAAATTTATCGGTATTCGCGTATCCGGAATCAACGAGATAATATTTTCCTGTATATATAACAGAAGTGTATACAACTTGTAATAAATAAGTTGAACCTATATTTATGAAAAGATATATGACTAATTTCTTCTTAAATGATACCTTCAGGAACAGTAAACCTCCACTTTCACAGGCCCATCTGAGTACCCTCATATCAGCGGCAGATCCTTCCCAACCGGTGCATACATAAAAGAAAATATGATCAAACGAAACCGCGGCCATCATATTTTGAGATGTAAATCCTTTGCGACACCGAAATCGGGGTTGTTTCTCCCTTTTTACAATAACCGGAATATGCGTACCATCCACCGCCCCAATTGCATTCTACAAATGGTAATGTGAAAACAGAGTACATTTATAAATTTAACAAATTGAAATGGACAATTTAGTGGCAATTAAAGAGATTTAGCCTTACCTTGAACGGATGGAAATTGAGATTGTCACTAATTCTTGGATGGACTCCAATATCACTTGGCGGCAGAGTTAAGTATTCATCTTTTAGTTGAATAATAGCTCTTAGAACATTGTTAAAGTGACGACTAATTGTTTCCCCTGAATGTTGAAAAGTCTCAGCGAGGACCCTATTTACAACACCGTGTCCAATACAAAATAGAAAAATCGCTATTTGTTCTTCAACAGTCATATTCCGTGTGCCAATTAAAAGACCCTTTCCAACAAGTTCATCGCGGAGAGCAATGAATGTACTTGTCGTCATTCTAAAATGATTGTACCCCCGTTCTGGATGACCATTCAGTATATCACAAATAAACTGATGCCCAGTAAATGGACGGGTACGACATGGTTGTCTGGTTATTGGACTTATTTCATTTATACAACCTCCGTCAATAAGCATTATTATGAGTTGCACCCAATAGTCATCATCGTCTTCTAATATTGCGAACAAATCGGCATGAAAAGTTGACGAAAATAAACTTCGATACATTGAACCATCCATTATAACTGCAACAACATTTATGGCATTTAGCGAAGGTTGATTGTAGGGAAACAAAGTTCTAATAAATGTATATCATGTAGCACGAATATTCATATGTCTCGATACAACAACAAATTACTACATGAAAATTATTAAAAATATCCTTCCGCAATGAGCATTATTATAAGAAACACCAAAAAGTCATCATCATCATCTAAAATAATCATCATCAATTCAAGAAACCTGGAATTACCTACACTTTCATAAAATGCAGGATCCATAATATCTGCATCGAAATTGCACCAAATTAGCGAAAAATCATGATAAGTAAACATGATGTAATATCTATCAATATGAAATACCAACATTCAAGTTATATATACTTAATTGCAACCAAACTGTCCTACTAAATATTACAAACCGAGTACTAACAGTGCAACTTTTCAAAATACATGTTCGAACGGTTTTCTACTACTAAAAGTTAAGATACATTATGTTACATTGGTTGTATTTACACTACTTAATTAAAACATAGAAAAGATGTCCACTAATAGCCGGGGAAAAAAGGTCGATAGATCAAATTTTCTTTCTCTATTTGGCGTTCCACCCAGTCTTTAGCAAGATCGTCATTCATTGTCATAAAGAGTTGACGATTCTGGGGATCTTTCAAAGCTTCGCCGGCCGCCAAAATCTTAGGATTGTTGAGGCCTTGCATCTGGTATATGCGCATCATACAATACTCGATGACCCTGCTTCAAATGGAGGCGGTAAGAGATATAAACCTTCCAATCTAGGAGCAATTATGTTATCATCCTCACCAGGGGATGATGAGGACGAGCTAACTACAGTGGTGGTGGGCGGCATGACTGAAGAAAAGCTATATCTGCCGCTTGCGGTGGTCTTCTCCGTAAGGAACTCAATATCCTTATAGGGAGGAAATGCTTTATCTCTACATCTGGCATAAGCCGGGTTTTCCTGGAGGTAGGTTAATTATATTAGTCTAACAATAAGAATTATATTCGATTAAAAATTATGTAATCCGAAATGGAATCACATTACCGCGATCACCGCATCCCAGTCAGCACTATCGCCAGGCGTGGGTATATTGAGGTTAAAATCCCATCCCCATCCGCTTTTGTTGACCAACGAATGGTACAACGAGAAAGTGCGCTTCAAGACTTTCAATCTATTTTTCACCTGATCCTTTGTTAGGGTTAAATTATTTCGTCTATTTATTTCTCCAACAATTCTAACCCATGCAAGGGTCATGAATGTTCCATTAACATTATTGCCTAAGGCATGTTCCTCAGACAACAACGCTAACAGACATGCATCCAACGACGCGGTCCAGTTGGGTGTACGCGACCACGCTTGAGAGCGAGATCCACTGGCACCTTGTGGGTTATTCATGTCCCCCTGACTGCTTTGACCGGGAATTACAAGTCTCTTAAAAGGACGCATCTGTAGTTAATGTACGTACTCATTTATATATTTATCATGTTCGAAGCAAACAATATTACAAATGACATATTTAAATAAGTTAAACACATGTAAGGTAAGGGGTCTGTCAAACATATCGAGATTCCAAAAGAAAAATAATTTTTCAAATGCAAATCATAATTGGCATACAAAGTTTGTGATATTGGCATATTTATTAAGATACAAAACAAATTGCACAACATATAATAAATAAAGACATGTATGCTAAGGGGTATGTCAGATAGGAAAATGAAGACTACATAGTTATAATTGCAACACTTCATTGCCATCAACAGTTATCGATATTGACGTCCAATAGGATATGCGATTCAACAGTCAAATTTTGTTGTTTTGTACATAATTGCAAAATGTTTTTATTTTTTTTTGTACACGGGCTCAAGTGGTTGCCAACAAGCGAGGGGGTGCAGTGGATTATACATCCATGCCATCCATCTAATGCCTATGGCAACCGTCATCATCGCCGAAATTAATTTTGTTATGTACACGGGCTCAAGTGGTTTCCAACAAGTAAAGAGTTGCAGTGGATTAAAAATCCATGCCATCCATCTATTGCCTATAGCAACCGTCATCATCGCCGAAATTAATTTTGTTATGTACACGGGCTCAAATGGTTTCCAACAAGCAAGGGGTTGCAGTGGATTTACATCCATGCCATCCATCTATTGCCTATGGCAACCGTCATCATCGCCGATTTTTATAAGAATCATCCGACAATAACATACTGATTCATCATGCGATACCAGCATCACCGCATATTTAGGCACATATTAGATATAGAAGATATATCAATCTCATGTAAACCAACTTGGAGACAACACTGGACAAGCAGAGACAAAGGATTAGGATAGCACCTTTGGCGGGACAGAGAAGAGATCGGGCACAGATCTGGCACAGAGAGAGAGTAGATACAGCACACAGGGCGGGCAAAGCTCAGGCACAGAGGCAGCCGCGGGGTCGAGGCTACAGAGCAAGGAGCGGAGAACTCTGCACAGATCCTCGGCACAGATCGGACAGAAGGGTCGCGGCGGGCAAGATGCAAGGTACAACACAACAGCTCGGGCACAGATCACGCAGAGAGGGGCACAGATCACGCACAGAGGGGCAAATGTTCACGCACAGAGGGGCACAGATCACGCACAGAAGGGGCACAGATCACACACAGAGGGGCACAGATCACACACAGAGGGGCACAGATCACAAACAGAGGGGCATAGATCACGCACCTAGAGGGTGCGCGGCTCACGGCGGCAGAGATCAAGCACCGGCGAGGACGAGGGAGAGGCCACTTTGCTCGCAGCGGCACAGATGGGGCACCGAGGGGCACAGATCACGCACGAGAGGGCGCACAGCTCACGGCGTGCGAGATCAAGCACCGGCGATCTCTGCGGCAAAGATCGGGCGAAGGAGAGGCCGCTTATCAAGCACCGGCACAGATCGGGGACCGCGGGGCACAGATCACGCACGAGAGGGCGCGCGGCTCACGGCGAGCGAGATCAAGCACCGGCGATCTCTGCGGCACAGATCGGGCGAAGGAGAGGCCCGTTATCAAGCACCGGCACAGATAGGGCACCGAGGGGCACAGATCGGGCGAAGGAGAGGCCCCTTATCAAGCACCGGCACAGATAGGGCACCGAGGGGCACAGATCGGGCGAAGGAGAGGGCGCGCGGCTCACAAAGGCACAGATCGGGCGAAGGAGAGGCCCCTTATCAAGCACCGGCACAGATTAGGGCACCGAGGGGCACAGATCGGGCGAAGGAGAGGGCGCGCGGCTCACAAAGGCAGGGATCAAGCACCGGCGAGGACGAAAGAGAAGAGGAGAGATGATAGGGGAGAAGAGGAGTGGGGAAAAGTGATGAGGGTAATAATAGAAGAGAGAGAAAGTGAGTTATTCCAAGGGGGGGGGATCTGTACCAGCTTGTACCGGGACAAAATGGAAAAGGGGGGGATTCCAATTCCCCCCTTGTTCTAAAGTGTTTGGGTACAAAGGGGGGGATATCTCCCTTTGTACCCATACCAAACACTGCCTTAAGAATAAATATAAAATACGAAACTAGTGTAAAAAATATTTAGAATAATTTCAGAAATAAAAGATTTTGTATTTTGTATGATAATTAAAAATAAGAAAAATAAAGAGTATTAGTTATTTTAAATGATCTTTTTACCTTCAAGCTTTATTATGTAATAATAAGGTGAGAGATGGTGCCTTGGGAGACGTGGGAGAGTATTTAAGAAAAAAGCAAGAGGATGATTGGAAAGAGTGAGAACAGTAATTCTCATTTATTCTAGTTGTACTGGAACAAAATTCTCGTAGTTCCTGATGTGTTTGAGAATAAGAGGATATCCTCTTATCCTCAAATAATTTCAATACCAAACGGACCCTAAATTTATAATAAAAATTTAATGTAATTCATTTATTATAAAATTATAATAATCGATATCGAAATTAATACCGAATCAACAATACCTCAGCAAGTTCCATCTTCCCAACATTGAGATCCCAGAATTGTAAGCCCACCCTGCAGGTTTACAAAATTCACATTAGATTTTGGTATTAATAAAAAAATTGACAAACAGAAGAAAACCCTAGCCAGGGATACATTGATAGTAAAAATTACTATCCAAAATAAATTATAGATATATATATCATTACTCATTGTAAAATATTGATAAAAATTACAGAATTTACCTTAATTATAAATTATTTTAATTTGACTATTCAAATTACCTAATTTTTTAATTTAATTTAAATTAGTGAATGATATTTTAATTTTAAAATTTGAATGTGTTATTTTTTTTACAAATTTAATTAATTTATTTTTTATAAATTTATTAACTATAAATTATTAAAATAAATAATTAATTTAAATTTTAAAATTAAAATATTATTAAAAAATTACGTCAATTAAAAAATTAAATAATAAAATTTAAATAATTTATAACTTATATAAATTTTATATATTTTTATCTAAAAAGTTTGGCCTAGGGATGAATTTCTGCTTCGTCCTTCTAGGGAGAAGAACAGGCGGTGGAGGTAGCGTTTTGTGCGGCAGTTACATTACGTCAATTACGTCAGTAATAATTAAATAAATTTTAAAATAAATATAATAAAAATAAATTTTTTATAAATTATAATAAATAAATAAATTACGAAGAAGGTATTGTAGTTGGACGATATGTGAACGTGACTGCCACATGCTGTACTTTTTACTTGCGCGGGGCCCACCAACCCACCGACGGCGAAGGCCACTCGGAACGCGACACGAGGCACCACGCTGGCGCCGTTGTTGTCTCGAGATTCGGGGTATTTTTTTTTTTACTTTTTGTCGAATATCGAGGAAGTTGGGTGATTGTGATTGTGGCCGGCTGTGGTGATGAAATGAGAGCGAACGATCTCGACTCTCGTGGCCCTTCCCAAAAAAAAAAAAAAAAATAACATTGCATGCTTCCCATGTATCCGAACTTGTGTAATGCCGAATGAGACTGGCGCTTGCATTTGCCCTCCTCCTTTGAATAAACATATCAAAGAATAACAGTTGTATTCATATAAAATTTTATTTTTAATATGGTTAAATTACAGAAAATTTTTCTATAATATATCGCTTTTCCATTTTATCTTCTTGTCTTTAAAAAGCCTACATTTTGTCCCCTTGTAATTATGGAATTGTGCATTTATCCCCCGCCGTCAGTTGACCGTGAGTTGACCGTCAATTTTTTAGGTAATATACCGAAAATACCCTTCTCCCCTCCCCTCTCCATTCCCTTTCTCTCTCCTCATCCCCTTTCTCTCTCCTCATATGTGAGGGCATTATCGTCATTTTGCATTATTTTTTAACCCCGTTGCCCCCTAAAAATAATTTTGAAATTACGAGGGGGCAAAATGTAGGCTTTTTAAAGACAGGGGGTAAAGTGAAAAAGCGGTATATTATAGGGGGGTTTTCTGTAATTTAGCCTTTTAATATATTTTTTTTATATGTTCTAATTTTTTTATATATATTCATCTGGTTTATAAATATGGTGAAATTAAAAAATATCGTCATGTGGAAAGAGATACAGTTGTTGAGGTCAAATCTTTCGCCACTTAAGAAAGTGACACGTGGCGTGTACCATCGACTGATAGAAGAGTTAGTCAACGAAGAGGAATCCGCGTCTTGACCAAGA
Organism: Tillandsia fasciculata; assembly: GCA_029168755.2. Classification (NCBI taxonomy): domain Eukaryota; kingdom Viridiplantae; phylum Streptophyta; class Magnoliopsida; order Poales; family Bromeliaceae; genus Tillandsia; species Tillandsia fasciculata. The sequence continues at coordinate 16,133,147 of CM054946.1, read as the reverse complement.
CCTATCTCAGCCGAAGGCAAATATCAAACCGCCTTAGTCGAATGACGGAAAAGGCGAAGTCAGGGTCACTCTCGGCTGCTCGAGCAGCAAAATGAAAGACCATGATAGAAAAGAGTACGAGATTTGGGCGTAAATTTCGTAACTGACCCCGAAATGATAAACGACTCTCAGCATTAGAAAGCGCATGTTGGGGCCAAAAAGTGGCTTGCGCGTGATCGGCCCCTGGGTGACTCTCCAGAGGTGTCGAAGTGCGCCGCGTGCCAATAATTAAGCGATCGGGACGATGAGGGAACTGCTCGATCGACCGGGTTCTCCTCTAGTAACTCTCACAACCGCGACGACGGGTGACAGCCGAAGCAGGTTTATGGAGGTAGAGAGGGATCGTCGGTTTCAACTTAAAATAGCCGAGCCGGGTAAAGAGACAAATGTACGGCTAAGTAGCTGATTGTAACTTTAAAGCACAAGAAAAGGAAATAAAGACACGACCGATGAGTCGGTTTACACTCTAAATACTCGAATAAAAATACAACCGAATAGGCCGATTTACACTTTATATTAAATTGGAGAATGGGATACAAGAAAAAAAGATAGGGATAGAAGGATTACAATTAAGCCTACTACTATGAAAGCAGTAAATGTAAGTATGAAAAGTTAAATTAAGCTACTCCTAGATAAATGAAGAAGTTAGGGTGGTACCGGGCTTACGAGGTTGTCGAACCCCTTTTTCTTCGATGGTTCGGGTATTTATCCACATCCCGAACCATATAATTAGGCGCCGTTTTGAATTGCCGGTGTGATTTGGGGAGAATCATCATAAAATCTTGAACGGCTTCCTTTCGAGTCGAAGCTTCCCTAAAAGAATGATAGCCGCTCTTTCGTCTAGGTCCATCCCCTCATCGTTGCACCGGCACGTAATCTCGCACTCCTTCCTTCCCTAAAAGAATGATGCCGCTTGCCGTTCCGGGTTAGTTGCGAGATTCGCGCCCAAATCTCGCACTCCTTCCTTCCGAAGTCTTCCCTTCTTTGGCTCGATTAACCGAAGGTTGACTCTGACACCGACTTATTGATCGGGTCGGTTTGACATCCCTCTTTGGCCGATGTTGTTCCTGACTGCGGTGATGATCTTCTTTTCAGCTATTTCTCCTATCGGTTGATACCTTCAGGCGGTGATATACATTGCGTGTCGCGTCTTCACGCGACTAAGTTCCGTCCGGATCGGGACGCGGCTCCTTTTTCGGTTGACCCTTTCTTCCGTCGGCTGATGCCTTCAGCCGACAGCGTCGCCTTGTGTTGTACAATTATGCACCTAAGACTCGTCTGAAATAAGACGTGGGTCTTTCCTCTTTCGATTCATCCTTCTATCGGCTGACGCCTTTAGTCGATGGCGGGTGCGACGTGTCATTCCCTTAAGAGGCAAGAAAAAATGGTCTCAACAGCGCCGAAAAACACGCTTCGGTGTGCCGATTAGGGGATAAATATGAATGAAAAATAGCTACTATCCCATTATGGATAATCGATTTAAAAGGAAGTAGTTGAGAGATATGCGATGATTCCACTTAGATCACGCCGATTATCCAAATCGGTGAAATACACGTGGTTCAAATGGGTATAAATAATCGAACTATCGAAGAAAAAGAGGTCCTGCAATCTCGTAAGCCAGTGACCACCCCTATTTTTTCATATCTTTCATACCTGCATTTATTGTTTTCCTAGGTAATTTTCATACCAGCATTTACCGCACTTTCTAGGAGTAGTCTTAACTTGTAATCGGTTCCTGTTTCCCCTCTTCAAAGCAACGCAATTCATTAATCGGCTTTTCGGCTGTGTCAAATCCTTGTCTTCAAATCCCTATTCAGCTCCTCTAAGCCGAACCTTCTCAAGAGTTTGATTGAGAAGAGCCCGGTCGAGCAGATCCCCCTTCGACCCGATCGCTTGATCCCTTTGGCACGCGACGCATCACACTCAGAGGGTCAACCCCAAGGGCCGACGGCCAACGCAACTTTTCGGCCCAAACAATCTTTTTGGCACGTCCGGTGGGACTCTCAGGTAAACTCTTACCATTCTCCTACCGATAAGATGTCAGAAGGCAACAACTTGACTCTCAGGAATAGAGTCGTTCCCAGACATGTGGGGAACGACCAAGCCAGTAGCGCCGGACACGCGGATGACCTGCCACCGACGCTACCAGAGGACCCTAGGACCAGCGGAAGGTCGGCACCCCACGAATTGACCCTATCTCAGTTATTCGGGCAAATGGCCCGAATGCTAGAGACCGTCGAGAGGACTCGACCGTCCCTCGAGAGTAGCAGCCAGGCGCAAGGCGCTTGCTTGGACTCTATGTTGGCAGCGGTAACGGCCTCTAATGAAAATGTGGCTCGGATCGGGCAAGGATTGACCTGAAATGAGCCATACGACGGAGGGTTTGCCTCCACACTACGCAAGCAATTGCCGACATAATCGATTCCAATGACGCTGGCAATGCCGACAGTGTAACCACAAAGAGTTGCACCGCCGGTGGCAACTTACCAAGCGGCGCCACCGCTGGGGGCAGTACAGTTGAAAGTAGCCTCTGTTGAGAAAATAATTTTTTGCCACAGAAGGGAGTGACATGTGGCGTCTACCATCGGTTGAAAGACATCAGCCGACAGGGGTTTGAATCGACAAAGAGGGACTGACGTTTTGATTGAGACTAGCCCCGAGTACGAAGACGTGCAGCACGCAATATGCTATCGGGTGGAGGCACCAGCCGATAGGAGAATCAGCTGAGGGAGAAACGAGTCAATAGAGGGGGACTCATGTCTCGATTAAAGATCGGTCTCAGTCGCATAGGAAAGTAGCTCGTGATGCATGACATAGACTGAAGGTTTCATTCGACAAGAGAAGCAATCGACGAGAAGAGTCGCGCCTCATCCAGAATCAACTGCGGACAAAGAAGGACATCAAACTGTCCCGATCAAATGATGCAAAAGGCAGAGTGAGAGTCAGCGTTCAGTTGTTTTAGCCGAAAAATGGAAGACTCTAAAGAAGGAGTGCGAGATTTGGGCGCGAATCCTGCAACTAGCCCAGAACGGCAAGCAGCGCTCAACATTGGAAAGCGTCGGAAATCATGCTCTGGCGCGACAATAAGGGGTTGAACTTGGACGGAAATCGACAATTATTCTATTTGAGGGATATTTGACTCAAAAGGAAGTAGTTGCTGATTATCTGATAACTTTCCTAATTTTTTGCTGATAATTCAAATCGGCGCCTAATAACGTGGTTCGGGAATGGTATTAATACTCGAAACATCAAAGAAAAAGAAGTCCGGCAACTACGTAAGCCCGGTACCACCCCAGCTTCTTCATATCTATGAGTAGGTTAACTTAAATTTACCGTTTTCCTAGGAGCAAACTTACTTGTAATTTCTATCCCTACCATCTTTCTTGTATCCCATTCTCAAGCAATATAAAGTTTTAATCGGCTCATCAGCCGTGTCATTATATTTGTCTCTTTATATATAAAGCTATCATCGGCTCCTTAACCGTGTCATTATCTTTATACCTGGTTCGGGTACTCTAAGTCAAACCCAGCAATCCCTCTTTACCTCCATAATCTCGATTCGCCTACTCTAAGCCGAACGGTCACGAGAGTTACCAGAGGAGAACCCAGCCGTGCAGATCCCTCCTCGTCCCGATCGCTTGATCTGTTGGCACGCGGCGCATTCGACATCTCTGAGGGTCATTCCCACAGGGCAATCGCGTGCAGTTTTTGCCCCAACAACTTTTTCGGCACGCCCGGTGGGTCGCTCAGGTAATTTTTTACCTATCCTCCTACCGCAAATATGTCAGGAATTCCAAAGCCATATGGAGAGTCGACACTACCGGAGCTGTCTCTATCGAAACTATATGTGCAAGTGGCCCAAATAATGAGGTCTCTCGAAAGGAGAGCCCGAGCTTGGGACGCCAACGCGGTGGCCTCGGATGAAAACTTCGCTCGTTTCGAGCAGTTCTTATCCACTCCGCCGCACCCGATGGCGCCAATGATACTGTCGGCTCAACCACAAAGAGCTGCGCGATCAGTAGCTCTTGTCTACATGGCTCAACCACTCGAAGTAGGCTAAGTGTGATGACCCGGATCTCTACAGAGCTTTTGCAGTGTGTTTGGCAGCTTCTGGAGGCCTAGGTTGTGTGTCGGAGGTGTTTGTGTGCATATCGGACCTCAGGATTGGACCCAATGCAAAATTTGGATTAAGATTACTTAGCTGGGTGCCTTCGACAATTTTTAAAAGTGGAATTGGGCAAAACGGACATCGGATTTGGATTCAACGTGCGAAAACGATGAAAATTGACTATTTACTTGTATTTTTCGGAGGCCGAATGCCCAGACATGGATTTCGAGGCAAGGGGTACTGTTCCGACGGTCGGGGCAGCGCCAGCGGCGATGGGCAGGCGGCGGAGCACGGCGGCATGCCGCTTGGTCAACGGGCTTGGCGTGCACCAGGGCGGGGCCACGCGGCGGCCGCTGGTAGGCCGGTTCACATGCGCTTGGTCCACGCGAGGAGCGGTGCAGGCTCGGTGCAGCATGGGTGGTGTGCCACATGGCAACTTCCCATTGGCGCGGTGTGGACAAGTGGCGGCAGACCATTGGATGGTGCACTGGGCGCGGTCCACGGAGCGGGTGCGGCTGATGCCTCGGGAAGCGTGCGCGGCGTTGGTGCCGGAAGCGCGACATTCGCGCACGTGGGCGCGCAGAAGGAGGCGTTGACACAGGGAGGCGGGCGCGTGGGCGCGGCCACGTGTCTCGAGCGGGTTGGCCGAACCCGCTATTTGCTGTTCGGGGCCACGTGGCGCAACAGGGTGTTTTCGAGCGCTGGTGGTTCGGGGTACATTTTGGGCTGCTGTGCGGTACTATTTGCGCCCGAAATTGTTTCGGGCGCCCGAATGTGGGGACCCATTCGGCATTTCTCGAATTGTTGGGTTTTGGCTGTAAATAGCCCCCTTCCGTAGCTCCTTTGGCCCTTTTTTCGAGCTCCTCTCCCTGTGAGGTCTTTAGCAAAGTTGTTCTAACTTGTGTTCTTCATCTTGTGGTGGATTCCCAGATTTTTTGGAGGCCGCAACATCGGCGTTTTCTGCGACGCGGCGCACTTCGGCGCTCCTTCATTTGTTGCTCCTTCTGTCGCTTTTCAGTGCGCGAGGCCCCCTGGATTACTCCGATGGACTTTTGAGCTGATTTTTGTGACAGTGCGTTCACAAGAGGTACGTCTTTGATTTCTGTGTTGATCACGTCGCCTTATTTTTGGTTTTTGGCATGGTTCCCGAGGTATCTTTTGACCCCTTGTACTGCTACGAGGTATTGGACAGCGGTGAAGTATTATTGGGATTTCTCGACCTACGGGCATCGGAACAAGACGTATGATGACTCGATCGACATCTACGCTTCGAGAGGAACGCACCCATATTTTTATCAAAATTTTTGGAGGTCTTTTCGAAGGTGATGTTTAAGCTTTTTTGGGACTGATTTCTGCAGAAATGTGAGTTGTGAATTGATTGGCGTACCGCGATGTTCTATTTGTATCTTGGCCTACAGGTATCGGAATGAGGATTATAAATACTCGATTTGCATCTACTCATCGCGATGATCGTAACCGTGATTTTTCTAGATTTTTCAGAGGACTGCACGCAGGTAAAAATCCCTTTTTCTGTGCTGGCTTGCATAACGGCAAATGTTGTTTGGGGTATTGATTGTGTTGTTGGCTGTGTTGTTGGTTTGAGCAGAGGCTTGCGCGACCGAGTACCGAGGGTACGGTTTCGGCGGTTTTCGATTGTGGTGATGGCGCATTTCACCGACTTCGGCTTTGCCTGCGGAAAGCGTTTCAGGTGGGTTGCTTCGTCTCCAAAACTGGTGGACGGTTCTCTAATTCTATCTGATAGAATATTTGCATGTTAGTGTACCCATGTATGTGATGGAGAGGTAAGCTTAGTATCGGTAATTATTTGAGAATCACATGAGTAGTATTCCATATTATGTTTTATGAAAATTGCGATAGTGGATGTCATGATGATGATTAATAGAAGCTTATCTAAGGGAAGCATTACATTATGTGATTGATAGCATGCATAATTTAATGTACAACCTATAGGATTGAGATGTAAGCATAAGAATGATATAGTTCATATGGATTGAGGCTTACATGATTTATTGTACATGTTAGGTACCTTCGAGATTTTATATATATTTAATGGCTGTATTCACCTATGCTAGTTGAGAGCATGTTTAGGGAGATGAGGCTAATCTTGATTGATTTTGGTGATCATATCTGTTAATGTTCCCTGCTTATGATTCAGTTTCTTTAAATGCTATTGTTGGAACTTGATGCATGTTTAACCAGACTAGTAGAGAACCTTCATTTGAGCTAGATTCTTTTATGCTTTAGACATCCCACACTTTGTATCTTTTTCTGGACAAAAATTTTCCTCACCTGGGTAGTGGGCCGAGTGGTCAGGTTACTGTGGGACATTGTTGCATTCGTGCCTGGGGGCTGAGTGGAGTCTGATAGCTGAGATTAGACCTGTGCTAGTGTTGTTGGGAGCCGTTTGGGTAGACGGTGGTCCCGGGCCGTCGAGTATCTTCCGGTCAGTGTTGTTGGGAATCGTTCGGGTTGACGGTGGTCCCGGGTCGTGGAGTGTCGTCCGACCAGTTTTGTTAGCCCTGAGTTGTGGGTCGGTCCCGGTTGTGGAGTATCTCCAGCCAGTGTGTTTTGTACCACGAGTTGGTTGAGTTCGTTAGTGTCTCGAGATTCGTGAGAGCTGGTTAGCTGAGTCGTCGAGAGTACTCCGACCGTCGTGCGAGATGTTTGAGGATCCTGAGTCCTTCCGTTCTGAGAGTGAGCGTGGATTTTGACTATAGTCTGCATCAGCCACCTTGAACTTGACAGAGATGCGCGGATACCTTTTTCCTCTGTGGGGTCGCGCCCCTTGAGTGCCCCGTCCGGAGTGGGCCTATTACTTTCGTATCGCGACTTGTCAATGTTGTCCCTCTTGCTGGGCCTTTTTTAGGCAGTCACGGACGTAGTCCTTCTGGCTGGGCCAGTTTTGGCAGTCACGAACGCCCTACGTAAGTCCAGTCCTCCGTGGATGTACTGGCAGTAGGTAGGCGCAGGCTTGACTGGACCCTATGAGGCAGTCAGTTCGATTGGGTCGATTAAGTACCTTGGGTGCAAGTAGTTGCATATCTTTTCATCTGTATCACCCATTGAGCATTTAGATAGAGGCATGGTAGCTGTAGAGTATCTCCAACTTTTCTTGTTCAGATTTTACTGCATTGTTATCTTATGCCTCTAGTAGACTTAGTGGGCAGACCGTCGGGCTTGGTGGCGGTACCCACTGAGAACTACGTGTTGATGTAGTTCTCACACCCGTTGGGGGGGTTCTCCCCCTCCTTTTTCTTCTCCCTCCTTTTTCTTTCCTCTCCTTTGTTTTGCAGAGTCATCTGTGGGAGATGCTGATTCTGCTGTTGCTGTTCGAGGTGAGTGAGTTGCGAGCTAAATCCCTATCTATCATTGGAGAGTAGCTGTACCCCCACATTGGTGATTTGCAGTACAGTCAGTATATTAGTTTTATTTCTGCTTTTGAGAGATTATTGTAGTGAGGATATGACTTGTACTAAGAGCCTGCATACTGATGTATTATTTCAGGTTACCCTCCCTGTTGAGTTCTGAGTTATTGTATCTGAGGATTTTGTATTTGATCATTTTTGGGAGATGGATATCGTATCATTATTTTCAGTTGTACAGTGGTTGGATTTTAGTTTTACTGCACTTGCCTTTACAGCTCAGATATCTGTTTAGCTGTAGTACTTTTTTCCTTGCAGGTTGGACGCTTCGCCTATGCGAGGTTTTCGTATAGACAGCGGATCTGTTGGCGAGCCCGGGTCACAGTTTCGACCCCGGGGCGTGACACTAAGTGCCGATGACGGCACAACTAGTTGGCCTCCACGGGCTACCGCCACCCCAGGCCTGGTCGGCGATTCCGGTATCCCAGGCTAGGCTTGCTAATACAAGCCACCACTTATGCAGGTGCGAACGGCAGCCCCGGCACCTTGAGCCGGGGTCGTCGAAATTCATCGGGCTGGACGATGCGGGCCGCCACCCTCTCCAGTTCAACCGGCGGCCCTGGTACCCTAGGCCGGGAAAGGACTGAGGCAGGGATGACAGCCAGGTCCTCCCGCCGAGACTACCTCAAAGTCAGGCTGGCCGATGTGGGCCGCCACTTCCACTGGTGCAGTCGACAGACCCAGCATCTTCAGAAAGGCCGGCCGCAGTATGAGTTCACATGGAAGAGGTCATCTAGGATACCTCAGGCACGGAGGTTAGGCAGGCGACGAGGTCAGCAGTTAGGCCCCCGTATGCCGCACCAGTGAACACGGTCGGCCCCATAGCAAAGGAGCCGATACAAGGATCCAAATCTCCTGCGGAAAAGGAGTCACCCCAAAACATGTCTCTAGTATGCATCCGATGCAAGGTCGAAATAACATGCAAAGACTAGAACGTCACTGAAATGCACGAGGAGACGAAGAAACAGTTCGCCTTCATCGACCTCGGTGCTGGCACGGATCACGGAGCCCCCCGGCCGAAATCAAGATCGGCCGAAAAATCTGATGAGCAGTCTTCCAGAAAAGAAAAATAAGACTCTCGCATCCAGAGGGTGTTGTGAGAATCCTACGGCCGAAATAGGCCAAGGCCGACCCCTTTCGGCCGGAAGGAACGACGGATCCCACCACAATAGCAGGATTCCCATAATGGTCGGGCCTAAGGATACCCCACAGGCGTTTCGACCATCAGGTCGAGGTGACAGCTTTTCGCACCAAGATCCCACCACGAGAGCAAGACGCTCAACCATGCCCACTCGAGAGAATACTCCGATCGTCCAATCGGTAGTGGTAAAGCCGACGGATGAAGACATTCAGTTTAAATTTAGAGAATCGTCTGCAAGCCCTAGAGGCCGCAATGAGGTGCGACCAAGAAGCATCTATTGGGCAGGGGGAATCCACGAGACCTGTAGACCAGACCCGCGTCAAGACGGCTCGACGTGAGAAATGGCCGCCGAAAGAAGATAAAGAAGCCCTAATTTCGTCTTCGGTCGAAATAGAGGTTGAAGAAAGAAAGACGCAGACCGACATCATGTCGGCTAATAAGAACCCGTACAGAATTTTTTTCGTCCGGGTGACAAAAGAGCAAGTAAGGCTAGGCGAATAATGGCAGACAACGGTTCCCCGACCTAGTTCAAGTGACATATGGGGGGTCGATGAGCGAGGCCACGTCAAGACCTCGAAGAGACGAGCCGGCACAAAAGGCCGGCAGTTCTGGCCGTGACAACGAAGGCCGACAAAATCAGTAGCTGAGGCCACATTCGGGCTTAAAGGGTAAAGCCGGCATCAACACCCCAAGAGGAGAACAACATGGTCTACGCCCTACCGACATCCTTCTAGGCATCAACACCCCAAGAGGAGACACTTTTTCTTGACATGCCTAAGAAAATAAAGAAATGGTTTGCCTCCCCGGACTTCGCCAAGGCGCAGCTCACCACGACCACGAGCCGGACCATTGTTCGGCTGAAGGGTCTAATGAAGAGTCCTCTGAGGAGGAAGACAGAGACGGGGAGCGGGACCAACCTATCCGGAGGGGCCTGCGAGTTTTCTATTGCCAAACAGGGTCGAGGCCACAAGCAGCTGGCCATGACGGGCCAAAGGCCACACCACAGCAGTGGGGCCCCCACCATGGCAATGAGAAGAGCCGGGGGGCACCCAGAAGACTCATCGGCCATCAGGCCGGGGGCAAGGAAGCAAAGGGACAACTTCAACGCCCATATCAGTCGAGGATATAGGAGAGGCTTGGCCCAATGGGGCCGCCGAGGGGCCCAACTAGCCATCCACAATAAGGGCCAAGGCCACTACCTCCCCACTTCGAAGGCACCAAGTCGAGGGCATGGGCTGTGATGACCCGGATCTCCGTGGATGTTAGCAGCTTTGTCAGTGGCTTTTGGATGCCCATTACTGTGTGATGGAGGTGTTTGCGCGCGAAACGGACATGAGAAATGGACTCAATGTGGAAAATTGATTAAACTACCTATTTGAATGCCTTTGTCGAGAGTTAGAGGCATGTACGCGCAAAACGGATGCCAGAATCAGATTCAGCGCGAAAAACCAATCAAAATCGGCTTGGATATATTTTTCTGGATCTGGACGCGCAAAAATCGATAGCGAACAATTTTTACTGTAGCTCGGGTGCATGGGGAGCCATGAACCATGGGGCGCTATGTGGCGTGATGTCATTCGCGTGGTGCGGACGCGGGGCGACACCAGAGAGGCTGGCGCTGCAGGTGTGGTACACGCAGAGCGGCGACCATGGGGTGGGACACGCGTCAGCACGCGGTTGGTCGGAGCGGCACGGGCACGGAGTGGATAAGGCGCTGCCACGTGGCGCGACCTCATTGGCGGAGGCAAATCGCACTGTCGGGCGCTAGTTGGACAGAGCGGGACACATGGCGCCTTTTGATTGGCAGAGCAGTTGACCAAGCGACGGAGCGCGGATGGGCGACACGTGGCTGCGATGGACGGCTCTGGTTGATCCGGGTGCTCGTTAGAGAGGAACTGTGGGAGGTTTCGGGCGCCCGAAAGTATACCCAGAATCCAAAAGCTGGGATTTTTTTAGACTGTAAAAAGGGATCTTCTCATCCATTTTACTGTTTTTGGAATTCTTATTTTTGGGAGCTTCAGCAGAGCACCTCTCCACCTTCTTCCCCTATCCTCTAAGCACCATTGAAGAACTTTGGGGAGCTTTTACATCACCTTCTTTCCCAAGCTTAAAGATCTCTACCATTGTTGTTGTTTTCAGCCAACACAGTCGCATTTCAATGCTAGCCTTCTGCAGAGCTCATTTCTTGGAGTTTTTAGCAGATTTTTGGTTTGAGATCTTCACAAGAGGTAGGCCTACAACTTTGGTATCATCAATCCTCCTGCCAAATATTGAGTTTTCTTAGAGTTTTTATCCCATCTTTGGAGCCTTCGTGCACAGAGTAGAGTTTTGGACAGCATAAAGTAATTATGGATTTTCTCGGTAATTTGTGCATGGATTTTAGAGTTCTTTGGTTTGTTTTGCATATACTCTCGAATAGGAATCCATTAAGACCTATAATTTTTTGATCTCTGTGGAAAATTCTTTATGGATTAGCCTCTATAATTTTTGAAAGTTCATGCTGAAATTTTAAACAATTTCTGGACATCATGTAATGATTGATTAAATTGTTAACTAAGGAGAATTAGAGATGAATTTTTGAGTCTTTGGAGATGCTCATGGGACAGAGGACACCTTAGATTTACTGTTTGGAGCTTCACCTTGAGGTTATTAATGCAGAAATTGCATCCTTTTTATCAATTAAGTGCTTTCTAAAATTCTGGAATTAATCTGCGTAGTGTGCATTGTTCCTGCGATTGCGCCCAATCCGAGAGGAGATTTTGGGCGATTCTTGCATCGTTGGATTCTTAAGAGGCTGAGAATTAAGCACGACAAATTTCAGCAAGATCGGGCATTGGATCGACAAGTTTAAGACGGATTGGATTTTCTCCAAAATCAGCGGGCGACTTTCTAATTCTATCTTGTAGTGGACATGCTTGATAGGATGATGTTTCACTCCTTAGTTATGTTGAATGAAAGATAGAGTTAGTAAATTATTTATTGATTGTGTTGTATGTGAAAATGGTAGAACCATGATTAGCACCCCATCATATGTTTTCATGTATCTAACCAGACTATTAGAAAACTCTCACTTGGGCTAGTTTAATTTATGTTCTAGCATTCCTACACACTCTTGCATGTTTCTCTTGACTTAGAGTTTCTCCTCGCCCGGGTAGTGGGCCGAGTGGTCGGGATAGTGTAGGACGCATTGTGCACTTATGCTTGGGTGCCGAGTGGGGTTTGGTAGATGAGGCTAGCTATGTGCTAGTGTCGGGAGCCGTTTCGGTAGACGGTGGTCTCGGGTCGTCGAGTATTCTCCGATCAGTTTGCCGCCACTTAGTTCGTGGCAGTAGTGAGCTTGTGATAGTAGAACCTTGAACCCAGTATATTTTTGGACACACCTGATTTCAGTAAACCAATATTTTCCTCCCAAATTTTGAAAGGTCGCCGGAGCATGTTCTTATTTGATTTAGGGGAAGGTATTAGCCCTTTGGGGTTTGGAAAATAAAACTTGTTTTTAACTATTTTTTTTAAAGAACTAAAATTCATTAAGGAACTACTTTTGGTCCTCACCCCGAGAGGGTTTGAGTAAAAATGATTTTCAGTAATAAATATCATATTTTCTTATAAACATCCTCACTCGTGAGGGTTCGAGTGATCTGGGTTCTAAGGGCTGTTTACATATTTGGGTCGAGAGTTACGGGAAGCTATTCCTGGAACCTTTTCTTGTTTGATTGGGTTGTAGGCGCCAGTCTCCCGAAATTTTCGGACCCTTCGTTGTTTTCGGCTGTTGAGTATCTCCGGCTAGTCAGTTTAGTGTGGTGAGTTGGGTGTTATGTTTTGCGTGCCGTTTGGGTTGTCGGTGGTCCCGGCTGTTGAGTACCTCCGGCCAGTGTGTTAGTGTTGTGAGTTGAGTTTTATCGATCCAATTGATCATGGATTTGGACTATAGCCTGCATGAGCCATATTGAGCTCGATTAGCTCGACAGAGATGCGCGGATACTTCCTCGGTGGGGTCGCTCCCCTCGAGTGCCGCTCCGGAGCTAGGCCTGTTACTTTGCTATCGCAACTTGTCGACGCAGTCCTTGTTGAACACCCTACGTAATTCCAGTCCTTCGTGGATGTAATGGTAATAGGTGGGCGCAGGTTTCACTGGTTCGCCCTATGTAATTTCAGTCCTCCGTGGATGTAATGGTAGTAGATGAACGCAGATTTGACTGGACCCTATGTGACAGTCATTATGATTGGGTCGATTGGGCACCTAGAGTTAAAGTGGTTGCATATTATCATCTGTATCACCCATTGAGCATTGTAGATAGAGGCATGATAGCTGTAAATTTCTTTCCAGCTTATTTTTTCATTATTACAGTTTTTCTGTTATCTTATGTCTCTAGTAGACTTAATGGGCAGACCGTTGGGCTTGGAGACGGTATCCATAGAGAATTACTAATTGATATAGTTCTCACACCCTCTGTTGTTGACAGTTTTGTAGAGGCTTTTCCTTCCGTCCCTACTCTAGCTGGCTCGACGGATCGAGGACAGGGAGTCGCGAGATAGATCCCTACCAGTGTAGTTTATTTTGGTGAGATAGATGTACATCCCAGATTGTGGGATTTTACTGTACACTGATATATTTATTATTTTAGTTTACCTTCCTTTTTGAACTCATAGATGTTGTATAGGAGAATTTTTATTTGTACTATTCTAGTGGATCAGATTATGTATTATTATTTTTGGAAGTTTGACTTTGTATCTCTATTTCAGTTGTACAGTGGTTTGAATTTTTACTTTACAGCAGTTTATTTCTTGCTCTGATATCTGTATAGCTGTACTACTATCTTTTACAGATTAGACGCTTCTCCTTTGCGGGATTTCTCGTATAGGTGGCGAATCTATTGGCTAGCACGGGTCGCAGTTTCAACCCCGAAGCGCGACATGGGCGATCCCTCGTGTTAGGGATTTTGTATTGGCGTATTTCGTGAAGTGGTATAAGTCTTGAAGATTGAAGATGAAGAATTGTGGATCAACTACATCAATCTCAAGAAGAATGCATTCGGAATGATCAGCTACGTTTAACTAAATAATTTTAGTGATCCGAATACATTTGAGTAGTTTAGAAACACTTGGATAAGTTTTCAGTGCATAAAAATCAAAAACTGGACAAGTTGGATGTTCAGGATCCGGATCAGACCAATCTAGTTCGGACCCCGAACATAGTTTAGTTCATGAGGAATTCCAGTCCGGACCTCCCATGTTTCAGTCCGGACCCCGAACTATGTGTTGGATGAAATCGTATGAACAGTCCGGATCAAGAAATTCCAGTCCGGACCCCGAACTATTTTTTCAGGAAAATTGCTGAAAAAAGACGACAGTCCGGATCAGCCAAATCCAGTCCGGACCGCCGTGCGGGAAAAATTCTGTTAAGTCAATTTTTGATTCTTATCTCTTTCCAAAGGTTTCTAACCTATAAATAAACCCTAATTTCATCTTTTAGGGTTAATTGATTTAATCGATTTAATCGAAAAATCGATCGGGAAAAATAATAGAAAAAATTCACAAATATAGAGAAGAAAAGAAAACACGATTAAATTCATGTTTCTTCATCTATATTGTTCGATTTGATTCTAGGGTTTTCAAACTCCTATTTTTCGTAGAATCAAATTGAAGAATACTTAGATGGTACTTCCTTATCTATCTTTGATCTAAGTATTCGGAGGATCATCACCAAACAAAACAACGATCTATCAAAAATCGGCGCGAGGATTCGCGTGGCCTTGTGGATTCAAGGTGTGACCGCTCTCGTGGATTCGGAGCGAGGCGCGTTCGAGTGATCGAGGCATGCCGTATTGGTGAAGACCGTGGATACGGTTGGACGTCGTTGATTCGACGTTGGATGCAAATCGTGGATTCGAGACACGTTATGGAGCGAGCGGAGAAGATCAACTAGGAGCGTATGGAAAATGTTGAGTCGTAGGTTTACGGTAAATCACCTTGTACATGTTTTAATTCTAGTGGATTTCACCGTGTTATCGGTCCCGTAGTTTTTTACTCATGTGACGGAGTTTTCCACGTAAATCTTGCGTACTTTATTTATTTTTCGCATTGGGTTATTTTTTATGCAACGATTTGGTGTGTTTATTGTTTACACCTATTCACCCCCCCTCTAGATAGTTTTTCCCCTATTCAGATCCATATAATCCATAACCCACACCGCGATCCCAGACGCCGAGGTTTCCCTGGCTCACCGAAAGGGAAGTCGATGCCCTGGGCATCCGGGTGGTAAAGGAACTCCGGATCCAACCATGGCCCAGGCCATGGTAAAGAAAGGAGAGATCCTCAGAGAACATCGAGGAACGGTGGACCTACCGACAGATGTGCCAGCCAAACAATGGTTCACCTCAAGGGGGCCGGTTCGCTGGCATGGGCTAGTCATGACGAAGACCTAGAAGTGTCGGTAGCAACGGATGCAAGCCGATACAAGGAACGAGATCGCAGCGGCCCAAAGGCCGCGACCGTACCTGACATAGGAACGATACACGCATCGGCTACCGGCGGCGCCGATGAGACACGATCACGGATCAGGGGGATCTGCTGCCCCATCTAGAGCAAGGCCATCGGCGCCCAAGCCCGTGATGGCCAAATTGGAAGATGAGGACGTCCGGCAGGAATTGGACGCCCAATTGAAGGTTCTGGAAGCCGCGATGAGGCGCGACCTCGAGGCGCCCGACGAGTGTAGAACGGAGGCCAAGGTGCCCGCCAAGCGGGATCTCGGCAAGTTGGCCAGACGCTAGAGATAGCCACCAAGGGATTATGAGAAAGGATCCTGTTGGGGCCAAAAAGTGGCTGCGTGCGATCGGCCCCTGGGAGTGACCCTCAGAGATGTCGAATGCACCGCGTGCCAACAAATCAAGCGATCGGGCCGAGGAGGGATCTGCTCAGCCAGGTTCTCCTCTGGTAACTCTCGCGACCGTTCGGCTTAGAGTAGCCGAATCGAAATTATGGAGGTAAAGAGGGATTGCTGGGTTCGGCTTAGAGTAGCCGAATCGGGTAAAGAGACAAAAATAATAGCACGACTGATGAGCCGATTGAAACTTTATATTACTTGAGAAGGGGATACAAGGAAGAAGAAAGGAATAGAAATTACAATTAAGCCTACTCTTAGAAAAGCAGTAAAGGAAAGCGGTAAAATTTAAGTTAACCTACTCCTAGATATGAAGAAGCTGAGGTGGTACCGGGCTTACGAGGTTGCCGGACTCCATTTTCTTTGATGGTTTGGGTATTTATACAGGTACTGAACCATATTATTAGGCGCCGATTTGGAATAATCGGCATAATTTTAAGGAAGTTATCGAATATTCGGCGACTAGCGACTTCCTTTTGAGTCAAATATCCCTCAAATCAGATAGTCGTCAATTTTCGTCCAAATTCATTCCCTTAGTCATCGCGGCAGAACGTGATCCTCTGCGCTTTCCAATGTTGGACGCTGCTTGCCGTTCTAGGCTAGTTGTGGGATTCGCGCCTAAATCTCGCACTCCATCTTCTTTAGAGTCTTCCCTTATTCGGCTCAAGCAGCCGAACGCTGACTCTGACTCCGCCTTCTGCGTCATTTGACTGGGACAATTTGATGTCCTTCCTTGTCCGAAGTCGATCTTGGATGAGGCGCGACTCTTCTCGTCGACTGCTTCTCTTGTTGGATGATACCTTCAGCCGATGGCAGGCATCACGAGCTGCTTTCCTGTGCGACTGAGATCGGTCTTTAATCGAGACATGAGTCCCCTTTTGTTGATTCGTTTCTCCCTTGGTTGATTCTCCTGTCGGCTGGTGCCTCCACCCGATAGTATATCACGTGCTGCATGCCTCTGTACTCGGGGCTAGTCTTAATCGAGACGCGAGTCCCTCTTTGTCAATTCAAACCTCTGTTGGCTGATGTCTTTCAACCGATAGTTGACGTCACGTGTCACTCCCTCATGTAACAGAAAATTCTGGTCTCAACATGCCCTTTCAAATATGTCTCTCTAAAAGTCTCAACCGTTAAAATAATACAAAAATACCTGAAATGGTAAAAAGATAAATTTATCTCACTAACTAACCAAGGTTTAGTATTTAATTTATTGTTAATTATATATTTCTAACGAACCTTGACAATATGGACATATATGAACAACTTTGAACTTTTGAATGGATAAATATGACAAGTTGAACTTTGTACAGATATATCTGTTATTCGATATGTTTATAGGGAGCTGTATGAAATTAACCTTTTTTTTATATCGTGACAACTGCTAGCCATGTATTAAAACATAAATATAACTAGTAAATGTACCCACATATTACGACGAATAGATATTATTGAATCAACCAAATTTAGTAAAAAAAAAAAAAAAAAAAAAAAAAAAAAAAAAAAAAAAAAAAAAAAATTGATGAAATAAAAATTCAATCATGCATCAGAGACATCATAAAGTAACAAGTCCCTTCCAGACTACTCAAATATATAATAAAAATCAAAAAAAAATTTCGGCAAACATCACGATCATGTCAAAAATCATATCGAACAAAGGATTTACATATAAAAATATAGAAATCGAATGTATAGTATGAGATCGAGGGGATCGGAAGAGGAATCAACAGGAGACGTAGTGTTGGATTTAATTTTTTCCTATATGTCGGCTAACATGTAAATTTATAATTATATTATGGGCTATCTAATTTAATAGGAACATTAAGTGATCTAATATGAGCTCTAGAGACATCTATTGGGTATAGGCTCTTAATGTGTAAAAATTCAGTACAAGTCAATTAGGATTTATGGGACCCTAATTAGACGTAGTATATAAGAAACATAATAGGGTTGTGGTCCCCCGAGTCGGATTCTTGACGTCATTTGCTCTGCCCCATTCAAAACAAATTAATTAGACAACGAATCTAGACTTAGGAGTATTCAATCCGAAGAAATTTTAGTGTCGGTGTTTGAGAGACGTTAAGAACTGAGAACGAATTTCATCAGGGATGAATTTCGATAAACATTTATAATATTTTTAAATAGATTAACGATTATTTAATAATTTATATGTGTTTTTTGGAATATTTTGCATTTATTTCTATAAGAATCTAACACGTAGAACTCGACGACGTTGAAGGTGTGATTGGAGATCGCGCGACGAAGTTAGAGGTGTCGAGGGTGAGCACCGAAGAGTACTTCGCCTTCTTCGCCGATGTTAGTATTAGATTCGGCATTTAATGTTAAATTTGATATTTAATTAACATAATAATAAAGTGATTGAGTGAGCGAAAAAAAAAAAAAAAATAATAGAGAAAGTGAAAGAGGTGAAGAATAGAACCATGTTAAATAAAAAATAATATCCTCACGTCTCTTCGTTTTTCTTCGAAATTTATAACTTATGGATTCTAAATTTTCTAAACGTATAGTAGAATATAAAATGGGAAAGATGATAGGACGTACAGTAAAACAGAAAAGGTGGAGCTGAGAGGATACCATCAAATATATATATAGTAGAGTTTATATATACTTTTAAAAGCACAAGCTAATTTATATTTGTAAATTTTTTATTATTTGATTTGTATTGAAATTTGTGTTATTATAAAGTCAAATAAAAAGAGAGAAAAAAAATAAAAAATATATATCCCAATACAAATCTAATGGTAAAATATTTACAAACATAAATAAATTTTTATTTTTAAAAACATATAAGCTCACTCTATATGTATATAAACTTTGAGGGTCCGCTACCTTAGCTTATATATTAAAAATTACTTGGTATTTAATAGATTTCGTTTATTGAATAACAACGGATCATTGATGCCAAAAGTAATATGACACATATTTTATGACAAATTAATATAATAGTAAATAAGCTATTAAATAATTGTTATATTAACATCATAATATTACATAATTAATTAAATAAGATGCTATACAAACATTGAAATTTGAGGACAAGAATGGATGCTTAGAATTAATTAAAATTTTTAGTAAATTTGTTTTACCATAAATTTGAATTATAAAATTCCTACCGAAAGCTGGCCCGTTACTATCGGCTCCCTACGTCATTCTTAAATGATGTCAATGTTTCAGCATAAATTGGACTGGAATACCTATCAACATCAAACTGATTTGGTTGCGACAAATTTATTTATGATAATTGAATTTTCAAATTGACAACCGATGTGGTTGAAAACGACGAAAGTATTTAAAAAATAAATTTTAAATTTTGTTGACACCGAAAGTATAATCAAAGAGTTATAAAATTTATAATTTTAATGATAAATATGAGACATTTACTCGTTTAACGGTGTTAAAAAAAAAATTAAATCAATTAAATTTTAATTAAAAAATTTATAAATTATTTTAAATAAAATTTATACTCTCGATTTTGAATACAAGACTCTTATCATCACTTTTCGAAGGATATTTATTTTCAATCATTTATTTTTGTGTCTATTTGATGGATAAAAAAAAAATATCGAAAGAATATAAAATTTGATTTTTAAATAGTTTATATGGTTTATATCATATTTAACGGTATCGATTGTTATTTTAAAAACTCTATCATAAAAACTAAATCGGTAAAAATAAAATCTGTTTAATACTGATAGTATTATGATCTAGCATTATAATAAAAAAAAGGAATAATTGTCTGTATAACCCTGAAATCTGAAAAAATATCTGATTTACCCCTCTTATTTTTTTCTTTCCAATATACCCTTCATACGTTCCACCGTTATTAAAAATACCCCTACCATTTCCCTTTGTTAAGTTAACTAGGGTTAAACTAGAGTTAAATAATAATCGGAGTTGAAAACTATCAGATATACCTATTTTGCTCGGGTTTAGGGTTTAGGGTTTAGGGTTTAGGATTTTTTAGGGTTGTAGGGTTTAGGGTTTAGGGTTTATGATTTTTTAGGGTTCTAGGGTTTAGGGTTTAGGGTTTTAGGGTTTAGGGTTTAGGGTTTTTTAGGGTTTTAGGGTTTTGGGTTTTAGGGTTTAGGGTTTAGAGTTTAGGGTTTTAGGGTTTAGGGTTTTAGGGTTTTAGGGTTTAGGATTTAGGGTTTAGGGTATATTTGAAAGGGCAAAATAGTAATTACACACTGATAACGGCAGTTTCAAACGGTACACTAACAGAGTTTAACTTCAGGGGTATTTTGGAAAGAAGTTGGAACGTAAGAAGGGTAGTTTTAATATTAGCCTTCTAAGAGAGGTAAATCTGAAAACAGAAAAATTTGTAGGGATATATAGAAAATTGCCCCTAAAAAAAAATTAATTGGCTAGCACACCTATTTATAAAGTGTTACATTTTGGAAGGATCTAAAGTGGTTACCTATCAATAAGATAATAAATTTTAAAATTTATTGTTTAAGATCTTGTTTTGTATTATTCTTTATATTTGGGTTCTTAAAATACAATTATATACAATGGAAAATATATAAGATGATGGTCAATTCAACACCTATTTATCTGCTGGGTTTATATAGCAATAAAACATACAAATATGATAGTTCTTTCTTATTAAAATTTTAAAGAAAACATTATTTGGTATCTAACAATACATGAAGTAACACAAATTAGCTCAATACAACAGAAGACAATCTATTTATTAATATATTATTGAGACCAAAAAATTGTCATATGGTAAGAATCAAGAGGTAGGATTAATGTGAATGAACCGTTTTAACCGAATCAAAAAATTACACGTGGTGATGAAAATCGAAGAAGTCGGTCATTAGGGTCAAGCGACTTGTGCATACCGAGAAATAACGCATCATGAGCCGTAGAAGGCCTTCGGAACTCTAACGAATAATAGGCGGGAATCGGCCGTATTTAAAACACAATATCGGTCAACTGATTTAGTAGTCGATTGAAAATGAGAATCGAAACCAAATCTAAATGAGTACATAACGCCCGGGAGCAAGTGGGCGTAATCATATAGCGTGGAGTTCACAGCCAATACGATCCTGGCCCCAAAATACTCCACTAATTGCGGCCAAGGATCCCGGCATTGTCCGAAGTAGCGAGAGATTTTCGAAAGTAACGTGGCCGAATAATACGCCATTATTCCATGATGGAGAGGGATTTTCGGAAGAAACGTTATCGAATGATATGTCATTATCCAAAATAGCGAATAAATTTAAGAAAATTCGCACCGATATAAATAGGTGAATTCTCCTCTAAAAAAAATATTCTGTAATCCTATAAGTTAGAGACGACTGTTTTTACATTTCAATTCAATTTCCGCATCTATAGCTTTCGTCACAGCATTCCTAGCACAATTTCTAGCTTTTCTAGGAGTAATTCTAGTATGTAGCTAATTCCCGAATTCTTGCAGCCCTTTCCACTCAACGCTCTGCAATACAGTTTGATTTGGCTCGTTCGGACAAGTCCATTTTCTAAAATAATTTCAAAGTTCTTTATTGAGAGTTTGTTCGGCTCTTCTAAACCAAACTCGGTTTCGTGTTTGATTGAAAAGAGTCCGATTGAGCAGATCTCTACTTAATCCGATTCTAATGCAATTTTCAGCTTTTCTAGGAATAGTTCTAGTATGTAGCTAATTCTCAAATCCTTACAACCCTTTCCGCTCAACACTAAGCAATACAGTTTGATTCGGCTCGTTCGGTCGACTTCAGTCCCGAAAGTTTTTTGAAATTTCTAGTTGAGAGTTAGTTTGGCTCCTCTAGGCCAAACTCGGTTCCGTATTTGATTGAGAAGAGTCCGATTGAACAGATTTCTTCTCAATGCGCATTTCAGATGATCAAAACAAGAATCGATCGTTGATCAGGCGTGATCAACAGTCCCACTTTGATTTCGTTCCAACACATATTTAATTCAATAGATTTTTATCCGAGTACCCAAATAAAGCCCGATATTAAAGTAGTTTAAAAATGAATAATATAGAAAAAAATTCAAAAATAAAATTCGGTGATTTGGATTCTGATTTTTATGGTGCACGAGCATAAAGAAATTTCACAGCATTGAGGCGGAAGCGGTAGGGATGTAAATGGATTCGGATGGATGGAACTTTCGCTCCGATCCGCTCCAATAAGACTATAATATATAATTTATCTCAAATTTACTATTATTCGTTAAAGTTGTATTTGATTCGGATATAAATAAAAATAACTTATTTCTGGTATAAATATAATTTTTGAAATAAATTTAAATAAAAACTATTTTACGTTTTAATAAAAATTAAATTATTTCTAAGAATAACAAAAATAATGTTTGGATTATGAGATGGGAATAATAAAAATAAAATTAATTATAATTTTAAAATAATAATATTTTATCTAATTAATAAATATAAAAATATTAATTAAATAATAATTTAACTTATTTAATTTGCCACTGCCATATAATCTTTAATATCAATTAATGTAATAATTAACAATAAATATTATTAATTAATAATTTAATTAACTATAAATAATTTAATAAATTAATTAGTTTAATAGTTAAATAATTAGTTAATAAAATAATTAAATTAGTCAAAATATTAAATTAATTAAAAATTTAATATAATGATTAAATTATATTTATTTTAATTAAATTTATTCTCAAATAAGAATAAATTTATTCTCAAGAAAAATATGGAACGGTGATTTTAAATTTACACCAGATTGTTTTATAAAGATATGTATATATATATATATATTCGATAATCAAGTGCGTTTGAAAAGTAAGATGAAACAAAATTTTATTTGAAAAGTAAGATGAAACAAAATTTTATTTCAAATTTTATTTTCTAGTCCTGCTAAGAAAATAAAATGAAAGGTGAAACGACTAAAAATAATAAAAAACTAGTGTAGGAATCCGCGCGATGCGGCGGGTAGAAACTATAATAAAAATTTATAAATTAAGTAAATAAATAAAAATATAAAAATAAAAGAAAAAAATAACTATAAATTTTGAAAGTAAAAAAATAAAATTTAAAGGACTTTGTAACAACAGTAGAAAAGAACTATGTAGCATGTGCACGATACTCATATCTGAAAACTTCAAGCCTTCTCCTCACCCCACCATCGCCTTGATCCATGGCACCGCCATTGATGTCGTTGCCTCCAAGATCCTCATTCTCCATCACTACTAATCCCACTCCAATTCCTTCGCGCCTCTTTCTTTATTGGCATGCGATCTAATCCCCCCATTCCAACTCCTTTGCGCCTCTTCTTCTATTGGCATGCGATCTAATCCCTACCGCTACAGACCCTGTGCTCTCGTGCGCCGCACTCGTCTCACCAGCCAAAGGTTTTTCATTGATGGCAGTGGGGATGGGCTCGATGACTCATTTTCTACCGACGGCGACGATGGCCCCTCTAGCAACGGTGGATGAGACGATGTATTAAAAAAGATAAGGTAGAGAAATTGACGTTGGATTAGAGTTTAGAAAATTTTTTGTGATTATAATTGAAGGTGGATGAACGCATTAATTGAAACAATCTTTTGGCTTTAGCCAATCTCACTATTTATAGACTATCCGCTACAATTTTGTGAATTGTTCATGACCTTTGGCATTCATTGGAAGTTTTGAAGGCATTAATGACAGTGGTTATAAGTTTTTTTTATCTCTCACAAAAGGTGTTGGACGAGTTTGGATTAGAATTAAGAGAATTTATAGTAATTCTAATTAAATATAGGTGGATATATTAATTGAAACGATAAATGAAAAAGAATAGAGAACATGCAAGGAAGGCGAAGGGGCACCAAAAAAAATTTTCAGTTATTAAAGTTGGACTCATTCCCTCAAAATATGGAATGAATGCCATGTCAGCTTAAAGATTGAGAATTCATATATTTGTATAGATGCTACATATACATTCCAAATGGGATGTACATTTTACGTCCTATTCATTCTAGAATGAAATAAATTTTACTCGTCATTTCGAAATGATGAATGAGTAAACACCCATCTTAGGATGGGCTAGGTGTAGGTTGTACACCCCATTCGGGGTGTACATGTAGCATAGCTGAAAAATAATTTATCTCAAATTCGTTCGGAATCTATTTCGGATCGAAACGAAACGGGACGAATCCGCCCCGTTTGGAGGGAGGGGCGGGTGGGTGCGGTCACGGTCATTTCGCCATCACGGCCTCGAAGAGCGCAACGCTGCACGGAGCGCACCACCAAAAAGAGAAGGTGGGGGTGAGTGGTGGTGCGCGTGTGGTCTGGCGTCGGATGTGCGCTCTGGTCCTCCGCCTCGGGATGCACGCCATCCCCACCAGCTCGGAACTAATGCTTAAATATAGTTTTATTTGAAAATAAATAAATAAATTACTATCTAACTTTTTCTTTTAAAAATATTTTTAATTTAGTCTTATTAAAATAATTAAAAATATATATAATAAAATTAATATTTTACTAAAAAGAGAAATAAAAGAGAAAATATTATTATTTTTTAAAAAAAAATTATAATTTTTATATTATTTTTCGTTTGAGATAAAAAAAATATTTTACATTAATGTTAAGTATCTGTATAAAAAATATATGTTATAAATAATATTATTAACTAATAAATAAAATAATATGAATAAATTTAATATTACATATTTAATCTCGATTAGAGTATTTTCGATTATTATTATATTATTTTTATTTATAAATAATATATAATTATATTAACTTTATATTATATATTTTTTAGTTATGTCAATAACCATATTCAGTATATAGTTAGAATCAAAATAATTATTAAAATAATAAAATTATTATTATTATTAAACAATTATTTTATTTCCGTTTCGATATTAATCTTACTAATCATTCAAATGAAACTAAATTAAAAATATTAAAAAAATTAATTAATTAATTTCGGCCTCAAACGGAAAAGCGCGGGCTCAACCAACGACCGAGGCCTACTGTTCTATATTTTTCCGACGGTTTGGAGCAAATTTTAAATAGATTAATTTTTATTTTACTTTCTTTTTTTTTTTTCTTTTTTTTGTTGTTCGAACTTACTATTTGGTTCAGAGTGATTCGGAATGAATGCAAATTTTGGACGGATTAGAACGTATCAAGAGGAGTAGGTTTTTCGCCTATCACTCTATTTTTTTTTCTCTCTAGCTCGGAGAGTGTTCCTTGTGTCCGAACAAGTATCTGTTGTAACATTTGCACCATATGGGATATATATATATATATATATATATATATATATATATATATATATATATATATATAATTAGGTTAGAATAGTATCGATGGCATTAAGTCAGGTGCTATCAAGTTTTTAGCCGTTGGATGAAAAAATATGCAGTTGGAATTATAGTGGGCCCCTAGGGTTTACTACTAGGTGGTTGGTTGAATAGTAAAAATCTTAGGGAACCACTATAATCCCAACCGCATATCTTTTCATCCAACGGCTGTTAGCACCAATTCTTTGGTGCTATCGATAGTATTCTAGCCGGACTCTATATATATATATATATATATATATATATATATATATATATATATATATATATATATATATATATAGTTGGGCTGGAATGCTATTGATAGCACCAGGCCAACTTTGCCACCCATTTTGTAGCTATTGGATCGCATTGAGATCCGTGGAGGCTCTTTAATGAAAAAAAGAGAAAAAAAAATAAAAAGAAAAAGTAAAAAGTAAAAAAGCATTTCTTTTTAATTAAAAGACTTGCACGAATCTCAATGCAATCCAATGGTTACAAAATGGGTGGCAAAGTTGGGCTGGTGCTATCAATAGCATTTCAGCACAACTATATATATATATATATATATATATATATATATATATATATATATATATATATATATATATATATATATAGTCCGGCTAGAATATATATATATATTGAGTCCGGCTAGAATACTATCGATAGTACCAAGCAATTGGTACTTGGATGAAAAAATATGCGGTTGAAATTATAGTGGTCTTCTAAAATTTTTACTATTCAACCAACCACCTAATAAACCCTAGAGGACCACTATCATCTTAACCACTCATTTTTTAATCCAAAGACTAAAAACTTGATAGCACCAATGACTTGGTGCTATCGATAGTATTCTAGTCTAATTGTATATATATATATATATATATATATATATATATATATATATATATATATATATATATATATAAATTAATCTTAGGGTCATTTGGTTATATATGATTATAGTTGTACATAGTTAGCTTAGTTTAGATTTAAACACTCAATCCATTTGAATTTAAGGTACTGTTGCACGCTTTTATAACCGCACTATAATTACAAATGTATATAATCTTACTTCATGTATTTGGTTTATTATAATTAAATCTATCTGTTACTGTAAAAACTACACAGTAAAATTCAAATAGTGCAGTTAAAATTACATTCAAATCGACTGTAGTTTCAACGACAGCAATCGATAAAAAATAAAATCACCCACTAATTAACAATAATAAGTAAATAAATAAATAGCCAAATAAATAGATAATTAAAATATATTTACTTGTATATAAATAAATAAAAATATATGTAAATAAATAAGTACTAATAAAAATGTTAAAACAATACAAGCTTTGGCTGAAAAAATTAAATTATCTTTAAAATTAGTTTTATTTAAAATATAAAAATTACTTTTATTTTTGAATTTTTATAGAATGTGATTGTGTATGTTAACTTAATAAATTTTTAATAATTATAATTAATAAATTTGATAAAAAAAAATAAGAGAATCATAAAAAAAAAAAAAAAAAAATTATGTTTGATTTATATATTAAATTTAATAGATTGAAAATTTTAAATTATGTCTATTGATTAGTTAAAAATTTATTGAAAAATGTAAAATATTATACATATCCACTTATTTATTTATAAATAGTAAATTTAAATGATTAATAAAATTATAAAATTATAGTTGGCACACCCGTGAAATAAATAAATAAATAAATAAAGCTTAATGTCTTTATCTAAAATGTGGCATGGTTCATAAATACATATAAGAAACCGTTGCAACTATATAAAACCAAACATACTAGACATAGTTACCACTACAATATTTACAATTACACATATTTTTAAATATACTATTTTTATAATTACATTCAGTAAAACGACCCCTAATTATTCTAATTAAAACTGTGCAAAAGGATTCAACTAGAGTAGTTAGAATTACATCCAGGTCGGCAATAATTTCAATTGCAATAATTACTGAGCAAAGTTTAACAGAAGATAATTATTTCTCTAGTAATTTTTTAAACTATATTGTCTGTGATCACGAATGTCTCATTTCGCATAGTTGGTCCTTTCGAGTTTTCGTGGAATAATATTTATAATTCAGATTAATATTTGTATATGAGTATATGGGTATTAAGTATTGCAGATTTATGATTTTTAATATATGCAAGAATCTATTGTTAATTATCTCCGTAAAATTATTACACCTTCGATTAAGAGATCTTTATGAGGATAGAATGAATCGTATACTAATAATTAACTAAATTCTAAATATATGGGTTAGAATTAAGTTGGATTTTGAAGTTGATTAGGTTCTGGGCATATATTAAGAAGATAATCGATATTAAACTCTAAGTATATGTATTAAAATCTAATTAGATTTAATCGGCACTAAGTATATGTTTTAGAGCCTTATTACATTTGGTTTCATGTCAGTTGTATGTTCCATGGTGAAGTTATAACCAAACCCCAAGTATATGTATTTAAGGTGAGTCGGATTTAATGATTTCGAAAGGTCGAAAGTGGCTAATTCCTAAGTGTATGTGTCATGATTAGCCGAATTTGATATATTTTTCATTCTAATTATAAGTGCTACAGTGAGAATTTGATTAAACCCTAAATATGTATTAATATTCCTTCATAAACAAACTATGTTTTGAATATTAAAAAATATAAGTTTATTTTATTTTATTTTGTCTGGAGAAACAATCAAAATTGTTATGCATAACTGACCCTGAGGTGAGTTAATATTCCGTCATAGGCAAAATATAATTTTGGTATTGAAAATATGAATTTATTTTGATTTATTTTGTCTTTAGAAGTAATCGAAATTGTTGCGCATATTCGATCCTAAGGTGAGTTAGTATTTCGTTATAGACAAAATATGTTTTAATAACACTTTAGCGCCCATACGGATTTTCATCCGGTATATTCTCCTAATTTTTGCCAGTGAGCTCGAATCATATTTTCTCCAAATTTATTTTGATTTATTTTGTATCGAGAAATAATCGAAATTACCATACATAACCGACCTTAAGATGTATTAGAATTTAGTTATAGGACAAATATGTTTTGGGTATGGGAGAATATGAATTTATTTTTATTTATTTTGTCTCCAAAAATAATTAAAATTGCTGTCCATAACCGATTTTAAGATGAGTTAGCATTCCGTCATAGGCAAAATAGATTTTAATAGCAATCTAGCGCCCATATAGATTTTCACCTTATATATATATATATATATATATATATATATATATATATATATATATATGGTGGAAATCAGCTGACGAAAAAATTTTTGCCACCTTGGGAAGTGATACGTGGCGTATACCATCGGCCAAAGATATTAGCAGACGGAAAAATGAGTCAACAAAGAGGGACCAGTATCTTGACTAAGACCAACCTCAGTCACGTGAGAGTGCAGCACGCGACATACGCCATCGGTTAAAGGCATCAGCCGATAAGAAAAGCGGCCAGCAAAGGAAATATCATCTCATCAGAGACTGACCTCGGCCGAAGACAAACATCAAACCGCCTCAATTGAGCGACGAAAGAGGCGAAGTCAAGGTAAACTATCGGCTGTTCGAGCCACAGAAGAAAAGATTCTGGGAGGAAAGAGTACGAGATTTGGGCGTAAATCTCGTAACTGACTCTGGAATGGCAAGCGATGGCTAGCATTGGAAAGCGTCGAAAATCACGCTTCGGCGCGTCAATTAGGAGATGAATCTGGACAGAAAAATAGCTACTATCCTATTAAGACTCAAAAGGAAGTAGTTGAGAAAATTACTGTCACGTCCCCGGGGTCGATACTGCGATCCGGGCCCGCCAACAGATCCGTCGTCCATACGGGAAGCCCCGTAAAGACGAAGCGTCTAACCTGCAAAAGATAATACTACAACTATACAGATATTAGAGTTGAAAAGTAAACTACTGAAATAAGAAAATACATCTCCAAATAGTACAGATCTGAACCTCACAATACATAAGTCTCTCAAAAATAAAACTCTCAAAAGTAACTATCTACTATAATCCAGCAGACTGTATTACAAAGCTCCAAAAAGGGTACCACTATACTCCAAGGACGGGTAGGGAACTAGCTTGCGACTCCCTCACCTCGAACTGCTGTCTCCGCTGGAACAGAAGCCGGAACAGCTACCACCGAAAAACCTGTCACCACAGCGGATGTGAGAACTACACCGTCACGTAGTTCTCAGTGGGTACCGCCTCCA
Organism: Tillandsia fasciculata; assembly: GCA_029168755.2. NCBI lineage: Eukaryota > Viridiplantae > Streptophyta > Magnoliopsida > Poales > Bromeliaceae > Tillandsia > Tillandsia fasciculata. Next base: position 16,104,019 of record CM054946.1, on the reverse strand, counting down.
AGCCCGGCGGTCTGCCCACTAAGTCTACTAGAGGCATAAGATAACATGAAAACTGAAATAATGTAAAAATAAGCTGGAAAGAAATCTACAGCTATCATGCCTCTATCTACAATGCTCAAAAGGTGAAACGGATGAAAATGATGCATCGACTCTAACCCAATATACTCAATCAACCCAATCACAGTGACTGTCACATGGAGTCCAGTCAAACCTGCGCCTACCTACTGCCATTATATCCACGGAGGAATGGACTTACGTAGGGCGTCCCACACGGACTGCGTCGACAAGTCGCGATAGTAAAGTAACAGGCCCAGCTCCGGAGCGGCACTCGAGGGGCGCGACCCCACTGAGAAAAGTATCCACGAATCTCTGTCGAGCTCAATATGGCTCATGCAGGCTATAATCCAAATCCATGATCAACAAGATCGACAGTGCCCAAATCACATCTCTAACTCACTGGCTGAAAATACTCGACAGCCGGGACCATCGTCAACTCGACAGCTCCCACATCAAGACATCAAACTCAACGTGCTAAAACCCACTGGACTGGAGATACTCCATAGCCGACGATAATGAAGGGTTCGAACAACCCAAAAGACTAGTACCTACAACCCAAATCAAACAAAAGCAGGCTCTAGGCATAGCATCTCGTTGTTCTCGACCCAAAGAAGGAACTGCCCTTAAAACCCAAATCACTCGAACCCTCCCGGGTGAGGAAGTTTACAGGAAAATGTGATATTTATTACTAAAAACCAGTTTCACTCGAACCCTCTCGGGGTGAGAACTAAAAGTAATTCCTTTTTATAAAACCATCTTGATTTGAGAAAATCCATTTTAATGATTTTTAGCTTTTTTAGGAAAATCGGTTAGAAAACAAGTTTTATTCCCAAACCCCGAAGGGCTAATGTTTCGCCCAATCAGACAAGAATAGACTCCAGCGACCCTTCGATATTTGGAAGAAAAATATTGGTTTACTAAAATCATGTGTGTCCAAAAAGATTCTGAGTTCAAGGTCCTGCTATCACTAGTACACTACTGCCACGAACATAGTAACGACAAATAAATCAGAGAAACTCGACAAGCCGGGACCACCACAGATACAAGACTAGCTATATCTACCAGACTCCACTCGGCCCCGAAGCACGAGTGTAATATGCATCCTACACTAAAATAAATCCCGACCACTCGACCCACTACACAGGCGAGGAAAACACTATGTCCAGGAATAGAATGTAAAGTGTGCATGTCTAAAGTATAAATAAACCTAGCCAAGTGAGGGTTCTCTACTAGTCTGGTTTACACATATAAACATATGACAATGTGCTAGGTCCAAGTTTCAATAATAGCATTTAATTTAATTGAATGTAAATGGGAAACATGATCCAACATGATCTCAAATCATCAAGTAGGAAATATCATCTATCACTAACATGCTCTCTAACACGTCTCACAAATATGCATGCTCACTATCACATAGAATTAGAGAACCGTCCACCGGTTCTGGAGACGAAAGCAACCCACCTGAAAACGCGCGTCGATCCAAGGTCCAAATTGAACGTGGATAATTCTCAGGTTCCCACGATTCCAACGCACCAAAAATCACTCAAAAAATCCTCCCGGTCACCGAGATATGAGCCAAACACTGCGATAAGTCCAAAATTAGTAAAACGACATCGTTGTCGCACATCTGTCCGCGAAACAGTGAAATATCACCTATGAATGACCTCCAAAAATTCCAATAAAAATATGACTGCGATTCTCACGAAGAGTAGATGTCGATCGAGTCCTCACGGGTTGAAATCCGATACCCGAGAACCAAGATAAAAATCGAACAATCTTAGCTGTCGAGAAAAATTCCACAGCAGGGAAGGGGTTCAAAGACGATCCAGAAAACCCACTAAAAACCCAAAACTGAGAGAAACGGTAAATACAGAAATTGAAGATTTACCTCTCGCGAAAATGGTGCCGCAGAAATAGGCTAAAAATTTACCTCTCGTAGAACAGTAACCTTGGCCTCGAAATCCCTTTTTGAGCGTTCGGGCTCCGAAAAATATAAGTAAATAGTCCATTTTCATCGTTTTCGCACGCTGAGTCCAAATCCGATGTCCATTTTGCCAAATTTCACTTCTAAAATTTCTCGATGGCATCCGAACAGGTATTTTTAATCTAAATTTCGCGTTGAGTCCAATTCTGAAGTCTGATTTTCGCACAACCAACTCTATCACACAACATAGGCCTTCTGAAGCCACAATTCACGCTGCAATAGCTCTGCGAATATCCGGATCATCACATCCTCCCCCACTAAAAGAAAATTTCATCCTAACTAAAATGCACCACAACCACAAAACCAACTCGTCCAAATCTACTCGAAGTACGCCATCACAACCAATCAAGAAAGGTAAAGGCCCCACCATCAGGAACGCCATCAACTCCAACTCACTATTTTGAAAGCAGCCGAAAATAATGAAAAGTCTGAAAATTCCAAAAGGCCGGTGCCTTCGCCCCTATCAAACAAGAACAGGTTCGGGCACTGTCTCCATTTCTGGAGTAGCCTTTCGAAGTTTTCGTTCCGTTCGTAAGTTTCAGCTTAAAGGCGAGAAAAAGGGAGAGAAGTGTTGAAGCCGTTCCTGCTGTGGCTACAAAAACGAAAGCTACAATCTAACCGTGACCCCTAGGGACACAACTTCTAGTCCTAATCATCACATATGCTCTAGTGGTGGCGTCCGTCCTTGCCGCTGAAGTCGTTGCTGTCAAAAAGGGTACGACAACAGCCTAAGAGAATGAACTCCTCCTGTCCAACTCATGGAAAGGTCACTATTCTCATCCTTCAATCAGTCATCGCATGAAGCCGCGCCAACCGGTCCATCTTGTGCGCTGGCCAAAGTCCAGGGGCCGCTACTAAACCGTCACGTATGCCGGTAAAATCCCAAGTCTCCTCTACACTGATCGTTCTCCACAAATCTCCTCTACTTGTAGGGTACGATTAGAAATCTAAACCACTAATACATGTAGCAATAATTGTCACGCCCCGGGGTCAGAACTGTACCCCGGCTCGCCAACAGATCCGCCGCCCCTACAGGAAGCCCCGTAGAGACGTAGCGTCAAACCTGCAAAATTAGATTAACTATACCAACAAATATCAGAGCAGTAAGGAAAAACTAACTATGAACAGAAATAATACAGTCCCTCACAAAATATACAACATATCCTCACCTGAATACAAAAGTCTCTCAAAGAAAGCAGAAAAGTACAACTCGATACCTCACTACATAACTCTCAAACCTGTCACAACCAAAATATAGGGGTACCTCTATAACACACTGAAGCTGAAGGGGAAGAGATCTATCTCGCGACTCCCTTACCTCGATCTGAAAGAGCAGGATCAGCAACAGGTACCGCAGGAACTGGAGCTGGAGTCCCTGGGGAAAAGACACCACGACGGGTGTGAGAACTACCTCCCACAGTAGTTCTCAGTGGGTGCCGCCAACAAGCCCGACGGTCTGCCCACTAAGTCTACTAGAGGCATAAAGTAACAAAAGAAATGCAGTATGGAAAAGCTGGAAAGTAAAACACCTACTGCTACTATGCCTCTATCTAAAAATGCTCAAAAAGGAACAGGATGACGATATGCCACAACTGACACTCAACTCAGGATACCCAATCCAAACTGACTGCCACAACGGCTCAGTCAAACCTGCGCCTACCTACTACTGTAGGTATATCCGGTACTCCAACCCGGTATATAGCTCAATCTCAAGCCGGTACTACAACCCGGTCTCGCCTACTCCGGAGTGGCACTCGAGGGGAGCGACCCGCTCGAGTCAAACAACTGCGCAATACTGTCCAGCACAAAGGTGGCACATGCAGGCTATGATCCAATCACTGTCTCACTCACTGGCTAAAATCCACACTGTCACTGTGACCATGTCCCAAAGATCCCAGATCCACTGTCCCTATCACTATCACTGTCACTATCTCAATGATGAACAACCTACAGACTGCTACCAACACTACTCGGTCCCCAGACACGAGTACAATGCATCATAGCTACTAAACCTCCCAACCCGTGACCCGGGAAAGAATCACAATGTCAGAACGACAAAGGTACAACCACAGGGGAAAAGCTAAGGTGATGAGCAAATCTAAATACATGTTCACATTTTCTGTTGTCTAATCGTGCATGAATAAATAATTTACTGACAATAAAGCTAAGTTGAGTTTTCATGATGTAAGAGTTCAACTACTGCAAGTGGTGCAATGAGGTCATCAGATTTAACATCTATCAACTGTGGGTACCAACATACAGTTTGCACAGATTAAACAGCTCATATACTATCATGCATGCACTTATAATCATAGAATTAGAGTGCAGTCCATAGGTATTGAGAGCAGGATCACCCACCTGATCGCGCTAACTGTCCGGGACGGTACAGATAAACAGTCCAAAGATCGACAATCTCCCAAATCCACAGTGTAGAGAGCACAGAAAAGTGCCCTTACAGTCCTGGGTACAATAACACATCTCAATTATACACAATTCATACACACAACTACTATTCCAAAAATCTGCAAACAAGATTACTGTTCACACACGAATTTCACCTGAAAATAAGTTCCACGAAATTCCAATAAAAATATCACGACGATCCTCGCGAAGAGTAGATGTCGATAGGCTCTTGAATCGTCAAATTCCGATGTCCGGTTGAGAAGATAAAAATCCGCGAAGTGAGTGCTGTCCAAAAATCTCACAACAAAACAGCGGCTCAGAAATGCCTCGAAATCCATGCCAAAAACCCAAATCCAGGCAAAACACTCAACACGAAAATCGAAGGTTTACCTCTCGTGAATCCAACGCCACAAAAATCGCTGAAATCGGATATCGGGGTAGCTCTGTGGAATTTTTAGACTGAAATGCGACGATAACGGGCCTCCAATAGAAATCCGTCGCTCCGCACTTCGAGGCAGAAAACACAGTCGTCACGGCTTCCAGATTTTCTGAAACTTCACCAAGAGATTCCCAAGAGGAAGAGGAAGAACTTTGGTAAAGGGAGCAATGGCTAAATCTTCTCGGAAAGGGCTCAAAAACGCAGCCCAAGTGACCTATTTATAGGCCCCCAAAGAAAAGAAGCCCAAAAAGCCAACTTTAACACTTTCGGGCCCAACTTTCGGGCGCCCGAAAGTTTTCGGGCGGCTACAGTAACGGGCCGGCCCGTTACTGTGCGCGCCCGAATCTCCCTCAGGCCGCCACGTGTCCAAACCGTACGCCTCCTGCACCCGGCGCACGACCCCGACCACTGCCGCGTCGCCACGTGTCCCGACCGGACGACGTGCACCCGTGCGCCCGACCAACCACGGGGCGCCACGTGGCAGCCCCCACGCCGACCTGGTCAACGCGCACGTCGCGCGACGTGCGCGGCCGCGCCGCCGCCGGACCCGGGTCGGGCACGCGTCCCGAGGCACCGCCTCAGCCGCCGCCGCCGCGTGGACCGGGTGCACCAGAACCAGCCAACCACACAACGCCACGTGTCCCTCGGTTCACCGTGCACCAAAGCCAAAATTTCCGTGGACCGCGCCTGCTGAACCGACCAACATGAGAGCGCCACGTGTCCCATCCGTACGGTGCACGACCCCGCGGTGGACCGCGCGCCTGCCCGCGCGCCCGCGCGCCTGCCCGCGCCGCTCGCCGCCTGCCCGAGGCTACTCCGCCGCGCTCCGCCGCCCGCCGGCGGCCGCCGGCGCCTCTCCGGCCGCCGGAACAGTACCCCATGCCTCGATTTCCGTGTTTTCGCGTCCGGGCTCCGAAAAATTCAAGTAAATAGTCCATTTTGCTCGTTTTCGCGCGCTGAATCCAAATCCGAGGTCCGTTCGGCCAAATTCCGCTTCTAAAATTTTCCAAAATTCCCCGGAAAAGTAAACTTGATCCAATTTCTGTTCCGGGTCCCATTCTTGGCTCCAATAAGCGCGCAAACACCTCATACAACCAAAATGGACTTCCAGAGAAGGAAACAAGCCCCAATTTCACCAGAAACTCAAATCTGGAGCCCGACACGCACACCCACACACCCAAAAGCCTCCAAGCCAACAGTAAACCCTGTCGTGGGGATCCGGGTCCTCACAATAATCCTATCTCTTATCCATGCAGAGATGCAAATGCTCTACTAACATATGCAGGAAATACGGCGGTACCAAAATGCTCGAGTTTAACCATCTGTAAGTAAAATCATACCTGCGATGACACAATCCGCTACCTGGGTGTCCCCCACCTGGGCTGCGTAAACCCACCCACTGGGTGCTGAAGGTCGTCACTTCGTCTGTCTCGACGTTGTAGCACTATCAGTCTGGCGGTAAATCGGAGGGGCATCCGCTTCCTGAACAGGCAAGGGGGCAGCTGTAGCGATAGGTCGAACTGACAAAACCGCTCGGGGGCATGCTGCTCTGAAATTTCCTAACTCTCCGCATGGAAAGCACTGTCCCTGTCTCTGGTCATACTGCGACGGTGAATGTGGCCCACCACAGATAACACACTGATCATGTCGCTGATGCTGATACTGCTGCTGCCGGGGATACTGCTGCTGAGACTGTTGTCGCGGCTGATGGTGCTGATACTGCGGCTGCTGCTGGGGTCCGTCAGATCTCTTGCGCCTCTGAAATCCACGACCCTCAGGGTGAAATCGCAGAGGTCTCGGAGGCTCCTGCCTACTCGCCCGTCCCTCATCATTAGGCGCTGGGCGCTTCACGCCCAAACCCCCACCTGGGGCTACGTTCCTCTCGGTCATAACTTCATTTCCTCGCTCCACATAAGGCGCCTGCTCCATCGAGGCGTCCAAGGTTTGTAGTCTACGTGACCGAACAAACTGGTGGATGTCTTGGCCCAATCTCTGCTCGAACATGTAAATCCGGTGCGCCTTATCTCTGGCCTCGTGTGGTACGCTGCCCAGCAGCCGGTTGAAATCCATAATATACTCTTGCACAGAACGGCCTCCCTGCCGGAGGTTTTTCAGATCCTCTTCCAGCTTCTGTCTAACGCTCTTGAGGAAAAAGGCTCCAAGAAGAAGACTATGGAACTCTGCCCAGGTAAGCAGCTGGGTCCCAGGCGGACCAACAGGTCGAACTTGCCGCCACCATGCCTCGGCATTGTGCTCCAGAAAACTCGTCGCCAAAAGAACCTAAAACCTCTCCTCAATGAAAAGGCTCTCAAAAAGTCGCTCCATAGCCGTGATCCACGACTCTGCCTTCCACAGCTCCAAACTCCGTCCAGTGAAACGAGGCAGGTTAAACTGGCAAAACTTCATCAAGCAATCTACCACCTCCCTCTGCTCCGCAAGTGTCAACTGTACTGCTGGCCTGAACGTCTGTCCATTGGTAATGGGTGCAATAGGGGCTACCGGTACTGCTGGTACAATTGGGGGTGCCGTTGCAGGGGAAGAAGGTACTGGGGAACGCTCAGGCGGAGCTGCAACTGGCTGTGTCCTCTGCTCCAACAGGCGCATCAAACGTTCCAAGGCCTCCTCCTGGCACCTGGTTGCCTCCTCTTGGCATCGGACAGCCTCTGACATCTATGCTATCTGGTCCTGTAACTCCTGGACCTCCCTCTGCTCTGTCTGCTCAGCTTCTCGCCGCTTGGGCTCCTCATCTGATGCAGGATGTGCCCTCGTCACTACACGACGTCTTGGAGGCATCGTAGTCCCCTACACAAAACAAACGTCAAGACACCAAAACCTCTCGACCCGATCAAGCGAAAGTCTAAAATATGTTACCCATTCTAAAGCAATATGTTGTATGCAGCCAACATAACCACTTTAGAGAAATAACATGCAAAATCTCTCACCCCAATCCTCTAGGGGAGTCACGACTCAATCAGGACTCTCGCTAAAGTCACGTCTCTCTCGACAGTCATCCTACTGTCCAACCACAAGCCTAGGGTTTCTAAGTCCTCAATGACCTACAACCTAAGCTCTGATACCACCATAATCAGTCACGCCCCGGGGTAGAAACTGCGACCCAAGCCGGTCAACAGATCCGCCGCCCATACGGGAAGCCCCGTATAGACGAAGCGTCTAACCTACAAAAGATAATACTGCAGCTATACAGATATCAGAGTTGAAAGTAAACTACTGAAATAAGAAAATACATCTCCAAATAGTACAGATCTGAACCTCACAATACATGAGTCTCTCAAAAATAAAACTCTCAAAAGTAAATATCTACTATAATCCAGCAGACTGTACTACAAAGCTCCAAAAATAGTACCACTATACTCTAAGGACGGGTAGGGAACTGCTGTCTCCACTCGAACAGAAGCCGAAACAGCTACCACCGAAAAACCTGTCACCACAGCGGGTGTGAGAACTACACCGTCACGTAGTTCTCAGTGGGTACCGCCACCAAGCCCGACGGTCTGCCCACTAAGTCTACTAGAGGCACACACATGAAAACTGAAATAATGTAAAGATAAGCTGGAAAGAAATCTACAGCTATCATGCCTCTATCTACAATGCTCAAAGGGTGATACGGATGAAAATGATGCATCGACTCTAATCCAATATACTCAATCAACCCAATCACAGTGACTGCCACATGGGGTCCAGTCAAACCTGCGCCCACCTACTGCCATTACATCCACGGAGGACTAGACTTACATAGGGCGTCCCACACGGACTGCGTCGACATGTCACGATAGTAAAGTAACAGGCCCAGCTCCGGAGCGGCACTCGAGGGGCGCGACCCCACCGAGGAAAGTATTCGCACATCTCTGTCGAGCTCAATATGGCTCATGCAGGCTATAATCCAAATCCATGATCAACAAGATCGATAGTGCCCAAATCACATATCTAACTCACTGGCTGAAAATACTCGACATCCGGGACCATCGTCAACCCGACGGCTCCCGCATCAAGACATCAAACTCAACGTTCTAAAACCCACTGGACTGGAGATACTCCACAGCCGACGACAATGAAGGGTTCGAACACCCCGAAAGACAAGTACCTATAACCCAAATCAAACAAGAACAGACTCTAGGCATAGCCTCTCGTTGTTCTCAACCCAAAGAAGGAACAGCCCTTAGAATCCAGATCACTCGCACCCTCCCGGATGAAGAAGTTTACAGGAAAATGTGATATTTATTATTCAAAATAAGTTTTACTCGAACCCCCTCAGGGTGAAGACTAAAAGTAGTTCCTTTATATAAAACCATCTTGATTTGAGAAAACTCATTTTAATGATTTTTAGCTATTTTAGAAAAATCAGTTAGAAAACAAGTTTTATTCCCATACCCTGAAGGGCTAATGCCTTCGCCCAATCTGACAAGAACAAACTCCAGCGACCCTTCGATATTTGGAAGAAAAATATTGGTTGAGTAAAATCATGTGTGTCCAAAAAGATTCTGAGTTCAAGGTCCTGCTATCATTAGTACACTACTGCCACGAACATAGTGACGACAAATAAATCAGAGAAGCTCGACAATCCGGGACCACCATTTTTACCCAAACGGCTCCCGCCACAGATACAAGACTAGCTACATCTACCAGACTCCACTCGGCCCCGAAGCACGAGTGTAATATGCATCCTACACTAAAATAAATCCCTACCACTCGGCCAACTAACCGGGCGAGAAAAACACTATGTCCAGGAATAGAATGTAAAGTGTGGATGTCTAAAGCATAAATAAACCTAGCCCAAGTGAGGGTTCTCTATTAGTCTGGTTTACACATGCAAACATATGACAAGGTGCTAGGTCCAAGTTCCAATAATAACATTTAATTTAACTGAATGTAAATGGGAAACATGATCCAACATGATCTCAAATCATCAAGTAGGAAATATCATCTATCACTAACATGCTCTCTAACAAATCTCACAAACATGCATGCTCACTATCACATAGAATTAGAAAACCGTCCACCGGTTCTGGAGACGAAAGCAACCCACCAGAAAGCATGCGTCGATCCAGGGTCCAAACTGAACGTAGATAATCCTCAGGTTCCCACGATTCCAACGCACCAAAAATCACTCAAAAAATCCTCCCGGTCACCGAGATATGAGCCAAACACTGCGGTAAGTCCAAAATTAGTAAAACGACATCGCTGTCACACATCTGTCCACGAAACAGTGAAATATCACCTACGAGATGACCTCCAAAAATTCCAATAAAAAAATGACTGTGATTCTCGTGAACCGTAGATGTCGATCGAGTCCTCACGGGATGAAATCCGATAACCGAGCACCAAGATAAAAGTCGAACAATCTCAGCTGTCCAGAAAAATTCCACAACAGGGAAGGGGTTCAAAGACGATCCAAAAAACCCACTAAAAACCCAAAACTTAGAGAAACGATAAATATGGAAATCGAATATTTACCTCTCGTGGAATTGGTGCCGCAAAAATTGGCTAAAAATTTCTTTAGGTCTGTCCAGGGGAGTCCACGGAAGAAACTGCGACGAAGAAAACCATGGAAAAAGGAAACGTCGAAGCACGCCGGAACAGGAAAAACACCAATGTTGCGGACTCCAAAAATTTCCAAAATTCTATATAAGGTGGAGGACTTGTAGAAGAAGAACTCTGTCAAAAGATAAGCTATAAAGGATCTCCAAAAATTCGAAAATAGAGGGAGAGAAGTGGCTTAAATAGGCAAAAGGATCAATTGGCAACTCTATTTCGGGCTCCTCACAAAAAAATCCAGCCGAATACGGGACACCGGCGCCCACCAACCACAGGGCACCGCGTGTCCCACTCCAGGAAACAGAGGGAGGAGACCCGCTCGCGGGGCGCCGCGTGGCTCCCGCGTTTGTTGACGCGGGCGGCCGCCCGCGTGCCGCCGTACATGCCGCCAATCAGCGCCCGACACGGCGCGGATTGCGGTGAATCATAGCGCGCCACGTGGCTGGCGGCGCGTTGGCTACGCCCGGTGCACGCCCACGGCCCGTGGACCGGCCTACCCGTTCGCCGAGCCTGCCCGCCGCCTGCCCGTCGCCGGAAATTCTAGAAGACCACTATCATCCTAACTGCACATTTATTGATTCAATGGTTGAAAACTTAGTAGAGCCAATAATTTAGTGCTATTAATAACATAATAGTATATATATATATATATATATATATATATATATATATATATATATATATATATAGGACTTGTGTGCTTTTAGAAGCATAGAGCACTCCGTGCTCCTAAATTATTTTTAATGTTGTGACTCCCGAATGGACGATCGGCTCCGTCAGACTTGATCTACAATATTTAAATTATCTAGAAAATAAATTTTATGATTTTTCAATATCATTTACCTAGAGATCGAAATTGTTCAAAATCAATGGCTGAAAATAAAAATCTCACAAAATGTGATGATATGATACAAAAATTTTAGATCAAAAATATTAATCTTATTTTATATAGTATAAAGAATTTTCTATCAAAATTTTATGTGATTTGAATATTTGTACACCATTAAATTTACAAACGGCTCACTACGACCATTAAAATTATTGATTTAAGCCAATTTGATCATTAGGCAAATACTATCAAAAATTCACGAAATTTAATTTCTAGAATTTTTAAATACTCTATATGAAGTTTAACAGAACCGATCATATATTCGAAAGTCCCAACATCGAAAATAATTTAAGAACACAGCAGCCTTCGTGCTTTTAAAAGCACACAAATCTAGCTCTCTCTCTCTCTCTCTCACTTTATATATATATATATATATATATATATATATATATATTACAAATTTTTACTATTCGAATTTTATATCCATCGAAATGTAAAGATATATATATTTTAAAATTTTTAATTATTAGATTATGATTTTAATTTTTTTCATTTTATTTTAATTTTTCATTCAGCAATAGGATTGACAATGTAACTTAATGTTTACGATCCAATTTGTATTTCGTTAATAAATAAATCAAATACAAACTAGATTATTCAGCTTAATGTTTCAACAACATGCAATCTGTTTATTTATTAAACAAATGCACACGAATTGATTTATACTCATTCGTGTTCGACTCATTGACAATCCTACTCTCGTCATAATATTTTTCAAAGTGTAGAATTACAACTAATGTGTGTCTTGTACAAACAATAATATTTATATTTATTTTTAAAAACTATATATAATAAATTTATTTTACTAATAATATTATGTGAGAAGTAAATAAATCTCATTCACTTAATAAATATTATGCACATTATATACTTTGAATAATAATAATAATAATAATAATAATAATAATGAGAGGTGTGAGTAGCCTTTTTATCTGAGTAAAGTACATCTGTTGCAAAATATGTTGGATCCCTTAAAAAAAAATATATATATTAATATCAGAAACAAAAGTGCATTGAATTTATATACAGTAGCATTTATTTGTGGTTTGCTTTGATTATACTCTATGTTTGATCACGGTGCGGTACAATTTCAATTTCCCAAAGAGATTCTACGTAATTTGAACAACTTCTCAAAAAAAAAGTTGGCTACAGTGTATATAAAAAGTCATTGACAAACATATTTTGTCGTTTATTTTTTTTTTCCTTTTTTTTTTTTTTTCCTACGATTTTGATACTTGGAAGAGATACCATTATACCAATATACCATAACACACATTTAGCCTAACTTGGTTTAACTATATCTCATTATTTTGGATTGGATTGGATAAGATAAGTCCAAACTGTTTGAATTTCACATAACAAAAATGAATAATAAAATATTTTATATTTTAAAATCTATTTAGATTTTAGAATAAAAAATATAAAATAATATATTTTAGGTTGAACAATTATACAAGTGATAAAAATCTTACTGTTTAGTATCTAAGATTTCAAATTTAAAAATTTATTATTTTATATTTTTAATTAAATTTATTTTTTAAAACACAAACGAAATTGATAATATATATTTGAATATAATTTCTCAGATTAACTGGTGAAAGTTTTTTTGGTATTTGAACAAAGTTCGACTATCTACTTAAAAAAATAAATACTTTAGTTGGACAAACAAAATAAGTTAATTCTTTTAGTATGATTGTAAATAGAAAAATTAATTTTATCTGTTCTATTTGATTGTATGAATATTTTAGTTGAAACATTTTTTAAGTTTATTAAAAAAAAATTATGTCTGATCGATAAAAAGCGTGATAAAATATTTAGTATTAAATACTATGCTTAGTCTATGCCATACTTTTTTTTGTAAAATTATAAATTAATTCATAAATAAAATATGTTATTTTATCAAATCAAAAGTTAAACTTCTTATTTATAATTATATTGAAAAAAAAAAAAACTTGTTTTCATATCTAAATAGAAAAGATGGTTATTATATAAATAAAGTAATGTAATAATCAAATATGAATAAGTAGAGTATTATGAAAAAAATAAATATAAATATCCCTAATTGAGATTTTGAATTGTGATTTATATTAGCTGATTGCTTATAATTGTTATAACCCGGATTTGGTTTCCCAATACGAAAAAAAAAAAAAAAAATGTTGGGCAAAGAGAGAGTACGGATTTGGGAATATACGAAACTTCGCATTAATTGCCCGGGTCAAATTTTGTCATGTCATTAAATTTTCCAACGAATCCTTCTAAGATATTATTTGTACGTCACTTTTTTGAAATATTAATAACGCAGCGGAAAAAAATAAAAATAATTAATAATAATAAAATATTAAATATTTTTTTTGTGTATTTTATTTATTATATTTATAAAAAAAAAAAATTATTATGTGTGGTGAAAATATGTTCGATGACATCTTCACCGGCGAAAGTGATAGTAAATATGACGACAATTCCTGCCACCGCGACGGAAGAAAAAAAAAAAAAAGTATTATGATGAATTAATTTGATATAAAAATTACAAACTTAACCTTTTCGCCTGCCAAAAGCTCGTGCGGCGCCCGCCTTCGAAGAGGGCAAGTCTTGCGCTCCATTTATTAGCTTGGATCTTCGCGCCTATGACTAAGTGCAAAAATAGAGAAAAAAGAGAAGAGTAGATATTTCACAAAAAAACTAATTACTCTCTTATTTAAAAAATAACAGTTATAAGATACAACTCTCTCTTGTTACTTTGAGCTTAGCCAATCTCACTATTTATAGGCTCATGTATATAACTCACCTAGTAAAATTATACTTAAGACACCCACTAATGTCTAAATTAAATAGTCACTAAACCCACTACAATTTTGTGGATTATTCATGACTCTTGACATTCTTGTCATTAATTTATGGTATTAATTAATGAAGGAATAATTAAAAATTTGGTAGTAGAAAATTCTTGACATCCATTGTCATTAATGGTATTGATGAAAGAGAAATTAAAAATTTAGTAGTGAAAAAGTAAAAATTTATATTGGTGAGGGTGAATAAAATCTTGCTGCGTAACTATTAAATATTCATATATGTTAATAGATAATACAAGATAATACTAGGACTGTTAGAGTGAACCCCGACTTGCTATTTATCGTTTCGCCACCCGAAAATCATGCATGAATAATTATCCTAATTAATTCTTAGCCTATCTATGTGGGATTGACGTACTATAGTGGTGATATATTAACATGTATTGTTAGCATGTAGCCATCCTTGTGTAGTTGGTACTTGTCGCGACATATAATCTAGCCTATGTGAAATTGCTACTTGATTCTTTTCATTCCATATTACTCGAGAACAATTGCATGCCTGTATGGATATCTAGATAGGCCATCTTTTATCGCTACACTATCATATTGGGACTTGACTTAGGAGAAAATATGTTTGTTTCTTTTTTCTTTTTCTCACTTATAGACATGAGATTTATATTGCACAGGTCACGAGTAGGGGCTTGGGATAGTATAGTTAAGACTATTGAGTCTAGGAGGGTTTTCACCAGATTTTTGGACTTTGAGGTGTTGTGACAACCGCGGATATTGGACGGTTGACCGGAGATTGACTTTTGCATCGGATTGGGGATCGGGGTTTCTTTACTTGATGGAGTTTCCCACTTTGAGTATAGTCGTGATTAAGCCCTGCTGTATTGAGATACTTGTGACATGATTACTTTACTCGTGTGGGTCGCTCCCCTTGAGTGCCACTCCGGAGTAGGCGTTATGGCCGAGCCGTGTGTCGGTTAGTTGGTTACTTTGAGATCAAGCCGTGTGCCGATCAGTTACTGGGTTTTTGAGTTCAATGGCAGAGCAGGCAGTACCGGGTTTTATACTGGTCCATTTGATTGGATTTATTTTGATAGTTCTTATTTACTTATGCATGCATATAGTCATTTTATTCAGTACTGCATTAGGGGTATAATAGTAATAGTTTTCTTATTAGTAGATTATTTCAGTATACCACTGTACTTTCTTTCTTGCCTCTAATAGGCTTGGTGGATACGTCGGAATTTGAGAAAATACCCACTGGGAGTTATTGATTTTACTAGTAGTTCTCACACCCGTTGTTATTTCTTTTTTTCCTTTCCTTTGTTTTGCAAAGTCTTCTGCGGGAGCTGCTGGGCCTTCGGCAGCTGATCGAGGTAAGGGGATCGCTGAGTAAATGGATCTTCTGCCAGACTGTGAGAGTTTAGCTAGACTTTTGGTGTACCATTTTTTTTCAGACTGATGTATTTTGGGTCTGGTTTTAGCCAGTTGGTTGTATTATTTTGGTGAGCTGGAAGATTTTATTGTATTTATTGCAGCTGTATTTCACTTTTAGTTTCAGTCTGAGATTATATAGTTTTTAGTTACAGCTCTATACTTGTGCTCTTTTATTGTTCATATATATCTGAGCAGGTTTTTGGCGCTTCGTGTACACGAAAAATTTCGTGTGCACGGCGGATCTGTAGACGGGCCCGGATTCTGGTTTACCCCCGGGGCGTGACAAATATAATTAAAAAGTATATATTTCTTTATTTTAATTTTTTATGTATATATATAATGTAAATAATAAATATTTTATTTTTTTATAAATATATATAAATTTTTTCTCAAAATATAAATAAATTATGTATGATGAATTTTTTAAAAAACTATATGAACTATCAATAAAAAAATTTATAAATTTTTATTCATATGAAAAATATAATAATATTTCATCAAAATTTTTATTTTATATATAATAAATATATATTATTATATTAAAAATATTATATTTTATTATCTATATTCATGATGTGTCTGTATCCTAATATTTTGAAAGTCGAATCGCCGTATCCGAATTCTATCGTGTCTTGTGTCAATGTTTACGCTAACATATAATCATAAACTAAATATATAACTTTTCGACATACTATGTTTTGTCCTTCTATACAATAATAATAATTAAAAAAAAAAAGTCTATTTCTAATATTAATCAAATCTCCAAATTTTATAATTTTTTTCTAATCCAACAATATCTAATTCTAATTTAAGATTTTTAAGTTTAAAAAGTTTATTTTATATTTAAAATTCTAAAACAAATTAAAAAATAAATTAATAAAATTTACAATTTTAAAAATGTAAAAGTAAACTTTGAAATTCTAAATATTTTTTTGCTGCATCATCAGTATTTATTTTTAAATTTTAAATTTTATATATATATATATATATATATATATATATATATATATATATATATATATATATATATTTATCTCAGTTATCACCTATTTTGATTAATCAATCAATTTATCATTTATTTGATTTGTGCCGGCTGATAAATTTTTACCTTAAAAAAATAAATTTATTATTTATCTTATATATTTAATTAGTTTATTTTATATAATTTATGTAATTATAAATTGACTAAAATAAATCGATATCTTAAATTTTAGGCCAATTTGCATAAAGCTCTTCCAGCGAGGGTGGTTGCCGTGGTAGAGGGCAAGGAAAAGACCGCGATAGTGAAAAAAATATGTAGAGAGTAGAGAAAGGAATAAGAATAAAAAATAAAAATAAAATTTTTCTGCAGGAAAGATGAAGAATAAGAGAAGAAGAAAGAAAAAGATGAAATTATACTGTGAAGATGAAATTGCACAGTTTTAGAAGAATTTTACGCTATGTTAGATGAAAAGTCATTCATTTTAAGATAAAAATTACACTATTTGAAATGAGAGTTTACTCTTTAGGTTAAAATCTCACTTTTTGGACGTAAATTGTATTATTTCTCCTTCTCCTTTCCCTCTTTGGACGTAAATTGCATTATTTCTCCTTCTCCTTTTCCTTCGATTTCTTGTGTTTCTTCTCTACCCATCCGTGTCCAGTGACGCGTGCAGTGGAGGTGAACGAGAGCGTGACGGTGCCGGAGAAGAGGGCGGCGAAGACAGAGGCAACCCACCTTTGCCTCCGTCCCTTGGGGGGTGTGTGGGCACGACGTGAGAGGACCCCCGCTTTGCCCCCACCCTCGTGCTGGGGTGTGTCGTTGTCTTTGTCCCCACTGTCTCGCCTCTGCCCTTACCAGGCGCTTAAGCGCGGTGGTGGCGAGGCGGGGGTGTGTTGCCCCGACTTCCCAAGGGGTCACCCATCTTAGAACTACTCTGGCTCTAACATACTTAACCCTGTTAACCTCTTAAGTCTTACTACATTAAAATGCTATAACCGAATTAAGAAATTTAGTCCTATTTATACCTTATATATAGAATTAATCAAAATTTTGGAGGTGTCACATTTTTCCCCTTTAAGCCCTGACATCCACGTTAGGATCAAGCACACTCACAAGTATTAGGCGATGTGAGAATCATCTCGCTAGCCTTAGCCGATCTTGTGGGGAGCTGCATTCCACCCATAACATTCATTAGCTCGGGAGCCTCGCTCTACCCACTATATAATCCTGGCTCAGCCGAGACTTATTTCACATTTTTGGCTAGTGAATGGTTCCGATACCAACTGTGATGCCCCAACTTCCTGGGGATTATCCATTCTAAAGCTACTCTAACTCTAGCACGCTTAACCTTCTTAACTTCTTGGATCTTACTACCACCCAAAATGTTATACCCGTATTAAGAGATTTAAATCTATTTATACCTTATATATATAACTAATTCAAATTTCAGGGGTGTCATAGGGAGTCCTTGCCCGTGCCTACGCACCTCCTACGAGGCGGAGGTAAGGCAGGCCGCCTCCGCCTCCTCCGCCCTTTTCTTCGACGTTACCGCGCTCTCCTCTACCTCCACCGCGTATCATCGTCTCCGGATGGGCACAAAAAAAACACTAGATGGTGGAACGAAAGGAGGAGGAAAGGGAGAAAGAAAAGCAGTACAATTTTCGCCCAAATAGTACAACTTTTGCCTAAGGAATATAACCCTCATTTTAAATAGTATAATTTTTATCTCAAAATGTATAATTTTCGTTTAAAACAATACAAAATTTTTCTGAAAATAGTATAACTTCATCTTAACATAATAGTGCAACTTATCTTCTTTTTACTTTTTCTGTGGTTTTTGGAATTTTCTGTCGGAGAAAAAATATTTTTTTATTTTTATTATTTTTTTTTATTTTTTTCATTTTTTTTTGCTATCGTGACCTCTCTCTTGCCCTCTACCACAGCCGCCACTCGCTGGAAGCGCTCTTTGGAGAAGTGCGGCCACGTCTTTGTCAATAGTGAGCACTGTCTCAATCATGACTTTCATGCATCCGTGCGCTCCACTCTCACATGCACTCGCAAGTGCGTCCTTCTTCTCCGGCTCCGGAGCCGCCCTTGTTACCGTCGCGAATAGTCGCGAAAGCACAGGAGAGGGGCCGGGGAAAAAAAAAATGAAAACAAAATAAGAGAAAAAAAAATTGATTATTTTTTTTAAATTTCAAACCGAATCTTAAATCTGGCCTTCTTTTGCAAAATTTTAAAACTAATGAATTTGTTATACAAATTAATTAAAGTAAATTTTATATATATCAGCAAAGCTATGAAAATAGTATAAGTGAGATAAATTAAAATTTTAAATATTCAAATTAAACTGTTCTAAGATGAGTCAAAACAAAATAATTAATATTTCAAGATGAATTCTATAATTTTTTTACATTTAAATATTATATATAATAAAGGTACAACTGCACAGATTCTTGTTCGTATTCATCGTAGCTGTGCTCAGCGGCCACACTGTTTGTTGCAGTGAATTAATGAAATTGGTGATGGTAATGTGTACCGTAGATACATACAAATACGTATACACGTACATATATACACCCCTCACACGTGTCTCGGCATCCACGTGTCCAACTTTTCGTGTGCATTAAGCGTGGCCCAAAACAATAAACTTGTGAGCCGTAACGCATAGTTGTGGGGTTTTATATGCGGACGCATCCACGTAAGGTAACCTCCGTAGAGAGAGAGAGAGAGAGAGAGAGAAAAAAAAAAACAGAGGAAGAGAGAGAGAGAGAGAGAGAGGGAGAGGAGTAACCCCATCTCCATTTTCGGCGTCGCGAGAGGCTTGGAGTAGAAGAGCTACGCTCTAATGGGGGAGGTGATGATTTTTGGTTTTGCGAGCATTTTTGGTGAGAAAAAGGTGGGTTTTTTTAATTATTTTTTATATATTTTTTTGTTGTTGGGGTGGGGGTGGCGCAGGAGGAGAAGAAGGTGGAGGAGAAGGCGAAGGCGAAGGGGGAGGACAAAGCGAAGGAGGGGAAGGCCGAGAACAAGGACGAGAAGAAGAAGGAAGGCGGCGGCGGCGGCGGAGAGGGGAAGGGAGAGGCTGCGGCGGCGGCGGTGGCGGAGGCGACGCCGCCGCCGCCGCCTCCGCCGCCGCCGGAGGAGGTGGTGATGAGGGTGTACATGCATTGCGAGGGGTGCGCCAAAAAGGTGAAGCGTATCTTGAAGGGGTTTGATGGTGAGTGTTGTGCGTATATACATGCATGAACATGTCTCAGAGGCTTCAATTTTTGTTTTTGTTTTTTTTTTTTGTTTTCTTTTGGGGCAGTTAATTAGTTCTAAGCTTAAAATTTGAATTTTTATACACTTTTTTACACCTCTACTGCCGCAGAAAAGAAAAGAAAAAAGAAAATTATTTTTTTTTAAAAGAAGGATTTTTATGCGGTTTCACATCTCAAACATCCAATTTTCATTGTTAGATTTTTTTCTAGTACGTAGCTAAAGATCTAAAAATTCAAATTTTATGAATTTTAGAGTGTTTTCTCGGGATTTTCATTGTTAGATTTTTTTCTCTTTCATTCATGGTTTGGTCTGCAGGTGTGGAGGAGGTGAAAACGGATTGCAGGAGCCAAAAGGTGGTGGTGAAGGGGAGAAAAGCTGCGGAGCATCCGCTGAAGGTGGTGGAGAGGGTGCAGAAAAAAACAGGGAGAAAAGTTGAGCTTCTTTCGCCGATCCCGCCGCCGCCGCCGCTGAAGCCGGAGAAGAAGGAGGACGACGAACCCAAGAAGAAGGAAGAAGAAGACAAACCCAAAACAGAGGACCTAAAAGAAGAGGTTTTTTTTTTTTTTTTTTTTTTTTGTCTAATTAAGAAATCTAAATTTAGTTCAAACTAGTAAATAATTTTTTAATAAAATTTAAATTTTAAATAAAAATATATAATACATAATTAAAATATTTTATTATTAAAAAATAAATATTATATATATATATATATATATATATATATATATATATATATTATGAGTAAAATTTTTATGAGTATATCATTCTAATCGCACATTCCTTCGTCAAAGGATGAAAAATTTCGAATATAAAAAATTTATACTCATAAAAATATAATAACCTACACTATATATATATATATATATATATATATATATATATATATATATATGGGCAATACTAAATGTACACCCCAAAAGGAGTGTATATTCTACACTTCACTCTATTCTGGGGTAGATATATCTTCATTCGTCACTCGATGTGACGAATATAATTCATCCAACTTCAAAATAGGATGGAATGTAAGATGTCACTCCAAAAAAGATAAGATGTATATTTATACGCTATATATATATATATATAGTATATGAATTAGTTGGAATACTATTATTAATTTTTAAGTCTTTGGGTTAATAGGTGTGCGATTAGAATAATAATAATTCTTAAAATTTAAATTGATTAAATAATAAAATTTTAAAAATTTACTATAATTTTAATCGCACATATTTTTATTTAAAGATTAGAAACTTATATTTTTTATACTCGCCATGTGTAGCCCATTGTGATATCGGTGGTGCTTAAAGTTCACATGCATTGCGAGCCGTGTGCCCAGGAGATTAAGAGAACCATACTGAAGATGAAAGGTAAATCTCTTTTAATTATTTTTTCATTAAAATTAAATTTAAAAAATTATTTTTTTTGACTATTGTTTTTAAGTCTCTTCTATAATAAAAATGTTTTAAAGAGGAAAACGCATTACTCTTTTTGCTTTTTGTCTGCGCAGAAGCACAATTGATTTTGTCATGTTTTTTTTTTTTTTTTTTCTTTTTTTGTTAGATTACATCATCCCTTTTTATCTAAAACGTCATATCTTTTTCCATATAGTAATTAAGCTCAAGAACAAATTACATGCCGAGCTATATATTATATGCTCTTTTTACTTCACTCTAAAAAAAAAAAAAAAAAAAAAAATATTTGTTTCCTTCTATTAGAATCATTAAATTACATTCCTTTAAAGATCTTTTTTTTTTTTTTTTTTTTTTTTTTTTTTTTTTTTTGTAAGTCAGACCAATAATTAGCCAAACTGTCCTTAATATACTACTCCAAAATATACTTTTTTTATCACCATGTATCATCAAATCCCTTTAAAAATCCTACATATTTTTTAATAAAAATGTATAATAGTTATTTTGATTCAGCAATCCATTCTTTAAAAAAGTTAATTTTAGAATTAATCATTTATCTTTATTCTTACATAAAATTTAAGTTAGTTTATTAAATTTATATTGGGGATGCTAGGTGTAGGTGTACATTCCTGTAGGGTGTATATCTTACACCCATCCTATTCTAGAATGAGTATTATTTTACTCGTCACATCAAGTGACGAGTCATCTCACCTCAAGATATACACTCCCGAAGGAATGTATATTTATATATACCTAATTTATATTTATGTGAATCAGGTCAAATATGTTAACTAAATTTATATCGACAGATATTTTTAAATTTTAAAGTTAAACAAAATAAATTAAACTTATTAATATTGGACAAATATATATATATATATATATATATATATATATATATATATATATATATATATATATATATATAGAGTTCCGCAAGTGATTGTACCTATTATTAGCATTTATTAGCATTTATTTAATACTATTAAGTTTTTCACTTTTAAATTATTTTTTATTATTTTATTATTTAAATTATATTATTTTATCAACGGATCACTAAATTTTAAAAAATTATATATAATTGGGCTTATATATTTTTAAAAAGGAAAAAACTAAATGTACACTTCAAATTAAGTGTACATCTTACATTCCACCCATCTAGGGTGGGGTGAATTTTACTCATCACTCCGAAGTGACGAGTGGATGAATGCTCATTTTAGAATGGGCTAGGTATAGGATGTACATTCTATTTACATTGGTGCTTGTATTTAGGGAGAGAGAGACTCCGCCTATTATAATATTCATGATAATACTAACTGCTATAAAATTTTCTATATATTTTTAATTATTTTTATTTACTAAATTATATTATTTTATTAATATTTATTAAATTTTAGAGTATTCTTATTATTTTAAATATTTTTTGTACATATAAATATACACCTTTTTAGGGATGTATATCTTACACCCTATCCCATTCGGGGTGGGGTAAATTTGACGAGTGAAATAATACCCATCTCCGAATGGGGTAGGGTGTAAGATGTACATTCCTAAAGGGATGTACACCTACTATTCCTTATATATATATATATATAATTCGATTACTATATTTATACAAATATCAAATAAATAATTAGTCTGTAATTTTTTATTTTTTAATTTTTAAAATAATTTTAATTTTTAGATAATTTATTCTATTAATTATTCATTTAATCCAATGAGCTAATTATTATTTCATTCAAAGGTTAAAAGCCTATTAATATTAATGACTTATATTTTTACAAGAATAGAGCTTGTATATTTTAAAAATCACAAATTAAATTATGTTTGTAAATTTTTTATCATTAAATTTATATTAAAATTTGTGTAATTATAAAATATATAAATATATATATATAAATATATATATAGTATATATATATATAATATTAATGTTAAATTAAATAGTAAAAAATTTATGAGTATGATTGAGTTTGTGCTTTTAAAAAAATATAAGTTTTACTATTTTTTATAAATATAAAAGTTTAAATTTTTATATATATCATATATATATATATATATATATATATATATATATATATATAAATGGTTGGAATATTATTAATAGTATTAAGTATTAAGTTATTTGTGCTATTAAGTTTTTAATTTTTAGATTAAAAATTTTTGGGTTTAATAAGATGATTGAAAAATAGTAAAATCTAACGGATGAAAATAATTAAAATGATTGATCTAGGAGTAGAAAATTTGTATTTATTTAGAACTTGGGGATGTTCTTCAATTAATTATCATAGCGACTCTATTTAATATTTTTTTATTGCGAATCGTTGGCAGGGGTCCAAGCCGCTGACCCGGATCTGAAAGCGTCGCAGGTGACGGTGACGGGCGTGTTCAACCCACCAAAGCTCGTAGCGTACGTCTACAAGCGCACGGGCAAGCACGCCACCGTCGTGAAGCAGGACCCACCTCCTCCTCCGCCTCCCGAAAAACCTCCCGCCGCCGACGCCGACGCAGCCGACAAGCCCAAGGACGACAAAAAGAAGGCAGCAGGATCCGCATCAGCAGCTGCGGAGGCCGACAAAAGCGCTGCCGACTTGGCCGAGGTCGACGAGAAGGAGAATGCGGCGGAGGATGCCGGCGGTGCCGCACCGGGGGTGGTGGTGGATGTAATGAAGAACGGGTTCTACTACTACTACCCGAAATACGGTGTCGGGTACTACCCGCCCCAAATCTTTGTCACCGACAATTCCCAAATCTTTTCCGACGAGAATCCGAATGCCTGCTCCGTTATGTAAATATATATATATATATATATATATATATATATATATATATATATATATATATATATGAAGAAAATGATGAGGGAGAGAATTAAGAACTATAATAATGTTTGTTTGTTATGATGGAGATGTGATAGTGATAATAATATATTTATATTTTGTGAGTTGAGAAAAAAAAAAATTATAAATATCGGTGATTATTTTTAGCGGTGGTTAAAAATATTTATATTATTTTTTAATAATTTAAATTTTAGAAATATAAATATTGTTTTATATAGAGAGAGTTGAATATAATTAATTTAATTAGTGACTAGTGTTTGGTGCTGATTTTGCAGTTTTAAACATTTTTAATAGAAAAATGTAATAAAATATAAATAATAGAATTTAAAATTTTACTTTTTTTCTCTTTTTTAAAAAAAAAAATAAAATAAAATCTAATTTTGTGCTCTCTTGGCCTTGGTGGCATGTAATTTGGCCTCTATACCATTTCTCTTTGTTGCTGTCCCCCATTGTGGTTAAAATCATTATCTAGTACTTGTAGTGGTCCTTTATTTGGTACCCACTTGTATTTGTACACATTAATTAGGTAATGGTCCCTGTTTTTATAGGGGAAAAACTTTTTTGTTTGATTTTTTACCACCCCTTGTTTATAATGTGGGGGTGGTGTTGGTGTTGGTGCAATGTATAGAAACTTCTAGAACACCTTCCTTGTAGGAAATTGAGGAGAACACCTTCCTTGTGTTTTTGGTTGTTGATAAGTTGGTGATGGGTTCAATTTGCATGAGCAAGTTAATTAGATCATTTTAAATATGCTCTTAATTAATACTTTTAGCTTTAGCATATAATAAGTTTAAAGATTTATTTTTTTATTTTTTATTTTTTTGTAGTGCTGCTTAGATTTTTTGGATCAGTCGGACAAAAAATGTTGGAGATCGATTTCGAGCAAAATAGTTTGCATTATGTAATTTTTGTGCCTAATTAGTAAGAAAAACTTTGGAGCTTGTGAATTGTGGCATAAAACAAATATTTAGGTAACTGTCAAATATATATATATATATATATATATATATATATATATATATATATATATATATTATATATATATATATATATATAATAGTCCGGCTAGAATACTATCGATAGCACTAAGTAATTGGTGCTATCAAGTTTTTTGCCGTTGGATGAAAAGATATGCGGTTGGGATTATAGTGGTTTCCTAAAATTTTTTTATTTAACCAAGCAGCTAGTAAATCCTAAGGAACCACTATTATCTTAACCACACATTTTTTAATCCAAAAGCTAAAAACTTAATAACACCAATAACTTGGTGCTATCCATAGTATTCTAGCCTAATTGTATATATGAGTCCGGCTAGAATACCATCGATAGCACTAAGCAATTGGTGCTATCAAGTTTTTTGCCGTTGGATGAAAAAATATCCGGTTAGGATAGTGATTCCCTAAAATTTTGTTTCTTGATATTTATCTTATTCATGTCAGAATTGTAAGTTGTAAAACTATAAATTAACTCACAATATTTAGTAATTTAATATAATTATTTTCTTCTTAGCCCAATCCCTCTCCTATATATATAAAAAAAAATAAAAAATAAAAAATAAAAAATAAAAAATAAAAAATAAAAAATAAAAAATAAAAAACTATAACACTATAATACTATTTATTTATCCACTTTTATCTTCCCATATTATTCTGAATTATCTATTTTGACAAAAGCGAAACAATTTAATTAATTAATATGAAAATATTAAAAAAATTTTAAAAAAAATAAAAATAAAATATATAAAATATTTACATGATTCGACCACTAGTCTATATTCACGAGTGAAAACAGAATGAAATTTTTTATTATAATCAATGAGATGTACAAAATATGTCTCTTTCATAAGACTACTAACATTCATACATCTTTTTATCCGCCACACCAAAATTAATAAAACAGATAGTATATTTATATGAGTGACTAAGTCCTAATATAATTAGAAATACAAATATATTAAAATTAAAATTAATCTCAATAAAATTAAATATAATTTAAATTTAACTTAATAGGATAATCAAAACGGAATAGAATCAAAAGAATTTTCGGTTTCAAAATTCAGAACATATCTAGCATGAACTAAGCAAAAGTGTGAAATAGCTAGGTTTCTGGTCAGAATAGGATTAGAAAATTTTTCAATTCTAAAATTTGAGATATATCTAACATTAAAAAAAAAAAAAAAAAAAAAAAAAAAAAAAATTGATGGCATAAGAAAATGATAGCATATATTTTCTCAAAAGATAAAAAAATAATAAAAAATTATACGTAGAAAATATGTTTTAGTTTGTATGGGTAGTGTTTTCAATTAGTTTTTTTTTTTAATTTTCCAAATTACTAAGTGGTTTTTTAATGTTCCAAAATTCAAGTCTTAATATTTGATTCAAAAAGTCAATACTAAACACTGTAGAGATTTTAAATTTCTTGTATTCCAAAAAATAGAAAATTTGAAAACATTATAACATTTTGGCTTTAGAAATCATATAATCAGATATGCAAACAGTGTTATACGAGCGAATTGCGTTTGCAAAATATCATATCATGTTTGTGCTAAAATTTATATTTTAAATTAAATTTATTTTTTTAACAGAAATTACGTCAATAAGTTATCAATATAAAAGCGGATAAATTCATTTTCCTCCTATTATTTCTGAATTTGTCGTACACCATAACATAAATTTAACTGCAGAATAAAAAAAAAATTTGCCTCAAAATTAAATTGGTTTAAGAATTAGATTTGATACTTACAATAAAATTCTATGACAAAAGTGTATGTTGAGATTAAGATTAATTTAACATAAGATCCATGAATCAAATCTAAACCAGCATATCTGTGGGCAGCTGCAGAGTGAGGTAGAACAAAAATAGGAAAGCAATGGAGCACATGAGATGCTGCACAAGAACAGAGAATGTTGCTTGAAGCAAATCATGTCTTTATTCAGAGTATTTTGAATTCAATAAATAAATAAATAATAAATAAATAAATGGTGTACCTTCCATGGATTGGATCAAGCAAATTAATTAAGAAAATATAAAAAGAGAAAAAGAAAAAAAAAAAAAAAATAGTGTAACTTTGGTAACTGGTGCCACATGAGCTCTATCATTGGACAATGGAAAGATGCCATCTCAGGGTAATTAATGATATTAAATAGTGGATATTTTAAGAAGGATTAGTTTTCACAATTGGTTAATGCTAGATGTACACCCCAAATAGGGTGTACATCTTACATCTACCGGCTGGGATAAATTCTACTCGTCACATCGATATGCTGAGTAAAAAAATACCCACTCCAGAATGGAATGGGTGTAGAATGTATATCCCATTTGGGATGTACACCTAGCATTTGGAGTGTACACCTAGCATTGCTCCTATTTGGGCTGTACATCTAGCAATGCTGTACTTTTTGTTTTTTTTTTTTTTAAAAAAAAAAAATCAAGCATAATATACAGGGATTTTATGTTTAGGGGTTGTTTGGTCCTTACAAAAAGTATGAAAATAATTTTTATGAATTTTTTTTTTTTTTTTCCTTCAGATTTTATAGAAATCTAGTGTTTTTAGTTTTGAAAAAAAAAATTCAAAAATAAAAAATCATAATTTTTTATAAAATTTTAAAATAATAATTTTTTAAAACCAAACAGAATTTTGAATTTTTGTCAGAATACATATATTGTTTCTAATCATATTTTGATTTTTTTTTTTTTACTCTGATAATAGTAGATATCGATTTGACAATAATAATTATTTTTACATTTTTTTTTTTAATTGATCTAGTAATTAATAAATCCTTTAAACACTATTTTAGTGTTGTTCATTTCAAGAGCAAGTGCCACACACTCATTGATTATTTAATTTTTTAGGGTTTTGCTGTACTAAAAAGTTAAAAAATGTGCTTTTTTAGCTGTAAAAAGAAGAGATTTATGTAAATGTAGGGGACTTTTTATCCTTCTTTCAACAACTCTGCTTAAATAAACTTTTTTTAATTTTTTTTTTTTTTTTTTGTTTACAAAATAAGTCATAAAAATATAGCTGTACTTAAAAACTCTGCTGTAACTTTGATTAAATAACACTTTTTTTTTAATTTTTTTTCTAAATAACACTGCTACATAAACTCTCTTTTTTTTTTTTTTTTTTTGAGTTTTTTCTAAAATTAGATTTTCTGAAATTTTAATCTTTTAGCTAAGTTTGTATAATATTAGTAAAATCTAAAAAAGAACAATACATTATTCACTGTGTTTAAAAAATAATAAATATTTCATCGTATTTTAATATTAATTTTATAAATAAAATTTTGACAAGTCTGTTTCGTAAATATAATTATATTTTCAATCATGTAAAAAAAAAATAATACAACTCTACACTTTTACTTTTAAGGTCCCTAGAACTTTTTACAAATACAATTCACACCAAATTTGACAACTCATGGATGTAGCCCACAAAAAAAAAAAAAAAAAAAAAAAAAAAAAAAAAAAAAAAACTTTGGTACATCATAATACTATTTCCTACAGTGGAAAAGAATCCCCACAAGTCCATTTTGTGGTACAAATACTCCGACGGTGCAAATTTTCTTATCGGTGGATGTGCGGCGACCTGAATTTTGTTGGGCCCGTTGGATGGGCGACACGTGGGCCAGGAGGACACGTGAATAAATAGGAATCGAGCACATGGGGGGTGGAAATAGCAGGGGACATTGGGAGATGGGTAGAACCATAAAGGAGGTGCCACGTGGCGAATGAGGGGAATGGAGTGTTCCGTGGACCTGGTGTACCATGTCATTAGAAAAAAAAGACCATTTAAATTCAATACATATATAAGTTTCTTTACTCCTAGGCAAATTTCAATTTTTTTTTTTTTTTTTCCAGTTTTTGAAATTTTAAACAGCATTTTGTTTTAATATTTATGTTAGATAAAAAAAGAAATACGAACTTGGATATATAGATTTTAAACTACAATTAAATTTCATTATCATATTTGACCATTACAAATTCAAATACAATTTGGATTTGAGACGGATATGAATATGAATTGAATTTTCTTGTTTTGAAATAGTTACAGTAAGAAATTGCTAGAAATGTAAATGAAAATATATAATTTGAAATGGTATTATTTAGAATACATCCTTTGATTGCAAATTTTTGTAAATTAAATATAACACAAGCTACACATGAGTGATTATTTGGAGTTATTTTTGTGGACCAAAAACTAAGATTTGAATCACCTTTGCCCTATATTTACTATTCTTTTTTCGAGTTTTCAGCTTACAGAGTAAAAATATATTTAATTGCTGACAATTCGAATTCGAATTCAAATTTGAATTTGAGTCCAATCAGATAGTTTGTGTCGACACTTTCGGATTCGATCCAACAATATTTGAACCGTTTTCACCCCTACTGATGTGTCGTTAATCAAATGATAAGGTAGTGTAAACAAACTACCATGGGCCGAATTTAGAAATGGGCCTGAACATTTTGAAGTGGGCCTTTTGGGCCCAATTTGAGCCCAATATAATTAAGCCTAATTTTGTAAGGTACATTTCTTGTGACTTTTGCTAGGATGGTGTGTGAATCAAATTTATTTGGTTCATGAAACTTATCTAGAACTTATCACTGAATCTATTTATCCTATATTTTGCTTAGATTCATGAATATCTTATTCCGTGTATCATTAATTTATTTAAAAAGTATGTAGTATTATTATTTGAGAGATGACGAGTGATCAAATATTTAAATGTTTCCTCTTTTTTCTCTCTATGTTCTCTCTGGAATTCTTTCTGTAACGCGTGGAAAAAGACGAGATATGTGAAAGATCTAGAAGCATCAAGACAAAAATAATTTAAGAAGACTAGTGAAATGAGCAATCCGATCCGATTTTGGTTTTTGGTTATGTTGATTATTCAATTTGTAAATTTTCGCTGCACTTTATACAAATTTTTAGAAATGTTAAACCTAATAAAATGTTGAAAACTTTTACAAAAGTACTATTTTAAACAAAGATGTCCAAACAAGCACTAACAACTCTGAAAGTAGCAGTATAATTTTCTTAGAGTAGAAACTCAAAATGGTCACTATAGCTTTCTACCATAGTAAAATCTTTTTGGTAGTCAAATCCTTGCTTCTAAAAATTTTGTTTAAAAAAAAATAAAATAAAATAAAATAAAAATTGAGCGAGAGAGGAAGGTAACATGCTGCGCACTTCGTTCATTTTTTTTTTTAAAAAAAAATAAATTTATCTAAAAATATGAAGCAGCCAAGCTTCGAACTCAGAACTTCAAATATCAACTATCAAATTCTTTGCCACTTGCGCTAGGAATGATCGGTCAGCTTCTGCTTTTTGAATTGGAGAAGCTTTTTAGTTGCATCTTTAGCTTCACAAGAATAAAAAACAATCCAAATTAAGGCTCTTCTAAAACAGCTGCTGAACAAGAGAAAGTGTATATTATGAATAGTTGAGACAAATGTACAAAGCAAGCAAATGCAAAAGATTAGTGAAATACAGATGTCAAAACATTTTCCGAAACAAAGTAACCAAAAGGATCATAAAGAAAAAACTCATTATATGTTGGTGGTAAGGAAACTCTTCACCGTAGCCGTCCTTAACAAGAAAGGGATGATGTTGATTTCTTTTCTCGATCCCACACAACTTTGTCCTCGACGAATGCTACCTCTTAGAAGTTCCTCAATTCTAACTCACGAACTTGAACTGATCTTAGTGAGAAACATACAAGAGCTTCTCTGAGTAGCTCTACTTCAACAATACTTTTGCGAAAGCTCCAATCAGGTCAAACAAACTTTAATGATGGGAAAAGAGAGCCAACAATGTGAAGGTGTGATGCCATGAACACTTGTGTAAGGATAACCACTATCCCTGTGCTTCGGGTTGAGAAACTTGCTTCCTACTTTGTCGAATAGACCGAGGGACAAAAGCAAAGCCGCGCGCGTGGCGATGACCGAAGCTTATGGATGAAGGAGAAGAGTCTGACGTGCTCAGCTTAGACACGGCCGAGGCGAGATCATCTATCTTCTCTTCAACTTCCATTTCTGTCTCCTTTGCCTCTTTGGGTTGTTTTGGTTTATATATTTGATGCATCTTTTTTTGAGTTTTCTCATCAACATCCATATACTTCTCTTTTGTTTCCTCGCTCTTGTGCAAAGCTTGCTTGTGCTGATTCTTTTCACGTCGGAGCTTTGATGGTCGTGCCTTCTTGTAGAACTCGAATGTGGCAGGAAATTTGTGCTTGTCCATGAGGTGCTGTTGCCTGCTTCTGTAGCTCTTCAGCTTGACTCCACAGCTTTCCACCAAGCATTCATACTGTTTCAGATATTAAATATCGCAGTATTAGGAGAAATCCGAAAAGCTCCATAGCAGCCAAAAATGAACATTTCAATTTTGTATCTTGTTTTCCCATGATTCAAAAAGAACTGCATCTGTTTATATGCAGAATAGACGACAGAAACAATAGAGTAGCTAATTTATTCAGCAGATAGGACTAGAAGAAAATTCAAGAGTGTGAAAAATCTGTGGTTACATTTTAGCAAAAAGCAGCCTAATTTGAGGATCCAAACCATAAATTCAAACTTAGCTGCACAATTCTATCAAGCAGAATAAGGTGTTGGGGATGTCAACGGATGTGGATGCCCAACAATTTACCCCAACCAGAACCCTAATCCCAACCTGATTGAGATGGTTTTAATAGAACTAAATGAGGATTGTTTAGGATATAGGGATAAAAATTCAAAACCCAACAGTTACGTTCCGATTATGGTTTTTTCTTGTACCCAAACTGAACATGAACCCGAAACCACGCCCATATAAAAAAAACTATCATATATACATATATACTCTTTTCAATATTTATTTAATGGTTAATATATATAAATGGTTTAAATTAATATTTAGTATATTAAATAGTCAGGTTTGGTTTTTCGGTTTTTTTAGTGGGGCGGTTTCGGTTTTGAATTTTTACACCCAGCTTGGTTTGGGTACGGTTTTGGGTTTCGGTTTTTTATTCAGGTTTGGTTTCAGGTTTTGCACAAACCACCCCAAAAATGAAAACTTTGACATCCCTATAGGGTGTCATGTAATTTGAAGAAACCACCCTTAAAAAGATAGATAGGGCAAGCCGAAGAATTAGTAATTCAAAACAACTATCATCATTAATTGAATGATTGTATGCAAATAAAGTGCATCATAACAAAGACTTATTGAAGTTCCTTTCAGTTCACAAGAAGTGAAATTTTCAGCTGCCAATAAAAACCTTGATTTTGAGACGGAGACACCTGGTTGTGACAGGTTTATTTGATGACTCATATGACAATTCATTCAGAAAAGGCAAAAATGAACAATCACTATAAAAATGCATAGCTCTTTACGAAACAGGTCCCTAAACTTACCTTTTTGGATGCGGACCTCTGAACTAATATGTTGTTTGATTTAGAAAGTTCTATCAGAACTTAAATGGTTATTGTCAAAAGAGTTAGAAATATTCCATCAAAAAGTAACACAAAACTCTTAAGTTCCAACAAAGCATTTTGAAATCAAATAACATGTCAGTTGAGGGGCTCAAATTCAAAAATTTGAACTCCGCAGACTAGTTTGCAGATGACCTATGGCTGAGGGATGTCCACACATTTTTCACTTTTCAGAAATATGCTATTTCAACCTCTTGTTGATTTAAATGTAAGCACATTACCAATTTTCTGGCGATAGAATCTGTACTTGCTTCTAAAATAAATAAACCAACACACACACATGGTAGTATTATATCCCCAGTTGCTATGTTAATAATTTATTAATTTCTAGCGGCGGACATGGTAAATTTCATGTAGCACAATCCACTGAAGCAACTGATACAGTAGGGTTGAACTGTTGAAAGAAACAGTTACATGTTCAGGTTCAGACTACAATTGCATGGGAAAAATTGCACGAGTACGACAGTATTTCTAGGTCAGAGAAGAAAATATCAAATGAATATGAAGTAAATCAAGCTATGATGCTAGCACAAAGATCATACCATTGGGTAACCACGAGCAACTTTAGCCTGGAAAAAGGAATCGTGTGCTTCTGAAACATGTATACTCAGTAAATGGGATGTTGGATAGACTCTAGAGCACACAGAGCACGAGGCGGTGTGCCGGGTTCTATAGTGATCCTCAAAGTCCTCGAGATAATCTAGCCGTGCACCGCACCCAGCAATTGGGCAAAACACAGTGCTGCATAAGTTTTACGTGCATAAGTTACTAACCAATTTGGATAAGTAAAATTAAGTAAGAAACAAATAAGATTGAATAAGAATGCTAGAAACAAGAAAACTTGAACAGAATGCTGAGAGCGTCATTGCTTAGCTAGTAAACAGTGCATACACATAGACAACAATAATAGGATGAGCATGAATAAAGAGATGTTAGCTAGCAAGTATCCCTCAAGCTCCATCATTAAATCATTTAAAAACAAATCAGGCTCTACAAATTGTTTCCATGAAATTCTGGCCAATCGAAGCACAATTGTTATCAAGCATGTAGTAATGCACATTACTACTGCATTCTATCCTCATATGGCTGCAGAAGTTTCTCTGTAGAACTGACAGATGAGAAACAGACTAAAACATAGGAAACACAATCATAATCAGGATATAATGGAGATGAACACGAACTTCACATCATTGCTCAGAACATTTCGTAGAGTAATTGTCAGACCAAGTCTTATTTTGGGATGCACTACATTGTATTTGGTCAAGTTTTGCTTATCAACGACTAGATGAAAATCTCAATAAAAACAAAATATATCCGGTTTAGTCATCAATGAGTTGATGAAAATCTCAATAGTAACAAGACTCATCTGATCACACTCTTTTTTGACTGGATTCATTTTATCCGATCCAGATTTTCATCAAGTCATTGATGAGAATAAGGAAGATTTGTATGAGCATAAGCAAGAGTGTAAACACGTATGCATTGTTTGCAGGATGTACCAACTAGTGTTCCCAAAGTCAATCAGAGAAACACATATTGATTATCATAATTTCCTGAACTTAATTAATCGAGAAAGAAGAGAGAGTTCAAATAGCTCAATTAGGCACTTACTTGGCACCTGCAACTTCCATTTTCTGAAGCTGATACCGCTCATCTTCAGTGAGATCAAGTGCAGCCTGTACATTCAAGGAACAAGAAAGAAAAAGAGAGTCTAATTATTGATCAAAGTAAATTAATAAACAAGTGAACCTTCGAAGATCTAAGTATGCAGACTCCCTAAAACTGGCAGGAAATATTTATTAGTTAGATCAGTAATGGGTCCAAAATAATAAAAAGAAAAACTTTTTAAATATAAGCATAAATTCATTAATTCCTGCTCATAGGCAACGGCAAGTAAACCTTAAAATATAACTATGGTGGATACATCACAACTAGTCTAACTAAAAAACTAAGTGAAAAGAACAAATTTTCTAGAATTCCCAGTAACTCCAAAATTAGCCGAGAAATATTAACATTCCGAAAAAAAGGATGCTAAAATCTCATAAAATTACAAAATCTAATGTTTCGCAATGTTTTCTGGATGCCGTCAAATATTTAAACGAGTCGCCATAATAAGCGGAAATGGCGTAATATCATAACCACATCACTTTAATTTTCCAAAGCCGAATAAAATACCAAAGACAAGGCGAACAACCAAGCTAAGTTCCCATAATCAAATCAGAAAATTGCAGTAAGATATTTATTGGATCCATGAATCAACAACTTTACGGTGCCTAAGAAACAACGTTTTCTCAAAAACACTCAATCAAGTGAAAAAGTGAACTACTATGATTTTGATATTTTGTTGCCAAACAAACCTCAATTTTGTATATATTGCAAGCAATGGATTGCTCATCCACCGACACTCTCGCAGATAATTTATGTTTTAGGAAAAACAGACAAAATGGCCCAACAACTAACTTTGTGGGTGTTTGGTTCTTCGAAAAAATATAGAAAACTGTTTTCTGAAATAAAAAAGAGTTTTCCAAGAAAACTCAAATTTTCACGGTTTTCGTTTTCTAGATAAAAATTCAGAAAACAAAAACACCACTTTTTTTATAAAATCTAGAAAAAACTTTTCCACAAAAATAGCATTTCCTGAGAGCCAAGCAAAAAAAAACTATCTTCTGGAACGCTTTCCGGGAAACCAAACACCCCCCTTTCTCCTTCTCTACAGATTAAGTAACTATAAACTGGTAATAAATCAAAGCCTATTTCTTCTCCGAAGCAGCGAAGCAGCGAAGCAGAGTTCGATCAATCAACAATCAAATCGAAACTAGGAAACGCAGAATCCTACACTATCGTCGCATCACATCCACTCGAATTCGATTCTAGGTCTCAATGTTTCAAATTGCACGGATGAACTAATCGATACCTTAATCAACTCTACGGCAGGGTAAGAGCAGTAAGAATCGGATCTTTTTAATTCAATAACAAGGAGAAAAAAGAGAAAAAAGATCGATAAAAGGGATCAACAGGGTTTACGTGCTTGGCGAGGAGCTCGCGCTCCGTGTTCCCCGCGGCGAAGAAGGGATCGTCGGATTTGAACCTCCGACGTGAGGCGATCCAGTACGGAAACCCTAATTTTGATCCCTCCTCACCGGTTTCCATGTAGTCTCTCTCCATCTCCATGGTCCTCTTTCTCAGTGAACTCTGAGAGAGCTTCGGAATTCGAATACAACCGACGCCTCACCGCTTTGTCCATTTGAACGAATTCGAATTTTTTTTTGCCTTGGCTCTTATTCTATTAGGCTGCGTTTGGTTCGGGCATAAGAAAAGTTTAGTTACACCTGGAATAGGTATAAGTTATAGGATAAACAAAACTAATATAAATTTGTGTTTGGTTGGATAGTTAAGTTATACCGGAGATAAAAAAAATTGCGTTTGATAAATTATACATGAATAAGAAGAATAAGAAAAATAAGAAAAAATTATGTTTGGTTGGATATAGAGGAATAAGAATAATTAAGAGGTGATAAATATGTGTATTGACTATTTTGCCCTTTAAATTAAGGTTTAAGTGGGAGTAAAAATTTTAATTTTTAAATTTATATAAATTTTTAAAAATTTATAAAATAATTGTATAAATTTTAAAAATTTAAAATTAATAATTTTTTTTACAAAACTGAAATAAAATAAAATTTTTAGATTTATTAAAAAATAAATTAAAAATAATATTTATTAAATAAAAAATTTTAAATTTTAAAATTTATAAATTTAAATATCTTTTAAAATTTAAAAATTTTAATTTAAAAAATAAAAAAAACTAATTTTTATTAGTGTATGGAAAAGAAAGGAAAAAAAAAAGTGCCAATGAAAAGGACCCACGTGATGCTGTCCCCCCCTTGGCCTCGATTCCCGTGCAAAATATAAAACCAGTCTTATTGGGTAAGGATGGGAACTGCTGTTCCCATCCTAACGGGTTAGGATGGGAACAGTAGTTCCCATCATTCACAATTTGTGTTTGGGTATTAAAACGGGAATAAGGAGGTTATTCTCCTCTTATCCCCGTTACCAAACGCCGCATTAAGGTGTGTTTGGATCGGGGTTAGTGAGCGGGATAAGGGCGATATCCTTCTTCTCCCCAAAATCAGAATAACAAAAATATTTTATTTTAATATTTCTGGTATAACAAGAATTACTGTTCTAACAGTAAATTATCACTATATTTTACTTTACTAATTTACTCCTAGCACACTACCCGAGGCACACCATCTTCTAGTTTTTTTGTAAAGCTTTAATCTATTAATTAAAATAAAAAAATTAGAATTTAACAAATAAAAAATTAGAGAAAATAAAATATTAAATTAATAAATTATTTTAATAAAATATAATTTTATTTTGATTTTATTTTTATTTTAATTTTATCTTATTTTTTGTAAAACTTTAATCTATTAATTAAAATAAAAAAATTAGAATTTAACAAATAAAAATTTAGAGCAAGTAAAATATTAAATTAGTATATTATTTTAATAAAATATAATTTGATTTTGATTTTATCTTACTTTTTTGTAAAGCTTTAATCTATTAATTAAAATAAAGAAATTAGAATCTAACAAGCAAGTAAAATATTAAATTAATATATTATTTTAATAAAATATACTTTGATTTTGATTTTGATTTTATCTTATTTTTTATAAAATTTTAATCTATTAATTAAAATAAAAAAAATTAGAATTTAACAACTTTTATCACATAATAATAAAGCTTGAGGACAAAAATATTATTTATCCCAACTAAACCTTTTTATTCCTCTTATTCCTCATTATCATACCAAATGTAAAATTTTTTATCCCTAAAATCATTCCAAATACTTTTTTACTCTAATTCTGTATTTTATACTTATCTCTAGTATAATTGGTATTGCTTTATCCTGTTAGCAAACGGTACCTAAACAACAAACAAGTAGTCACTTTTTTTTCTTTTTTCTTTTTTCTTTTTTTCTTTTTTTTTTTTTTTTTTTTTTTCTCTCCGTTTCTTTTTCTCTCTTTCACTGAAGTCTGAACCCTAAACTCAAATTGCAGGTTTCTGACTACACACATCAGGTAAGTTTGATGTGGGTTCCAACTTTGTTTCTATACTTGCAAAAAATTTTCATGGCTTTTCTTTAGTATCAAAAACTGTCCAATATTATTTTTTTTAAGCGAAAGATAACACGCTATTTATTTTATTTTTAAAATATAAAATAATTAAGTTTGTAATTTAAAATTTTGAGTATCGATCACTCAATTCTTTATCACTTGTGCTAGAAACGATCAATAATTATTCGATATTATTAAGATGATGAATGGATCATTTAATTACAATTAAAAATACACTAATTATAACTATATATATATATATATATTTTTTTTTTAGTTGGATGCAACAAAATTTACTATAATTATAAATAATTAATTTAGTTGCACGCAGTTTAGAAATGCAATTTTTAAATTTTATCATTTTATATACACATGTGATTATGCAATTGGGTATATATAAATGTACATCCCATAAGGGGTGTACATCCTACACCCCATTTCATCCTGGGGTGCGTGAATTCCACCCGTGACAGGTGGAGTGAATGCTCACCCCAGAATAGGGTGGGGTATAGGATGTATACCCCTTATAGGATGTACACCTAGCATCACCCTATGCAATTACATCAAATATAGAAAAAAAATAGTTAGGAAAGTAAGTTTACCTCTTACTTTAAGTTATTTTTGCAATTGCACCCAATGTGAGAGCAGTTCTAACTTATGTAGTCGAACCTCCTTATACACTTCTAATTGCAATAATTAAATTCGTAAATTTATTTTTTATTTAAAGTTGCTCTTTTCAACTATATCTGTTCGAACGGTCAAATTTGAACACATTTCTAGCTATTATAGTTGAAGCACCCAGCAGTAGAATTTAAATAAATAAAATTAAATATTAAATTTATAACTATATGCAATCAGACAGTTCCTAACAAAAAAAAAAAAAAAAAAAAAAAATTGAGATGGAAACTTATAAAAGATATGCTTATTCCTTTATTCGTTTGCTAACGAGAACTAGGGGAATAAGAGCTTATCTCCCCTAATTATACTCAAAC
The DNA here is from genome assembly GCA_029168755.2 of Tillandsia fasciculata. Lineage (NCBI taxonomy): Eukaryota > Viridiplantae > Streptophyta > Magnoliopsida > Poales > Bromeliaceae > Tillandsia > Tillandsia fasciculata. Next base: position 16,065,392 of record CM054946.1, on the reverse strand, counting down.
GCAATTAAGTAGGGGTGAAAACAGTTGTTATCGTCTTTCTGAAATAAATTGGTATAAGACTAGAATTACTATTCCAGCCTTTTTTTAGAACAAGATTTGTTCTCATTCGAGAATAAGCTTAATTAAATTAATAGAATTTTAATTATTATTTTAACTCTTTAATTAATCTAATATTTTAATTAATTTAATTATTTTATTAACTAATTATTTAAGTATTTAGATAATTAACTAATTATTTAAGATAATTAAAATTAAAATTTTTAATATTTATAAATTTTTAAATTTAAAATTTTAAATTTTATAGCTTTTAAAATTTTTAACTTTAATTTTTAATAAATTTATCATATAATTTTAATAAATTATATGATAATTTTTTTTAATAATTTTTTATATATAAATAAAATATAAATTTTAATAATTTTTTAATAAATATTTTAAATTAAATATTTAAAATCATACCAGTAAAATTTTAATAATAAATTAAAATTTTAATTCTCTATATTTTTCTGATTTTTTTTTAATTTACGAAATACAATTTTCTTTATACCCGATATAATTTTAAATACCAACAAAATAAATATTTATACTAATTTTGTTAATACCATAACTTATACATGTATAACTAAATTTTTCTTATCACGAACTAAACACAGCCTTAGCCGCCTCAGACACGTTTCCAATTTCGCCTCCTCACCACGTCCGCTCGTCGCCTCGCTATAAAAGCGATTCTCCCAGATCCCTCTCTCTCTCTCTCTCTTCCTCTCCACATCCCATACATCCATGGCCTCCGCCGCCTCCCGAGCGGCGGCGCCACCGGCTCCGCCGCGCGTCATCCCTGTCCACAACCCCTCCTTCCTCCGCCTCAAACCCCTCCTCCCCTTCCGATCCCCTCCCAAACCCTTCTCCATCTCCGCCGCGGCGTCGCCCAATCCCACCGCCACCGCCGCCGCCGCCATTGTTGCCGCCCCCGTTCCCGGGCGCGCACTCCGTAGCTGTGGCCCCTCCGAGCCCCGCAAGGGCGCCGACATCCTCGTGGAGGCCCTGGAGCGCGCCGGGGTCTCCGACGTCTTCGCCTACCCCGGCGGCGCCTCCATGGAGATCCACCAGGCGCTGACCCGCTCCCCCTCCATCTCCAACCACCTCCTCCGGCACGAGCAGGGCGAGGCCTTCGCCGCCTCCGGGTACGCCCGCTCCACCGGCCGCCCCGGCGTCTGCATCGCCACGTCCGGCCCCGGCGCCACGAACCTCGTCTCCGCCCTCGCCGACGCCCTCCTCGACTCCGTCCCCCTCTTGGCCATCACCGGCCAGGTCCCCCGCCGCATGATCGGCACCGACGCCTTCCAGGAGACCCCCATCGTCGAGGTCACCCGCTCCATCACCAAGCACAACTACCTCGTCCTCGACGTCGACGACATCCCCCGCGTCATCAAGGAGGCCTTCTTCCTCGCCTCCTCCGGCCGCCCCGGCCCCGTCCTCGTCGACATCCCCAAGGACATCCAGCAGCAGCTCGCCGTCCCCGCCTGGGACCCCCCCATGCGCCTCACCGGCTACCTCTCCCGCCTCCCCAAGCCCCCCGTCCGCCACCTGCTCGACCAAATCCTCCGCCTCGTCTCCGACTCCCGCCGCCCCGTGCTCTACGTCGGCGGCGGCTGCTCCAGCTCCGGCGACGAGCTCCGCCGCTTCGTCTCCCTCACCGGCATTCCCGTCGCCACCACCCTCATGGGCCTCGGGAACTACCCCAGCGACGACGCGCTCTCGCTGCGGATGCTCGGCATGCACGGAACCGTCTACGCCAACTACGCCGTCGACAAATCCGACCTCCTGCTCGCCTTCGGCGTGCGCTTTGACGATCGCGTGACCGGAAAGCTCGAAGCTTTCGCCAGCAGGGCGAAGATCGTGCACATCGACATCGACCCGGCCGAGATCGGCAAGAACAAGCAGCCCCATGTGTCCATTTGCGCCGATATGAAGCTGGCGTTGGAAGGAATGAATCAGTTGTTGGAGGAGAGCGGGTTGTATCAAAAGCTCAACTTTTCCCCTTGGATAAAAGAGCTGGACGAGCAGAAGAAGGCGTTCCCATTGAGCTACAAAACATTCGGCGAGGAGATCCCGCCCCAGTACGCCATCCAGGCGCTCGACGAATTGACTAGCAGTGAGGCGATAATCGCTACCGGCGTGGGCCAGCACCAGATGTGGGCCGCACAGTATTACAACTACAAGCGGCCGCGGCAGTGGCTTTCGTCCGCCGGTTTGGGTGCAATGGGCTTCGGCCTTCCCGCAGCAGCCGGAGCGGCTGTGGGAAACCCAGGTGTTACGGTAGTCGACATTGATGGGGATGGGAGCTTCCTTATGAATCTTCAAGAGCTTGCCATGATTCGCATCGAGAACCTTCCGGTTAAAACCATGGTTTTGAACAACCAGCATTTGGGCATGGTGGTGCAGTGGGAAGATAGGTTCTACAAGGCGAACAGGGCGCATACGTACTTGGGCAACCCATCAGACGAGGAGGAGATATACCCCGATCTTGTTACGATAGCCAAGGGCTTTAACATCCCTGCGGCAAGAGTGACTAAGAGGAGCGAGCTTAGGGATGCAATTACGAAGATGCTTGAGACGCCCGGACCGTACTTGTTGGATGTTATTGTGCCGCACCAAGAGCATGTTTTGCCTATGATACCGAGCGGCGGTGGGTTCAAAGATACGATCCTCGACGGAGATGGAAGAACAGTGCACTAGTGCTGCTTTAAGCAGGTAATGGATGGATTCTTCTAATTATGTCGGCCAACTTTAATGTTGGCTACTAGGTTTGTTTTGTCTTTGGGAGTTTTAATTATTTGCTAGTTTTGTTTGCTTTGCTTTGTGTTATTCCCAGAACCTGATAAAGTATATCTTTCCTATGCTTTGTCATCGTTGTGCCGTGCATGAGGTATTTAGAATATAACAGGACAAGATGTTGTTATCGGTTAATTTTTTGTCCCTTTAGTTGCTTGATTATTCTTTTGATCAGATATAATTAGAAACATAAATGAATACCTATGCTCTATATTGGTCTTAATTGCCCTTTTTGCAAAAAAGAGTTCTAGTATGTTATGATATTTACTTCAAATTTCAGTCTTCATTGCGGTTAGCTGGAATCATCAAATTGGCAATGGTAGTTAACTTCTTTCATAGATGATCCTTGTGCAACTGAAAATGACCTTTTTAAGGTGTACATTAATTGGATAAGCTATGCTCGTTGACATGACACGTGAAAAGGCAGAATAAAAGTGTTTTAAGTTGGTACCGAATTGGCGCAATGTATAATAGACTGTAAGGAATTCTTCCAGATTAAAGATAGAAGATGCTAAGAATATTTGTTATGGTTGGTGTTGTCGGAAGTACTATGTATATGCTTGGCTTGTCAAAATTTTGTTTCGCTTTTACTAGAATTTTTATTGCACAACTTATCTTCCTGTTTTGATTACCTTGCTTGATTGAACATGCATTTGGGGTAAAGATGAAACTCAAAACCTAAAAAGACATCAACATGGGGCTGAAAACATAGAATTACTCTTTTTTTTATCCTTTCAGCAGTAAACTATGGAGAGCGATCAAACATGTTTGGACTCGTGAGTTTTTTACCACAAAATTCTGGAGACAAGAAACCTCAATGACCCCAACTTGTCCTCAATTCTAAAATCTGAAGAATACTAGTCAACGATTTCGAATCGACAAACTCTGGGGTTAAGATACACACTATAGAAATGTAGTTTTTACTAGGGAAGAAGAAAGGAAGGTCTTTGAAATGTTGATTTTAGAGTTTCCTTGCATTAGTTGTCTAGTTTTGGTCTCATGTTTAGTGTTTAGGAGGTGTTGATGTTATACAGTGGCAATAAGATTTACCTGAACGATTTAACACTTCTTGGACTTTTGGTTGTTCTCATGTGGATCACTATTTGCATGCTGATCACTTTTGGTTATCTTTTGCGAGTTTTAGTTACTGTTTCCTCTTTCTCTGTCACCAATATCTGCTTGAATCATATCATAGAAACTATGGCTGGCAAGGAATAAAATGATTTTTCAAATCTTAAAAGTGATTTTCACATAAAAATACCCCTGCAAATATGTGAACTTGAATAGATACTGCAAAGTTGGTATATTACTATATTGTGCATGCCACTGCTGCAAATATTCATGCAAAATAGTTTGTATATATTTGTGTATATATACACCTAGCAGGGGCATAAATGTAGCTTAAATATTTACCTTGGGCCCTTCTTAGGAAACATATAAGTTTCTCCCAGTTGAAGCACAATTCATCATATGCTAGTTCACGGGAACAAGCAAGCACCCCGTTCATTTGATGTTTCCTCTGCGTTTTCATGGAAATGTTTCTTTATCACTCATAATTGTATATGGTGTTTTGCTAAGTTGGAATGTGTTTTTGTTTCCCGTTTAGTTGCACGCAGTTACGGACTTCTAAAGTGTTTTAATTATTGTGTTTGAGTTCCATTGATTGCTGTAGTTGAACTTATACGAAAATGTACAATTACTATTCTGTAGCTGAAACTACATCCAAAGTAGTTCTAGTTTCCGATAGGGGAATTTAAGCAAAAATAATAATAATAAAAAAAAAAAAAATTCAAGGCATCTTGAACCTACCAAATATAAAAATATAAAGCAACTATGATCTTAGTATTTAACTAGAGTTTCGGATAAAATTATTTTACTTTAGCTGTTTATTTTGATAGCCGTGTGAAAGTAAAGTCTTTATTTTTTTTTATTTTTTTTATTAAAAATTATTTAATTTTCATACCCTGTAAAGTTGTCCTACCCATGATATTTTTTGTTTTTTTTTATAACTTAATAAATAATAAATTATAATATAATAAATAAATAATAATATAATTATATTTTTATGCAATTATAAAATAAAATTTAAAATAATTATATTAATTTTTTTAATATATAAATTATAATAATACGACAAATAAAATTTAAAATTAAACAATTATTAATATTTAACAAATTAATTTTTATCATATTTTAAATATATAAATTAAATAAAAATATATTAACATTTAGCTAATCAAATTTTATCATATTTTAAACATATAATCCAAGTATTATTATAATTAAGTTTTTTTTTAATATTTTATTTTTATTTTTTTTCTTCACTCTACTTCACTGTAATTGACTTCGCCCAATGATGGGACGAAGTTAATTTTGATAATTTTAGATAAAGTGAATATTTAATCGTAATAATTTATCGTGAACCAAACAATGAAAGTGATTTACTTTCTTTCGTTGAAAATTACTTTCTCGGTCCTCATTTACGGTGAAGAGTAGTTTGCATTAAGAGAAATTTTATTATTAATTTTCAAATTAGTTAAAGATAAAAGAACATGCAAAACTTTTCTGGACTACAGATAATTTTGAATTTATTATACTTATTTTAAAATTTTGATTTTACTATCTAATTATTCAACTTATTTCATTTGAATTAGTCAACGACATTTAAATTTCAAAATTAAAATTAATTTTTTTATTTTAATAAGTATATAGTTGCAAGAATTGTATAAAGTATAATAACTAAATAAAACATTCAAAATTTAAAGTCAAAATATTATTGACTGATTCAAATTAAATAAATTAAAAAATTAGATTGTAAAATTAAAATTTTAAAAAATTGGATAGTAAATTCAAAATGGTTACGTTTTAAACTTAATTAATTTATCACTAACTTATTATACCAAACTGCAGATTTAAGAGAATTAGAATTTGGGGATCGGGTCGGGGTTGAAATCAACCCGACCCAATTCTCATCCTGCGGACGAAGCGACGAACCCGAGATGCCATATCAACTGATCTGCGCCGTCCATAAACGGACGGCCGTGATTATAAGATATGCATTCGAGCAAAGTATTTCCTGCACCGGGTCTATCTCTACACTGCATCTCTCACTCATCGACCCTCCGTTACATCGTATTAAGTTCAATCCTACCGTCCACTTTTCGAACAGAGAGATTCCCCGCCATTTGACGGACGGTTGGGATTGAGACTTGTTGGTTGATGGACGGTTCGTGGTATCAGTTGGCAGATGTAGTACATATGCACTCGGTGTAGGCAAAAATTTCTCTGCTCAGTGCACTTTATTATTATTATTTTTTTCCATTTTCGTTAATAACAATATACTATACTATATTTTATTTTACGTTTTTTACTTTACTGTTTTTTTTTTTTTTTTTTTTTCAAATGTGCTACTAAACTATTTATTTTACTTTTTTATTCCAACCTATAAACAATAAAGTTATAATTTTAGATAAAATTTGTTAAAAAATACTGGTTCAAAATATCCACGCATTTATTAAGCTTGTTTTAACAAGAAAAAGAATAAAGTACATAAAGTTAATCAAAAAAAAATTGAAAAAAATCTGATAAAAAATTTGATGAATCTATTATGAAGATTTATTTTATTTTATTTTTTTTTACTATTTAGTTGTTTAATTTTATCTAAAATAATAAATTTGTTACTAATAGTATAGAGATGGGTGAGAAAAAAATAATTAAAAAATATTTATGAGAAAAAAATAATATAAGATAGATAAATAAAAATAAATTTAAAATATAATGTTGAAATTAATAAAATATAATAATATAATAATATTTTTTTAAAAAAATTAAATTAGAATAATATATCTGGAAATGCAAACGGGCAGATCAGCAAATCCGAGGGCGGGAGGGATACTCAACCTCTCACTTTATTTCTTATCGGATTAAGTGGATTTGGAGGCGAATAAATTTTATTTTATTATTATTATTATTTTTTTAATCCTTACTGACTGCTCTATTCAGAAACAGAACAAATTTTTAACATTGGAAAATAAATAAAATAAAATAGTTTTCACCTCTATTTATTTGGCGGATCAAAATAGGCTCAAAATAAATTATATATTTTTTTTATATTTTTAATAATTTTTATTTATTTATTTTTATTCAAAACGGTTTAAGAACGAAAGGGCCACTAGCCCGAATCTATTTGTATCTCTAAATACATACAGTATATATAAATATAAAAATAATCTCTAAATACATACAGTATATATAAATATAAAAATAATACTAGAGTACAATATAGGGGTGTTAACAAGATTTGTTTGGATACATAGTAATTTTTTTTCATAAAATTAATAAACTGGGGTTGGATCTAAGTGTAATAGAAAATTTCGTAACTTTAAAAAAATTCTATAGTTTCAAATTTTTAAGTGCTTGGATGCATATTGTATAATTTCACAAAATTTCACTTAATTTAAAATTTTAAAAAATAAAAAATATTAATATTATATTTTAAAATTAAAATTTTTATAATTTCAAATTAAAAGTTAAAAATTTAAATTTTAAAATTTAAAATTTAAAACTTAAAATTTTAAATTTTAAATTTCAAACTAAAATTTTAAGAATTTTAAAAAATTTAAATTTAAATTTAAAAATTGAAATTTAAAATTTAAAATTTAAAATTTTAAATAAAAGTTATAATTTTAAATTTAAAAATTATAAATTTAAAACTAAAATTTATTATTTTAAAATTAAAGTTTATTATTTTAAAATTAAAATTTATTTTTTAAAATAATAAATTTTAATGTTTAAAATTTGAAAATCAATATTATTAAATTTAAATTTTTAAAATTTAAAATTTGGAATTTGGAATTTGAAATTAAAAATTTTTAAATTTAAAAGTTAAATCCTAGTTTTAAAATTAAAATTTTAAAAATTCTAAATTTATATTTTTAAATTTAAAATTTTATTTAGAATTTAAAATTTAAAATTTAAAATTTTAAAATTTAAAATTTGTCAAATTTTGAAGGTGAAAATTTAAGAAAAAGAAAAAAAAAAAAAAGGTTAAATATAATATAAATAAATAGAATTTTGGAATTATATTTAAATTAAAATTTAAATTTAAAAAATTTATTATTTTAAATTAAATTTAGATTTTTGAAATATTTAATGAAAAAAAGAAAAAAAAGAAAATAAAAAAGAAAAATTTAAAATTTAAAATTTGGAAAATTTTTTAAAATTTAAATCCTAGTTTTAAAATTTAAATTTAATTCTAAATTTATATTTTTAAATTTAAAATTTTATTTTGAATTTAATTTAAAATTTCTTTAAAGAGATAGAGATATAAAAAAAAAAATAAATATATATTTTTTGGTTAAAGTGTATTATTATTTTACTCTATTTTTTTGAGTATAATTTAAGGGTCCGTTTAGAAAACCTTCAATACGGAGTTTAGGCCATTTTATTTTATATTTTAAAAAATATTATTTTTTTATTAGTTAATCCGTTTAGATGAATCAACAATGTAAAAAAAATACGACATATTATTATTGTTTCGGAATTTTTTTTTTTATTGTTTGGAAATATTTTTGGAAAAAAAAAAAATTTAGACCAGCTAAATTTTTTTTCCCATTACGCGTACGATTTCTCCCTCGCACTTTGCTTTTTGCTCCTCTTTAAAAATTAAAAATTAAAAATTAAAATTAAAAATTAAAATTTAAAATTTAAAATTTAAAACTGAAAAATTAAAAAAATTAGAAAATAAAATCTAAATTTAAATTTTAAATTTTGAATTTTAAAATTCTAAATTTTAAAATTAAAATTTATTATTTTAAAATAATAAAATTTTATGTTTAAAACTTAAAATTAATATTATAAAATTTTAAATTGTTAAATTTTGAAATTTTATATTTTAAAATTTAAAATTGAAAATTTGAAATTTAAAATTTTACTTTTAATTTTAAATTTTAAATTTTAAATTTTATTTAAATGTTTTAATTTGAAAATTGAAATTTAAATTTTAAAATTTCACATTCAAATTTTAAAATTTTAAAATTAAAATTTAATTTTGAAAATTTTTAATTTTTAAATTTAAATCTTAATTATAAAATTTTAAAATAAAAAATAAAAAATATATATATTTTTAAATTTAAATTTTGGTATTGAAAGTTTAAATTTGAAATAGAGTAAATTTTTATACTTCATAATAAACAGTAAAAAACTAGAATAATATTTTTATAAAATTTTATATTTTTTTAAATTAAAAATATGTTATGAAATAAAATTTTATTTTACTTTTTAATAATTAACAAATAGGTCTAATAATAATATATATATATATATATATATATATATATATATATATATATATATATATATATATATATATATATATATATATATTTAACGTTCAAAACGCTTTTTATTGAATAATATTTCTAAACTATATTCCGTTTTTAGAAGTATCAAAGGGGCCTAAACCTTTTGTTTTTTTGCGGTTTCTCGTGTGTGTAGAGAGAGAGAGAGAGAGAGAGAGAGAGAGAGAGAGAGAGAGATGAGCACCGGGGGCGGAGAGAGGGGCGGCGGCGGCGGCGGCGGCGGCGGCGTGGTGAAGACTCCGGCGGATTTCTTGAAGTCGATCAGAGGGCGCCCCGTCGTCGTCAAGCTCAACTCAGGAGTCGACTACAGAGGTTAGGGTTAGGGTTTGGGTTCTTAAACCCCGCTCAAAAACCTCGCTCTAGGGTTTCTCTTCTGATCACGTCCTAGCTTCTCTATAGTTCGATTGTAATAACTGAGGCCTAATTGAGGTCGCTTTGTGATGTTTCGTTCTGTGTGAGTAGATCGAGGAACGAAACCCTGAAATTTGTTTGAACCCTAATCCTCGGATTTTGTTTTGTTTGGATAACCGAAGATTTTTTTTTATTTTGGCGTCGAGTTTTGATGGTAAATTTCATAGAAAGGAGCAATTTTGTCGAGATAAAATATGTGTAATCCAACAACAAGAAGAACGGTTATGATTATATATTCCTCATCCTTAGTATAAGTATGCGTACAGTATGCTTACCATAGTTGATAGTTTCATCTATCTATGGTTTTGCTCGAAGATTCAAGAGTGTAATTTGCATTATAAAGTTGCGTCATTCGTTAGGTTTCTTAGTTAAATCTACTGATGTCTAATGGTTACCCTAGTATAAGTATGCTTCTTTTTATGTATACCGAAGTGAAGTTTATTTTATCTGTGTTCCGTTTTCAGGTTTCCTTTCTCTTTTATTGTATGTGAACGATAGAATTATGAAAAATCAGTTTTTTTATGTGAAGTGTCATCCTCTGATTCTACCCTAACAGCACTTGATTGCAACTTCTGGATTTAAAAAGTTACATTGCGTAGGGAAACAAAGGAGGATCTTTCAGCAGTTGTTTTATTTATAATATAACAATCTATGACTGATGATGGATTAAAAAATTAGGTGTTCAGTGATGAGGAAATATATGGAGCAGGTCATACATTGAGAATCTCGTAAGCTGTTAAGGCGTAAGATCAATTGAAATTAAGTAACAAAATTTCTTCAGAAGCTGGTAAGCTCGTTCTCAGATGTTCGTGAGAAGTTGAACAAGAAAATTAACGTGAAGGGCCATATGAAATTGAGTAGAGGAAAAAAAAATTCGAAGATTGAATTGGAGAAGAGATAAGTAATCTAGTATTTCTTAATTGGACAGAGATGGTGATTTAGTTGAAAGATTACATAGGAAGATGATCTGACTGATTCAGATTTTTCTCATTATGATCCACTTGTTGTTTATTTGCCAAATAAGGTTTTTTTTATCCTTCAAGCCAAGTTGTCAACTAGTTTGTGTTTGTTACTTGTTCATAGTTTAAAATTGAAGATTGATATGGTTGTGTCACAAATCATGTTTGGTACCGTATTGCTCATGCCTCTTCAAGCCATCTCTACTGACTAGGCATTTGGTGCATTAAGATATCCTTTACCATGATTATTAATCTTTGTAGTCTAACCAATTTATGAACTTTTGTTTTGGTTATCGCTGTAGTAGGACTTGGTGGTGGTTCCTTAGGCAAGTCTATCAAGGGTTTTTTTTTTTTTTTTTTTTTTTCCTTTTTCTTTCAGTAGTATGAAGGCAAAATTCTTGATGATTGAACTTCCACTTTTGAAATATTTATAACATCCTGGCCAATTCTTGCAGTTTTCCCTTCCCTTCTTTCTCCTTTCTTGTTTTCTTCTTGTTTGTAGGATTTCAATTTGCCAAGTGGGCTTTTATTTATTGTCAAATCACAATTCTGTCTGTCTTCATGTATATAGTAGTAAGAAATCAGAAAGGGTTGGATTGTAACCCTTTTTGACCAGACTTAACCTGCCTAGAGGGTTTGTCAGACCTGTCTATTTTATCCTGTGAGAACCATCGAGCCCAAAACTTCTAACTAGATATCCCCAATGAGTTGTGTCGGTCATTGTTGGCCTTTTTGGCTCATGTATAATACAGGACTAATGCAGTAGGTTATATACTTTACCTGTATATATTTGTTTACGGATGCCCATCTGTAACAGTGAAGTTTGTTGTGATAGGTCTATTCTAAATGATTATCCTGCCAAAGCTTCTTGCTCTCAGAAGAAACTGTGTTAACCTGTGCTCTTTTAGCTTTATCATTAGTATAACATTGTCGTTTATGTGCTTTTCTGCTGCATCTCATCCTCAATTGAGGTCCATGTGGTTGTCTCTATCTGTCTAATATCATTGTACTTAGTTTTGTTTTTGGGTAAATTGAACTTATGGACTGCAAACATTTAACCAAATTTCACTTTGATCCTTGAAATTTTAGGCTGAACATTCGATTTCCCCAGACTTCTTAAAGTGTTGCATCTAGTGTTATAGGAAAAATTATTGCCTGCATGCAGTGCATTCGTCTATCCATGTACCACATATCCACGTGGCTTAGATCCAATCACATTTTTGGATCCCTACCACCCATTTAATTGCAACCTTTTCTCTACTTTTAGAAATTTCACGGTTGGATTTAGAGTAGGAGATTGGGGGAGGTTTGACGAATTCATGGTGCATGGGTGTACTGTTGTGGCTGTTTCAGGCAATAATTTTTCCTCTAACAGTAGGCGATAGCGAGGACTAAAACTGTCTTACTAACAACTTCTAGATCATTTTTCAACAAACTGTCTAATTTAATGGTTGGATTTCTTTATGGATCTTATAAATCATCCCTCTGTCCTTGTGATATGCACCTTTGTTTCAATTAACTATTGCCACATATGCATGTAAGTTGTTTGTAAGAATAGCATTATTGTAGTGCAATTTAGTGTTTCATTTTTCCATTATGTAGTTATTGTTTTCCCAAATATGCTTGTTAGCACTAGGTGTTATCATTGTTATGTGCCGAGTTTTTGATTCGTTTCAGCCAGTTTTTTGTTGAAATCTCTGATTTCATGGATTCCCTACTAAGCTCACATCAAAACCATCCTTTAGTTTTAGGTGTTCGTCATCGGCAAATAACGAGGGAAACCCAATTTAGAGTGTTCATTTGGTGTTGTGGTGTCAAATCCTTAAAATGTGACATTTTTTAAATTTAAATCTGGTATTGATGCTAAACGAAAGGAGAAAATACAAGGAAAGAAAAATCAAAACGAGTTGAAAGCTGAATTAGGGTCCTATCTAATTGAGTGCAAACATATTAGAAATAGATCTCTTAGAGCTCCCAACTTCTGGCTTAGCATCTAAAATGTCGTACTCTATTTTCATTGGTTGCCCTTCTCACAGACATTTTTTTTATTGGACATTAAACTTCACCTTTTCTTTCTGACAATAGCTTCTAGTAGCCTAACATAACCGACTCCACATATAATTGCATTAGCCTTAATGCCTGCTTGTTCTGCCAAAGATTCCTACTGATATTCTATATCTTCGTGACTATGCACAAAATTGTGGACCTATGTGTTCTTTAACAATTCTTAATCATTTTTAACACATTATGCAGGCATTCTAGCTTGTTTGGATGGGTATATGAACATTGCAATGGAGCAAACTGAGGAATATGTTAATGGTCAACTGAAGAACAAATATGGGGACGCTTTTATCAGAGGAAACAACGGTAACCCTAACCTATACTCTACTTTAACAGCTACCGTTTGATTTATTCCGATAGTTTTATTTATAATAATATTTATTCTCCTATCTCTCTGCAGTTTTATACATCAGCACGTCGAAACGGACTCTTGCAGACAGTTCATAAGTGTATCTCTTCCAACCTTTGACTTGCCTTTTTTCTAAAAAAAACTGTTCTTCTATGGGTTGGTCTTTTTATCTTGTACAACAACTGATAAAATGAGCGTTTCATTGGTGACACACAAATTGTTTTTCGGGCCCGTTTCTTTAACATCTTGAAAGCTTGTGTGACAATTTATGGAAATGTAAGATTGGGAGTATTTAATTTGATGTTGATGTTGATCAATGTTCTTCAATGCTTTAACTATTTGGTTAGATGAAAGCAGTGATGGGTTCCACTCGCAATAAAGCACTCGCAATCAGGGCATTATGATGTAAGTGATTGGAGTTTTGGTTTCACTGGATAAGGAAGGATCACTAGAGATCTAAGAAGATAAGTAAGTGTGGTCTATCTTGGTCTTTGTAGTTTGTGGATATGCTTGTCTTTTATCCACATCGAAATTTTTCTAGCCTCTCAGTCATATTCTCCGTCCCGACTAATCTGGATACTCTAAAAATATCAATGTTAGGATTTTTTCTTTTACGCCGCGCTGTCCCGATGTGTTGTGGGACCCTCTTACAAACAGTTCTGTTCATGCATTGTTTTTAGAAATTGTTTGATTTCCTTGTTGATTTGTTGAGTGTTTTGCACTGTTGGTGCTTTTATATGGGTCATAAGGGAAATGGTTCTATGCCTGCAACCTTGCATGCTATTTTGTTACCTAAGATGGGTGATTAAAAGCAAAGGAAATTTTTGTTTCTCCTCTGTCATTTTGATCATTTCTTGGTCCATCTATCTATAGAATTATAGAAAGTTGCAAATTTGTTGTTTAGTACTGTAATGATAGTAATTCTAAATCATGACCCCTTTTTTTTTTTTTTTTTTTTTTTTTTTAGATGTGATTAGAAATGCAATGTAGTTTGACATGTGTGTAGTTAGAAATGCAGTAGCTGTAACTCTTAAATATTTTGTTTGTTTGATTGGATACAATAGAAAGTGTTGCAATTATAGATAATTTATTTGGTTGCATGTAGTTGTGATATATATTTGTAAAGTTTAGCACTGATATAACAGTGAGATTATTTCTGTTGTAGAAAACAAAGGTATTTTTTGTTTAAAAAGTGATGAGGGAGTAAGTTTTTTTTTTTCGGATTTTTTTTCATGCAGCTGTAAATAGTCGGATTCGAAGGTACCAAATCAAAATTCAATTTTAGATTTGTGTAAACTTATAATTGTAATGCAATTGTATGTGTTCGGTGCAATAATAAATTATTCAAAGTTTTCTTATATATACACATTAATATTTTTTTAAAAAATATTCTTTCTTTCTTCTTTTTTTTTTTTTTTTTTTTTTTTTTTTTTTTTTTTTTGGGGGGGGGGGGGGGGGGGGGGGGGGGGGGATCTGGGGGGGGGGGGGGGGGGGGGGGGGGGGGGGGGACTTTTTCTAGATAAAATATTAAAATTATAATTATAAATATTACTGATATACATTTTTTTCCTCAGTTTAATCACAAAAACAAATTTTTAAAAGCGGTTGACATTTTTTTTTTCCTATAAATTTGAAAATTCACTCAACTAGTTGTAAGTGTTCAGGAGGAGAAACACTAATGTGGATAATTGTGAAAATTTAGAAAACTTATATCAGCTTTTAATTTTTTGTATCTATAAATCATATTAGTTTGTAATTTTACCTTATGACTTTACTATGAGATATATATATAATTACATAAAAGTATTGGAGAAGAGTGTTTAATAGAAGTTATTGATATTATTAAGTTTTCAGTATTTGAATAAAAAAATATACGGTTAAAATAATAATAATTTTTTAGAATTTAGTATGTGGTTTGTGCAGTAGTATAAGTTAAGAGATAAAAATAATCAAAAAAGTTGATTGGGTGATAAAAAAATTTAATAACATCGTGTTTAATTCTATTGATAGCACATAGCACAGTAGTCAAAATTTATTTTTTATATATAAAAAAAAAATAATACATGAAGGAATTAAACACAATTATATTATATAGAATATATTTCAAACTAAATTTATTATGCTATATAAGATTAGCATGCAAGAGATCTAATTAAGCACAATATAATACCTTTATATTAAAATAATATTTTTTAAAATTGTTTTCATACTTTAAACAATATAAAATAGGTTTTACAATCAACCGTCCTTAGTGCAAGTGGCAAAGGACTTGGTGATTAATATTCGAGACCCGAGTTCGAAGCTTAGTTGCTTTATATTTACAGCTAAGTTTATTTAAAAAATAAACGAAGCGGGTAGCATGCTACCTTTATACCAGAAATTAATGAAGAAGGGAAGAGCAGATGATGGCATAGGCAAAAAAAAAAAAAAAAAAAACCAATGGAGGCTTAAACTAACTTTTTCCCCACAATTAAAATTAGCTATTTCCAAATCTTGAAATGAAAAATCCAAGCAGCATCTCTTGCTAAATTTGTTCAATTCATCAAAAAAAAAAAAAAAAAAAAACCCAATTAAATGGAAGGAGAATTAATCCCAAGTTAAGTTCCTTTGAGAATGAAATTAAAATGTGCATGCTCATGCTTGCATGCATGGCAGTAGTTAGAAAAGCCAAATAACAACATATATAAATGAACCCATTTTAATTGAGAAGATAACTTCGTTGAAGAGCTTCCGATCGAACAAACAAGAAGAAGAAGTAAGTGCAGGTGCGAATCGTCAGATCATATTTAACAAGTTAATTTTATGGCATGGGAAGCTCCTCACTGAAGTTTTGTTCCAAATCTGGATGATCGATCGATCAGTAGCACTCTTTTTCTTCAGTGATCGATAATTAAGATTAAGAACCTGGAGGTGGAGCAGCATCAGCAGCAGTAGTAGTATTAGTATTAGTAGAGGAGGAATGGCCAACATACACTCCCTGACCCCCGCCGTATCCGCCGTCCTCCGCCGCGCCTGGCGGCCACACCGGCGGCCATCCCTGCGCCTGGCGGTGGGCGTAAACAGTCGGTTCGATCCCCGGCACGGCCGGCTGCCCGATCATCACCCCCTGCCCCATCGCCGGCTGCGGCGGCGGCGGATAGTAGTACGGCAATCCCGGCGCCGCAGCAGCCAGACCGGCGATGGTTGCGGGGGCGGGGGCGTCGTCGAGGTCTTTAGTGGGGGGGTCGTCGGGGTCGGGGCCGGGGCGAGGGACGATGTCGACGAGGAAGTCGAAGACGTCGGTGCGGGTGATGGCGGCGGCGATGTCGTTGCGCTGGAGGGTGCGGCGCTTGTTCTCCTCGGCGTGGAGCCAGGAGCGGATGGTGAGCTCGAGGATGAAGAGCTCGCAGGCCTTGGCGAACAGCACGGGCGCCTCTGCCGAGATCATGCGCACGTCCTCGTCCGCCTTCATTATCTTCTTTATCCGCGCCAGCGGCAGCTGGTGGTTCTTGAAGTCCGACGCCGCCAGCGCCGACGACATCATCTCCTGCCGCTGGTAGCTCCAGAACATCTGCACCTGCTGCTGCTGCTGCTCCTGCACCTGCTGCTGCTGCTGCAGTCCTGCACCTCCTGATGCCGATTGCGGCGGATACAACGGCGGCGGCGGCGGCCCTAGATTCTCCATCCTCTCTCTCTCTCTCTCTCTCTCTCTCTCTCTCTCTCTCTCTGCAGATAATTTGATGAAAAACGTGTGATCTATATATTTAAAGAAACTAAAAACTACCTAAAACATTCTGAATCACGTACCACATGTCCGATCTGAAAGGTTCCGACATTTCTAAAAATGTGTAGTTTATATATATAAACCACCTTATGGTTATTAGTTACTATCCATGGTAAAACATTCTTCTTATATATCATCGCCACCTTTGAGAATTCCTTTTTTTTTGTTTTTTTTTTATTATTATTTTTAGAGAAAGATAACATTCTATTATTTTAAAATAGATTTAACTAAATTTATTTACACACACATGTAATGTGATGTTATACTATATTATCTTTATAGATCTCAAAATTTTGCATTTTTCATCTATTTTTTTCATTTTCTTTCCAAATGCAAAAAAAAAAAAAAAAAAAAAATTATCTGAATTTTCTTTCCAAATGCAAAAAAACAAAAAAAAAAAAATTATCTGAATTATTTTGGCCGAAATTTTTCTATACCTCATATATTATTTTTTCCACGACTCTAAACCCTTTTTTTTATGCTCAATTAAAAATTTTATTTGAGAGGAATTAATATATATATATATATATATATATATATATATATATATATATATATATATATATATATGAGGTGGTTCATTTGCAATGGGAAAAAATAATATCAATCTTTTACAAACTAAAATAATGTACGCAATGAACACTGCACAAATTTAGTGGGATAAAGTGCATAATTTCAAAATTTTAGTGGGATATTGCTTGAAAGATAAGAAAAGAAAACTTAAAAGACAATCTCTTACCTTATGAATTAACCAGAGTTCTGGGTGAAGATGGTTTCTAATTCTTGAACATGCAGTGGAGGAGATATGCTCTGAAGAAAAGAATTTCCTTCACCTTTTTCTAATCAGAAGAGTACATGCATGATTCTGGACAAATATAAGATGGAAATGGAATTAGAACTTCCAATTAAGTGGCCTTCTCTTAAAAAATAAAATAAAAAAAAAAGAAAAAAAAAATTAAATGGGTCTCTGTTTACCTTATAAACAACAACTTGGAAAACAAAGAATGGTTCTCTTTCATTTTCTGGAGCTCATAACCCAGGAGAGAGAGAGAGAGAGAGAGAGAGAGAGGGGGAGAGTGGGAGAAGTGAGCAGTAGAAATAAGGAGAGAAGGGGACATAGCAGTTGGGATAGCAGAGCAGTGGAGTAAATAAAAAGCAGTATAATGTGTCCTTTTCTTTATTTGGAGATTTCCTTTTGCATACCTAATAATCCACTCTGACCCACCCAAAAAAAAAAAAAAAAAAAAATATATATATTATTATTCTTGAGCTCCCTCACATTCAAGATGTGATAAATTTAAAATTTAAAATTACTGCATAACATTTTAAATATAAAAATATAAATTTAGAATTTTTAAATTTTAAAACTAGGATTTAAGTTTTAAATTTTAAATTTTAAATTTAAAAATTTAAAATTTTATAATATTAATTTTCAAATTTATACATTAAAATTTATTATTTTAAAATAATAAATTTTAATTTAAAAATAATAAACTTTAATCTTAAAATAATAATTTTAAATTTTAAATTTCAAATTTTGATTTTTTTAAAATTTTTCAAATTTTTAGTTTGAAATTTGAAATTTGAAATTTTAAATTTCAAGTTTTAAATTTGAAATTTCAAGAATTAAATTTTAAAATTCAATTTTCAATTTTCAATTTTCAATTTTTTAACTTTTAATTTAAAATTATAAAATATAAAATTAATATTTTTTTTAAATTTTTAAAAATTTTAAATTAAGAGAAATTTTATGAAATTATACGATATGTATCCAAATACTTTAAAATTTAAAATTATAAAATTTTTTAAAGTTATAGAAAAGATGGATGATCTTTGGTACTCAAAATATCACTGCCCGGATTTTAGAATTGTTGCAGTTGATTAAATATAAACTCGTTAAACACAATACTATTATATTATTTTAATATTAATAATATATAATATTTTTTTTAATTAAATTAGATTATAAGACTTATTATAATAAATTCAAAAGCTCGAACCAGAAATTATAATAAATTAAAATTTTAAAAATTTGTTCTATAAGATCTCAGTAAATTAACTAATTACTTCAGTAGATTACTTTTAAAAAATAGAAATCAAAAGAGTTTAATAGGTTTCCATATCATTTGAAAACCGTATTACTAAAATTTTACTTTAGTATGCTATATAGTTTATCCCTTTTTCACTAAAATTTAAAAATCGTTTATCATTTTTTTCACTTTAGTATGCTATAATTTTAATTATATCACTTAAGGACTCTATTATTTCTATTTTTATTTTTCGTAGTACCGCTGTTATCCTTTCAATTAAAATAGTTTTGAAAAAAAAAAAAAAAAAAATGTGCTATCCGTTTTATTCAACCGGAAAAGCTAAACCACTAAAAAGAGCCAAAAACAAAAAAAAAAAGAGCAAAAACAGAAACCATAGAATGCCTAAGTGATACAGTTATAAAATCACAAAAAAAATTCAGGGAGGATATCTAAAGTTTTTCCTTTTTTTTTTTTATCCTGCAAGCCAGCCTGAAGTTAAATGAGTCCTCAAATATTCCCACATGCTGCAGTCGAACCACCGACCTCTTATCCGGCTGCTCTAAGAGGTGGTGGTTATGGATGCAATTCGTATGCCAAAGAAACAAAAGGATAAGTCACTATAATTGGATGGATATATAGCTGGGTAGATTTGTGACAAGATATATAAGATATTTACTAGATATATTATGCAAATTCATCAACATGAAAAGGAAGTTGAAACAAATAAAACACCTAGAAAGACACAATATTGAAATTTTTTAGATGTGCTTCAAGCTTTAACAGAATAATAATAATAATGTAAGTTGGACATATAGGAGAGAGTATTCCATTTACCTATAAGAAATTAAGATACAGCAGTAAAGTGAATGAGCACACAGGGATACAGACACAAACAGGTTTATAATAGCCATACCTTAACAGGTTATAATGTAAGACCAGTGGAAACAATTGAGGTTCTACCATTTATTTCCCACTCTCCCAGAAATGAAGTTCCCAAGAACCTCCGTAATCTACGCAATCTCCCCCATTGGGGAGATACATATTCAAGGTTAAAGATTCCTAAAGTAATTGTCAGGTATATGTGAAAGAGCCGCTCGCTTGCCTTGTAGCCGATTCCAAGTCATCAGCCAAAAATCGACTAAACAATTAGTCGAACCAAGAAGCTTGATAGATATTGAATGTCGGGATACATCCACTGTATTTGACACTGAGCCCTTTTTGATTATAGAATCTACAACAACAACAATGACAACAGGAACAAACTGCTTGAATTTTCAGCTGTTTTCCATCACGTTATCCTCCTTTACCTCCGTAATCACTTTGAGAAATTCTACAGGAGTAGCAGCTGGGTCCAATTCGCGACAACCCTTTGGTGCATTATGGCCTTCCTCACCAGTGAGCAAGTGAGAAGGCACTTGGTGTGAAAACCGAAACATTTCTTCCTTTGGTATCCTCCTCACCTCTTTTGGGTCCATATGACCGCAAAACACCGTTTTAAAACCAGCAACCTTGACCAACGGGGTGACGGTGACGCCTTCTTCCTCATTATAATCACAAAGCACTTCGACCATTTCATATTTGTGTATCACAACATCGGGTGTAAGCTCGTTCCAATTCGAAGACCAATTTCGGTATAGTGCCCATATATCACCTTTCTTAGGAAGAATTTTAATAATTCCTCGTGGGCCCTTCTCAAAGCTAACTCTATGAGAGAATATGTTAACCGTGTCAATGATTTTATACCTGCCAACCCTAAATTCCCCGCAAGTCTTGGTGAACCCAGAAGCGACCCAATTTACCGGGCCAAATTCATTATTGGACTTTGAATTTAGAAAGCTCATGCTCAGCTTAAAAGGTCTCAAAGAGATAACCTTTTGAACCATGGCATAGAGGCGAGGCATACCATCTTCATTATCGTACGCAGCCCATATTTGATCAGATCGAAAAGCTTTTTCAATACGATTTTTGTCAAAATCGTGAAAATCTGGATCAGGAACATTGATTGGGACAGGTGCAACAGGAACTTGATTGTTGTTTGACTCATTTATGTTGGTTTCAACCTGTTCTTTGTTACCATGATGATGATGATGATGATGATGATGATGATTATTAGCTTTCTGGTTTTCTTTTGGCTTTGATTTCTCTCTCTCTACCAATTGGGCAGGAGCAGTAGCCACATTCCATTCTTCTAATTTCGTGGTAACGGCTGCTTTAGCTTTTTCCATAAGCACTTTTCGAATGTCAATTTGGTCCCTAAAGAAATTCTGCCTTTTAGTTGCTCTAACACCATTAGCCCTTTCCATATCGGGAGCAATAGGCTGATCAGTTCTCTCTCTCTCCTCTGCACCACAGCTTGCACCAGCGTAACTGTCATGGTTTCTTCTTCTCCTTTTGCTCCTACTCCACAATTCCTCTTGTTTTTTAGCAGCTCTCACTGCCTCGTGCTTCCTTGTTTTCTCAAATGTGTGATGAACCGCATTGGAACCTTGAGAAGAATAAGTAGTTTTGTGGCTATTGCTACTGGATCCAGATGCCCACGAAAAAGAAGAACGTGCTCCGTTGCGTGGAACTTCAATCTCTACGGCCCAGAAAGCATTATGACAATTAGGGCACAAGAGATTGTGATTAAGGTACACTCTCAGGTACTCATACTGCATCCTGCATCGGTTGCATGAGGTCCAGAAAGTGTCATGCTTTGACGGGCGAGAAGCAGAAGCATTCTGAGTTCTCGAATGAGCTGCTTTGTTATTAGAAGTGTTATAGCCATTAGAAGCATTATGGAAACCATTCATTCGCCTCTTCTGATCATATATTGTTTTTTTGTTGCTATCGGATAACACACTCCATGCCTCGGATATAAGCTTAAAAGCACCTTCAGCACCGATTGACTTATTCTTGTCAGGGTGAAGCTGGAGAGCTAATTTCTTATACTGTTTCTTCACGGCATCCTCATCGGCTAAAGCATTGAGAAAGAGAATAGAATACCAATCATTCTCGCCGTTGATTTTCACGTCGCCGGCTAGATAAACATCAAGGGTTGCCACCATCTGAGAGATGCCCTCAAGATCAGGAAAGAGGTTTTGGGCCTTCAGGGCAAATTTCCTCGCAGCCTTTATATCTCTTGAATTGAATTTTCGCTCGGCCATTGCTTTTGCCCTAAGGGCCTCATCCCTATTGCAATCCATGATATGTCCTTGCTTCCTTCGATTAAGTGTGAAGTTCTCCTCTAAAACCAATCAATACCTGTTATTCCTTGTTCTACTCTCCTATTAAACGAAGCTGAAGACTCTTCTGATGACTCAGGAAACTGGGGCTACACTGTCTTAAAGCCTAAATCGGGAAGCAACACAAAAACAGAAAACAGATTCTCAGTATAAGCAGGTAATGAAGATTGTGATGTACACTAAAACAAGTAAATGGAAATTAAACTAAGTTTCTATAATTGCAACGTCGCGTTAACGGAAATTCTCCTCTAAAACCAACCAATGTATGTAACGACTCGATCTACTCTCCTACTAGCTGAAGTTGAAGATTCTTCCGATGATTCACGTTTTAAGGTGGTGCTCAACTGTCTTAAACCCTAAATTTGGAAGCAACTCGTAAACAAGAATCGAATTCTCAGTTTAAGTAGCTTTTAACGAAGATCGCAATGTGAACTTAATTGGATATCAAAATCAGCAGCTGAGCTACTTGAACTTAGAATTAGCGCGAATTATAGATTTTAATGCCACAAACAATTGGGATAAAGTAGACATCTGCAATACCCACTGATCAAGTATCACTCAACTTAGTAATCAAATCAGCACTTAACGATCACATCCTGCAAGCATATCATAGCTCAAAATACAATCTTTCCAATTCAAAGTAAGTACAATTACCACTTCCTCAAGAACCAGATGCGAAACCCTAATACAATAATACAGCAAAATCTAACACAATCAAACCCAAATAGAGCTCGAATCAGTGAAAAAACGAGCTGATCTACAACAAATTAGGGTTTCAATGATCAAATTGCGACATACAACCCTAGTTTCACTGTTTTGGACTACCGGAAACCCTAGAAAATCCCGATCTCCGCCATGGAACCACGGCAGATGCTGAAAAAGGATTCGATAGGTAGAGAATTCGATGATTAAGCGAAAGAGAGATTACCCAATTGGAAAGAATCGAAGTAGAGGGAGGAATTTGAATCGCGACGCCTCCATGAGAAACCCTCGGGAGCTATTATTTCCCCCCCAAATTTCTTTGAAAAAGAAATTGGAGAAAAATGGAATACTTTTTAGTCAAACTCCCTACACACCAAATTAAAATCCATATACACATATAAATACATGTGATGGGAAAAAGGAAAAGTATTTCTTTAATAATTTCTTACCTAACCTTTATTATTTTGTCATTAGAGGAAACCCTAACTAGGGTTAATTTCTAACCCATGTATAGATTTCTCATTTATTAGTATAATAATTTACCAAATTATATTATCTCATAAAAAAATAAATTTATTAAATAAAATTTTACCACGTCTGTAATTATTATTTATAATCGCGTACACGTAAAATTATAATATGCATATGATTTAAAGATCTACCGTAAAATTTATTTAAATTTTTTAATTATGCTAATTTTGCTTAATACTCAATTTTCAATTCAATAATATGTTTTCAACTGAAAAATCTAGTCATATATTTATATTTTTTTTTTCTAAAATTATGCTGAATATTTTTATTATATAAATTAATAAATTGCAGCAAATGTGAAAAAATAAATAAATTTACAGCTAATATAAGTAATTAAATATCCATGTGGGTCCCACAAATGAAACTTTTAGGACCTTCTAACCCCCAAGAGGTTGGGTTAAAAGGTATATATATATATATATTTATGTATATATATTATCCAATGTTGGTTAGATTAACCAGGATGGTGGGTTAGAAACCTTTAACTCTGGTTATTATAGATAAAATTGCTCATATATGCCTTGTATGGAAAAAAAAATCTCCATCACCACCAAAAAGTTACCTCAACACTTAATTTTGAGGGATGCTTCATGTAGAGCAATTTGCATGTGGGACCAACATATTTGATTCTTTATCTCTGCACCAGTCATTTATTTCAGAATATTTTAGAATAGTTTACCCAAAATATGAGGTTACAAGCAGGCAATTTGTTGAAACAAAGTATTGTTAGAGAGGAAACATGTACACTGGTTACCTTTGTGGCATATTTCTATGCTTTTGTATCAGCTTTTGCTACATACATACATACATATATATACTGTTGCATGAAGGAACATGGTGCTTAATACATAAGTGAGTTTGATTTAGAAATAGGATGATCTTAGAAAAATAGGAGACAACATTCAAATGGCAAGTTGCAAGCATATTCCACTTCTTTTGATGCCATTATGCTCTTGCCACCATAGCAAGTCCACATTGAAAACAAAATGTGTCAGGAAAGTATTATAGAACTTTACTGGTGCATTGCAATTTCTCTTTTTGCGAATCGCACAGTACACAACTTACTGATATAACCAACTTTCATTGAAGCATTCTCAGTAGCAGGTTCTCTAGCGAGAGTGTTCAAGTAATGGCACTGTAGCTGGATTTACTGCCATACTGTAACTCATTGATCATACCTTTGGAGGTCGCGTGATGTGTTGTTTAAAATACTGTCAAAGCAAACAATATATAAATAACACACATGCTAAGTTTGTCATCAGTTAAACTGATTCAGGTGGAAGCAGAACCTTTAGAATATATAATCAATGCTACTGCAGTGTAGGTATACAAGCTGAAAGAGAAAATGGCGAAATGACATCATTTAAGAAGAATAAATAGTTGATCTATTCAGAATAAATGGCATCATCTTTATGTGTTGTTTCTGTATTCATCAAGAGAGACCCCCAATAGGCCCAAACGATGCTTATGCAAGGGAGAGAGGATGTAATGGCAATATGATAATCCTATATTTAATGGCACCACTAAAATTCTAGCACAGTTAAGTCTTGTTCCTACAAAACAATATTTGATGCAGAACAATGTTAAACTGATGCAGAGTCCTAAAGTTTTTTAGGACTGAAGATGAAGCATATGAATAGCTCATTCCTCAAGACAGAAAAAAAGAATGAATCTCATTGCAGAAGTTGATAGAATTGATCACTTCTGACTTGTTTCTGCTCTCCGCAGGCATCTTTATTTGCACAGAAAGAGAATCAGAGATTTCAAAGAACCTGAAGTATTGCCTACTGTCAGAAAATTGTATCCCAATCTTAAGATTTCTGATATAAAACAGGTCAATCTACTCAACATTTTGAGCTCAAAGTAGCTACTTTTGAACATTAGTACAAGACATACCTAAGAGAAAACCCCAACGATCATATACAATGCGAGTCGCAGCCACAGATGGATGATATGCAGTTGTAACTATCATGTTAGTTGCTAAGATATCCTGTCCACTTAAATTGCAATAATGATAGTTAAACGATTTTCGCTGACACACAGATTCTCTGTGTATTACCGCAATTGGATGACCTCATGCTGACACACAGATTCTCCTGTTATTCTCCTCTCATCTTTTGTAGGCTCAATTAGGAAAAACTCTTCAATGTAAGATATGAGCATTAGAACGAAAAGTAAAAGGAAGAAGAATAGTACTGTTGCGATCAATACAAATAACAACATATAAAGCTCAATTTCGTAAGGTCTTCTACAGGCATGATTGTCATCAATTAGCAACCAAATGCAAGCATGCACTATAGATGAACATGCTAGATTCTTCATAGTTATTCTCATCCTGAAGACGTGATGAATCATCATAATTAAAATTTCATTCTCTAATTTAGTTCAACAGCTAGAATACCTAATCAATGTAGTAATAAGTTCATATAGCCATGAATACCAAATTAAAACAGTCAAAGGTCCATACAGTCATCTTAATATAGATAGAGCTAAAGTTGTAAACAAGGCAGGCATATGCAGCAAAAGCCAAGACCAAGATCAGTATAAAGTATTAAATTACCCCGCTAAACATGTTAAATCAAATATTAAAAGATCATCTCTTCTTGAAGCCATATTTCTTCCTCTCGTAGAAGAGGTCAGTCTTGGCACTCCCCAGGTTGACAATCTTAGGGCACCCGTCCCTGTCCTTCTCCTGCTGCGTGCACTCTTTGCAGTAGTAGGCGTCGGATATCCCAACCCCACCACAAATTACACAACGGCCTTGGAAAGAGCCGTAATTACACTCGTCGCATACGCGCACGAGTGTGCAAGGCCGCACATAAGAATCGCAGATCACGCATTTTCCGTCGCACTTCTCGCACAGGCGGCCAATGGCGATGCCAGGCTGCTTTCGGCACATGATGAGGTCCGGGTGGTGCTTTGCCATGATCTTTTGATGCTAACTAGTACCTAATTTACTGAAAAAAGTACAGCTTTCAGTGATCAGCTAAATTATTTATGATCTCATGATTTTTTCCTTTTTGAAAAAAAAGGGGGGGGTGTAAATGTATGGAATTTATATGTAGTGTACTGATATTGTGACTTAGTTCTTCAACTTTCGACTAAAGCACTTTAGTTCCTGAACTTCCCCGTATTGTTCAGTTACATCCTTGGTGTTAAACGGAATTTGACAATGTGTATTTGATTTCTTCTATAAAACGACTATTTAAACCCAGTTTTCAAGTACATTTAAACAAGAAAGTCACTATATAGAAGAGTAAAACAGTCACTTCGGTCATTTCTCTTTTGTCGTGGATGGATTGCAACATATGAGAAAGTTCAAGGAATAAAGTATTCAAACGAAAAGTTCACGGACTATCAAAATATCAGGATAATACAGGGATTATCCATACATTTTACATGAAAAAAAGAGAAGCATTCATAGTAAGCTGGCTGCATAATGGGAGATTTAGGCCCAATGATTTGGCTGAAGCTTCCGTAGAAGTGTCGTTTAAACAGAGTTGTTCAAAGAAGCGCTAATAGCTTCTTTATTCAGGTCCCTTCAACAGTTTCCATCTGTGAAGAATTAAAAGTTACGATTAGATTATTCGCCTTTTGGGCCTAGTAGTCTCCTTTTGACTTCTCACCATAGCAAAAGCTCTAGATATTTCATTTGCCAAATACATGGCTATTGCTTCTCAGAGTAGAGAATCTATTCCGGAAGATATACCAAATAGAGCTTTAGTGCTACAAGGATAATGTCATAACAAAATTCTAAAAGTGATAATTAAGAAAATTTTGACAGAATTTCACATGTCAGATCTATTAATAGCTAGTTTGTTATCGATGCAGCTTTCATTTGTATAGAAGAAACCGAACAAAAGGGAAAAGCCCAAACGAACAGCATTAGCAAACAGTTAAAGTAATGCATGGCATCCAATTCATCGCGTAGCATCCTGAACAATACCGCCAATAAAGAAACACATAATGGAAATCAGAAACCATTTTTTAGCTTTTTAGCTTGCTTTTGGACTTTGAATATTACTGGGTTCGTCACATGTGTCGAGCAAGTGGACATCTCCTTAAGTTCTGGTACTGTATTAGATTATAGCAGTGTTAGTATACCTAATACAAGTGGACAAAAGAGAATTTATTGCGCTCCGATGATATCGGTACGTCTTATTAAGTCAAATCCAAACCCTTTGTTACTACAATCTCTTTTCCGGTCCTTCATAAACTTATCCTAAAGCACTTGTGATGTTCTAATCCCAAGCTAACCCTCTAACATTTCAACTAAATAATTCTTTAAATTCCACGCCCTATTCTGCAATCTCTAATTGTCGACATTTCAAATCGCTCTAAGAGATAGCTAAAACTTTATCATCAATTTGCATCTAAGTTCAGCACTCAAAACCTTAAGCACGTAATTGTTAATAAGTCAAGCAACTAAAGAATATTGCAATGGGAATTGATACTACAAAAGCTATTTCTGATATTGTCAGAGGAAAAAAAAGCTCAAATCACGACTAGCTACAATTTATCTGCTCTGGTAATATCAAAACTAGATTTGGAAATATCGTTTCGCTATTGCAGTATCATCCTCTAAGTGCAGTGTAAAAAACTGAAGCTTTGGCGATTTCCAGAGTTTCAGAAGTTTCAACTCTTCAACATCAAATACTATTCGAAAACGCAAAACAAAAATAGGCAATCAAAATATCATAACATAATTTAATTGATGAAACTGATACTATCAAGAAATAATTGGACTTAAAACTATGAAAAATTAGAAATTGGGTTTTTCACTGCCCAAAATCCAATTTACCAGGCTAAATCCCTATAATTGACCTTAAATCCTAGCAATAATACCTGAAACAATCTAAGTTGGTTAATTTAGTAATGTTTTGCTGTAAATGGGCTCTTTTTACACAGATTCAACAAGTGTTCTTGCATTGTTCTTACCCCTCTTCTGCAAAATTCTAAATCTTACAAATTACAAGAATCCATGGGATCTATAAATAGAAAATTACACTAGGTCAAAATGATCTATAATGGACGAAGAGTTCTCTCTCAACTCTCTCTATGCAAACCCTAACTTAGATCTAGCGTTAACTATTTAAACCCAATAATAATAATAATAATAATAATAATAATAATAATTTTACCTTGTGATTGATAAACCCCTAGTCCAAAATTCTCCTTTGTGATTATCGACTCACTATGCCTTGTTCCCAAAGGACCAACGAGAACACCATCAAATTGTGTTATTTTACATCAAAGTCCCTTGAAATTATTTACTCAAATTACAGTTTTGCCCCCACTGTTTACTAAAATTTACTGGGAACCCCTCGATAGTAGGCCATTTGTAAATGACACATTTTGCCTCGTTTGGTTTCCTTTTTGTTTTTTTAATTTTTTTTTTAAATATATATATATAATTTTTTTACTTTTAAAATTGTTTAAATAAGTTGTCATCTACTAGGTAGATTACAAGTTAAACGATCATGACAATTAAAAAAATATTTTTTTGTCGATGATATGTCAAATTATATAGAATTGATGTTTTAAAAAATAGAAACGTAAACAAAGTGTGAATAGCTTTTATTAATGGAAATTTACAATTAACCATTACATAGGCTGTTTATATATAATACAACAACAACAACAACAACAACAACAACAAATAACAATGATGTAATCACTCTGGAAAAATGTTTACATGCAGGTATAAAGAAACAAATGAAAGTAGTCCTCAACTCAACCCAGCAAAACAAAATTTTGTCCTCCGAATCTCTCGCGGCATTTGTGATCAAACTCATCTGTATGTGTATCCAAGTTAATGTTAACTACTAGCTTTGGTTAATGATGATCAGTGGAACTTGTCACTCTCCTCACCAGCTCAGATGGAAAATGCTTTTGGTTCTTAAATCCTGATGAACACTTTTTAAGAGTTGTATTTCTTCAGATAAGCAATTACACCGAGGCCTGCAACGAGAGCAGCTCCCGCTGCAGCTCCGCTGTACGCTGCTGCCCACGCATCCCTGTTTGCAAAGTCTAGCGCTCCCGATCTCCCGCTACTTTGCCCATCCTCTGTGCCGGAGTTGTCTAAATATAACTTTAAACACTGCATGCGAAAACAAAGAAAGCGGTAATCAGAGATTACGAAAGATTTCTGCATACAAATCTTTTGTTACCAATGATATAGACCAACTTGTTATATGTATCAACGGTCGAAGGTTTGAGATCCATATCTATATCTTGTTTTTTCTTTGGTCATCATCCATATAATTAAACATTGGAGTTGTATTTTAATTTAATGATAATGTAATCATGCCTTCCAACCAGCAAGTCTTGCATGGTCTACAGCTGCGGCGAGGTCGGTGTCTGATGAGAGAACGACTTTGTCACGGTCCTCATCTTCATACTGCAAATGTAGGTCAGCACAAAACAAATCAGAATGAGGAACCACTTTGACAAGAAAGAAGATAGTAAATCGACTGAATGATTTTGAAAATACCAAAATTTGCGGCAGATTATTTCCGGTAATGTCACAGCCCAGTCTCTGAAGGATGCAAGTGATTAGAGGCGCCAAAGTCTGCGCGTCTGTAATGAAAACCACTTTCGTGATTGTCTGAAGAAGAGGAGGAATCTAATAGACACATATTTCATACAATATGGCCATATATTGCAAAACAACAGAATCGATTTTCAATTTGTCGACAATCATACTCATTTTTCCGAAAACAACATGCCATTTTACTTGGAAAGAAAAAGAAGAAGAAAAAAGAAAAATCGGAGTAGCAATCATACCACAGCTGAATCTATGCATCCTGCCTTTGTTATCCTCAAGCTTAAAGGTAAAGGATGTAGGCGAATTTGAAGAAGGATAAGGGGAGCCGGTAGTTTCTGTTCCTTCAGATGCCATTTTCATAGATATTTCGCTGACGCGTTCAAAAATAAAAGTATAGGCTAAATCTAGTATAGTTATAGCCGACTAAAAATTGTCAATGGTTTTTGTTAGAGGTTTAAATACCTCCTTGAATCATCCTCATCATCCAAGGGCCCCATGGCCATTGCTGAATCCCAGAACTTTTGAATCAAAGAAATTGCCGCCTCATTTCCAACTCCTCCGCTACTTTCGACCTTTCCAACCGATAGGCAGTCCGATCAATCAGGCAAAGGGTTGTCAGAACACTGATTAAATTATAGTAGTTGGAGAGTGATGCTACATGTACCTCAGAAGGTCCTATAAAATATTGTTGACAAGTCAATATTTTCCGTGTGGTTGTTAGTGATTAGCCTTGCTCTTCAAACTTGATATCCATCTTAGGCGTCATGTGTAAAATTTGAAACAAAACAAATCACTAATTACCGCGTATTCAATTTTGAGTCACCGACAACACTTCAGGAGACATTCTGAGGTACATGTAATGTGGCTGGAAATGGTTATGCATGTAATGAAAGTGAAGTGACTCACTGTTGTTACAGCAGCATGAGTTATATCAATTACGTCGACGACGGAAACTATATTCCCATCTGTATAGAGGAACAATCAATGCCAAAGATTATTAAGAGGTTCTGACACATATTTCCGGTGCTCGTTTATGCATTTACAAGTATTTGATTTTTCTTGGAACAGAAAGCATACCTCTATCCAGAACAGGAAGATGCAAAAACTTTCCATCTTGCATAGTACGAAGAGCATCAAGAATTGGAATATCCACTGTTCCACATTCAGGATTAGGAGTCATCACCTGGATGTATAATTCCAACCGTGAAACATAACCAGAAAAATATTGCAGTAACTTGCTGAAAATGAATACAGGCAGACGCGCATAACAGCAAAACTGTGGGTACCGAAGGGAGAACTCGATAGAAAGTATGGGTAAAAATATTGAGACCTGAGACTGCACTAATCATTGTTGTCTCTATTCATCGATTTCATTCTTTCAATAAAGGATTTGCCATTAAATTATAGGATCGTTTTGCTGAGTCGAATAATTTACTTTCATCCTCCCATATTTCTTATCACCATTATACAAAGCAAAATGATCAATAAGATCTTCTGGTTTCACATAAAAAAGTAGGGAGTAAATTGCCAAATTCATACGCTCATGCTTCATAAAAGAAGAAAATTGAAATTGCTTGTTAGGTAACAAGGATTGAATACATACTTTCTCAACAGGGGTTAACTCCGGAGAAAGGTTTTTCGCAATAACACGCATTAGAATATCCCTCGAACTGAGACGGCAAAAAAAGCAAGAAAGGGAGAACAGAGTTTATTACCATAGTTAATCAAACTAAAAAATTACAGTTACAATAAATTACATTTGACAAAGAATCAAAGGATCTCACGTTAAAATTCCTTGCGGTTTTGTTCCGACTGTCACAATTGCTGAACTAATTTGGATTTCTAGCATCTTCTTTGTTGCAGTTAACACGGAATCGCCTGGTGAGACCCTGACAACCCTAGTATATTATGCAATGTTTTAATGAGATAAATTAGAATTTTGTTCCACTACAATACGAAATAATTTAATTAGACAACCCTTATTCCGTGTTGAGATATTACCTACTTTGAATTCGCTTTGATGATGGTCGACAAAGAAGGCCTGAACATTTGCTCTCGAAGAGTTTCGATAAATGTATTGGGACCTGAACAGAAAACAATGAAAAGAGTTGTATTAATTTATTTTCTTCTTCCTTATCTATGAGTTCGTTTGCTCGATGTAATACAATGGATTATTACCAATTAATCCATTGTATTACAAGAAAGAGACAAAAACTAAATCACATTGTATAATTGTCAATTGGTAAATGTCCACAAACCAGAAACAGCAGTTCCCCAGTTCTTCTCGACTCCCTCAACAGCTGCTGCAATAGCTTTTCCCTTCTCAGAAGCCCTCTCCATTCTCGCAATTGCATCATATAGACATTTTGCTATGTCAAGAAGAGCGATAACTTCTCCAGTCTCCACAACTGGCAAATGCCTAAACTTGCCTGAATTTTTTTTTTCCAAAAAAGAAATAGTTGGACTTTCTTGGAACTATAGGAAATTAAGGCTACTAAATTTCTTAAAATCCGTAGAAAACCTTGAACCATCTTTTGCAATGCTTCCACCGCCAGCGTGTCCGAAAGAACGAAAACTGGATTCCTCGTCATGACCTTCGAAACCGGTGTATCCTCGAGCCGCAATTCGCGTGCAATGACTCTTGTTGCCACGTCCTTTAATCAAAGAACAAATGCAACGTGATTATTATATACTGAGTACGTCGTAACAGTGAAGAAGAAGTTACTAAATCTGTCGACCTTATCAGTTAGGATGCCACAAAGCAATGCGTTCGAGTCCGTCAGCAACGCCGCGTCAACTCTACGAGCAGCCATTCGTCGGCAGGCCTCGAGTACAGTTATATTCTCAGGCATTGTTAAGGCTTTCGATAAACGCAGCCTCTTTACAGTTCTCTCGCCGCCGAGAGTCCTGGTACCGAGGAAATGAACATGAACACAGTAGCAGAACAATTTCTACTCTTTCTACACAAATTTATGGATTAAACAGTTAATATGATTCAGTTTACATATCTTAGTTAAAGATCCACATCTCATTACTCTTCTCTTTCCAGTGCGCAAAATTTATAGAACAAAATATCTATCATTTAGCAAGAAGCTACACATGTAATAGAAGCATAACAATGTCCAATTGGAAACAGTAAGATCATGTAATTTTCTTTTACAGTATGCTGTTCTCTCATGTCAGAATGTTAGAAATGGTAAAATAAGAAAGTGACAAGCATGTCTTAATCAAGCACAGTACACATCAATTTCCGGAAAATCGACCTCAGTTGCAACCACATTACAGCATTACAAGGGAAGTGTCATTGTCTGATAAATAAATGCTGCAGGGTCTAGCATGACAAGGATGGAGAGAATTATGGTTTTTTATACATCATTTGCCAAGTAAATACAAAGTAAACCTGCAAATAATATGGTCTCCAACAATGTAAAAGGAACAAATTACACATCAAAGGGCCAATTATACACATAAATCCCTACTAAATCTGGATATTACATGTAACTTTTAGGGTTAGTTGTTGCACCATTTGTCTCTGCAACCCGGAAAACCCACCCTTTAACCAAGTTTTCACTTGGCCACTAACACATTGACATTTGCAATTAGCTCCTACAATTTTTAAATTTTTCTTAATTAAGCCCCTTCTGTCAAAATACTATTTATTTGGAGGACAAAGTTATATTGTGATAATATTTGGTGGAGTGCTGATGCGACCATTTATGTTCTAATTATTGGACCTTTTAAATGAAAGGACCTAGATTGAAATAACTAAATTTCAATGTACGATATACATTCCACCCATTCCATAATGAAGAGTTATCAAATTCACCGCACTCTGAAATGAATGGGGGTGTACATCGTACACTCAATTTGAGGTGTACAACACTACAGGTAGTATTGGTATCTATAATTTATTGGATCTAAAATATTTAAATCCAACTAAACTATTATATCTATTTTTTTATAAATTCAATCACAATCTAATTCTTTGATGTAGGATTATTGAGGTTGTAATTTGTGAACCAGTTTTGCTGCGATCTAAGACAGAAAAAAAAAAAAAAAAAAAAAAAAAAACAAAAAACAAAAAAGAAAAAAAAGAGGAGGAGCAGAAATGTCGCGCACATGGATCGGGACATGGACGGCTTCCGCGCGGCAGCGTCTCCGGCGGCACTCTCGATCAGCTTCTTCCCAGGCGAGCTGCCGGCCGAGGTTGCGCTGCGCGAGAAGCCGCCGCCGTCCATCTCGACTAGGCTGTCTTCCCCGCCGTGGAAATTAGGGTTCGTTGAGTTCTCCGGTATTCGATAGGGAAAGAGTAAGAGAGAGAGAGAGAGAGAGAGAGGTGCGTCGCAGGTTTCGCGGGTTACTCTTTTTCCCTCCCCTTTCTGTGGAAAGGGAAGCTCCATTAGCCGCTAATTAAATTCCGTGTAATTAATTAATTAAAAAAAATTAAACTTAATTACATTTTGATTCATAAATTTTATTTTTTATTTTTTTTTTTTAAAAAAAAATAATATGCTATCTATTTCGTGGAGTTCTAACAACTGTGGGGCTCAAAATAAAATTTTCAAAAAAAATATTAGTTTTTCGAAAAATATAATATTTAAAAAAAAACAATAAAAATACTAGATTTTCATTAAAAATAATTTGAAAAAGCTCATTATTCTTCTAGAAAAGAGATTTTTCATAAAACCTTTTTTTATGTATAAATATTTATATATATATATATTTAAATTCTTTTTAAATATATATATATATATATATTTAAAATTTAAAAAAAAAAATTATGAAATATAAATGATATGATACAGCTGCTACAAATTTTATAATATAATTTATTTCGCCACGATAATATTAATGTAAAAATATTATAACTGATAATATAGCAATGATGAAGACGTAGTATTCCTGTCATATGATCAACAAAATATCAATATCAAGTTAATTAAATTAAAATTTGAAATTTAATCGGAACAATCAACAAAGTAATTAAAGTAAGAAATTATGGACAATAAAAATTTGAGGATTCAAAATGTAATTTAACCAAAAAAATTTATGGAATTCCTTAAACTATAGGCTAGTTCCAAATATATTCATAACCAAATTTTTAAGGGATAAATTTTCAGTAAAATGTAAATTATAAAACATTTTACTCTAATAAAGATCCAAAATTCGTAAATTATAGGTTCTCTACTTTTGTAAAAAGTTTGTTTTATAAATTTTTTTAAAGATTTATAAATATTGTTTATGTAAATGATACAAAAGTTTAAACCAAAATATTTTAGTTGATAAATAATAGTAAATTGAAGAAAAAAATATTTAAGAGTAGAATGATTATTTTGTTTTAAAAAAATCAACTTCATTCGGAATTAACAATTAGGATTATATTTACAAACTATATAATTTTGAATGAATAAGTATATATATATATATATATATATATATATATATATATATATATATATATATATAATTTCATTACCTTATAAGAACATCTAAATCATTAAACTTGTTTTAAAAAAGAGCTTACATTTGAAATCGGATGTACAATACATTTTTCACCCACTTTGTGGTGGAGATTTTTTCATTGATCATTTTGAAATAATTAGTAAAATTCATCCCATCCGGGATAGGCACATTCGATTTCGGGCGTATAATAAGTATTTTTCTTTAAAAAAATATTTATCGACTTAGAAAGTTTCATAATAGTTTTGTTATAATGATATAATAAATATTCATATCGAATGGAAATGAAATTACGATGAAATATATAAGAGACATCAATAATAACCGGATTTAAATATTTTGAATTTTGATTTGGCCTAACAATTTATTATTGCTAGTGGGCCAGATCATTACATTTGGTATCAGAGTCAATTATCCGTCGAAAATATGTGACGAGTCTCGAATGAGCCTTGATGTAGATGATAGGACTAGCAAGATAAATCTCAAATTTGTGACGAGTTTCGGGTGAAACGTGGTCTAGTTGACAGAACTAGCGAGACAAAATCTGTTAGATTTAGACTGTGATTTGGATCTAACGAGTTATTATTACTAGTGCACCGAATCATTATATTACTATTTTTTTTTCTTTCTCAAAAAAAAAAAAAAAAAACCTTATATTAATTACCGTCCTATATTTTCTATCCGCGAATTAATTATACTATAATGCTATCTATGTAAAAATTTAATAACAAATATAATAATTAAATAATCAATTATTTTTAATATAAGTGGCAAATTATTCAATGGTTAGTATTCGAAATTTTAAATTCAAAATCTAATGACTTTATATTTTCAATAAAATTGGTTTCTAAAAAAAATAAAAAAATCAAGTTCAAAATCCAAATTACCTCACATTTTCAGTACAGTTTAGTTTGGAAAACAAATAATAAAAAATAAATACTTTCATTTTCTTAAAATAATAATAATAATAATAATTTTTATTTGACATGCCCACTTTAGCTACCATGATTGAAATATTATATAGTTTAGCCAAAGTTGGAAGAAGCCGAAGGTTTCAACATCAAACTCCGAAGGTTTCAACATCAAACTATGTGTTGTTAAATATAAAGATATAAAAATAGTAATTTTTTTAATATAAAAATAAAAAAATAACATTCCTCTCAAAAAAAAAAAATCAAAATCAAAATGATAAAAAATAAAAATAGCATTTTCTAATATCTATTAGATTAAATATTTGAAGAATAATAATTATTTTATATAATTAAATATAATATTAGAGTTGGAGTTTCTGAATTCGAATTCTGTTAGGATCGTCGGCATTATATTATTTTCATCTATTTAATTAAAATTATTAGTTTATCAAAAAATTTTATTTCAAATATAAATAAGAATGTTAAATATAAAAATATTATTTTTTTCGAGCTTAAACTTTGGTGACATGAGATTTGGTAAAACTAACACGCTCTAAATCTTTAATTTCTATCTACATAGAAAGTGCGCGCGCATGAGCGAATTTTATTTATTTTTGCTACTGATCAGTTGGACTAGATATACAGTAATTTTTAAAAAAGTTGATTCAAAAAGTTATAAATTTAACAACTATTTTTTATATTAATCTCTTATCCATATATATATATATATATATATATATATATATATATATATATATATATATATATATATATATATATATATATTTCAAATTATTATTTAACAGTTGCTCCATTTGAAAGTGCTAGATGTGACTTCGAAATCAGAATCGTTTCGATTTTAGGTTTTCGGTTCGCCGATGGCCATGCGGTGCGACGACAAATTTGATAAAATTTTGAGAAGAGAAAAATGAATGTCTGTGGTGGGAGAAAAATAAATGTCTATGGTGGGCTTCCGGTTCGGACTCACACAATACAAAGGAAAAACCAGCTAAGTTTAAGTATCTTTTAAAGATCAAGCAAATAAATTGTACGGTCAAGAACTTTTGTATTTCCTTTTTTCACATAGTGAAATTCTTCTTTTTTTTCGTTCGTGATTTTTTTTTTTGCAAAATTTTTTTTTACGTAAATCTGTATGATTTATTTTTATCATGCTTTTGAGATTTATATTTGTATAGTTATCGTATTAAGATTTGTTTAATTTATGTGCTATAGAAGGAACAAAAAAAAAAAAAAGAAAAAAAAAAAAAATCTTTTCAGTAGACAACTTGTCCTTATGTCCTGATATTTAGTCCAGTACATGTGGCAGAATCGCATTAATTTTTTACTACATGCAGTACAGATCGCACTGTTTTATTTTTTAAGATACGAAGAAATATATCTCTCTCTAAATTAATTAACTTTCGGCCATAATTTTTTTTTTAAAAAAATGATCAATTTATTATTGACTATTCAGTTGGCTACTATACAAAGAGAAATTAAAGGTGTGTGCTCCCTTTTCATATCATGGAGGAAAAATT
The DNA here is from genome assembly GCA_029168755.2 of Tillandsia fasciculata. Taxonomy (NCBI): domain Eukaryota; kingdom Viridiplantae; phylum Streptophyta; class Magnoliopsida; order Poales; family Bromeliaceae; genus Tillandsia; species Tillandsia fasciculata. The sequence continues at coordinate 16,027,715 of CM054946.1, read as the reverse complement.
TCAGTATATCATATACATACAACACTATAACAAAATTATACTATAGCGATATTTTTAAGTATTTTTAAAATTTAAAAAAAGTATCGCAGATAAAAATATCGATATTTATTATTAGTGTTGCTATATATGCCGTCGCTAGAGTGTATAGTGATATATTTTTATAATGTATTCTAAAAATAAATATTATAAATATGTGTCTCTATAATTTAATTTTGTTGTAGTGCAAGTTGCGCCACATGCATGCAACTTAATTAGATCACATCTGTTCCAACATTTTGCACCACCAATAATTAATTATAGCTGGCTTTTGAGCAAAGCAACCTAAAAAGCTTATTCTACATTGGCACATGTGGACAACAAGTCAAATTGTACCAAAAAGAAAAGAAAGTAAAGCACTGACCAGAGCTTAAAGTGCATTAAAACACCTATAACCACTTACACCTGTTGTTGTTGGATGCATTTTAAAGCAAACATCTCTCTCTCTCTCTCTCTCTTATATCAGAGTCAATTTTAATTAATTCCTCTATCTTTTACAAAGCCATGGATTCAATTCTCATACTTCACTATTTCTATTCGAAAAGTACTTAATTTGACATAGTAAGTAGCTATAGTTAGAATGATTCTTAATTAATTAAGTGTCTCTTTCTTAATTAAAATCATAGCTAGTGAGGTTATTAGCTATCCGTTGGATTAATTTTCTAAATGATATGTTATATCAAAATGATGAATGTTTTACATTTAAAATTTTCTGATCAGCATTAATAATTATATATATCGGACCGATTAATTTGGTGGGTAACAATAATTAAGTTCACTCATACACTCACTCATGCATGCTTAATTGATCCTGTAATGGTATAGAAGGTGGAATGAGACTTGTGTTGTCCACTTATGGGTGCAGGAATTAAGTAACAACAAAAGGTGCATGTCTTGTTGTGGACCTGACTCAATCACTGGAACCAACTCACAACCACCATCTTTTGCACCCCTCACTTTCCTCTCCATCTCTCCATGTCCATGTCCTTCTCAAATGGGGGCAATCCACAACAGAAAGATGAGAAAATAAAGGGGTTATGGTCTTATGGGCATCATCAGAAAAGTTGTAAGCTTTGGAGGGATGCAACTTGATAGGCCCCTCCTACCATGCATATAGATATATCAATATCATAGAGACTATATAGGCTAATAATTAATTGATCAAGAAGCTAATAAAATGTGCCATTTAATTCATAAGACTTGTAATTGGTAGATCGAGTTCTTGTGGACCTGATCGATCTCAAAGCAGTAGTGAATAGTGAATCACATGTGTACACCTTCTTATATATATATGTTATGTTGGGGACAATATATATCCATATATACAATTTTGCTCCTGCTTGCTACTAACACAAATTATAATATTTGGTTTCAAGAAATAGATAGGTAAAAAGGTACAGAGTTTATCTGAGCTATATATATTTGGACTATTTCGAATTTGCCGTCTAACCTTTCAAAATTTTAATTTTATCGAAACTTTGTCTGATTTTAAGTCGTTCAACAATTTTTTAATTTCAAAAATTAAACTAATTATTTATTTTAATAAATTTATATATAGTTGCGAGAATTGTACGAAGTATATTAACTAAATATGTACAGATATACAATAAGTTCAATATATTTTTTTTTTTTTTTTTTTTAAGAGAAAGGTAGCATACTACCCACTTTCATTCATTAGGAAGTTGAATTAAACAATAGGAGTGAGACAACACGGCCTCGAATCGAAAAAAAAAAAAAAAGGATCGTGCCCACCAGGCAGCGTACCGATCAGCACCCAGACAGCGGAGGGGGGGGGGGGGGGGGTTACATAGGCAGATTGCGCCCATCAGGCAGCGTACCTATCAGCCCCCAGTCCGAAATGAATCGATCGAGCCAGCTGACAGCGGAAAGGATATCAGTACTAGAGAGTTGAAAAATCGCTTTGTTCCTAACAGCCCAAACGACCTACCAGATGATTGTCTGGCCAATAAGGTTACTTTTAAGAGGTCCGGACCAGTTCCTTGCCAATAAGTTCAAATTTTAAAATCAAAGTGTTGTCGGCTGGTTCAAATCAAACAAATTAAAAAATTGGATAGTTAACTCAAAATAGTTCATAATTTAGAAAAGTTATGTGCGTCTGACCAGACTATCTACAGTTTTCATATATCTGATCCGTGGGCTAGCTCAATTCCAACTTAACCTGAACCCAGGTTTTGGACATGGTTTTAAGTAAACGAACTACATTGATGAGTCCCTGATCCAAATCTGATAATTAATTAAGCTACAATTCTTTAAATTATGATTCAAAGCTAATGATTCCAGTTGAGTATATATATAGGATTATTAGACTCCATTGAAATCCATAACTACACCTTGAGTTCCAACAATTAAGTTAGGAATTTTATTAGGACTCTGTCCCTAGCCCAACAGCTATAAATTCTTAATGTCTCCATTTTTAACTTTTTAAATAGAACTTTTACATAAAATAGCATAGAAAGGAATGGTAGGATGTTCGCAATCTTTATATCCAAAAATATATATATATTTGTCAACAAAAAAAATAAAACAAAATTAAAAATAAATTTTCTTTTTTATTACTTTCATGATTTTTTTGAATAAGTCGGCATTCATGATCACTTGTATGATGCATATTGCAAGCTTGCTCAACATGACAACAAGATATTGCAAGTCAATATATCAAATCATGAGATTAGCGTTTACGAAAATAGAAAACAACAACGATACCGAACGAGATCTTATGTTGTTATTTTTGATTTACAACAAAAAAGAACTTTTAATTAAGCATATCTTAAGATGAGAAATGCTTAATAACAAACCAAAAAAGGATCATAGTCTCCATATATAATCTCTCATTTAACAAGGGTGAGTAGAGTTTACAAACTCTTTTTTGATTTTTAGTATTAAAAAAAAAAAAAAAGACTAATAAAGAAATATGAGTTTTTAATTAAATGAGAATGCTATCAAATTACAATATATTTTGAATGGTGAACCTAGCATTAATTGCTCTTCTCTTATAATAAAGGGTTAATTGCATATATGTCCCTCCAAATATGTCGAATTGCAAATATATTCCTATAAAATTCAACTTTTCATATTTATCCCTTCAAAAATCCAAAGTTCTTCAAATATGCCCCTCTGGTTAATACCCCTTTGGAATCGGTTTATTTTTTAACAGATTCGATGTGAAATTATTTTTTTGCCCCTTACAAATATATCCCTCCAAAAGTATAAAGGTATAATATGGAAAGGGTAAATATGTAAATTCAATTTTTAATCTAACCAAGGTTAAGCATTTAACCTAGGGTTAAATCAACTTTTCTAACAGAGATGGACGGTAGGGGCATATTTGAATAACGGTGGATTTTTGAAGGGATAAATATGAAAAGTTGAATTTTGTAGGGATATATTTGCAATTCGACATATTTGGAGGGACATGTATGCGATTAACCCTATAATAAACTATTGATAAAAATGTAAACAACTTATTTTAACTTATAGACCATTTTAAATCAACTATCCAATATTTTAAAATTTTAATTTTATTATTCAAATTATCAATTTAAATCAGTCAATAGTATTTTAACTTTAAAATTTAAGTTTAAGCTATCTGCTTACTTTAAAAAATTAATATATATAGTTGTAATTAAGAATTACATAAAGTATCATAACTAAATTTTTAAAAATATACAATGTATTCAAAATTTAAAATTAAAATACTATTGACTAGCTCAAATCAAACAAATTGAAATAATAAAAATAAAATTTTGAAAGGTTACCTAGTCATAGTGGATTCAAAATAGTCTAAAATTCAAATAAGTTCTACACATTTTTACCTAAATAATTTAGGATCTATTTGGAAGCTCTTGAAAATTTTACATTGCATTATTTATACTATATAAATATATATATATATATATATATATTATATATATATATATATATATATTATATAAATATATATATATACATCAAATGACCGTATATATATATTATTTGTATGCCTACGATTTTTATTTTTATTTTTAACTATTTTTAAAACTCTAGAAAAGGAATCCAATCACTTCATTTTTATGTGCGTGCATGTGTGTGTTTTTTTTTCAATTACACTGTTTGTATTTAATTACATTGCTCCAAAACAGGCTGCAAGATCCGACCCGTTCCCCGAACTCCTCTTTTCCCTCCATTATCCTTTCTCACTCCCCACTCCTCCACTCATTAAATAGATAGAAGCAAACTTTATGTGAGTGATCAAAACAAAACAAAGTAAAGCTCATTCTCTCTCTCTCTCTCTCTCTTCCTCTTTTTGGATCGCTCCGAATTCGGGCATCGACTGGCGGAGTCGGAGCAAGGAGATCGAAGAGAATTGTGGGTCGGATACGGGTCGGAGATGTCGGACTGGGGACCGGTGTTCATCGCGGTGGTGCTGTTCATCCTGCTGTCCCCGGGGCTGCTCTTTCAGATCCCCGGGAAGAGCCGGATCGTAGAGTTCGGAAACTTCCAGACCAGCGGCGTCTCCATCGTCGTCCACGCTGTCATCTTCTTCTCCCTCATCGCCATCTTCCTCATCGCCGTCGGCGTCCACATGTACCTCGGCTCCTGATCCTGCAGTCCCGTCCCCCGCAAAACAAAAAACTTTTATGCTGCGTTATGATTTGAGCACTGTGATGATCGGTGGATTTAATACTCTTCCGTGAGAATAGTTCTACCATATAGATAGATGATGTTGTTGTTGTTAATGTTTTTTTTTTTTTTTTTTTTTTCTTCCGTTGTTTCTTTGCTAGCTATATATGGAAATATATTCCTTGAATTTTAGATGTGTTTTTTTGGGTTCCAGCTGGATTATAAATTTTAACAACTCTATACTGGACTCAAGAGGAATTTGTCAAGAGCCAAAGTATATGATATATATATATATATATATATATTGAGATTTAGTTTTGTCATCTTATTATTTAGTTAACTTATCTAATGAATAAACAAATAATTTATTTTTTTTCTGAAAAAAAAAAACTGCTAATTTGAATTTTTCACTATATTTTATTTTAAAAAAAATACTAATTATACATTCCTTGTGGGGGTATACATTCCATCACTTCATAATTTGTGAAGTCACCCCCATTCTTAGATGGGTGGGTGTAAAATGTACACCCTCTTTGGGGTGTACATATAGCATTACTTTTTATTTTATGGCAAATGCTTAGTGTACATTTAAAATTAGATGTAAATTTTATAGTTCATTTATTTTAGAGTGAAATAAATTTTATTCATCACTTCGAAATGATGATCGGAGAAACTTCCATCCTAAAATGTACACCCTTTTTGGAATGTGTACATATAGCATTGCCCTTTATTTTATTCCTTAAACTTTAATTTCTATATTAAAGGCTCTAAACCTTTAGCTATCGTTTGGTTCGGGTACAAAGGGGGATATCCCCCCTTTGTACCCAAACACTATTGAACAAAGGGGGAATTATTAGGTACAGTAGTTCCAGTACAAACAGAATAAGCTGGAATAACAGTTCTTATCCATTATTTTATAATTTTTTTTTTACCAAATTACCCCTCCTCCCCTCCTTTCTCTTTTTCCAATACACTCTCATCATCACAAATCCCTCTCTCTCCCCTCTCTCTCTCTTCTTCCCAATACACTCATCATCACAAATTTCTCTCTCCTCTCTCTTCTTTTTTTCTTCCCAATACACTCTCATCATCACAAATCCCTCTCTCTCCTCTCTCTTTTTAATTTAATTGGATATTAAATTAAATATTATTTTCAAAATTTTAGAAATTTTATTTTGATTTTGATTTTATCATAATTTTTGTAAGACTTTAAATTTTGAAATTTTATATTCGAAATTTTAACTTTAATTTAAACAAATAAAATGTAAATTAAATATTATTTTCATAAAATATAATTTGAAATTTAATTTTGATTTTGATTTTATTTTAATTTTGATTTTGATTTAATTTTATCTTAATTTTTGTAAGGCTTTAATCCATTAATTAAAACGAAGAAAGTAAAAGTTATTATTTGAAAATTAAAAAATTTTATGTTTAAAATTTATAATTTAAAATTAATATTATATAATTTTAAATTTTAAAATTTAAATGTTGAAATTTTATATTTAAAATTTTAAATTTAATTTGAGAAAAAAAATATTAAATTAAATATTATTTTTAAAAAATATAATTTGATTTTGATTTTGATTTTATCTTAATTTTTTTAAAGCTTTAATTCATTAATTAAAACGAACTAATTAGATTTTAACAACTTATATCACATATTATATCTTGAGGGTAAAAAAGTAATTTACACAACTTAACCTCTTTATTCCTCTTTATCATACCAAACACAAAATCTCTTATCCCTAGAACCATCCCAAACACTTTTTTATCCTTATTCCGTACTTTATACTTATACCTGGTACTACTAATTCTCACTAATCCCCGAACCAAACGATACTTTAAAAGAGTTTCCCTTTATATTTAGCCTTAATGTGAGAATAAATTATTGTCTACATACCAGGCATATGTTATTCACATATATTATATATGGAGTCCGGGTAAGATATTTTTAAAAGTAACAAACATTTTCTATTTGTAAATTTTTTATCATTAAATTTATTTATTTTTAATTAATTATATTTTTAAAATTATATTATTCTATCGATCATTAATTAAATTTTATAAAATTATTATTATCCTGAATTTATAAATTTTTATTTAAAGATTGAGAATCTATAACCTCCAATGACTTATACTTTTAAAAGCATAGGAGCTTAATTATTATGTATTTATCTATAATTTATCATATTATATATTTTAACACTACTGTCCATTTAGCTAGTAACAAACATAAGATGAACTATATGGGAGCAATAACTTTTTATTTTCAGATAAGGACTATTGTAAATAGTTTTGCAAGTTCAGGGATCGAAATGAAATATTATTGAAAATTTAAGATTCCAAATATCACTAATGTTTTGGACCAAAATAAAAATATAGCGAAAGTTCAGGGACTAGCCAGTAATGCAATTTACCCTTTGTTTCGTCAGGCTTCTTGAGTAGTTGGAAACCAACTATCATTTATAATTTTTATTTTCGTGGAAAGCTCGCATGAGTTTTCAATTGAAAAGGAACGAAAAAATATAGCTGAAAATTTTTGGAACGAAATGGAGAACTGAAATTTTATCCGATAAGAGAAGATCATCAACATTTGTAGTATATTAGAAGGACAATGCTAGGTGTACATCCTATATCCTATTCCATTCTGAGATGGATATTATTCCACTTCCAGTATGGGGTGGGATGTAAGATATACACCCCTCTAAAGGGGTGTATCTTTATATATACCGATATTAGAAACAAAAATATTACATTATTTGTGTGATCAACACTCAAAACAACTTATGATGCAGATTTGTTTAGACTAATTCTGAGTTATTTCTGTTAAGATCAATCTTTTAGATAATATGGTTTTAAAGACAGTCTTGCACTGCAATTGCAACCGTATGATTATTTAAATCTGGAACTTATTTTGGTGCATTCAAATTCAATAATTAAAACTGTACGAAAAATCTTAGCTGTATCAAATTGATCACAACTCCAGCTATTATACTTGAGCCACGTTTGGAATTATTGGGTGGGGGGGCTCTTTTTTTTTCTTTTCTTTTTCTTTTTTTTTTTTTTTTTTTTTTTTTTTTTTTTTTTTTTTAAATGTTTATGATATATATATATATATATATATATATATATATATATATAATATATATATATATAATATATATATATATATATATATATATATATATTATAATATAATATATAAAAAATTTATGATATTTAAATTTATAAAATTTAAAATTTAATTTTTTTTATTTTATAAATTTTAAAATTTTTAACTTTACTTTTTAATAAATCTAAAATTTATTTTTTTTTAATTTTTAAAAATTTGATTAATTTTTGAAATTTATACAAATTTTTTATAAAATGTTTTAAATTTAGAGAATTTTAAATTTTATAGCTTTCAAAATATTAATTTTTTTTTATATTTTTTTTATAAACAAATAAAATTAAAATTTTAATAAATATCTTAAATCAAATATTTAAAATAATACAAGTAAATTTTTTATTTATTGTAAAAAATTATTATAGTTGAGGACAATTTTGTCATTTCATACAATTATTACTTTATATTTCTCTTATTCTCTATTATCATACCAAACACAAATTCTGTTACCCCTAAATTCTGAACTTTATACTTATTCTGAAAGAGCTAATTCTCTCTTATCCCACTACGATACTAAGCTGAAGAGAATAATTTAAAAAAGAAATACTCCTCTCTCTCTCTCTCTCTCTCTCTCTCTCTCTCTCTCTCTTCCTATATATATATATATATATATATATATATATATATATATATATATATATATATAATGTTTATTTATTTTTGTTCAACGGCTCAGATTTAATTATTTTTTAGTTGTGACTTACAATAGCAGGTCATTTTAAGAGAGATACTAATTACTAGGCACTCAAAAAAAAAAAAAAAAACGATCTTTTAATTAAGGGACATTTAAGTAATTTTATCTCTATTTTGAATTGAATGATCTCATTATTTTAAAAGATCAAATTTTACTATTTAAATTTAAATTAATTTAGCCTGTACAATTCTATTCTAAAAATAAATTTGAATTATACCATATATTTCTATTACATCAAATATTAAGCACATTCAATTTTTTTTTAAATTGTGAATCAAAATTAATGTTTAAATTAGAAAAATTTTAAAATTATTTAAACATATTAAATATGTTGAATTTAAATATTTATCAATATTTTTTTTTAAAAAAATATTGATATAAATTAATGCATAAATTAGAGAAATTCTAAATCTTCTAGCTAAATTTTAATATTTTTGCTATTAAAATTTGAATTAATTTAGTACGTATAATCCTATTCTAAGAATAAATTTAATTAGTAAAAAATTAATGGCTAAATTAGAAGAATTTAAATTTTTTTAAATATATTAAAAACGTTGAATTTGAATATTAACCTACCTTTATTTTTTAAAAAAATATTGATATAAATTAATGATTAAATTGTAACTCTAAAAGTTTTTAAATTAATGTTTAAATTATAATTCTATAACTTTTTAAATTAATGCTTAAATTATAATTCTAAAACTATTTAAATTAATGTCTAAATTTAATTGTAAACTTTTTTATATTAAACTTTTTAAATTAATACCTAAATTGTAATTCTAAAACTCTTTAAATTAATGCCTAAATTATAATTCTAAAACTCTTTAAATTAATGCCTAAATTGTAATTCAAAAGCTTTTAAAATTAATATCTAAATTAGTGCAAAATTAATGTTTAAATTTGTGAAAAAAATATGAATCAAAACTTTCATTATATGTTGAATTTAAATATTTATCCACTTTCAAATTTTTTAAAATAGTGATACAAAATTAATTTCTAAATTAGAGAAATTTTAAAATTCTTTATACATATTAAATATGTTAAATTTGATTATTAACTTAGGTTCAAATTTCTTTTAAATATTAATATAAATTAATGATTAAATTGAATAATTCTAATATTCCTTAAATTAATGTTTAAATTATAATTCTATAACTCTTTAAATTAATGCCCAAATTATAATTCTATTTTTTTTAAAAAAATTAAACTCTTTTAAATTAATGCCTAAATTGTAATTCAAAATCTTTTAAAATTAACGTCTAAATTAGTGTAAAATTAATGTCTAAATTTGTGAAAAGTATATGAATCAAAATTTTTATTATATGTTGAATTTAAAAATTTATCCATTTTTAAATTTTTTAGAGTAGTGATACAAAATTAATTTCTAAATTAGAGGAATTCTAAAATTCTTTATACATATTAAATATGTTGAATTTGATTATTAACCTACATTTACTTTTTTTTTTAAATATTGATATAAGTTAATGACTAAATTGTAATTCTAATACTCTTAAATTAATGTTTAAATTATAATTCTAAATTTTTTTAAATTAATACCTATTTTGTAATTCTAAAATATTTTAAATTAAATTTCTTAAATTAATGTCTAAATTCTAATTCTTAAATTTTTTAAATTAATGTCTAAATTGTATTTTAAACTTTTTTAAAAAAAATTAATACTTAAATTAGAATTCATTTTTTTAAAAAAAATAAACTTCTTAAATTATTACAAAATTAATGGCTAAATTTATGAAAGATATTTTAATTATTATGTTTTTTAAATTTTGTGATGTTTAATTAAGAAAATGTTCTCTTTATGAAGTTATCTTTTAACCTGTTAATAAATATAATTAAATTTTTATCTTTTGTTAATCAAAGATTAAATTTTTTTTTTATTATTTATAAAAGTAAGTATAGAGTATTGCTCTTTAAATAAAGAAAAACTTACCAATCTAATAACGCTTCAAAAAGTATTTTTTTCCTTTCCTACATATAAAGAAATCTTACCGATCCATATATAAAATTATATAAAATGATACAAATTCATAAATAAACATATCAAATCATACAACCAAACAAAAATTTATAACTGCAACATTTTTTACTATATCCAATCTAATAAGATATATATAATTATAATTATTACATTTTCAACTGCATGCATCTTCAGTCGCACTACCTTCATAATTACATCAAACCAAACTGTCACTTATGCCTTCTTCATTTTAAGAGGTTTAGGCCTGGTTTGGTTCGGATATAAATTTAAGAGATATAAATTTTTTTATACCTGAAATAGTTTGCTATTTCGGGATAATTAAGTATAAAAGTTAAATTGCGTTTGGTTCAAAAGTTGGTATTCTCTGGAATAAAAAAAAAATTTGTTTGATTAAAATTATGGGATAGTAGAGAATAGTGAAAAAAGATGATAGATTTTTTATCAAAATACCAACTTTGCCCTTACCTTATATATATATATATATATATATATATATATATATATATATATATATATATATATATATATATATAAATTAATTTTAATTATTATAAATTAATTAAAATGATAATTTAATTGTAAATAATTAATTACATCTTACCTAAACAAAATATTTTTTTTTATATTTTATAGTATATTTTAGTAAATAATAATTAGTAAACAAAATGAGTAAACATAATTAGTAAACAAAATATAAAATATTTTTTTATATTTTATAGTATATTTTAGTAAACAAAATTAGTAAACATAATTAGTAAATAGTATATTTTAATAAATATAATTTCAGATTGGAAAGTAAGCTAAAGTAAAAAAAAAAAAAAAAAAAATTCCATTCATTATCCCTAGATATAAACCTTATTCTAGAGGGAGGCAGGAAATATTTTAAATATTTATTTCTTGATTTTTTTCGTCATTGTTTGGCAAGGATTGGAAGATAAAAAAAATTATTTTTTCTTTATTCTCCAACCAAACAGGACCTTAGGCAATGTTTGGTTCAGGGATAAATTTAAGAGGTATAAATTTTTTTATACCTGGGATAGTTTGCTATCCCGGGATAATGAAGTATAAAAGTTAAATTGCGTTTGGTTGAAAAATTGGTATTCTCTGGAATAGTTAAAATTATGTTTGGTTAAAATTATGGAATAATAGAGAATAGTGGAAAAAAAAAATAGAATTTTTATATAAATACCAACTTTGCCCTTAGCTTTTTTTATAGAAAAATTAATTTAATTATTATATTAAATTTGAAGCAATTTAATTATAAATAATAAATTATGTAAAAAAAATAATATTTTTTATTTTATATTATATTTTAAGAATATAAATAATAAATTTATATTAATATTATATTTTATATATTTTTTATATTTTATATTATAATTTATATTTTATTTTATATTATAATTTATATTATAATTTATAATTTATTTTATAATTTATATTTTATATTATAATTTATAATTTATATTATAATTTATATTTATATTATAATTTATATTTTATATTATAATTTATAATTTATATTATAATTTATATTTTATATTATAATATATATTTTATATTTTATATTTTATATTATAATTTAATTATAAATAATAAATTATAACTTTGCCATTCACTACCCCTAGGGATAAAACCCTATTTCATGGGGGGAGAGGAATAAGGCTTAACGGGTTATTCCGGAATAACTCGTTAAGCTAGGGATAAAAAAAATTTTTATCCCATGTCATTTTATAATACTGTTTGGCAAGAATTGGAGGATAAAGGGGGTTATTCTCCTTTTATCCTCCAATCAAACATTGCGTTAGAATTTAATTTTCCGACCTATGATTTTATGATATATTTGGATTGGTTATTTGGTTAACTTCTCTAGTTAGCATACGGCACATAACTCAAGAGCAGAGTGTTAAAACTAAATTTGAATTATTTTTTATAAGATCGATCTCTCTCGGATAACAAAATTAGACTAGTTAATTTGAAGATCAATTCAAGACCAAAATAAGTATCAAAATACACGTAAAACTAGGAAGCTAGCTAGTTCTCCTGCAGCGACAGAGACAGAGACAAAACCAAAGATGTTGAATTAGATGTAGAGGTGAGGTCGAAGGATAACAAGGAACAACACGAGGAGGAGACCAAAGATGATGGCATGCACCAGAATTGAAGCACAACTAGTCTTCATGCTCACGAAGTCGACCGGTCGGTTCCTCCCCGGCAGCTGCGCGATCACTCCCGGGCTCAGGAACGCGAAAAGAGCCGACGATATGATCGACGGAGCCCAATCCTTCATTGCAAACAGTCCCAAAATTATCCCAAACAAACAAAAAAAAAACATACACAAAGTACAAATTTTTTATATAAATTTTTATTTTTGAGAGAGAATTAAGGGGTTATATAAAGAGGCATTGGATGCCAATGTGCACTTCAATTACTCAGACCTGGGCATCTTGAAAAGTTGGGAGATCAAAGAAGCATATTTTACTTTAATTATTCTAAAGAAATATTCGCGATTATTTTTTATTTTTTTATTTTTCGTTTTGTTTGAGAGAAAGGTAGCTTGTTATCCGTTTCGTTTATTTTTGAAATAAACTTAGATGGAAATATGAAACAACTAGGCTTCGAACTTGGATTATGTTCAATTAATTTATTAGGAACAATGATTGCTTGGCTTATGTTCAATTAATTTATTAGGAACAAAAAAAAATAATTTTATATATGAAACACGTTTGGTTCAAAATAAAAAATAAAATTGAAAGGAATAAAAATAAAAAAAACGGAGGGATACAACCTTCCATATGATTAATTCAGATTAATAATCAAAATCGGTACGATTTATTCTGACTTTTAATATTTAAAAATTTTTTATTAACAAAAAATAATTAAAATAAGAATAACATTAAAATATAAAATATAAAAATAATTTAAAATTGAGTTTGCACCTCAAAATATAAAATTAAATTTATAATTTAATTTTAAACTAAAACTACTTTTTAGTTTGACTCGAAAACTAATTTATAATAAAAAACTAATTTTTGATTTGATTTCAAAATTTTAAATTATAATCAAAAACTAATTTTTGATTTGATTCCGAATCAAACTTATAATTAAATTTAAATTTAAATTTATAGATCAAATTCAAAATACTTGATTGAATTTATACTTTAATTTAATTTCTAAATCAAAATCTAAAATTTAAAATTTAATTTCTAAATTTAAATTTATATTTTAATTAAAAATTAAAGTTAAAAAATAAATTTAATTTTAAATATAAAATATAAAATATAATTAAAATATTTTTTAAAATATAGTATTTTCGTCCACACGCTCGTATAGTATATACACCAAATGGTTTTGTGTTACTTTAGTAAATTATTTTTGTGGCTTTTTGAATAGCTTCCAAATGTAGCTAGAAGCATTTTTTTAAAAAATGCAAAATTTTTGTTTTTATTTTTTTTTTTTTTTTTTGAGAGAAAGGTAGCATGTTATTCGTTTTGCTTATTTTGAAATAAACTTAGCTAGAAATATGAAAGTAACTAGACTTCGAATTCAAAATCTCTGATATCAACTACCAAATTTTTTATCACTTGCACTAGGGACGTCGCATATCAACCACAAGCAAAACTTTTGTTTTCAGTGCTGAAAAACTCATTTCAGTTTGCAACTAGAGAAGTAGTTAAGAAGTTGAGCTAAATGCAATTTAATTAAAAAGTTACAAGTGTTGTTCATGTTAATAAACTACAAATAAAGGTGATCACATTTGAAATATTCTAAATTAACTTGGGGATATTTTTTGAAGTATATGTGTCTGTGTTCAATGTTTTAGAAGTTCCAAGCCTATTAGACTCTGAACAACTGCCAACGGCAATCCAATTCAAGGGTTCAAATTCACATCAAATTCATCGAATCGGCTCCTAAACTAATAAACGGGTAAAAAAAATAATTCAACCTTGAACGAACTTGTCGAATTTTTGTATTTTGATTCATCCTCAATTAGACAGTGGATTTTATAAATATTATATTAGGTTTTAACCGTGAATACTCTTGTTTTGGTTCAGAGATAGGTTCTCTGTGAAATTTATTACAGAAAATATTTTTTATACATCTCATTTGGGATATATATCTTACACTTTATTTATTTTAGAATTGAATAAATTTTATTAATAATTTCCAAATAACTAATAGACAAAATTTTATCCTTGGATGGATGGGATATGAATCTTACTGTAAGAACTTGAAATTTTGTAAATAATTAAATGAATAAAGTTGATTGAAGTCAAGTTGAATTCGGATCAAAAATGGCTCAAAGAGCAATAGGGCCCCTTTTCTGCGGTATAATTTACACAATTAGTGGGCCAGAAATATCACTTTTCAATCCGAGCCTGATCTCGAAGATCCGAGACCACCAGTGTGACCGTCTTGACGAACTGAGTGAAATCCATATTAAACTTGTTCAGATCTGACGGTCGGATCTTCCAGAAAACAGCGTAGAAGCAGGCGGGACCCGCGACTTAAGTCGCGGGTACAATGAACAGTAAACCCTGTTTTCGGGTCTCTCTCGCGCCAACGTTGAGCCAATTCACTGTCCAGAAGCCGAACATAGCACTTCAAATAGTGGATTTTAACGGTTTCGTCGTTCTGGACGCAATGGCGCTGACGGAATTTCCGTTTGACGACCCGAAGTCTCGAAAAACGCAAAAACAGTGTTTTGGAGCTGTATTTCATGGACCGAGAATTTATCCGGACACTTTCTCGAAAAACTAAGATCACTACCTGATAGGATTCGTCGAGCCGGACGTCATGACGAAGTCCGTTTTTCGATCTGACGATCGGATCGCCTCGAAATGCGTAAAATAAAGTGAAAAATACAGTTTTTGCACAATAAACCCTAGTTTTCTTGCCTCGTTTTGCGTGCCCTGGATTGGAGAGGGACTGGAATGCGAGACCAAACTGCTGTGAGGGACCAGGTCAGAAATAATCGTGTTTGAAGGGCCAAATTGCAAATGTTGCAATTTCAAAGTTTGAAATTCAAAACTTAACCGAGTTGCTTCTTCCCCTTCAAAACCTCCGCAGCCTCAGCCCCTCACAGCAACAGACCCTCCTCTCCTCTCTGCGCACACCTCGCAAACCGAATCAGCGCCGGCCGCCGTCACCACCTCGCCGGAGAAGAGAGACTTCAAGAAAACACCCCGAGCTCGGTTCTTGGAAGAGGAGAGTGATCGTGAAGGGCCTAGGCAACGAGACCTGGTCCTGTGGAGTCTCCCGTGGTGCTGCAGCCGAGCTGAGGCGACCTTGGCCCCAGCCGTCGCCGTCCGCCGCCGCGGGACAACCCCATCTCCATCCATCATTCCGGTGAGGTGAGTTGTTGCAACTTTTCTTCAAGCTTTGGCTTTTGGGCATAACCAGCGTGCTACTGACACCGAGTGGACCTTTCGGGTGCAGGCCGACCCATCGCCGCCGCCCCGATCGCCGGCGGGAAGGTCTGTCGCCGAATTATCGTTTCTTCTTATCCGATCGTGGGCGCCGCCGCATCCGACCCTTGAACCCAAGATCAGTGCCGTCGGATCGACGCCTCTGGACGACTGCAGCCCGCCCACGAAGTTGGAGGGCGATCGGGTGGAGATCGAGACCGCGCGGGGAAGCCCTAGAATCGGGCTTTTCTTCATTCGGCCCGACCGCCGCCGTCCGGCGCCGCCGCGGCCTCCCGTCGCCGTCCAACTCCACCACTAGGCTCCTGGCACCACCAGGAGAATTTTGACCCAAGTTGCACCGGCCCGGGGTGACCTCGCCGGAAACCGCCATTAAAGGCTTTGGAACTTCACCGGAGCTCCGCCGCCGCGCCTTGCCGGCGCTCCTCAGCCGCCGGGAACCACTCAGGTAGGCTCCTAAGATCCCCTAGAGCCCTCCCATCAAGTTGCATGTGGTCCTTAACGTAGGCATTTCTCTCTCTGTAGTTGCACCCGAAAACAGCTTGGGCTCGACTTCCGGCGATCCCCGGCGCTCCGGGACTCCGGCGACCACCCAGGTAAGATCTAAAGAACCTGGCGAAGCTCCCCACGATTTTATTTTGGGTCAGAAGGCCCCCTGTAACTTGATCTTAATTCTTGCACCCGAGCCAAGCTCCTTGGGCTCATCTCCGGCCGCCGCCATCTCCGGCCGCCGGCGCCTGACCCGACATTGACTGGGCTTCATCTGAGACCACTATTCCACTGCGGCTTGCCCCAGATTGTACTTGGACCCCGAACCAATCCAAGTTGGACAAAACCGAGCCTAGGCATCTTGGTGGTGCTGCTCCGGCCGTTGCTCCGGCCAACTTCCGGCCAGTCTGAGGTGAGCCCCACTGTCCTCAGTCCTTACTGAACCTCATGCTTCAGCTAGATCATCTTTAAATCATGTATAAAATAAGTTGCAGCATAGTGGTAATTTGGGCACTAATAGATCTTGGGCCAACTTTTAAGTCGGGCCTCGTGACAGCCCAACCTTGTGAGCACGGGATCCGTCTCGACGTAACGGACGCGCTGAAACTTACGGCGTCGTCGTCGGATTCCCGGAATTCAAGAACGAGCTAAAACAGTCACATAAGATAGTATTTTTATGCAATTTTTAATAGCTTATGGACCAACTTGCAAATTAGACACTCATGCTGACCTTAGACAGTGTTTACGCACTACCCTGACTATCTGGTTAGGTTTCCAAAGGTCCTAGTTGACCAGGAATCAGATTTCGATCGATAAATCGACCGATTTGACCCGTTTAAGCTTTCCGTTACTGTCGCGTCGTCGGGAAAGGGTTGTGTGAGTTTACTACTGATCATATTTACTGTTACAGGGCCCAGTTGTTCAGCACCAGCCTCCCAGTAGCGGCGCGGGAGTTCGAGAGTCTGCCTTCATCCAGGTGGGTTATCTTCGAACCGGGCCTCAGCTTTTTGGCCCTCTGGTTGCTTGGTTTGTCGGACCCCTGTTTTTGTCTTCCCGCTAATTATATGATTTCACCTGACCTATGCTGATTACTTTGGACATATCATGATCCCTCTGATTGATGTTGACTCGATTAGACCTGTACTTGAGCTTTGTTTATTCACGATCAGCCTGATTGATATCTACTTACTCCCTGATCATTCTTGACTGATTCCGATTGATTGATATATAGATTTGCATGATTAGATGACACCTATTGATTACTGTTATTGAGATATTTCTTGATATACGTCGATATGCATGATTAATTGATCCTGATTGATAGATACTACTCGATATGCATGATTGATTGATCCTGATTGATTGATATATAGATCTGCATGACTAGTTGATACTTACTGTTTCCTGTCACTGAGATGTTATTTCATATCTGGTTCATATGCACGATTGATTGATTCCGATTGATAGAGATAGACAGATGGTTCCCTGTTGGGATCTCGGCATGTTGCCGACTACTCGGTCACTAGACCGTGAGATTGATCAGTACGACTTGCCACGCATCGCTGTACTTCACGAACATTGCCGGGGTCGCTCCCCGAGGCTATTGTTCTTTACCGGTAAAGTGGTCTAGAGGAAGGACCCGTGAGCCCCAGATAGCACTTATGGGTGCGGGGTTATGTCAGTGGGACAGGTGCAGATAGTGATATGAGCCTGAGGTCCCCGTGACCAATATTGGCATTGTTTGGGCACTTGGTATGCTTGTGATTGATGCATAGATCCTATATTTCCATGTTCTAGTATACCTTTCAGTTGCCTTTTATTTTCAGCATGTATGATCTACTGTTTTATGGTTGATTTCCAGTATACTTACCTATAGTTCTGATTCTGATTAGTAGTAGACCTCTATGCTTTCCAGCTTTTCCTATTGACTCTTACTATCCGCAGATTTTAGTACCCAGTAGGTACGATTAGCTGATCCTCGGCTCGTCGTGCCCACTGGGATACATGTACAGTGTATCGCACACCCCCTGGGTGACCATTTTCCAGGTCGGTCGGGTGGGGAGATAGCGGGACGATCCAGTGAGCAGATTACGATAGAGCTATCCC
Source organism: Tillandsia fasciculata (assembly GCA_029168755.2). NCBI lineage: Eukaryota > Viridiplantae > Streptophyta > Magnoliopsida > Poales > Bromeliaceae > Tillandsia > Tillandsia fasciculata. The sequence continues at coordinate 16,009,179 of CM054946.1, read as the reverse complement.
CATGAGCTTATATATGTCGATGACATCTCCAGACTTTTATTTCCAGCATTTATTCCAGTTCTAGTTGATCAGTCATTTAAAATGTTGATGTAATAATTGATTTGAATTATTCTTGTTGAGTAGATTAGCATTAGTTACGAATATATCTATTGATCTCTGATGACGACGATTTGTTAGCCGTGCATGTATAGGGGAGTCTCTGTTCTTGGGATAGAGGGTCTTCTATACGTGTGGCGGTCTGTTGCGCCCAGTTTGCAAACTCTGATTTCCAAAAAAAAAAAAAAAAAATTTACCGGATTTTTAAAACTCGGGGCGTGACAGATTAGATGGTATCAGAGAAATAGGTACACGGTACCTAGGAAAAGATGATTAGGAACTGGTTAGGATGAACCCTAGGATGACTTGTCACGTGAGAGCGCTGGGTACGTCGAGTTTAAGGGTTAGAAACTCAAGGTATTGTCAGAGTCTGTTTCTGACCTGCTTCTGTATTGCAGCTATGGCTCGTACTCCAGGTCGTGGACGGGGACGGGGCGCGGGCCGTGGAGTAGGCCGACCCCCTAGCACATCGGGCGAGCCCGCCGATCGGGGCCGCATGGACCGGCTGGAGGCCCAGATGGCGACTCTGGCCGGGATGTTTCAGCAGTTCATGCAGCAGCAGGCTGCAGGCCCTTCCACTCCTGCCCCGCCCGCTCTCCACCTGTGCCTGAGGTCACACCACCGGTTGCACCCCCTGCTGCACCGGTTGTCGCTGAGCCAGAGGTTGACCCCGTACCACCACCAGCGGGGCCCGTTCCAGCTCCAGATGCCTCTGCTTCCACCACGTTCGTTTCCTCTCGTTCCGTCGCTCCCGCTGTTGGTCCTGCGGCAGATACTGAGGCCGATGGGGCAGAGAGGGCCCGAGCGAAGGCGGCTTTGCTAGAGTTTAAAAAGTTCAAGCCGCAAACCTTCGACGGCAAAGATGTGGACCACTGGGCGGTCGAGCTCTGGATCGACCATATGGAGAAACTTTTTCAAGATGCCTACACCGAGGACCGCGACAAGGTCCACATTGCTGCTCATTGCCTGGATGGCCGGGCATCTAAATGGTGGAGACAACATCGAGCTCGCTACTTCCCGGGCCCAGCCGATCTTACCTGGGAAGACTTTAAAGCCGCCCTGTATCATCATTACCTAAATGAGACCACGAAGGAGGGTCTCGAACGCGATCTGGAGACGATCAAACAGGGCGACCTGAGCGTCCGAGACTACGAGCAGGAGTTCCTGCGCATCGCCGACCTGGTGCCCCAGGCGGTGCGCGAGGAACGTCGGAAGGTACGCTTATTTTCACAGGGTTTGAGGACAGAGATCCGTCGACACCTCGCGTCACACCTCTCCACAGACTTCGATAACTGCGTGGAGCGGTGTCTGGCGATCGAGGCGGAGATCAAGATGTCCCGCGCCGAGCGGAATGCAGCGGACAAGGACAAGGACAGGGACAAGGGCAAGAAGAGGGCGCATCCAGGAAACGGCGGTGTGCATCCTGATCAGAACAAAAAGGCGAAGCCATCCCGACCGTGTGTCTTCTGTGGGGGTACCCACCAAATGCGCTTCTGTAAACAACGTCACGGCCGATGCTTCAATTGCGGCCAGCAGGGGCATAGAGCTTCGGAGTGCCCGCAGGGTTCCGCGCCTGTGCAGATCACAGCCCCTGTACCCGCTTCTTCACAACGACGACTAGAACCGGCGCCTAGCTCAGCTTCATCTGGGCGTCCCCCTCTACCTCGACCACCTACTGGAGGGTATCAGTCGGCAGGTGGACGCGTTTATGCACTGACCCCTCATGGAGAGCCAACGGAGGGAAACCCGACGACTGATGTCATAGCTCTCGAATAAACTGGTGTAAATATTTCATAATGTATGACTTTAAGTTGTAAGCTTCGTGAACAAAACTCCTTTGAAGTGGAGGTGATGTAATAATCTGAATTACCTTGTTTTAATAAATAGATTAAAGATAAAATTGGACATTGATCTCCGTAGACGTTGATTGCTTTAGCCACATTACCTATACCTTCTGTTGACTCCGGTGGGAGTCGTGTCCCCAACTTGATGTTGGCGACAGATCTTGGGTATTTCACCCTTCTTTCGATAAGTATGTTGGCTGCAGACAAGGTACTGTGGAAAGAGTGGGTTGAAGTACTCTACCCCGTAAGGGGTAATATCGTGATTGGGTCTACTTGTTCGCTTATCTATAGTTATAGTCGCCAGGGTTACCCTCGGGACAACGATGTTAAAGTTTCAGTGATGATATCCCAGACCACATTAGGCCTTAGATAGGTCTCAGATAGTCGTGGGTATAGTGGACAGATTACATTTGTCATTAATGTAGACATTCGTCCTAGATTGCGGCCACTAGCCGCGTTGACCTCGCCAGATCATGCAACTGATTCGATGATAGAAATAAGAGGTAGTACAAATGAACAGTAAATGAACCAAAATTTTAAGCAGTTTGGATGAAACAGAATTGTGAACCCGAGCGTTACCCCCATCTATTTGGTTCTTAGTTGTATTTAGTTTCAGGGACGAAACTTCCTTTTTGGTGGGAGAGATGTAAGAACTTGAAATTTTGTAAATAATTAAATGAATAAAGTTGATTGAAGTCAAGTTGAATTCGGATCAAAAATGGCTCAAAGAGCAATAGGGCCCCTTTTCTGCGGTATAATTTACACAATTAGTGGGCCAGAAATATCACTTTTCAATCCGAGCCTGATCTCGAAGATCCGAGACCACCAGTGTGACCGTCTTGACGAACTGAGTGAAATCCATATTAAACTTGTTCAGATCTGACGGTCGGATCTTCCAGAAAACAGCGTAGAAGCAGGCGGGACCCGCGACTTAAGTCGCGGGTACAATGAACAGTAAACCCTGTTTTCGGGTCTCTCTCGCGCCAACGTTGAGCCAATTCACTGTCCAGAAGCCGAACATAGCACTTCAAATAGTGGATTTTAACGGTTTCGTCGTTCTGGACGCAATGGCGCTGACGGAATTTCCGTTTGACGACCCGAAGTCTCGAAAAACGCAAAAACAGTGTTTTGGAGCTGTATTTCATGGACCGAGAATTTATCCGGACACTTTCTCGAAAAACTAAGATCGCTACCTGATAGGATTCGTCGAGCCGGACGTCATGACGAAGTCCGTTTTTCGATCTGACGATCGGATCGCCTCGAAATGCGTAAAATAGAGTGAAAAATACAGTTTTTGCACAATAAACCCTAGTTTTCTTGCCTCGTTTTGCGTGCCCTGGATTGGAGAGGGACTGGAATGCGAGACTAAACTGTTGTGAGGGACCAGGTCAGAAATAATCGTGTTTGAAGGGCCAAATTGCAAATGTTGCAATTTCAAAGTTTGAAATTCAAAACTTAACCGAGTTGCTTCTTCCCCTTCAAAACCTCCGCAGCCTCAGCCCCTCACAGCAACAGACCCTCCTCTCCTCTCTGCGCACACCTCGCAAACCGAATCAGCGCCGGTCGCCGTCACCACCTCGCCGGAGAAGAGAGACTTCAAGAAAACACCCCGAGCTCGGTTCTTGGAAGAGGAGAGTGATCGTGAAGGGCCTAGGCAACGAGACCTGGTCCTGTGGAGTCTCCCGTGGTGCTGCAGCCGAGCTGAGGCGACCTTGGCCCCAGCCGTCGCCGTCCGCCGCCGCGGGACAACCCCATCTCCATCCATCATTCCGGTGAGGTGAGTTGTTGCAACTTTTCTTCAAGCTTTGGCTTTTGGGCATAACCAGCGTGCTACTGACACCGAGTGGACCTTTCGGGTGCAGGCCGACCCATCGCCGCCGCCCCGATCGCCGGCGGGAAGGTCTGTCGCCGAATTATCGTTTCTTCTTATCCGATCGTGGGCGCCGCCGCATCCGACCCTTGAACCCAAGATCAGTGCCGTCGGATCGACGCCTCTGGACGACTGCAGCCCGCCCACGAAGTTGGAGGGCGATCGGGTGGAGATCGAGACCGCGCGGGGAAGCCCTAGAATCGGGCTTTTCTTCATTCGGCCCGACCGCCGCCGTCCGGCGCCGCCGCGGCCTCCCGTCGCCGTCCAACTCCACCACTAGGCTCCTGGCACCACCAGGAGAATTTTGACCCAAGTTGCACCGGCCCGGGGTGACCTCGCCGGAAACCGCCATTAAAGGCTTTGGAACTTCACCGGAGCTCCGCCGCCGCGCCTTGCCGGCGCTCCTCAGCCGCCGGGAACCACTCAGGTAGGCTCCTAAGATCCCCTAGAGCCCTCCCATCAAGTTGCATGTGGTCCTTAACGTAGGCATTTCTCTCTCTGTAGTTGCACCCGAAAACAGCTTGGGCTCGACTTCCGGCGATCCCCGGCGCTCCGGGACTCCGGCGACCACCCAGGTAAGATCTAAAGAACCTGGCGAAGCTCCCCACGATTTTATTTTGGGTCAGAAGGCCCCCTGTAACTTGATCTTAATTCTTGCACCCGAGCCAAGCTCCTTGGGCTCATCTCCGGCCGCCGCCATCTCCGGCCGCCGGCGCCTGACCCGACATTGACTGGGCTTCATCTGAGACCACTATTCCACTGCGGCTTGCCCCAGATTGTACTTGGACCCCGACCCAATCCAAGTTGGACAAAACCGAGCCTAGGCATCTTGGTGGTGCTGCTCCGGCCGTTGCTCCGGCCAACTTCCGGCCAGTCTGAGGTGAGCCCCACTGTCCTCAGTCCTTACTGAACCTCATGCTTCAGCTAGATCATCTTTAAATCATGTATAAAATAAGTTGCAGCATAGTGGTAATTTGGGCACTAATAGATCTTGGGCCAACTTTTAAGTCGGGCCTCGTGACAGCCCAACCTTGTGAGCACGGGATCCGTCTCGACGTAACGGACGCGCTGAAACTTACGGCGTCGTCGTCGGATTCCCGGAATTCAAGAACGAGCTAAAACAGTCACATAAGATAGTATTTTTATGCAATTTTTAATAGCTTATGGACCAACTTGCAAATTAGACACTCATGCTGACCTTAGACAGTGTTTACGCACTACCCTGACTATCTGGTTAGGTTTCCAAAGGTCCTAGTTGACCAGGAATCAGATTTCGATCGATAAATCGACCGATTTGACCCGTTTAAGCTTTCCGTTACTGTCGCGTCGTCGGGAAAGGGTTGTGTGAGTTTACTACTGATCATATTTACTGTTACAGGGCCCAGTTGTTCAGCACCAGCCTCCCAGTAGCGGCGCGGGAGTTCGAGAGTCTGCCTTCATCCAGGTGGGTTATCTTCGAACCGGGCCTCAGCTTTTTGGCCCTCTGGTTGCTTGGTTTGTCGGACCCCTGTTTTTGTCTTCCCGCTAATTATATGATTTCACCTGACCTATGCTGATTACTTTGGACATATCATGATCCCTCTGATTGATGTTGACTCGATTAGACCTGTACTTGAGCTTGTTTATTCACGATCAGCCTGATTGATATCTACTTACTCCCTGATCATTCTTGACTGATTCCGATTGATTGATATATAGATTTGCATGATTAGATGACACCTATTGATTACTGTTATTGAGATATTTCTTGATATACGTCGATATGCATGATTAATTGATCCTGATTGATAGATACTACTCGATATGCATGATTGATTGATCCTGATTGATTGATATATAGATCTGCATGACTAGTTGATACTTACTGTTTCCTGTCACTGAGATGTTATTTCATATCTGGTTCATATGCACGATTGATTGATTCCGATTGATAGAGATAGACAGATGGTTCCCTGTTGGGATCTCGGCATGTTGCCGACTACTCGGTCACTAGACCGTGAGATTGATCAGTACGACTTGCCACGCATCGCTGTACTTCACGAACATTGCCGGGGTCGCTCCCCGAGGCTATTGTTCTTTACCGGTAAAGTGGTCTAGAGGAAGGACCCGTGAGCCCCAGATAGCACTTATGGGTGCGGGGTTATGTCAGTGGGACAGGTGCAGATAGTGATATGAGCCTGAGGTCCCCGTGACCAATATTGGCATTGTTTGGGCACTTGGTATGCTTGTGATTGATGCATAGATCCTATATTTCCATGTTCTAGTATACCTTTCAGTTGCCTTTTATTTTCAGCATGTATGATCTACTGTTTATGGTTGATTTCCAGTATACTTACCTATAGTTCTGATTCTGATTAGTAGTAGACCTCTATGCTTTCCAGCTTTTCCTATTGACTCTTACTATCCGCAGATTTTAGTACCCAGTAGGTACGATTAGCTGATCCTCGGCTCGTCGTGCCCACTGGGATACATGTACAGTGTATCGCACACCCCCTGGGTGACCATTTTCCAGGTCGGTCGGGTGGGGAGATAGCGGGACGATCCAGTGAGCAGATTACGATAGAGCTATCCCCATGAGCTTACATATGTCGATGACATCTCCAGACTTTTATTTCCAGCATTTATTCCAGTTCTAGTTGATCAGTCATTTAAAATGTTGATGTAATAATTGATTTGAATTATTCTTGTTGAGTAGATTAGCATTAGTTACGAATATATCTATTGATCTCTGATGACGACGATTTGTTAGCCGTGCATGTATAGGGGAGTCTCTGTTCTTGGGATAGAGGGTCTTCTATACGTGTGGCGGTCTGTTGCGCCCAGTTTGCAAACTCTGATTTCAAAAAAAAAAAAAAAAAAATTTACCGGATTTTTAAAACTCGGGGCGTGACAGATTAGATGGTATCAGAGAAATAGGTACACGGTACCTAGGAAAGATGATTAGGAACTGGTTAGGATGAACCTAGGATGACTTGTCACGTGAGAGCGCTGGGTACGTCGAGTTTAAGGGTTAGAAACTCAAGGTATTGTCAGAGTCTGTTTCTGACCTGCTTCTGTATTGCAGCTATGGCTCGTACTCCAGGTCGTGGACGGGGGACGGGGCGCGGGCCGTGGAGTAGGCCGACCCCTAGCACATCGGGCGAGCCCGCCGATCGGGGCCGCATGGACCGGCTGGAGGCCCAGATGGCGACTCTGGCCGGGATGTTTCAGCAGTTCATGCAGCAGCAGGCTGCAGGCCCTTACACTCCTGCCCCGCCGCTCTCCACCTGTGCCTGAGGTCACACCACCGGTTGCACCCCCTGCTGCACCGGTTGTCGCTGAGCCAGAGGTGACCCCGTACCACCACCAGCGGGGCCCGTTCCAGCTCCAGATGCCTCTGCTTCCACCACGTTCGTTTCCTCTCGTTCCGTCGCTCCCGCTGTTGGTCCTGCGGCAGATACTGA
>CM054946.1:15849393-16001826 GCA_029168755.2 Tillandsia fasciculata | reverse complement strand
ATCCAAGTGGCATCGCTTGTTCAATTTGCTTGGCGTTTGTCGGATCGTGGTTCAACAACTTATGGTTCGAAATCTCGTTAAAGTATGCCCTATTACCTTGCCGTGTTGTAGAGTGGAATCAATGATTCAGGACTTATCTCGAATGCATCCCCAACGAGATTGTCCGCTATCCACCAAGTTGCAAGCTTGTGAGCTCTAAGGAGTCTCAAACAGTCGTTAGTGATTTCCCTAGAGTAGTAAGAGGCTACTCGCACTGTAGTGAGTCGAATGACATGCAGTGTGGTTATGGTGAAAAGTAAGTTAAGTTTTGGGGACGAAACTTCTTATAAGGAGTGAGTGATGTAGTAATCGAGAAAATTAAATGATTTGAGATTCGAAAAGAAATGAATTTATGGATGGAAAGTTAAAATTTTGAGAATTCGAATATTCGAGGGGTCTTCAGATGAAACTACTAACCTGACGAAACTACTAACTTGACGAAACGAGACCCGATCCTGATGAAACAAAATTGCTATCTGATCAGTTTCGTCGAGCTGAACGTCGTGGTGGAGTCCGATTTTGATTTCGATGAAGCAAAAGCGCAGAAATATGCGAAATATTGCAATTTTCGATAGTAATTGTGGAAAACACACGACATTTCGTGCGCCAAATTGCATGATTTTTTAGGTGGAATTACCGGTGAACAGAATACCCCCGTAGGTGAGTTTTGAGTAATAAATGATGAACCATAGGGGTTAATTTTCAATTTGTACTAAATGAGGGAATGGAACAACGCGTATAGGGGTTAACATTTCATGTGTGAAATTGCGGAGGCTTGACCAATGAAAGGATTCAAATGAAAGTAGACTCAGAGAGCAACGCATGAAGCCAAGTTTCACTGAAAACGAAACTTAGGGTAAAAAGTTACAGGATCTCGAATCCAGAAGTTATATGTAGTTTTTCTGCTGGAGACCAAACATAGCGCGTTCAAAATAGAAAATCTCGTTGAATACCCAACAGATTTTTGCAAATAAGGACTCTGTGGAATCTACACTCAGAGATGAACGTGTCGGTCCAAGTTTCACTGGAATCAGACCTCGCATCACGCAACAATAGCATCCCAAAGTAGCTCCTTGCGCACAGTCTGGCTGAATGTTGCAAAATTCGAGAATTTGCGAGGTTTTTCGCAAAAATGTGTCACCTAAAAAGGGACTAGGTCGCGATGCTCTGTGAAGGGGGAGTGCCTATGCACGATTTTATAGGAGTTCAGGGCTTTGACACAATTGTATGCACACCTCTTTAGGGTTCGGTCACAAGTAACCCTATGGTTCCTTGAGCACTACAAGCCGCCAACTCCTCCTCCTCCTCTCTCTCGATTTGCTAAACCCTCCATCCCTGGCTGCATCCATCTGAAATCAATAATGGACAGAGCAGGCTCTCTCTCTCTTTCTTGATTTTCTTCTGGAATTCTCTCTTGACATCTCTCTCTGTTCTTCTCGATTGGTGGCCATCGCAACACCCTTGTGTCGCTGCCGTCGAAACTCTACTCCTGGGATTCCACTCTGGCGATGCCACCAACCTGGCCATCCTTGAGCTTCTTTGTGTGTTGGTGGTGGCCTAGTATGCTACTCCGGCCACCGCTGCCGCTGTTGTCGCCGACCAGCGTGTGCCCCGAGAACCCTACTCCCTAACCAACCTTCTCTTGCAACCGAACCAGCAGACAAACTTCCAGGCTATTGCTGCTGTAGTGGCCCTAGTTCCCATGCAGTGTTTTTCCGATGGATCCACTGTTAGAACACCTAGTATTGGTGTACCTGGCCCACAGTGCGCCAATTGGGTGCTATTGATGGACCCTGTGTGCTTTCATTTACAGTATTGGCCTTCGGCTGGGTTGCCGAAATTTATGGAAAGATTTAGGCCAAACAGAGGTCGTAGATGGATTCAGCACGGAAAAACGCTTGAAAACGACTATTTATTTGCTTAATTTGGAGTCCGGATGCCCAAAAACGGACACCCGGAAGTTTTTAGTGGAAAATGGTGCATGGGAGGGGCCGTAGACCGCCGGGATGCCACGTGGCAGGCTCTGATTGGCCGGTCTGTGATGCGCGGTCCACAGAGCAGCGCGGCGGGGTGCACAGACCCGGCGCATGGACACGTGGCACCGCCTCATTGACGGGCCCAGGGCGCGCGGTCTACCGGGTGGAGCGCGGCGGTGCATGGACCAGGCGGGGGACACGTGGCAGTCACCGGTTGGTCGGTGCACGCGGCGCGGTCCACGGAATTGCTGGGGATGGCGTGGACCGGGTGCAGGGGACACGTGTCATCCTCTGATTGGCGGGTGCAACGTGCGCGGTGCACCGGGCGCGCGGTAGGTGCCTCGGGGCGCGTGCCCACGTGCGACCCACGTCGCGCTGCCGGCCGGGCAGCGGGTCAACCGGGCGGGACACGTGGCGCCCACTCATTGGCGGGCGCCACCGCCTTACTGTGCCCGGGGGGCGGACACGTGGCAGCCGGTGAGTGGCCCAGCAACGGTGTTCGCTGTTCGGGCGACACGTGGCAGGCCCAAAGGCGGGTCGGACGGATTTTGGATCCCGTCCGACGGCGTGTATTGGGCCGGGCCGCACTATGCGCGCCCGAAAGTTTTGGGCCGGGCCGCACTGTGAGCGCCCGAAATCTTTCGGGCGCCCGAAAGTTTGGGCCCGAGCCCATTGACTTGATTTTTTTGGGGCTTTTTCTTTTAGGCCTATATATAGGTCACCTTGGGCTGGCTTTTTCACCTTTTTCCCGTGGGAACCAGCTCTTGATCTCTTTATGAAAAATTTTCCTCTCCCTCTTTCCAATCTTCCGACCAAGTTTCAGAATTTCTGGAAGCCGTGACGACTGTGTTTCTTACCTCGTAGTGCGGAGCGACGTTCTACAGTTTGAGGCCCACTACCGTCGCATTTTCTTCTGGGAGACCTGCAGAGCTACCCCGACCACATTTGTGGACGATTTCTTTGCCAGCGGGTGCACAAGAGGTATATCTACGTTTTCCGTATTGATCATCTTTCCCTGAAATGAGCTTTTTTGAGGGTTTGGGGTACATTTTTACGCCCCTTTGCTACAGTTTGGAATCCTGACAGCAGCGGCTTCGCGGAATTTTATCTTCACTTCTGGATATCGGATTTCGACGATTCAAGAGCCTATCGACATCTACTCTTCGCGAGGATCGTCGTGATATTTTTATTGGAATTTCTGAAAATTTATTTTCAGGTGAAATTCGTGTGTGAACAGTAACTATGTATGCAGATTTTCGGAATGTGATTATTATGTGTTAATTGGTTGTAATTGTGAGTTGTTGTTGTACCCAGGACTGTTAGAGCACTTTTTCTGTGCTCCTGGCTCTGTGGATCTGGGAGATTGTCGATTTCTGGACTGTTTATCTGTTCCGTCCCGGACAGTTAGCGTGTTCAGGTGGGTGATCCTGCTTGCAATAACTATGGACTGCACTCTAATTCTGCAATTATAAATGCATACATGATAGTATTTGAGCAATATAAACTGTGCAAACTGTATGATAGTACCCCCTGTTAGTAATTGCTAAATTTGATGATCTTATTAGCACTCTTGCCACACATGAACTATTTTAATTGGAAAACTTGACTTAGCACATCTATTATGCATTGTATATCTTACAGCAGATGACTACTGTTAGGATTACGCATCTGCTTTAGTTCTCCCACATCATTTGTTACTTTTGTCATTCTGGACATAGTGGTCTTCCCCCAAGTTGTGGGTTGGGAGGTTTAGTAGCTTTGGATGCATTGTACTCGTGTCTGGGGACCGAGTAGAGTTGGTAGCAGTCTGTAGATTATTCATCATTGAGATAGTGACATGTGGGACTGGGATCTTTGGGAGTTGATCATTGGGACAGTGTGGGTTCTTAGTTAGCGAGTGAGACAGTGATTGGATCATAGCCTGCAGGAGCCATACTTGAGATCGACAGTGATGCGCAGATACTTTGCTCGGTGGGGTCGCTACCCACGAGTGCCACTCCGGAGTTGGGCTTGCTACTTCTTTCGCGGCTTGTCGATGTTGGTGTCCCCCTGGCTGAGCCAGTTTTGGCAGTCATGGACATCGTCCCTCTGGCTGAGCCAGTTTTGGCAGCTATGGACATACCTACAGCAGTAGGTAAGCGCAGGTTTGACTGGACCGTTTTGGCAGTCAGTTTGGATTGGGTGACTTGAGTCGAGTATCAGTAGAGACATATTGGTCCTTGATCCTTTTTCCTTGAGCATATAGATAGAGGCATAGTAGCAGTAGATGTTTTACCTTCATGCTTTATATACTGCATTTTTCTTTGGTTACTTTATGCCCCTTGTAGACTTAGTGGGCAGGCCGTCGGGCTTGTTGGCGGCACCCACTGAGAACTACTGTGGGAGGTAGTTCTCACACCCGTCGTGGTGTCTTTTCCCCAGGGACTCCAGCTCCAGTTCCTGCGGTGCCCGTTGCTGATCCAGCTCCTACTGACCGAGGTAAGGGAATCGCGAGGTAGATCCTTTTTCCCTTTTCTGCAGCAGCGAGAGGTAGAGGTACCCGAGGTACTTTTTGGTCGTGTCTTTTGGTTTGAGAGATTATGTAGTGAGGTATCGAGTTGTACTCTTTTGTTTCTTTTGAGAGACTCCTGTATTTTGAGTGAGGACTTGATGTATATTATTGTGGGACAGTTTTACTTCTTGTTACTGTTAGTTTTACTTTTACAGCTCTGATATCTGTTAGTTTAGATACTTACTTGCAGGTTAGACGCTACGTCTCTACGGGGCTTCCTGTAGGGGCGGCGGATCTGTTGGCGAGCCCGGGGTACAGTTCTGACCCCGGGGCGTGACAGCTGCCATTGTTGCTATTCTTGTTGCCTTGGTGGTAGCCGAAGTTGCTCCCCCGGCTAGCCGCAGTCTCCGGTGGACCAACTACGAGGAGCACGACTCACCTTCACACGTATACTGTGCTGTTCTCCCTTGAAATTCTGGTAACGATGCTTCGAACTACAAATTCCTTATTGTTCACCCGGTGTTCAATTTATTGGTAATATTCTATGCGCATGGCGGATCTATCCACGTCCCGGGGATCACCTTTTTCAACTCTGATAAAAAAAAAGACCATTTTTTACAATCCGGGGCATGACAACTAATCTTCAAAAGAACTATAATTTACAACAAAATATGCATCAGAGCATAAATAAAAACTAAACTAATAACTATCACTGTATAGAAAATACACACAAGATCCACATCTCAAAAATAAATTCAAGTGCCCTGACTTAGTCAATCTCGAGTACATTGTAACTATACAAAACTACTAACTGGTGGTCTACCTCTACCCTAAAAAATACTGGGTAGGAGCTGTTATCTACGACGCAATCCCTTTATGTGACGCCCCAACTTTTCAGGGGGTCACCCATACTAGAACTACTCTAGCCTTAGCACGCTAAACCCTATTAACCTATTCGGCCTAGATACGACCCAATATGCTATAGCCGGTTTAAGGGTTTAGTCCTATTTATATCTTTTATATATAGGACTAATCCAAATCCTGGGGGTGTTACATTCCTCCCCCATTTAAGCCGGACGTCCTCGTCAGGCTCAGGCACACTCATAAGCACCAGGCGATGTGAGACTCGTTTGGCTAGCCTTAGCCGACCTTGTGGGGAGCTACACTCTACCCACAACGATTATTAGCTGGGGAGCCGCGCTCTACCCGCCGTATAACTTAAGCTCTGCCAAGACTCATCTCACCTTTCCGGCTGGTGATTGGCTATGATACCAATTATGATGTCCCAACTTTCTAGGGGGTCACCCATCCTAGAACTACTCTAGCTCTAGCACGCTCAACACTCTTAACCTCTTGGGCCTAGCTACCACCCAAAATGCTATAGCCGGGTTAAGAGGTTTAGTCCTATTTATACCTTTTATATACAGAGCTAATCCAAATTCTGGGGGTGTTACACCTTATCTCGATCCAGAGCTGGCTCGGAAGGCCCTGAAAAGTAGACCACAAGCGGGTGTGAGAACAACAAAATAGTAGTTTTCAGTGGGTACGGTTGGCGACAACTACGACTTATCCACTAGGTCTACCAGAGGCAAGATAGAGAAACTCTAACAATAAGCGAGTAACAAACTATAATAAAATAAAATGGAATAAAATAAAACTACATGACACTAAGTTATTATACCTCCAAACCAAATCCCACACTATCATTAACCTAGACCCATAGTAAACGGAAAACCTCCCAGGAAAGACGAGAACTCAGACACTCAAGACAACACTAACCAACTACACAGAACACATGACCCAATTATGAACTGACCGACTCCCCAGTCCAGTCAAACCTGTGTCGCCTACTACCCAAACTACATAGCCCTGGTGCATCCGGCAATAAATAGGCACATGTCATATCTCTTTACTGTTCGAGCTATAGGTCTGATGGTGTGTTCGTCAATAGTAGACGTTAGCCTACCGTTCGGGCCACACTACTACTGGTGCATCCATCGACCGGTAGCCTCCCATCATCATCTCTCTCTATAATATCACACTGGTAAATTCCAATAAAGCTCGATGTTGCATGCATACAGACTATGATCAAATGATGATTCCTCAGATCATCGACGACATAAGACAGAAAACCCGAAGTCAACCCATGAGCCCTCAACACTAGAAGTACCCAACATCTTGATCATAGTGTCCCAGGCACACACACCCAATCACACTAGCCCACGACCCACGAAATCTCAAGGTAAGTGCAACCTCTATGTCAGTATAACGTAGCACAAATATCACTATCTAGGTACCACCCGGCCCATCTCTAACAATCAACACTCAGAACGGAACATCAATCCAGTCAATAACACGACTCACCTGATAATCAAACAAACCCAATCATGCTATAGATAGTATCTACTCCGAAATTCGCGCAATAAGACAACCCACATAAACCCCCTAAAAATAAAATAATAATATTTTATAACCCCAGTTCGAACAGTCCAAAAATAATAAAACACTAATCAATCATACACATGTATAGCTCTTCAGTTATTAATCAACGGAAAGACAGTCAAAACACCTACATCTAGGAAGCAGACATAATAAGTACTCCGCCATTCTCAGCGATGTAGAACCCACATGGATCGTAAATTATGGCAGAACATGAACGATAAAAAGACATCACGCTCAACGGTGACTACTACGCGTGAATGACTCCACCCCGAAAAATTCGGCTACACCCCGCTTCAATCGCGTGATTGTTATGCCCCGAGGTCGAAATTGCCACCCGGGCTTGCTAACAGATCCGCCGCCCATATGGGAAGCCCCGCATAGACAAAGCGTTTAACCTGCAAAAGATAATACTACGGCTATACAGATATCAGAGCCGGAATGTAAACTACTGAAATATAAAAATACCACTCCAAATAGGTACAAGTCTGACCCTCACAATACATAAGTCTCTCAAAATAAAACTATCAAAAGTAACTATATACAATAATCCACAGATTGTACTACAAAGCTCCAAAAGAGGGTACAACTACACTCCAAGGACGGGTAGAGAACTAGCTCACGACTCCCTTACCTCGATCAGCAGAAACAGCAACTGGAGTAGAAGGGACAGAAGTAGATGCATCTGAAAAAAGTCACCACAGCGGGTATGAGAATTACATCCAACAGTAGTTCTCAGTGGGTACCGTCCCCAAGACCAACGGTCTGCCCACTAAGTCTACAAGAGGCATAAGATAACGATGTAATAAAGAAAGGTAAATCAGCAAGAAATAAACTCTATTGCTACTATGCCTCTATCTATAATGCTCAATGGGTGATACAGATGAAAATGATGCATTGACTCTAACTCAAAATACTCGATCAACCCAATCACACGGACTGCCACATAGGGTCCAGTCAAACCTGCACCTACCTACTACCACACATCCCTACTGGGGCGAAAATTACGTAGGCGGTCCCACTCGGACTGCGTCGACAAGCTGCGAAAGATAAGTAACAGGCCTAGCTCCGGAGCAGCACTCGAAGGGCGCGACCGCGCCGAGGAAATATTCGCGCATCTCTGTCGAGCTCAATATGGCTCATGCAGGCTATAATACAAATCCACGATCAATCAGATCGGAAACAATAACTCAACACTAACCACATCAGCCGGAATTACTCAACGGCTTGGGACCACCGTGTGATGACCTGGATCTTCATTGGGGGTTTATGGCTTGAGCAGTGGCTTCTGGATGACTATCTTGGGATATGGGAGTGTTTGGGTGTGTATCGGACTCAAGAAATGGACTCAGTACGTTGAATGGATCCCGAGTGTTTTCGGATACCCCTCGTCGAATTTTGGAAGGAGCTTTGGGCAAAACGGAGGTTGTATTTGGATTCAGTACGGAAAAACGTTGAAAAACCACTATTTACTTGTTTTTTTCTGAGTCCGGACGCCCAAAAATGGAGACCCGGAAGTTTCTGGTGCAAAATGGTGCACGGGGGAAGCCGTGGACCGGCCTGGGACACGTGGCAGCGCGCCATTGGGCCGGCGCACGACTCTCGGTCCATGGAGGTGGGCCGCCGGTGCACGGTGGACCGGCGGGCCACGTGGCAGTGTTCTATTGGGCCGGTGCAACGCGCGCGGCGCGCGGGGGCCTGCGCGGGCAGGCCGGGCAGGCGCGGGAGAGGCGCGGTGCACGGTGGACCGGGGCGCGCCACGTGGCGGCCCCGGGTTGGAGGGCGCAGGTGCGCGCGGTGCACCCGTCGGCGCGCGCCTGCGGCCGTACGCGCACGCGAGCGCAAGCGCAGGTGGCGCGCCGGCTGGCGTGCCGGGCGGGGCAGCGCCAGCCACGTGGCGCTGTGCCAGTGGCTGGCGCCACCCACCCCAGCCGCCCCGCTGGGGGACGCCTGGGCGCGCGCGATCCGCCGGGCACGCTGTCCTCTGTGCGGGGGACACGTGTCGCGACCTGGGGCGGGTTGGACGGCCGCGCGATCCGGCCGGATCCGCTGTGCGCGGGTGGGCCTTGCGGGCCGGGCCACTGTTTGGGCCCGGTTTCGGGGCCCGAAACTTTCGGGCGCCCGAAACCGGGGACCCATTGGGAATTTTCCCAATTGTTCCTTTTTCCTATATAAACACCTCCACCTCCTTCTCTTTCTCCCCTTTTTTCGAAGTTTAGAAAGAGAATGGCAGAGAGTGTTCTATATGAATGTTGTTACTCTATTTGTTCTTGATCTCGTGGTGGATCCCCGAAATTTTTGGAGGCTCGGCAACGGCGATATCGTTTTTACAGTTCGCCTCGGTTTTTCCCCATTTCGGCCCATTACCGTCGCAGATCAGTCAAAAATTCACTGTGAGCAAACCAAGAGGAATTTTTGGCCGATTCCTTCGACAGCGTGTTCCAAAGAGGTAAGGCTTCAATTTTTGTGTTGATTGCGTTGCTCCGTTTCACACTTTTGGCACGGTTCCCGAGGCACCTTTTGACCCCCATTTTCTGTGGTGAGTTTTGGACAGCATGGGCTTGTCGATTTTCTATCTCGGTCTACGAGCATTGGAATAAGGGGTTTAAGGAGTCGATTGACATCTACGCTTCGACAGAAACGCACTCGTATTTTTATTAGATTTTTCTGAGGTCATTTCGAAGCTGAGAATTAGGCTTCTCTGTGGCTGTTTTTACAGATGTGAGTTGTTGATGGTTTGGCTTACCGCGATGTCCGATTTGTTTCTTGGCCTACAGGTATCGGATTAAAGTGTATAAATACTCGATTTGGGGCTACTCGTCGCGAGGATCGCAACCGTGATTTTTCTGAGATTTTTAGAGGACTGTACACTGGTGAAAATCCCCCTCTTCTCTGCTGGTTGGTAAAAACAGCATGTGCTGTTTTTGGGGATTTAGTTGTATGCTGAATGTGACTATTTTGCAGTTGTTCGCAGATCTGGGGTGTTTTGCAAGGAATTGAAGGACGGACAGCGAGGAGACTTGTGCAGCTGTGGTTTGCGCTTTTCGAGGTGGGTGGTTGTTGCATACCTCTACTTCTGACTGTTGGGTTTAGGTTAATAAGGATCTAAATAGGGGAAAAAACACCTAGAGGGGGGTGAATAGGTGTAAACAATAAACACTCAAAAATCTTTGCGCAAATAAACCCAATGCGGAAAAATAAAGAACACGCAAGATTTTTACGTGGAAAAACTCCAAACCGGAGTAAAAAACCACGGGACCGATAACACGGCGAAATCCACTAGAATTAACACACGTACAAGGTGATATAGCGTACTCACTGACGACTCAACCTTTTACCATACGCTCCTAGTAGATCTTCCCGCTCGCTCCACGACGCTTCTCGAATCCACGATCCGCGCCCAACGCTGAATCCACAGCGTCCAACGTCGAGTCCACGACGTCCAACCGAGTCCACGGTCTTCACCCAATGGCACGCTTCGAATCCACGAACGCACCTCGCTCTGAATCCACGAGAGCGGTAGCACCTTGAATCCACAAGGCCACGCGAGTCCACGCGCCGATTTTGGGGTAAATCGTTGTTTGTTTGGGTGGTGATGATCCGCCGAATACTTAGATCAAGGATAGATCGGAAATACCATCTAAGTATTCATTGATTTGATTCTACTCAAAATGTGAGTAAGAAAAACCTAGAATCAAATCAATCAATATAGATGAAGAAACATAGAATAAATTCTATTGATTTCCTTTCTTCTCTATATATGTGGATCTTTCTTTTCGGCTAATTTTTTTCTATTATTGCCGATGTATGTGGATGCCCTAGAAACGAAAAGGAAGGGCTATTTATAGGTTAGAAACCATTGGAAGAATATAGGATACAAAAACTGCCTTTTCTGGAAATTTTACCGACGGCGATCCGGATTGGAATTGGGCGATCCGGATTGCAGAAGCAGAAAAACGAATTCCAGAAAAACACACGTTCGGGATCCGGATCATTGTCCTCGATCCGGATTGTTCATACAGTTTCACCAAACATCTCATTCGGGATCCGGATTGCAAATCCTGATCCGGATTGGAAAAGTGAAAAGGTAAAACCAGTGTTCGGGATCCGGATCATAAGATGCTGTGATCCGGATTGAAACAGTGTATGAACAAAACACCCTTCGGGATCCGGATTGCAAGCCACGATCCGGATCCTGAACATGTCCCATGTCCAGTTTTTGATGTTTAAGCAATTAAAACCTCTTCCAGGTGTTTCTACACTATAAGAAGTATTCGGATCATCAAAATTCTTTAGTTAAACGTACCTGATCCTTTTGAATTCTTCTTTCTTGAGATTGAGGTATACGATCCAACGTTTCTTCATCTTCAATCTTCAAGACTTAATACATTCACGAAATACGCCAACTCAAATTCCGTAACAATCTCCCCCTTTGGCGGTTTCGTGACAAAACACAAATCCACAAAAGAAAATTCAAAAAGATATTTTTGTTGCTATCACCATACAACAAAAATTTACAAAAGAGATCCAGAAATAAAATACATGAGATAAACTCCTAAAACAGACTCTAGACTTAGACATCTGTAATCTCTGCACACAGAAAGCATTCTTGACAAAAGAAATCGTTAGATACCTCAAGAAATGTATCATACAAAACCAACTACAGAGATAGAGTTTATTCTCACCATGACATTTGAAAAATTCAGATATGTAAGAGAATCATAGTTAAAACCAACATATCTTCTAAGCAATCGAAAACCAAATGTCAAAGTATGTTAGTCCAACATCAACTTGTTAGTCATATTACATGCCCAAATAGTTAGTCGAATAGTTAGTATAGAGGCATGTCACAAATCACAAAAGAAAAACCAAAGTTGAGTGGAAGTCATACTTACCTTGATATTCACAATCGTTGTTCATTGTTCAAAGTTCTCGCTAACTCTCTCTAACTCTCTCCCCCTTTTTGTCACAAAACAAAGCCAAAACGTAGCAAGAGCTACAATATGTAAGGAGAGTAAAAAAAATTCTATTAATATGCAAAACCTGAGAACTAGACTAAAAGTATGAATGAAACTAGATCCTAAAAAAAAATCCTGCACAAAAAGAAACGAAAAGAGAATCAGTCAAAAGACATCAATCGTCAGAATCTGAGTCGTCAGAGCTTGTGCAACCCATTTTGTAGAACATCTTTGTCATTCTCTTGTGCATAGAATTGACCTTTTTAGTGATGGTAATGTGAGCTGCCGTGACGATTTCAAGCTCGTTGCAAATTCTTTGCTGTTCCTTCAACATCTGTTCTTGCTTGACAGATAGTTGTTGTTGCAACTTGAAGATCGAAGTTAATGATGCTTCATCATCCGCGCCGGTTTCTTGTTGAGATGGTGAGGCCGAGGTGCCGACACAAGGTTTCTTTCCAATAACATGAGGTAATTTGTGAAGTGAATTCACAATTGTTGATTCATCTATCATCCCGCAACTGTGCTGATATGATGTTGAGCTTACATCAATGTCGAACTTTTGTAAGATCCTCATGATGATAGAGGAAACGGAAGTCGCTCAGAAGGATGTGGATGCTCAACATATCTTGACATCCTATTCCAATTATGTACGGGATATTCATGTTTAATCCAACAGCCTCAGCGGGATGACCTATGAGATATAGGAATAGCAGTCTTTCCCATCTCACAACCTTCGTCTGCATGTTAGGCAGGATGTTGTAGCACGTTATGAAGTTTAGAAATCGGTACTCCAGTCGTAGATGTTTGGATCTGACACTTTTGCCATCAACTGATTTAGTTCCTTCCAAACAGATCTTGTCGATCACAGTTTGCATAATGCTGTTGTCAAACTTTTTCCTTTCAAAAAGTTAAGCCCCGACGTGCTAGATTCCATTCCAAGGACTTCCCCAATCAATTGAGGTGTGATCTTAATCTTCATCCCTAGGATGTTTGTATAGAAATGCATAGACCCATTTTCATTTTCTTGAAGATGTCTCGCATTCGTGTAAAGGTTCTCACACGATACAAACAATATCCTAGAAGTTCAGGGAATCGGCAGACTTGAAGAGAAGCTTGCTCAATTAAGGTTCCAAATTCTGGTGAATGATTGGAAGGGCTTCAATGTTGACATGACGTTCTCCGATGCATTCACGTCGTTCAAAAGCTCTAAGACGGTCAGTATTAACGACTACCTCTTCAACACGAGGCGGAGAGTCAGGAGCTATTGGGGTGTCAACATTAGTGTCTCGTCTTAGTCCAAAACGTCGAGCAAGTCGCTTACGTTTCACAGAGATAGTTGGAGCAGACATAGGAGCTTTCCCAGTGTCCATGGGTGCTTTTCCTTTTTGTTTAGATTTAGTAGGCAATACCTCATCATCATCATCATCATCTGTCAACATATCCCAGTGTACTTCATCATTATTTTCTTCAAGTTCTGTGTCACTTATAACATCAACTTCACCTTTTCTTTGGAGTTTCTTGGCTCTCTTCAGTTTGTTGGTGGGTCGTGTATGTACCATAGAGACCAGTAGAAGAATGACCAAGAGAATGCCATTGAACAAGTGCTTTGAGTTTTAAAAAGTGTCCTGTGAAAACCAACTCAAGAACATATGAAAAATGTCAATTTTGAAAAATTTGAAACATTGTACCTAGACAATCATAATCATGTAGAGAAGCCAAGAATCAAATTAGTTTTCCAAAAAGAATTTTAAAAATAGATCAATTCCATGATTTTCAAAAATTCCTCTTTTATGCCCTAAAACGAATTTTTAGAAATCGAAGCCTAAAAACTCGTTAATCAGGTAAAAACCCAGCATAAAAGCAAAACTAATTGACCCAGAGTTCTTATTTCAAAAGAAATTTGATCAAAAACCATTCACAAACGAAAAAGTTCCAATTTTTCAACTCACGTTTGATGAAAAACTGTAAAAACCGAGTTTTGATCAATAAAACTTACTTGAATCCGAAGAACTTTGAGTTTGGAAGCTCCAAGAAGCAAGAAATCTAGAGAGAGAAACTCTAGAGGCTTGAAAACCAGAGATTAGGGTAAAAGAAATCAAAATCTCTTTGTTTTTATAAAAACCCTAGCCGTGATCCGGATCGGATCGAGAATGTGATCCGGATCGGCTACCCGCAGGAAGAATCCTGCGTTCGGGATCCGGATCACTTCCGATCCCGATCCGATCCGGATCACTTATCCGGATCTACAACTTTTTCTCCAGAAAAATTTAGAAAAATTCCATAAAATCCAGAAAAAGTATGTAAGCACTTTACCATGTCAACTTTAAACAAAAGACATCGTTTCATACAACAAGAAATAGATTATGCAAAATCTATCAAAAATATCCAAAAATGAAACGAAAATTTACGAAAGTTAAAACACTTAAAGTTGAACAACTTCAATTACATCTATCCTGATCTTATGTGTAATGCCTTTATCAAATCATCAATTTTGGTAAAGAAAATGAAATACCAAGATCAATAGATGTTTGAAATCCCAGATAAGTTAGATAATATATCTAGACAATCTGTTGAAGGAGTGGCTCTTTGAGCATCTTTAAATCAAAAATCCCACCTTATACCAACCATGAAATACGACTGAGTCAAGTATTTCAATATGAATTTCATCAACAATTTTCAAAACAAAAATTTGCTTTTCATTCATGGAGTATCTTTTTTTCTTTCATTTCCTCCATGTGGTGGTAGTTTTCACACTCCTCATGGGATGTAACTCTTTCCACATCTTTTGAGCATTTTACATTTCATTGACTCCCCCTCAATTGGCTATCAATTATTTAATATATAAGGTATTCAACCAAACCATTGATCTCGAATTCATACTCGACTAAGCAATCAAATATGATAATGACTATACCAAGAGATCATTGAGAGAGAAATTGACTTTGATCACTTAAAAGATGGTTTAATTAACGTAAATGATCATTGCAACATTGAAATATTATGACATCAAAAGCATAATAAATTTCTAAATGCATAAAAGGATGCAATTAAAGTCAATTATGATTTATGCTCAATTAATGTCCTATGTACAAAACATAGATAAAGAACAAAACAAAAACAAAAACAAAACCTAACCTAAGCAAAGGTTTCAAAAGAGTTTATTTCAAGGAAAGCATGCCAATTGCTTTACGCAAGTGAATAAAACGTTTTTGATCCAAAGGTTTTGTTAAGATATCGGCTAATTGATCCTCAGTTGAAATATATGACAGTTGAAGAATGTTTGATTCAACTAGCTCTCTAAGAAAATGATATCTAAGTTCAATATGTTTTGTTCTAGAGTGCAACACAGGGTTTTTTGAAATGTTAATAGCACTAGTGTTGTCACATAAAATGGTTACCGAAGATGTTGAAATCCGGAAATCGCTCAACACGCTTTTCATCCAAATCAATTGGGTTGAACAACTTCCTGCAGAAATGTACTCCGCTTCGGCAGTCGAGAGTGCTATGCAGTTCTGCTTTTTACTGTGCCATGCAACAAGGCAGTGGCCAAGATAGAAGCATGCACCACTCGTGCTTTTCCGGTCATCCACCGATCCAGCCCAATCGGCATCTGAGTATCCAACAATATCCAAAGTCGTTCCCATAGGATACCAAATTCCGAAATTGATTGTACCTTTGATATATCGGATGATCCGTTTCACCGCTTTCAGGTGAACCTCCTTCGGTGCTGATTGATATCTCGCACAAATCCCAACACTGAAGGATATATCCGGGCGACTAGCCGTGAGATATAGTAGACTCCCAATCATACTGCGGTACAGTTTCTCGTCTACACTCTCACTTTGTGATTCACTTCCAAGTCCCTTATGGCTAGTTCCCATTGGAGTCGGAAAATCCTTAGAATTTTCAAGATCAAACTTTTTGACCAACTCCAGTGCATACTTGGATTGACACAAGTGAATTCCTTCATCGTTTTGTTTAACTTGTAATCCAAGAAAATAATTCAATTCGCCCATCATGGACATCTCAAATTCGCTTTCCATGGTCTCCGCGAATTTGGAAGCATCATTATCTCTCGTTGCTCCAAAGACAATGTCATCAACATAGATTTGAGCAACTATGAAATTGTTTTGATAATGCTTCACAAAGAGAGTCCTGTCAGCTCCCCCTCGAGTGTAGCCCTTTTCCAAAAGGTGCTTTGTCAACCTTTCGTACCATGCTCGCGGTGCTTGTTTCAGACCGTAAAGAGCCTTTTTCAACCGAAAAACATGGTTAGGTAGTTTATGATCCACAAAACCTTTCGGTTGAGCCACATAAACTTCCTCATTTAAAAATCCATTTAAAAATGCGCTCTTAACGTCCATTTGAAATAATCTGATTTTAAAATGACAAGCAATCGCAAACAATATACGAATGGACTCGAGTCTAGCTACAGGGGCGAAAGTTTCATCAAAGTCTATACCTTCTACTTGAGAGTAGCCTTGAGCAACTAACCTTGCTTTGTTCCTGATGATAGTACCTTCTTCATTTTTCTTGTTCTTGAAGATCCATTTGGTACCTATCACATTGTGTTGCTTCGGAGGCTTCGTCAATTCCCAGACTTTGTTTCGCTCGAATTGATGGAGCTCTTCCTGCATTGCTTTAATCCAGTAATCATCTTGGAGAGCTTCATCAACATTCCTTGGTTCGATTTGAGATACATAGCATGCAAATCCGCAAACCAATTGTCTCCGTGTTCTAACTCCTTCTTGTGGATCTCCAATGATGTTCGATTCAGGGTGATCCTTGGAGATGCGTAACGTTTGAGGTAGAGGAGTAGGCGGAGGTACACGAGATGATTCCTGCACATCAGATAAGCTTGAAGAACCGTTAGATGCATCATTATTATCGAAAGAATTGTTAGAAGAAGATGCATTAGCAGGTGTATCATCATCAAGAGAGATATCGAGGGTAGATTTTTCAGATTCAAAGTGAAAAGCTTCATCTACCTTAACATTTATCGATTCTACGATCGTCTTAGATTCTAAGTTAAAAACTCGATATGCTCTGCTGTTTGTAGAATAACCTAAGAAAATCCCTTCGTCACTTCGAGAGTCAAATTTTCCAAGATTCTCACGATCACGTAAAATAAAACACCGACTCCCAAAGATGCGAAAATATTTGATGTTAGGTTTTCTACAAAACCAAAGTTCATATGGTGTATTCAATGTCCCCGGGCGCAAATACACGCGATTAATAACATAAACAGCAGTGTTCACCGCTTCAGCCCAAAAATAAAAAGGTAAGTTCCGGCTGTGAAGCATAACACGTGCCATTTCCTGTACGACCCTGTTTTTGCGCTCGACTACACCATTTTGTTGAGGTGTGTAAGGTGCAGAGAATTCATGTTTAATGCCATTAGAAGTGCAAAAATCAATGAATTTGGAATTTATGAATTCGCCACCTCTATCACTCCTAACTCGAGTAATCCTATCATTCTTTTCTATCATAATACGATTGCAGATTTCGAGAAAAGAATCAAAGGTATCAGCTTTTTCTTTTAAGAAAGCTACCCAAGTATATCTAGAAAATCATCAACCAATAAGAAAATATACCATTTACCTCCCAGAGATGGTTGACGAGTTGGCCCCATTAAGTCCATATGCAAAAGTTCCAAAGGCCGTTTTGTACCTATGTGGTTCAAGTTCTTGTGTGCAGTCCTAGACTGTTTTCCCTTTTGGCAACCGCCACACACAAGGTTTTGTTCAAAAGAAAGTTTCGGAACCCCCTTGACCACATCTTTATTTGAAATTCTAGCAAGTTCCTTAAAGTTTATGTGACCTAGCCTTTCATGCCAAAGTGTTTCATTTTTCAAAGATGCTAGGTTACATTTTTCAGAAATCTTAGTAGGAACTACATAACAATTGTTTTCTGATCTAACCCCCTTTAAAAAGAAAGCATGGTTCATGTCAGTTACAGTGCATTTATCAGATGAAAAATTAACTGAATAACCACTATCACAAAGTTGACTTATGCTTATGAGGTTAGTCTTAAGGCCATGAACAAATAACACATTATCTAGAACCGGGCCATCTGGAATAGCTACCGTTCCCTTTCCAACAATTTTGGAAGACCGACCATCTCCGAAAACAACAAGTCCTCCGGAGTTTTTCTCAAATGTTTGAAAACAGTTTTTATCGCCGGTCATATGACGGGAACACCCGCTATCCAGGTACCAAGACGAACTATCATATGCATGCAAGGAAACATTGGTAGCAAGACAAGGGAAAATTTCACCTTTGCGCACCCAAACCTTTTTGGAGTGCGTCGGTAATGATCGTGAAGTTGATTTCCTAGGTGAGAGCGTCTTGCTTGAAGAATTGCTGCTCCTTGATGATGTCGTCTTGAGCGGTGTACTACCAAGGCTCTTTTCCTTCAATGAATTGCAGTTGATTTTCGAGGAATAGCCTTTTTGGTAGTCATTGCAAGAGGTGCTTGAGGTGTGCGTTTAGCTTCCGTCTTGCAATTTCTCCTTATGTGCCCTGAAATGCCACAACGAAAACATACCTTAATTCTTGTCGATTCCGAGAAGGATGTAGTAGGCTTGTTGTCGTTGCTTGTCGTGAATTCCGGTGTCGGAGGAGGAGATACCGACTGAGGCACAAATACTGTACCACTCGAACTTGGAATGTCTCCAGTTTGAGTGTATCCGAGGCCGAACTTATTTCTTTGACCAAGACCAAGAAGTCTGTCCAACTTACTCCTTCCAGAAGAAAATCTCTTTAAGTCATCCTTCAGTTGGCGTATGGTCTCCGTCATTTCCAATTTTTCCTGTCGAGCCTCGCCGTTGAGCTTCAAGAAGTAATTCGCTTTGTTCACCATATCCATATAATTCTTCTCGAGTTGCTCATTGGACTCTTGAAGGGAAACATTTGTCTTAATCAGATTATCCCTTTCCACTTCAAGATCGGTTGAGAGAGAGGTTACCCTTTTTACTTCTTCTTCAAGATCCTGCAATCTCCCTTTCAACCCCTTGTTTTGCTTAGCCAGTTTCTTTGAATCCCTCAAAAGCTTATGGTAGGCTAAGCAAAATCTTCACCTTCCGAATCATCTGATTCATCGTCCGTTGCAATCTTTTCAACAGTGGAGTTGGACAGTGAGTCGGATGTACTTGCCATTAAGCACATGAAGGGTGAAGATGTAGTGGACGCGTGGAAAGCTGTCGCGTTGTCTTCTTCATCACTTGAGGATGACTCATTTGACGTGGAGTTGTCATCCCAAGTAACGACTTGCATCGCTTTCTTCTTTGCCGGATTCTTGTTGGGACATTCCGTTGCAATGTGGCCGTAGCCTCGACATTTGAAGCACTGAACTTGTCCCTCAGAACTTTTCTTATCCTTTGAGAAGTTCTCTTGCTTTCTTGACTTGTAGCTTGAAGGACCCTTGCCTTTCTTCGACTTTCCGAAGGATTGAGTTTTGCTTGAATTTCCCCTTCGAAAGTTGCGGCGAAACTTCCTTGTCAAGAGAGCGAGCTGCTTCTCAAAGTCCTCCATAGAAAGGTTCTCGTCGTCGTCCGAGGAGGATGAATCCGCGTCTTCTTCTTTAGTTGATTTCAATGCGTAACCTGAAGACTTAGAAGAGGATGCCTTTCCAGAAGAATAGTTAGTAGGAAATGTCATTTCATAAGTTTGTAAAGCACCTACTAATTCTTCTACACGCATTTCGTCCGGGTGTTTAATTGTTTCAATGGCTGCGACCTTCGGGCGAAATCGTTCAGGAAGAGTTCTTAGAATTTTTCTTACAACTTTAAATTCTGGAATCTTCTCTCCCAAGTTAGCACATGAGTTTACGATGTCTTGCAATCGTGTGTAATAGTCAGTGAAGGATTCATTCTCTGCCATAGAGATAGAGTCAAACTTGCTCGTGAGCATTTGCAGTTTCTGAATCTTCACTAGGTTAGTTCCCTCATGCGTAACTTGAAGAACATCCCAGATTTCTTTCGCAGTCTCACATGCCGAGACGCGAGAGAACTCAGTTTGTGACAAAGCATTAAATAGAGCATTAATTCCTTTGCCATTGTAAGAAGATAAGTCTATCTCTTCCTTGGTCCATTTCGACCTAGGTTTTAAGGTGCGAACATCATCTAAAATTTCAGTTGGATTAGACCATCCTAATTCAATTGATTGCCACACCCTTTCGTCGATGGAAATTAAAAAGCTTTCATCCGTACTTTCCAGTACGCATAATTTGTTCCATCAAAGAAAGGGGGTCGATTGATGTTTCCACCTTCAACCATTGTTTACAACCCTATTCCCGCTCTGATACCACTTGTTGGGTTTAGGTTAATAAGGATCTAAATAGGGGAAAAAACACCTAGAGGGGGGTGAATAGGTGTAAACAATAAACACTCAAAAAATCATTGCGCAAATAAACCCAATGCGGAAAAATAAAAGAACACGCAAGATTTTTACGTGGAAAAACTCCAAACCGGAGTAAAAAACCACGGGACCGATAACACGGCGAAATCCACTAGAATTAACACACGTACAAGGTGATATAACGTACTCACAGACGACTCAACCTTTTACCATACGCTCCTAGTAGATCTTCCCGCTCGCTCCACGACGCTTCTCGAATCCACGATCCGCGCCCAACGCTGAATCCACAGCGTCCAACGTCGAGTCCACGACGTCCAACCGAATCCACGGTCTTCACCCAATGGCACGCTTCGAATCCACGAACGTACCTCGCTCCGAATCCACGAGAGCGGTTGCACCTTGAATCCACAAGGCCACGCGAGTCCACGCGCCGATTTTGGGGTAAATCGTTGTTTGTTTGGGTGGTGATGATCCGCCGAATACTTAGATCAAAGATAGATCGGAAATACCATCTAAGTATTCATTGATTTGATTCTACTCAAAATGTGAGTATGAAAAACCTAGAATCAAATCAATCAATATAGATGAAGAAACATAGAATAAATCTATTGATTTCCTTTCTTCTCTATATATGTGGATTTTTCTTTTCGGCTATTTTTTTCTATTATTGCCGATGTATGTGGATGCCCTAGAAATGAAAAGAAGGGCTATTTATAGGTTAGAAACCATTGGAAGAAGATAGGATCAAAAACTGCCTTTTCTGGAAATTTTACCGACGGCGATCCGGATTGGAATTGGCGATCCGGATTGCAGAAGCAGAAAAACGATTTCCAGAAAAACACGTTCGGGATCCGGATCATAGTCCTCGATCCGGATCGTTCATACAGTTTCACCAAACATCACATTCGGGATCCGGATTGCAAATCCTGATCCGGATTGGAAAAGTGAAAAGGTAAAACCAGTGTTCGGGATCCGGATCATAAGATGCTGTGATCCGGATTGAAACAGTGTATGAACAAAACACCCTTCGGGATCCGGATTGCAAGCCACGATCCGGATCCTGAACATGTCCCATGTCCAGTTTTTGATGTTTAAGCAATTAAAACCTCTTCTAGGTGTTTCTACACTATAAGAAGTATTCGGATCATCAAAATTCTTTAGTTAAACGTACCTGATCCTTTTGAATTCTTCTTTCTTGAGATTGAGGTATACGATCCAACGTTTCTTCATCTTCAATCTTCAAGACTTAATACATTCACGAAATACGCCAACTCAAATTCCGTAACACTGACTTGCTCACTAAGTTTATTAGAGAAGCCCTCTATTGGACATGTTGATTGATTACCATGCTTGATTGAATGATATAAATGCGAGCCTATCATTTGAGATTAATTATGTGGATATAGCATGTTGGGAATATTATTGGGATAATATTGTTGTTGGAACATGATCATTGGGATATTCTAATAGTGATAATTAACATGCCATGTTAGCACATAGATTTTATGAAAGTTGGTTAAATGGACTAATTATTGGGACATGATGACATATCTATGTGCGGGTACCACTTTGGGATTTATTATGGATCAGGGATTATATACATGTGTAGTTGACTGATGATTTTAGCATGATGGTTATATTTATGTGGATTTACTATTTGATACACATGTGGAACTGTTATTTGATATTCCCTCTTTCATCTTGCTTGAGGACTTTTGCATGCTTGTATGGATATCTATATAGGCCACTATTTATTGCTACACTATCATATTGGGATTTGACTTAGGAGAAACCATGATTGTTTTCTTTCTCCTTCTCATTTAGACTTTTGAGTCATGTTGCTCGGGTTCGAGTAGAGGTTTAGGATAGTGTAGCTGGGACCTTAGGGTCGGAGACAGGATGTACTTGATGTTGGATTTGTGGGTTATTGCGGCAACCGCGGACAGTAGGCGGTTGACCGGATATTGATTATTTTATCCGATTGTGGATTGTGGGTTATTGTGGTAACCGCGGACATTAGGCAATTAGCTAGGTGTTGATTACTTTATCAGATTTTGGTCTTATGGGGTGTTGCGGTGACCGCGGACATTGGGCGGTTGACCGGATGTTTACTATTGCATCAGATTGGGTATCAGATTTCTCTAGTGGATGGTGTTTCTCACTTATTGAGTACTATTGCATCAGATTGGGTATCAGATTTCTCTAGTGGATGGTGATTCCCACTTATTGAGTACTATTGCATCAGATCGGGGTTTCATTAGTGGACGGAGTTTCCCACTTTGATCATAGTCTTGATCCAGTCCTGCTATATTGAGATATGTGTGACAGGGTTACTTTACTCGTGTGGGTCGCTCCACTCGAGTGCCATTCCGGAGTAGGCTTTAGACCGTGACGGATGCCGGTTCATCTGATTGGGATTTCGAGCTTTGTGTGCTGGTCCCCTACTGAGTTTTTGAGTTCGACACCAGAGCAGGCAGTATCAGTTTTACTGGTGATTAGATTGCGTTTATTTGGTCATATACTGTTTCCTGATGCATTCATATAGTCATTTCTTTCGGTATTGCATTTAGAGGCATACTAGTGGTGATTTTCCTTTATTCAGCAGTTCTGTTTATAGCTTTACCACTTATTTATTTTCTTGCCTCTAGTAGACTTAGTGGGTACGCCGGAGTTTGAGGCTTTACCCACAGGGGGAGGCTACTGGTTTACTAGTGGTTCTCACCCCCATTGTTGTTTCCCTCTTTTCTTCCTCCTGTTTTGCAGAGTCCTCTGCGGGAGTTGCTGACCTTCGATCGTTATTCGAGGCGAGGGAGTCACGAGCTAGATCCTTACCACCCGAGGAGTGTAGCTGTATCCCCTGGTTGGAGATTCCTTGTAGCTGTCAGCTGGTTTGTACTGTTTATTTTAGAGAGGGATCTTTTGTATTTGGAGAGACTGATGTATTATAGTTTTAGTTTATCTCCCTTTTTTTTTAGTTGAGAGATGCTGTACTGAGGACATTGTATGATGATTATCTGTATTTGAGGAGATGGATATTGTACTTTATTTCATATTGTACAGTGATTGGATTTTATTTTACAGCATTTTATTTCCGCTCTGATATTTGTGTAGCTATAGTACTATCTTTTGCAGGTTAGACGCTTCGCCTATGCGGGATTTTGCATAGGTGGTGGATCTGTTGGCGAGCCCGGGTCGCAGTTTCGACCCCGGGGCGTGACAGATTAGGTTGGTATCAGAGCTTAGGGATAGGTCAGTTCGGACTGTAGAAACCCTAGGCTTGTGGTTGGACCCTAGGATGACTTCGTGACAGTCCTGATATTTTTTGCGAGAGTCCTGATTGAGTTTTATTACTCTCCCAAGTGATGGGATGGGTGATTGGCATGTTTATTCTCCTAAGCAATTATGTTGGCTGCAGACAACATAATGTGGTGGAACGGTTGACATGCTCTAGACTCTCGCCGGATTGGGTCGAGTTTTGTTTTGTGCTGTGGTGCAGTTGGTCATGGTGAGCTGTGTCTCCCCGACGCGTTATGCGGATTGGTGTGCACTCGTCGCAGCAGTGGAGCTTGAGCGGATTGTTTTGGGACTGGATATCCGGATTGAGGTCAGAGAGCTCCGGACCCAGATGACAGGATTGTCAGATGCTTATCAGCGGCAGAGTGAACAGCTGGTCTAGGTGACACAGTTGTCGGAGCAGTGGGCAGCCCGACAGTGCCTTCTCCTGAGACCACAGGTTGCAGTATCCTCAGCGGCAGTGATTTCTGTGGCGCCGATGGAGCGAGTAGCCCCCTCCGTGCCAATGTTTAGTGCTGAGGCACCGAGGCGGGGTGGATAGCTGACAGTTGATGAGCTGTGGGACATCATCGATCGATGGAGCCAGTTTTGGCAGATGAACCACCCCAATCATGAAATTGAGTTGGAGCCTTTAGAGGCAGAATCGTGGTTGGTGGTGATGGAGTGATCAATTAAGAGTCTCCCTGTGCTAGAGAGTTTATGCAGTTGTTGAACGGCGCGCTCCAGGTTTTGAGGGACGGGGCGCATAGGATATGTGTGACTGGGAGTGGATTGCGCCAGGATACCTTTCAGTTTATTTGATCCCTTCGTTTTGGATTTTGGATGCCTCGATGGAGTAGGCATTGTGGGTGGAGTGTGGCGTTGCAGTTCCTTTGGATAGGGATCTGCCGCTAGAGGCGAGCTCTGGATAGAGGCGCTTGGCGCTAGGTGTTGGAGGACTAATCGGCCGGCAGAGGCATTCTCGTTTTCCTTTTCTAGATGGTGGATATTCTTGTGGACGGATTATGTAAAGCTTACCCAAAGGAAGGTTACTACCCAAAGGAAGGTTACCCTTTGTGATTGATAACATGCATGTTTGGGGTACAATATATGTGATTGAGTGGTGAGCTTAGTAAGGATAATTGTATAAGGAATTGTATGAATTAATTGTGTTTTGTCATATGACGATTGCAATAATGGATTTTATGAGATGTTAGAGGTCGGGTGGACCCCGGTGGCAGCATCAGCATCTTTATCAGAGTGGCGCAGCGGTAGCATGGATTTGTTGTCTGCGGAAGACCATATTCGTCGCCTCAGTGTGAGCAAGGACAGAGGTCGTGCTCCCTTTGTGATCGGTCAAGGTATATTTTGGCAGGCTGAGCGACGACCACTTGCATCGAGTGGATAAATCTGTGCCGCCCGGTTGGAGGGTGCCACGGTAGTGGATTGAGTTGTCGCAGGTGTGATTTCATCACAGCAGTCGGAGTTAGAGCATGTTGCATTCCTGCATGGACTAGAGGTAGAGTCGTTACCACATGCACTTGAGGTACAGGTTACTGTTGGTATTGTGCAGGTGGGGAAGGCTTGTGGATCATGCCCAGTGCAGTAGAGGCCGTGAGTTATGTCGGTAGATTTATTGGTATTTGTGGCAGTTCGGTGTTTTGACCCAGTGCTTGCGATTGGTTGGCATAGTGCCACAGGATGTTTGACTGCTGAGAGAAATGACTTTGATTTTCTGCGAGGCAGACAATGGAAGGCTTGTTTGTTGAGACTGTTAGGGTTCTCGGGTTACAGCGACAGTGTGAGAGGTGCCTACGGCGGCACCGGGACTCAAGGATATCCCTATTACCCGTGAGATCCCGGGCGTGAGTCCACCTGAGCCGATGATTATGCCGCAAGATAGGGAGATTAAGATTACGATGGACATAGTTTTGGGAACCGCGCCAACTTCAATAGCACCTCGTTAAATATCATCTGTAGAGCTGCGAGAGTAGATGGCGCAGTCGCAGGATCTGATGGATCGAGGGTCTGTTTGACCTAGTGCCACACCGTCGATACACGGTGGTGATGCCACGTCGTTGATACACGGCGATGAGGGTTCTTGTGTGGTGTGACCGCAGGCAAGTCCAGGTATTATTTAGGACCATTTGATGGAGTTATACTCCGGCATTCGTTGTTTATGATGCATGTATCAATTTGGAATTACAGCTGAGTATTTCGCCAAGATGGCGTTCAGGACACGGTAGGGGCATTATGAGTACAGTGAGGCCAAATGGAATGACTAATGCCCTGTCGCCTTTAAGATTTGAGGAATTGTGTGTTCCAGCTGCACTTGGATGGATTATTGGCGATATTTTCCCGAGATAGTTTGATTTTTACCCTCTCTCTGTGTGATTAGAGCTTGTGGAGCACTTATAGATGGTGTGACAAGGTCTGTGAGGAAGAAGCTATATGCCAAGTTGTTGTGGTACAAGTTTTGGCTTCGAGAGCATATCTTCTTGGATTACTTGTTCTAGCCGTAAGGGGCAGCGGTGGTAATCTGGCCTTAATGGATGCTATTCGAGAATGGCCAAGACCGGCAGTTATTGTTGAGGTGAGGAGCTTTTGGACCGGATAGTGCCAGCAGAGCTTGACGAATAAATGATGAGACTAATACCAGCGCCGATTTCAGCATCGCCAATGATGGGAGATGGATTTGCGAGATACAGTGATGCCTCCCATAGTGGCTATGAAGTTACAGTTGGATTATTGACGAGTATCCAGTATCACCCCGATAGGGCCACTGTGGTGGCGGATACCCGGAGCAGGAGAGCTATTCGGGTTAAGTTTGATGATTTCGTAGCTGGCGCTGTGTGGGACCGTTGAGGTGATCAGGGCTCGAGGTTGTGTTCCTGGGGGTTCCTTTTGATGGTAGACTGCGGTGGAGCAGTCCACGCGGATGGTCAGGATTTGAGAGTGACCGAGCGAGGACCCTGGCTTGTTAAGGCTTCTTCCCTTCTTGGATGATCGCGTGGAGATGTTTTGGGTTGCACTGGTCGAGTTGGCACCAGGGTGTGGTGTTGATGTGTGTTGTACTGTTCTTCCCCCCTTTTCCCCCAGCCTTTTGTTGGAGTCCCTGAGGTTTTTCTGCATCTCAGCTCAGGAGTGTTATATTTTTGGACCCATCGCCCGTGATTGACTCGCTCCATTTGATATTTGTGAATGCTTGGAGTACGAGGGACGCCCGTTGCGAATCCTGGCTCGTGAAATGAGAGAATTACGCAATTGGGCCATGCCGTACTGGTTGTTGTTGTTGCTGAGGAGTAATCACAGGGAGTGAGTAGTGACTTGGAAGCTGGAGACGGTGTTGATGGATACCTACCCTAGTTTTGAGACCCCTTTGTGTTGTTTTAGTTTCGAGGACGAAACTTTCTTTTAGTGGGGGAGGATGTGATGACCTGGATCTTCATTGGGGGTTTATGGCTTGAGCAGTGGCTTCTGGAGGACTATCTTGGGAGATGGGAGTATTTGGGTGTGTATCGAACTCAAGAAATGGACTCAGTGCGTTGAATGGATCCCGAGTGTTTTCGGATACCCCTCGTCGAATTTTGGAAGGAGTTTTGGGCAAAACGGAGGCTGTATTTGGATTCAGTACGGAAAAACGTTGAAAAACGGCTATTTACTTATTTTTTTCTGAGTCCGGACGCCCAAAAACGGAGACCCGGAAGTTTCTGGTGCAAAATGGTGCACGGGGGAAGCCGTGGACCGGCCTGGGACACGTGGCAGCGCGCCATTGGGCCGGCGCACGACTCTCGGTCCATGGAGGTCGGCCGTCGGTGCACGGTGGACCGGCGGGCCACGTGGCAGTGTTCCATTGGGCCGGTGCAATGCCCGCGGTGCGCGGGGGCCTGCGCGGGCAGGCCGGGCTGGCGCGGGAGAGGCGCGGTGCACGGTGGACCGGGGCGCGCCACGTAGCGGCCCCGGGTTGGAGGGCGCAGGTGCGCGCGGTGCACCCGTCAGCGCGCGCCTGCAGCCGTACGCGCACGCGGGCGCAGGCGGCGTGCCGGCTGGCGTGCTGGGCGGGGCAGCGCCAGCCACGTGGCGCTGTGCCAGTGGCTGGCGCCACCCACCCTAGCCGCCCCGCTGGGGGACGCGTGGGCGCGAACGATTCGCTGGGCACGCTGTCCCCTGTGCGGGGGACACGTGTCGCGACCTGGGGCGGGTTGGACGGCCACGCGATCCGGCCGGATCCACTGTGCGCGGGTGGGCCTTGCGGGCCGGGCCACTGTTTGGGCCCGGTTTCGGGGCCCGAAACTTTCGGGCGCCCGAAATCGGGGACCCATTGGGAAAATCGGGGACCCATTGGGAATTTTCCCAATTGTTCCGTTTTCCTATATAAACACCTCCACCTCCTTCTCTTTCTCCCATTTTTTCGAAGTTTAGAGAGAGAATGGCAGAGAGTGTTCTATATGAATGTTGTTACTCTGTTTGATTTTGATCTCGTGGTGGATCCCCGGAATTTTTGGAGGCTCGGCAACGGCGATATCATTTTTACAGTTCGCCTCGGTTTTTCCCTATTTCGGCCCATTACCGTCGCAGATCAGTCAAAAATTCACTGTGAGCAAACCAGGAGAAATTTTTGTGCGATTTCTTCGACAGCGTGTTCCTAAGAGGTAAGGCTTCGATTTTTGTGACGATTGCATTGCTCTGTTTCGCACTTTTGGCATGGTTCCGGAGGCACCTTTTGACCCCCATTTTCTGTGGTGAGTTTTGGACAGCATGGGCTTGTCGATTTTTTATCTCAGTCTACGAGCGTCGGAATGAGGTGTTTAAGGAGTCGATTGACATCTACGCTTCGAGAGCAACGAACTCGTATTTTTATTAGATTTTTCTGAGGTCATTTCAAAGCTGAGAATTAGGCTTCTCTGTGGCTTTTTACAGATGTGTGAGTTGTTGATGGTTTGGCTTACCGCGATGTCCGATTTGTTTCTTGGCCTACAGTATCGGATTAAAGTGTATAAATACTCGATTTGGAGCTACTCGTCGCGAGGATTGCAACCGTGATTTTTCTGGGATTTTTAGAGGACTGTACACTGGTGAAAATCTCACTCTTCTCTGCTGGTTGGTAAAAACAGCATGTGCTATTTTTGGGGATTTAGTTGTATGCTGAATGTGAC
This sequence comes from Tillandsia fasciculata, assembly GCA_029168755.2. Classification (NCBI taxonomy): domain Eukaryota; kingdom Viridiplantae; phylum Streptophyta; class Magnoliopsida; order Poales; family Bromeliaceae; genus Tillandsia; species Tillandsia fasciculata. Next base: position 15,973,137 of record CM054946.1, on the reverse strand, counting down.
TCTTTTGCAGTTGTTCGCAGATCTGGGGTGTTTTGCAAGGAATTGAAGGACGGACAGCGAGGAGACTTGTGCAGCTGTGGTTTGCGCTTTTTGAGGTGGGTGGTTGTTGCATACCTCTACTTCTGACTTGCTCACTAAGTTTATTAGAGAAGCCCTCTATTGGACATGTTGATTGATTACCATGCTTGATTGAATGATAAAAATGCGAGCCTATAATTTGAGATTAATTGTGTGGATATAGCATGTTGGGAATATTATTGGGATAATATTGTTGTTGGAACATGATCATTGGGATATTCTAATAGTGATAATTAACATGCCATGTTAGCACATAGATTTTATGAAAGTTGGTTAAATGAACTAATTATTGGGACATGATGACATATCTATGTGCGGATACCACTTTGGGATTTATTATGGATCAGGGATTATATACATGTGTAGTTGACTGATGATTTTAGCATGATGGTTATATTTATGTGGATTTACTATTTGATACACATGTGGAACTGTTATTTGATATTCCCTCTTTCATCTTGCTTGAGGACTTTTGCATGCTTGTATGGACATCTAGATAGGCCACTATTTATTGCTACACTATCATATTGGGATTTGACTTAGGAGAAATCATGATTATTTTCTTTCTCCTTCTCATTTAGACTTTTGAGTCATGTTGCTCGGGTTCGAGCAGAGGTTTGGGATAGTGTAGCTGGGACCTTAGGGTCGGAGACAGGATGTACTTGATGTTGGATTTGTGGGTTATTGCGGCAACCGCGGATAGTAGGCGGTTGACCGGATATTGATTATTTTATCCGATTGTGGATTGTGGGTTATTGTGGTAACCGCGGACATTAGGCGATTAGCCAGGTGTTAATTACTTTATTAGATTTTGGTCTTATGGGGTGTTGCGGCGACCGCGGACATTGGGCGGTTGACCGGATGTTTACTATTGCATCAGATTGGGTATCAGATTTCTCTAGTGGATGGTGTTTCCCACTTATTGAGTACTATTGCATCAGATTGGGTATCAGATTTCTCTAGTGGATGGTGTTTCCCACTTATTGAGTACTATTGCATCAGATCGGGGTTTCATTAGTGGACGGAGTTTCCCACTTTGATCATAGTCTTGATCCAGTCCTGCTATATTGAGATATGTGTGACAAGGTTACTTTACTCGTGTGGGTCGCTCCCCTCGAGTGCCACTCCGGAGTAGGCTTTAGACCGTGACGGGTGCCGGTCCATCTGATTGGGATTTCGAGCCTTGTGTGCTGGTCCCCTACTGAGTTTTTGAGTTCGACACCAGAGCAGGTAGTACCAGTTTTACTGGTGATTAGATTGGGTTTATTTGGTCATATACTGTTTCCTGATGCATTCATACAGTCATTTCTTTCGGTATTGCATTTAGAGGCATACTAGTGGTGATTTCCCTTTATTCAGCAGTTCTGTTTATAGCTTTACCACTTATTTCTTTTCTTGCCTCTAGTGGACTTAGTGGGTATGCCGGAGTTTGTGGCTTTACCCACAGGGGGAGGCTACTGGTTTACTAGTGGTTCTCACCTCCATTGTTGTTTCCCTATTTTCTTCATCCTGTTTTGTAGAGTCCTCTGCGGGAGTTGCTGACCTTCGGTCGTTATTCGAGGCGAGGGAGTCACGAGCTAGATCCTTACCACCCGAGGAGTGTAGCTGTATCCCCTGGTTGGAGATTCCTTGTAGCTGTCAGCTGGTTTGTACTGTTTACTTTAGAGAGGGATCTTTTGTATTTGGAGAGACTGATGTATTATAGTTTTAGTTTATCTCACTTTTTTTTTTAGTTGAGAGATGCTGTACTGAGGACATTGTATGATGATTATCTGTATTTGAGGAGATGGATATTGTACTTTATTTCATGTTGTACAGTGATTGGATTTTATTTTACAGCATTCTATTTCCGCTCTGATATTTGCGTAGCTATAGTACTATCTTTTGCAGGTTAGACGCTTCGCCTATGCGGGATTTTGCATAGGTGGCGGATCTGTTGGCGAGCCCGGGTCGCAGTTTCGACCCTGGGGCGTGACACACCGTCCTCAAACGGCTCCCAGAATAGACCACTCGACTGACCACACTAAATCCACTGGCCGGAGGTACTCAACCGCCAACCACGAAGAAAAGCCCGAAAGTCCGGGAGACTAGCGCCTACAACCCTATCAAACAAGAACAGGTTCTAGGCATAGCCCCCGTAGCTTTCGTCCCAAAATATGGAAATGACCCCTAGAACCCAGATCACTCAAATCCTCTCGGCTGTGGAAGTTTGTGAGAAAAAATGACAGTTATTTCTAAAAGCTATTTTGATTTGAGAAGCCAAATTTAATGAGTTTTAGTTCTTTAAGAAAATCGATTAAAACAAGTTTTATTTTCCAAACCCCGAAGGGCTATTGTCTTCACCCAATCAAATAAAAACAGGCTCCGACAATCCTTCGAAATCCGGAAGGAAAACATTTATTTACTGAAATTATGTGTGTCCAAAAACAGTCCAGGTTCCAGGTCCTGCTATGATCAACTCAACACTACTACGAACACAGTGCTAAAGACACTGGTCGGGGAATACCCGACAACCCGAGACCATGGTCGACCCGAATGGCTCCCGACACCAGCCCTGATCTAGCCTCAGCTACCAAACTCCACTCGGCCCCCAGGCACGAGTATCAATGCATCCCACAATAACCCAATCATTCGGCCCACTAACCGGGCGAGGAGAAACTCTAAGTCTAGGGAATAAATAATACAAAGTGTGAAAAGTCTAGAACATAAAAGAAACTAGCTCAAGTGGGGGTTTTCTACTATTCTGGTTAAATACATGCAAATATATGACGATGTGCTAGTCAAGGTTCCAATATTTCGTTATCACAAGAAATAATCGATTTACTAATTTAATCATGCTTGTATCTCGGTCCACAAAATAAGTACTTACTTATCATGCATGCATACTATAACAAAGAATTAGTACGCCGCCCGCTAATTTTGAAAGAAATCCAACCCACCTGGAATGCGCTAACATCCAGAAAGCAGTTCCGTGCTCCCGTGAAGAATTGCACTATCGAAAAGCGGACAACTGCTACACCGTACAGCAGAAGGAACAACTGAGGTAGCCCCGGGCTCCATCCTTCAAGAGGACCTTGAAAAAGGCATCAAAATAGGATCTCTATCATCAGGAAAAGTCCAAAAACTGCTTCACAAACTTAATAATCTGCCAAAGTGGCCGTTGTAACTGTCAAAAAAGGGGGCAGTTTATACCATTAATTTGTCTTCCAAATTTCCAAAGAAAGGTCCAATTATAATCTTCCAAGCGTCAGGATCATGCCCATGCCTTCAGATTCCCAAAACTCGGAGAAACAACAAAGAAAACTCATGATTAACATCCCTCGCGCAAACGATCCAATAACAACAGCAAGAATCCCAGAAAACATCATTTTACCTGTCCTGGAGCTAAAATTGAAATCGGAGATCAATTATCAAAAAGGTATCTCCATCAAAGAGAAAAAATCCCTCCAAAATTTCAGATCAAAAGCTCTTTCCTAGAGCTCGTGGGAACTCCGAAAAAATCGTCGACAGTGCGGCCAAAACAGTGCCTCGGGTGACAGAGGGAAAAAGAATACAAATACTTTGCTCAGGGAGACCTCAAAATCAGAAAGGAATGAGTGGAGAGGGTGGAGGATCTCTCAAGCTTCGAAACGAGCTCTTCTGCGACGAAATTGGTGAAGAAACGACAGAGAAAATGACCCTTGATCCCTATTTATAGTGGGCTGGGCCGAGGGGTTTCGGGCGCCCGAATAGGGCGCACTGTGCGTGCCCGAAACCGGCTCGCTCGACCGCGCGCAAGGATCGCGTAGACGGCTCCATGTGGCCCAATCCGCGCCCAGTCAAACGCGGCGGCTGCTCGCGGTGCACTCAGTGTGCTGCGTGGCGCTGCTCTGGCCCAGCCCGCGCGCGCCACGTGTGGCACCCCCGAAATTTGGATTAGTCCTATATATAAATAATATAATAGGACTAAATCTCTTAACCCGTCTATAGCATTTTGGGTAGTAGTAAGGCCCAAGAGGTTAAGAGAGTTAAGCGTGCTAGAGCTAGAGTAGCTATAGGATGGGTGACCCCTTGGGAAGTTGGGGCGTCACACCACGCGTCCACGTGGGTGCGCCGGCGTCGCGCACGCGTGCGCATGCCGCGTGCTCGTATGCGCTGGCCCAGCCCGCAGCCGCCACGCGGCCCAACGAGCGGGTGCCACGTGGCAGCGTGATTTGGCTGCTGCGTTGGGTGCACCACACGGGACAGCGCCGGGCCAATCGGGAGGTGCCATGTGGCACGCATGTTGACCCGGTCAAACCGGGTCGATCCATACTGTTCATGCATGGCCCGATTTCGCTTTCCGTCGCCCGAAAATTCGCCCAAACAACCCGTTTTCAACAAAATTTTGCACTGAATCCATTTTTCACGTCCGTTTCTCGCATAGGCAAACCCAACACTCAATTTGGGTGTCAAGCGGATGCCAAACTTAACAACAAGATAGCCACTGGGGTCCAGGTCATCACAGTGATACAGAAGGTCTCAAAAATGTCGCGCTAACCGTTGACTGGGTTCGGTCATCGATCGGCCCCGGGTTGGTTGACCCTCTAGATGTGATGCGCCGTGTGCCAATGGATCAAGCGATCAGGCCGAGGAGGGATCCGCTCGGCCGGGTTCTTCTTAATCGAACTCTCGCGACCGTCAGGATATGGAGGTAGAGAGAGAGTTCGGCCTAGAATAGCCAAACTGGGGTATGGAGACAGAGATTTGACACAGCTAAGGAGCCGATTAGAAATTTGTATTGATTCGTCGAGCCCATCTTCGTAATAGGCACGGCTCGACTCGATTAAACCGCCATCTTCGTGATAGGCCTAGTTCGACTCAATTCGATTTAAACCTGATTGACAACTGAACCTTATGGACATAATTCAGAATGAACATGATCGAGATAAATAGTGAACCAAACTATAAAGGATTCAACGTGAATTGAAATCAGTTCATCCCAAACAGAACCACATGAGGCCTAAGCCAAGCCGAATCAAATTACAAGCTAGTTCAACCTGAACGGAATCACAGGAGAACCGAGTCAAACCGAACTACAAGCCGGCTCGACCTAAACAGAGCCATGAAGGATACACCTTGAACCTAAGCGGATTCAACTTAAACTGAACTGCATGAGGTTCGAACCAAACCAAGCTCAAAGACGTCTTAAATCAAACCACAAAAATTCAATCCAAACCAAATGCAATGGAGTTTGAAGTTCAAACGGATCTCGAACCAAACTATAAGGTTACGATCCGAACCAAACCGAACTACAGAAGGGTCCAAGTTGAGACGAACTATAAGGGCCCGACCCAAGTCAATTTCAAAAGGTTTCGGACTAAATTATAAGGGTTCAACCTAAACCATGTCTCAACGGGTTCTGAACCAAAGTATAACGGTTCGACCCTAATCAAATTCAAAATGGACAGATCATGCGAAAGCCTAAGCCGGCTCAGCTCAAATCAAATACAAAAGGTTCAAACCAATTCAATTTAAACCCAACCTGAACAAAGGTTGAAACCGAACTTCAAGGATGATCCAAAGCAAGCAAATCAGCTCCGCCCGAACTGAAACAAATCAAGAGTTCAAACCGAGCTGGCTTCAAATGAATCGGCTGAGTCAACTCAATCGACTCACAAGACGAATTCAAACAACCACAAAGTCGTTAAATTAAACAACCCAAATTCAAACCGACCGTCATGTCGTTAGATTGAGCATCTCAACTTCAAACGGTCGTCAAGTCATTAAACTGAGAGAGTCAAATCAAGTTGAAACTCAACCACATGTGATCGCCAAGTCGTTAAACTGAGCAAATCAAATCAAACTCAAATTCAACTCAATCTGACCGCCATGCCGTTAAACTTAGCAACCCACTTTTGAAGGACTGTCAAGTTTCTAAACTGAGTATTTCACTCATATACAGTGGGGATATGACCCTGCTTAAGCCATATACTTGAAAGTCATATCTTTATATTACGAAATCTTCTTATTATTATCAATAATTAACTTGGTTTCTTAATCGAGAGTCTCTTAACACTACAAGTATGGAGTAATTAACAACAAATTTTTGAGTCTGTTGGAAGTCATGAGCCTATAAACCTGATTTCAAATACAAAATTCAAACAAACTCTATCTGTATCATGAATGACCACCCATCGCTGGTCGATTCGTTCGTGGCGGCAGACAATGTGTTCTATTAGATATATCATATCTTTTGGCTCATGTGGGTGTGGACTGAGACTAGAACTTCCTAACAAGTGGAGAGTTGATCATTTGACAATCATGTGCTACTCGTCTAACTTGCATGGTGCGATTGAGTTTGTGGCTCTTCGATTATTTTGTGCTACTTGTCTAAGTGGTGTGGTGTGATTAAATTGGTGACGCTTACGAACATGACGGGTTCACGGAGTGGAGTCATGATCACGATATGATGGTTGAATGCACTCAAAAAAATTGAGCTCGAAAAGCGCATGTTAGGTGTATGGACTAAAATGGTTGGTGCATTATAAAGCAATCGGTCTCAAGAGAAGCAAGTTAGGAGCAAGGGCTTAGATGAATTTTCGAGTGGCGCAGGTTAAAATGCATGGATTCGAATGCATAAGTTCACACTCATAAAAACCAAGAAAAAGGAACTTGAAGGGTATGTTTTGGAGAAGAACCAAAAAAAGTGACTCCATACAACTCTTAAAGAATAAAAAGAAAAGAAGTTCAAAGGACAGTAACCAAAAAAAGTGACTCGATGCATGCAACTCTTAAGGAATAAAAAGAAAACGAGTTCAAATTAAGGACAGTTGATCGGTTCACATGTGAAATAATTCCCACATCAAATAATTGTAAGAGCTCAGATCTAATAAATTTATTATCAACGGCGGCGGGCATCACAGGTCTGAGGGTAGGAAAGTCATCCCGACAGCAGCAGTAGGGGGGTCACTCGCAGTAGCGGCCTCCGGTAAAACTCCAGATGTTGCAGTGATAGCCGGAGCTATCACCACAAATTGTGGCGTAGGGATAACAGGGGGATCAATCGGTCCCTCTGGCTCCTCAGCTGGTGGTGGAACTGGTGGGGCTGGTGCAGCTGCCTGCTGCCGAACAAGCTAGTGGACTAGACCAGTCAACACAGCGAGCTGATCCTCAAGCTACTGCAATCTATCAGAGCCCACTGGCTCTCTCCGCACTCTACGGGGTCGGACGACACCTGGGCCACTGCCCGCACCACGCCTAGATCCGTCGCCACACCTAGGACGAGCCATAATCTGTAGCACAAAATTAGGTTAGGATAATCTCAATAGTGGAAATGCACTTGAGTTTCTAAGCCCAAAACAAAGTACCCCACGCTCTCACGTAAGTCACAAGTTATCCTAGAGCTCAATTCTAAACAAAACCTAGGTACCGTATACTTATTCTCTGATACCATAAAATCTGTCACGCTCCAAGATTTTTAAAACGGTCTAATTTTTTTTTTTGATAAATCAGAGTTGAAAATAAATCCCAAGGACATGACTAAATCGCCACGTGCATAGAAAAAATAGAGAGAAGAGAACATGACTCACCTCGGATCCGAGGAAGTAGAAGAAAGAGAAGATCTCTTCTCAGGCGTCCCGTGGCCAAGGCAGGCGGTGGTGCTTCTCAGGAAGGGTCCACAGGTGAGGAAGAAGACCACCCAATTGCTTGAATGCAACTTGAAGCACTTTGATGCTAACTTCCACCTCCCAACCCAAAGGCACAAGGAGAGAGGAAGAAAGGTCGCGGTGCTCGGCGGTTACTGATGGCGGTGGCACTTGGGGAAGATGAAGAGAAGAAGAGGAGAGGCTTGGGATGGCTCAGGTGGTGAAGGATTGAAACAGCTAGGGTTTCCAAGAGGAAACCGTCGAGACACATTTATACAATATGGAACAAAATGCCATTTAGTCCTTATAATGACTGAATTTGCAGGTAGGTCCTTCACTGTGGGTACAATATGCTAGAATGCCCCTCTCTAAGAAGTCTCATCAAATTTCATACATAAAATATTAGATTTCTTGCATTAATACTCTAAAATTTACTATTTTTCACATTTTTTGAGACTTTAGAGTCGTCGAACATAAAAACGGTCGCCGCTACGATGTTCAGCTCGACAAGACCTATCAAGTAGCGATTTTGTTTCATCACGTTTGGGTCTCAATAAATTAGGTTAGACGATTCTTCGCGAATACTATAAATTTGCATGCTTTTCAATGCAGTTGGCTCGCCAAATTTGAAATCGGATAACCCCACTGCGTTCAACTCGATGAGACCGTTCAAGCGGCGTATTTACTTCGTCGAGTTAGGATCTCGTTTAGTCAAGGTAGCCAACAATTCACGAAGACGCCAAAATTCTGAATTTTCGAACTACAGAATTTTTAAAAAAATCAATTTGAATTTGAATTTTAGAATTTTAAATTCACGAGTATTACAGTCAGTTCAGGATTAAGTCTAGTATGCCGTTGAGTTGGCTAGCTGTTGGGTGTGTTGTACTAGTTGGGTTTTCTTTTGTGATCGGGTTTGGATAGAGTTATTTTGGTTTTGGTGTAGAGGTATGATAGCATAGTGTGGTATTTTATTTTAATTTATTATGTTTTGTTACTCGCTTATTTTATGATTTCTCTGTCTTGCCTCTGGTAGACCTAATGGATAGGCCATGATTGTCACCGATCGTACTCACTAAAAATTACTGTTTTGTAATTCTTAAGTCTGCTTGTGATCTACTTTTTCATGACCTTATGAGCCAGCTCCAGACAGAGGTAAGTGGATTGCACCGTAGATAGCAGCCTAATTCCCAATTATTTTTGATAGACTTAGATCACTTTGTTTGTAGTTTTGTTTAGTTGCACTGAACTCGGGACTGGTCAGGTCAGGGTCCTTTATTTGTATTTATTTTTCTTATGAGATGTATCTGTATGTTTTTGTATAGTGATAGATATTAGTATAGCTTTACTTATGCTCTCATATTTATTTTATTATAGATATAGTTCTTTTACAGGTTAGTTTTGAACGTTTCGCGTGTGTAGAGTGCATCCTCGCATACGTGGCGGATCTATTACGCACTCGAGGGCTTCCGCTGCGGGTTCGGGACATGACAGATATCGCATGCAAATTTCATTTATTGTAAATTATTAATAAATACCTAGTTTTATTGAGTAAAAAATATTTGAGAATTTTGTCAAATTTATTGGTCATTTATCAAATAAAATTACTGCAATTACTTTTAGCAAATAAAATCAGACCAATTAAGAATTATTAACTAATAAAGTTAATTATAAAATTTGATAATTTTTAAGTTAACTATGAATTTTATTTAAATTTAAAAAACTAAAAAATCTTAATCAAAGAAAATTAGTTATGGGCCGGGATTAGTTTCAAAATTGCCTAGAGTTGATGGGTCTCCATACATTGTTTCCTTCAGCTACAGTAGATTATTTGCAAACAAATTGTAACTTGCTCTAGGTTCATATGTAAATCTGCACCATAATTCTATCAGCTTATATACAATCTTACAATTTAATATATGCAATAATATAGAATTGAATTTTCTACATTTCCAAGATCAAGTTCCGCTCTATATTTTCGATCTCCATTTTAGAAAACAATAATTTATTATTTTATATTTTTTTTTAACTTAACGAAAGTCCGAAGTTTAGGTTCCGCCAGACTCCTATTATTATTATTATTATTATAAATAAAAAGTTGTTAGTCCACAATATTTGAACATGCATGGATTAAGAAAATTAAATCAGTTGAAGCTAAAGTTTGAGTCTGTGTGTGTTTATAGAAGCGCAAAGAAAACTAATTACTCTCCTTGTGTTCAAATAAAAATGCTATCTTGTTTGTATTTGTGGAGATGTGGGATCCGCACCCATTGATGCAACATGATCAAGAGAGAGAAAAAAATAAAAATAAAAATAAAAATAGAAACAGAAACGCAATGCATATTTAGGTAACAAGGGTAACATGAAATATGTGCTTGCTTAAGCCATTATTTTAGTGTGGAAAATGCACTTGATATGAGTTCCATTAAGCAAATTTATTGATATGGAAAAGTATATATAACATATAAATTAGATTGGTTGGAATGCAAAAGGAAACAGAATTATGTATACGAGTTATAGTAATTTAGATGGGATATTAGAGAAAACTGAATTTCAACTATTAGTAAATTTCTATTAATAAAAAAATAAATAAAATATCAAGATAATTGCCCAGAAATTTATTTAATTTTTACCTGGGTGAATAAAGGTACACGATATTTCTTATATTTTTATTTAAATACTCGTTAAATAAAAATAAATATTTAATTTTTTTTTGTGATAAATAAAATAAATTTGTTAAACTAGAATTTCGGATAAATTTTGTAGGTTTATTATATAAGCAACTCAAAACAATTATTAAATAAAAATAAGTATTTAAATTTATTGATGATAAATAAAATAAAATTTAAATATTAATTAAAAATTAAACTTATTTAAAACAAAATTTTGGATAAGTTTTGTAGATATATTATATCAGCACCAATATATTATTTTTTAGAGAGGCTCTTCTGAGAAAACTCCAAACAGTAGGAAAGAGTGAGTATAGTAGCAAACAGTGAGAGTTGTTGTAAGTTCCGTGATTTCATTAAAATCCTGAGTAAAATCTAATTTATAATAATTAATATTAAAGTAAATTACGAATTTTTAGCCTTGACATCAGTACCAAATTCTCAATAAGCTCAATCAGGAGGGAATTGATTTTCTTTTAAAAAATTTAACAAAATATATTTTTTAATATTCTTATATTTTCATAATATTTTATAGCGTCATGATACAAGATAAAATTATTGTTTATACTTTCAGACAGCTCAAGGACTACCAGCGGAATTATACTACATACGATGTCGAACTTGCGGCGGTAGATTTTCTACTTTGGAGGCACTATCGGTAGGGGACGCATTGTGAGGTGTTCATGGATTATCAGAGTTTAAAATAGCAATTTACACAGAAGAAATTGAACCTTCGGTAGCGATATTGGCTTGAGTTTTTTAAGGATTACGACTTGTCGATCCAGTATTATCCTGAAAAGGCAAATATCGTGGAAGACGTTCTAAGCAGAAAGGGTCAGTCATCGAAGCCATCGGCGAGAACGACTATCGAGCAGAATGACTCAGTGCCAGAGCTCTAGTGATTGGAGCTAGAGGTTGTGCAACAGGGTACGGTTGCACAATTGATGGTTCTGATTATAAAACCTACTTGATTTGAAAAGGAAGATTTTGTCTAATTCAGACGGAATCAAGATTAGCTCTGATACCATCTTAATCTGTCGCGCCTCGGATATAATTTGAAATCAAAATACTTCATAAAACTCAAAACTCTTAATTAAAAATTTTGATTTAAAGCAACATTTTTCATATAGTATGATAATTCGCCGCACTCCAAATGCAGCTTCTCACGCCACGTGAAGATTACACTCAGAATTGAATAAGAGGTTTTCAGCTAATTGTTTTAGTGGCTTAATTTTATTTTTTGTTTTTGTCCGATATAACAACAACAAAAAATTGTTCAAAATTTTTTTATTCAAATTTGTTAATTTTACATTATCTAATTAAAAGTTTGAAATTAAAAAATTTTAATATTTTTTTTGAACTTTTACATGAATAAGATAAAAATGAGTTTCACTACAAATAACTAAGAAGCAATTACGAAACCATATAAATATGGTTAATGCCAAGTATACACACCCCACTTGGGTGTATATCTTACACTCCACCTATTTAAGAATGAGATAAATTTTACGGATCACTTCGAAGTGACCGGTAAATTAGTCTCCATTTTTTAATAGAATGAAATGTGTGATATATATCTCATTTGGAATATATATGTAGCATAGCCCAATATTTATATTGCATCTTCCCTCAAAAAAAAATATTTATATTGCATCATAACTGTTTCTTTTCAATGATAGGCTAATATTTATATCGCTTCATAATTGCTTCTTACGAAAGATAGGCTAATATTTATAGAGCAATGCTATATATATATATATATATATATATATATATATATATATATATATATATATATATATATATATATATATTTCAAATAAAGCGTATATCACACATCTTATCTTATCTAAGGGTGAGGACTAATTTACCGGTCACTTCGAAGTGACCGATAAAATTTACCCCATTCTTAAATAGGTAAAATGTAAGATGTACACCCTACTTGAGGTACACAAGTAGCATTAACCTTTATGTTAATAACATAGAAATGTTGGGCAACCTGACAAATCCACATGAAAATAATCTTACTAGTTTTCAATATTTAAGTCCTTTATGCGCCTATTTAAATTTTAATTTTTTTTTTTTTTTATCATTCGAATTTGGATATAAATTTTTAAAATCCAATAATTTTATTTTGTATTATTAATATTACAGAATAATTTTAGAGTAAAAAAAAAAAAAACTGGTTAGAGCTTTTAAAAAAAATACTCTACTCGCCATGTCGCTTTCCCACCCCTCCCTTTTTGTTTTCTTTCATACTCCCGCAAGTTATTCTTTAAAAAATTAAAATTTAAAATTTAAATTTAAAATTAAAATTTAAATTTTGAAACTAAAATATTAAAAAATAAAATCTAATTTTAAATTTAAAATTTTAAATTTAAAATTATAAATTGTAAAATTAAAATTTATTATTTTAAAATTAAAATGTATTTGTAAAATTTAAAATTATAATTTTAAAATTAAAATTTATAATTTTAAAATTACAATTTATTATTTTAAATTTAAATTTATTATTTTAAAATAATAAAATTTTATGTTTAAAACTTAAAATTAATATTATAAAATTTAAAATTTTAATTTTTAGAATTTTATATATTAAATTTTAATTTTTAAATTTTACATTTTACATTTGAATTTGAATTTTTAATTTAAAAATTAAAATTTAAAATTTTAATTTCAAATTTTAAAATTCAAATTCAAATTTTAATTTTTAAATATAAAATTTAAATCCTAATTTTAAAATTTTAAAATTTTAAAATAAAAATTTATATTTTTAAATTTAAATTTAAAATAAAGTATTTTTTAAAAGTCACAATCCAAACAGTAAAAAATAAAGTAATTTTTTTTATAAAGTATAGAATTTTTTAAAATATCAAATATACTAAAAAATAAAATTTCATTTTATTTTTTTAATGATTGTCGAATAGGCTCCTTACTGTTATGTTGGGAAATAGATAGAATAGAGATAGAGCTAAGATGGAGAGAAGAAAAATTATAGGTTATATTTGAGAAAAAGAAAATATATTGAACAAAAAAAAAAAAACCTTTTAGTTGTTCATCAATTTTGATAAATGGCCTAAACTATAATTGTGAGATATTGGACTTTTGCGAATGAATAAGTTATATTATGGTGAGTTGTTCAGCACGTAGAAGGAGTGCTAGGCCAAGCTGGACCGTTTTAGCGCGAATCGGTGCAAAAAACGAAGTTCGATGTGTGTTTTAGGAGTTTTTGTGGTTTCAAGCGCAAATCCGAGCACTCGGATCCGCACTGTAGTCGCCTGAATAGGCGATGCGCAAGGCGGTGCGGAGCGAGAGGCGAGCGGACGCATGTCGCCATGCCATTGGCTGCAGACACATGGAGAAGTGGCGGTGGCGTGATGTGACGCGTCACTACACGGGCGCATGGGGCAATTGGCGCGAGGGACACGCAATAGAGCCGCAGCGATTTGGGTGCGATTTCGGGGGCTGAATGTGGCACTATGCGCGATGCTCACTAACATCGGTCAGTGTGACATAACGCGCTCTATTAAGGGACAACGGGCAGAACATGTGTCGGTGTCGTGGCGATTTGGGAGCACTTTTGGGCGCTCGAAAGTGGCCACTATAGCGGCCTGAAAGTTTCGAGCGACCGTCCGATGTTTGGGTCCCGGGTGCTCGGAAGTGGGTTTCGGGTGCCCGGAAACCTTTTTTAGGGCTATTTAATGCACAAAATCTCTCTCGTTCTCCCTTTTTTTTCCCTTCTGCTCGCGTCCGTAAGTTCTAGAGAGAGAAACAAAGAGCGAGGGAAAGGAAGAGGGAGGTCGTGCGTATACGGGGAGTGTCGTGGAGCGGATCGATCTATGGAGTCGAGTGGACGCGTGCACGTGTGATTTTACGGTGCATCGACTTTGGGGTAGATTCTTTTTATATTATTTGTTTGGGATTTTCGAGATAGATTTTGTTATTGTAGGTTTAGTTCGTTAGTACTTTTAGATTTAAATTTTGTGCTCTTTTTGTGTTTGACTATGTTGAGACCAAAATTTTCGCCACCTAAGAGGATGACACGTGGCGTTCATCATCGGCTGAAGGCATCAGCCGATAGATGAATAAGTCAACAAAGAGGGACTCGTGTCTCGATTAACACTGATCTCAGTCGCGTAAGAGTGCAGCACGTGACGCGCGCCATTCGGCCAGTGGCATCAACCGACAGGAGAAGTGGTCAATAAGAGGATTATTGTCTCATCTAGGACCGTCCTTGGCCGAAGACAAATATCAGACCGCCTCAGTCGAGCGACGATAGAGGCGAAGTCGGTCAACTCTCGGCTGAAGCCGCAGAAGGAAAGACTCTAAAAGGAAGGAATGCGAGATTCGGGCGCGAATCTCGCAACTGATTCCGTAATTACAAGCGCCGCCCAGCATTGGAAAGCACCGAAGATCATGCTTCGGCGTGACGATTAGGGGATGAACCTAGAAGGAAAAAAGCTACTATCCTATTGAGAAAATTGACTCAAAAGGAAGTAGTTAAGGAATGTACGACGATTTTCCTTAGATCACGCTGATTTCTAAAATCGGCGGTTATACACATGGTTCGCAAATATAAAAATAAGCGAACCATCGAAAGAGAAGAGGTCTTGCAACCTCGTAAGCCAGTGACCAACCTTGCTTTTTATATCTTTCATACATGCATTTACTGCTTTTTTAGATAACTTTACCGTATTTTCTAGGAGTAGATTAACTTATAATCGGCTACTTGTTACTCTTGTAATCCCACTCCAATCAATATAAATTTCTAATCGGCTCCTTAGTTATGTCAAATCTCTGTCTCCATACCCCAGTTTGGCTATTCTAGGCCGAACTCTCTTTCTCTCGACCTCCATATCTCGATCCGGCTAATCTAAGCAGGACGGTCGCGAGAGCTCCATTAAGAAGAACTCGGCCAAGCGGATTCCTCCTCAGCCCGATCACTTGATCCATTGGCATGCGGCGCATCACATCTAGAGGGTCAACCAACCCGGGGCCGATCGACGACCGACCCCGGTCAACGGTCAATGCGACATTTTCGGCCCCAACAACTTTCTTGGCATGCTTGGTGGGACTCTCAGGTAACTCTTGCCTTCTCTTACCGTAAACATATCAGAGGACAACAGCTTGAACCTTAGCAACGTCGGATACACGACTAACCCGCCACCGACGCCACCAGAGGTTCCGGAGACCAGCGGAAGGTCGGCACCACGGGAGCCGACCATTGCTCAGATATTTGGGCAAATGACTCGAATACTAAATAACATAGGGAGGACCCAAGAGTCTCTCGAAAGAAACAGCCGGGCATGGGACGCCCGGCTCGACTCTATGTTGGCCGCGATAGCGGCCCCAAATGAAAATATTGCTTGATTTGGGCAAACAATGGCCTTTGTAGAGCCATACTGTGGAGGGTATGTCTCCACAGTACCCCAGCATTTGCCGACGCAATCGATCACGATGGCGCCAGCAATGTCGACAACGCAACCACAGTTGCACCGCCGATGGCTACTTATCAAGCGACACAGCCACTAGGGCAGTACTGCCGCAGATGATCCCGTACCAAGCGGGGACGTGGCCGATGGGGGAGATCATCGGCCATCAACAAGAGAACTACTGGGGACACCTCTGCCTCCCCTGTCGCCATTCGTCCAGCCTCAAGCTCGGGGTAGGACCGGTGGGTAGGTTCCTCCGCAAGGACCATCTCAGCTATAGGCTAGCCATTACGGGTCGCCACCTGCACAAGTACATCCGACAGCTCCGGTACCTCAGGCCGGGCTTGCCAAGATGGCTGGGGGCAGGAATGACAGGCAGGTCCTTCCGCAGGGACTACCTCAGAATCAAGCCGGCAAATACGAGCCGCCACTTTATCGATGCAACCAGCGGCCCCAGTACTTCTAGTGGGGCTCGCCAACTGTGACGCCCCCAATAGTCCCACATCGGATGTTGATGGAATTGTGATTGGGTTTATATGAGACATGGGCACTAGTAATAATAACTGGGCTTAAGCATTTTGGGCTGTGGGACTATTGGGGGCGTCACAGACTCCCCCCGTTTAGGCCTGACGTCCTCGTCAGTCCAAACACACACACAGCAGCCCAAGATCACCAGGCGATGTGAGACTCATCTCGCTAGTCCTGTCATCTAGACCCAGACTCAGCCGAGACTCGCCGCACACTTCCGGCTGGTTATTGGCTCTGATACCAAATGTAACGACCCGGCCCACTAGCAATAATAACTCGCTGGGCCCAAACCACAGCCCAAAATGCTTAAGCCCAGTTATTATTACTAGTGCCCATGTCTCATATAAACCCAATCACAATTCCATCAACATCCGATGTGGGACTATTGGGGGTGTCACAGACTCCCCCCGTTTAGGCCTGACGTCCTCGTCAGCCCAAACACACACACAGCAGCCCAAGATCACCAGGCGATGTGAGACTCATCTCGCTAGTCCTGTCATCTAGACCCAGACTCAGCCGAGACTCGCCGCACACTTCCGGCTGGTTATTGGCTCTGATACCAAATGTAACGACCCGGCCCACTAGCAATAATAACTCGTTGGGCCCAAACCACAGCCCAAAATGCTTAAGCCCAGTTATTATTGCTAGTGCCCATGTCTCATATAAACCCAATCACAATTCCATCAACATCCGATGTGGGACTATTGGGGGCGTCACACCAAAATCCAAGCCCATGTGGAGGAGATTATCCGTAATACCCTCGAAATAGAGGCCAAGCCGATGATTCAGCCAGTGATAAGCGAAGGCGAATCTTCGGCCGAAGAGGCCAAAGTATATGCGGCCGAGGTGTGCGTGGCTGAGTTAGTAAAAGATCGCCAACCGTACAAGTGACAGTTGCTAAAACCGGCAAGGATTCGGAAGTACAAGGCCCGGGCATCGGCTAACGCCTATACATTTGAGACTTCCAAGGCCGATCAAATTTTTGATCGGCTACTCCAAAATAGGAGGATCCGACTTCAGGAGGGTCAAACGATTCCTCCATACGAAGAACTCCGGAAGCGAAAGTATTGCAAGTGGCACCATTCAGGGAGCCACCGAGCACGCGATTGCACCGCCTAGAAAAAATAGATCCATAAAGAGATCGACGAAGGTCGGCTCATCCTCGCTGGCCACAAAAATGGTAAGAATAACCCTTCTCCCCCGCGTAATCATGGTAGACATGAAGAGAAATGAGCAGGCATCTAAATTCGAATCCCTTGAAGAAGGGGTGTCGGCAAACAGCATTCCTCGGCTCTACGCACGATGCAAGGCCGAGATGACCAGCGAAGATTAAAACACGTTCTTCCTCGGCATGCTTGAGGAAGTTAAGAAATGGTCCGCCTTCCCCAATTTGGGCGAAGGCGAGGTGAGCCGTGACCTGGTGTCGGATCTACATTCGGCTAAAGGATCCAACAAACAACCCTCCAAGAAGGAGGATGAGAAAGACGAACGGGACCGGGCTATCCAGCAGGTCCTGGGTGATCTGTACGGTCTAAGAAGGCCGAGGCCGTAGACAGATGGCCACGGGAGAATAGGAACCCCATTACGACGGCAAGGCCTCTATTGCGGCTACCACGAAAACGGAAGCCAGGGGAGACCCCGAAGAGCGTTCGGCCGAGAGGCCGAAGGAAAGCAAATGTATGTGCCACAGCCGCACCCATATCAAAGCAGGCCCTGCGAGAGGCTCGGTCCGGTGGCCGGCTATTAGGAAACGGGAACGCAACCTTTGCACCTGATGTTGAGTTCCTCTGGCCTACAACGGGGGAAGCAAACGCCCTAGCAATTCGCCTAATAGAGCTGCTCCAAACCCAACCATGGTAGAGGCGAGAGATCCTTAGGGAACACCTGAGGAAAGTGGACCCACCGGCCGAAGGGACGGCTGAACAGCGACCCACTCCGCATGGGCCGAATTGGTGGTACGGTTCGGCCATGACAAAGACACAAAAACGTCGGCAACAACGAGTCCAAGTCGACGCAAAAAGGGAGGCGACGACGACTCGAGGGTCGAGACCTGGACCGGGTGAGGCACGCTCCATGCTTCGCACATCATTTCAGCCAAGGCGGAACGATTACGAGGTCGAGGGGTCGAGTGCATCATCTCGAGACAAGTCAATCGCGCCGCAAATGATGGCAAAGAACCGACATGCGTCCGTCAAGAATTGGACGCCCAAATTCGAGCTTCCGAGGCGACGATCGGGCGGAAAGCCAACACCTCTGAAAATCACGACAGGCGATTTCCAAATGAGCGAGACGCGGAGGTCTTAACTACTACCTTTTCGGTCGAAGAGACTGAAGATAAGAAGCCTCAGGTCGATGATGATTCGATCGAGATAGCCTAACAGGGGCCTATCGAATAGATTATTGAGTTGGGCCCTACCTGAACCCGAAAAAAGAAGGCCGGCTAAAAGGGGCCGACCGGAAGAAATTTTCGGCTACCACGAGTTCAAAGTCGAAAATAGGTGAAAGGCTATGATCGGCCAGAAAGGGCGAGAATAAGTAATGCAGCCGGAGTTGTTCTGATAGAACGCTTCAATGAAAAGGCACTGAAAAATGGCAATAAAGCTTTGCATTAATGGCTGAGAATCGAAGCCGATCAACAGAAGATATCTGAAACATCACCATCGGTTCTGGGAGGATGTAGAGCAAAAATGCAAGCAAACTTCACATTTAATGAATCAATACATATACAACTCAAAAAATAGTAAATACAAAGTGTTTTAGAAATGAAAAGGTCGTGGTCGGAACACTCGGTTGGGGGTCGAAATACATGGCCACCATCAAGTTGGCAGCGACAAGAAAAGATCCAAAACTGCAGGATCAAACACTGCCTTTTGAAAATTGAGACACCCGACCACCACTAGAACCGGCAGAAGTGGGAGAGAGAGAATACAAAGTAACAATTAGCTCCCCAAATCCCTGCATCCAACGGGACAAGATCATGTGGTTCCTCCTGAAGAAGAAAGCACCCGACCTCGCAGAAAAGCTGGTTGAAGCGTGGCATTCCCCCTGATAAAAGCTGGACGTTCGAGCGGCTCGAACTCCTCCAACTCCTAGAGATGGAGTCGAAAGGCCAGCCTTCCCCACAAAGAATCTTCTTGGTAATAA
The DNA here is from genome assembly GCA_029168755.2 of Tillandsia fasciculata. Lineage (NCBI taxonomy): Eukaryota > Viridiplantae > Streptophyta > Magnoliopsida > Poales > Bromeliaceae > Tillandsia > Tillandsia fasciculata. The sequence continues at coordinate 15,953,682 of CM054946.1, read as the reverse complement.
CGATTTGTAAGCAGCCGAAAATCAGTTAGACCACCAGACGTAAGATCCCGGATCGATAGGTCACACATAGGGGCTCCCCCAAGAGAAATCCCATTAAAGCTCCAAGGTGGGAAGAAACCTTTATCGGTCGGCGTCAAGACGCCGCTAGTATCATCTTGAAAAGCTGCCTTTAAAGTACTCTCAGAGACGAAAAATGTACGACCGGAAAACTGGTGTAGCGATTGCATTGAAATCGTCATGAAGGAAGAAGGCGATGCGAGGAGAGATGCAAGTAGGGCCCTTTTATAGGCCGATGAGAAGGAGCGAAATGATAGTAGCCGCCTCTCAAAAAATAGCAGTATTTATTAAAGAAGCGGCGAAGGACAAATTTGCCGAAAACCAAGAAAGATCAACACCTGTGTGCAAATCCCTTGGGCAGTGAGCAGATATCTTGCCAGGGTACATGGATGATCATGGGCTTCACATTAAATGAATGCACGCCAGAACTTTGACTCAACTTCGACAATCACCCGAACGGCATGTCAAGCGAATGCCGAGGGGGCATTGTTGAGACCAAAATTTTCGTCACCTAAGAGGGTGACATGTGGCGTTCATTATCGATTGAAGGCATCAGACGACAGATGAATGAATCAAAAAAAAGGGACTCGTGTCTCAATTAAGACAGATCTTAATCGCGTAAGAGTGAAGCACGCGACGCGTACCATTCGGCCAGTGGCATCAGCCGATAGGAGAAGCAGTCAACAAGAGGATTATCGTCTCATCTAGGACTGTCCTCGGCCGAAGACAAACATCATACCGTCTCAATCGAGCGACGAAAGAGGCGAAGTCAGGGTCAACTCTTGGCTAAAGTCGCAGAAGGAAATACTCTGAAAGGACGAAATGCGAGATTTGAGTGCGAACCTCGTAACTTATTCCGTAATAACAAGCAGCGCCCAACATTGTTAAGCATCGTAGATCATGCTTCGGCGTGACGATTAGGGGATGAACCTAGACAGAAAACAACTACTATCCTATTGAGAAGAATCGACTCAAAATGAAGTAGTTGATGTTAGTTGTATGCCCCAAAAGCCAATCAGGCTGACGCATTTTATTATATGGGACATATTTGTACTTGATCTTTATTATAATTTGGGCATTTTATGCCATTCATGTTTGTTGTGTCCATGAATCGTCCTTTGAATTAATAAGATGATAATGTATATTCTTAAGAGTTAAGAATTTGAGATACATATTATTAGTGATTAAGTCATAAATGCTCTCAATCGGAGGATCATCATGGGGACGATGATTGATCCGGCAAGATTGATGTATGTGTCGCTCTCTTTTTGGATGACGAGTCTCAAGTCATTAGTGTGGGGACACTGGAGCGAACGTGCAGGTGGTTGTTATAGAACAAGGGCACTGAGCGTGACCAATTACGAATAGTTACTTGGATGTCTACTCTTTCGTCAGTAACTGATTCGATGTTGCAGTGGTACAACTGATCCTTAGACCTGCGACACCACGGCCATTCAGTATGAGGCTACTGTAGTTTGACTATGCAAACTCTGATCCTAGTCACGGGTCTTAGTAGTATATGTTGGCTGCAGTCGGTTCATATTAGGAATGGGTGTTTGTTTATAGGGGATCTATCGCTCTCGGTAGAGAGATAATTAGTCCTATGCTATTTGTAAGGCAAAGCTCAGAAATCCTCGGCCGGGGTAATATGGTTCATGGAAAGGTGTTTCCAAGAGTAACCATATGAGCTTGTGTCCTATCAAATTTGTCATATAACGGGTGATGGGGTTTGTCGAGTATTCCATGACCTCCACTCAGTTGGGACTATGCGATAGAAGGATTGTATTGTACGGTAACTGCACCTTGAGGTTCAGTCCAATATTCACTTCTGACTGGATTGCCACCATATGCTGCTAGGCGTCACTGGTGGATTGTGGGAACCAATAAGAATAATTATAGGCGAATAATTATTATACGATGGAAGAATCAAAAGTGTTTGATCCATCAAAAGGAGTTTCGATGATGATGTCGATGGGGATCGCATCATATCTCACTACCAGACAGAATTGAACCTATTAGGTCACACACATAAGGAATCGCGCATGATCGATATCAAGGAGATGATAAAGAAGTTTATAGAATGGATTAATTATAATCACAATACTAAAGTTTACTAATTTATTAGTAAAAGGACTAATTAGCAATTATTGTAAATTAGAGGTATTTAAGTGCAAAAGTTGCATGGTGTATTTACTAATCGTTAGTAAATATTTGGAGGACTTATGTGTAAATGTTACACACGTAGGATAATGGATAATCCAATCGGATTAGGATTCGATTTAATTAGTTACTAGATTTTATCTTGAGATTTAATTTAAAAAGATCTTTCTTTGTAACTAATTATAAGATTTAATTAGTTACTTTCTTTGTAACTAATTATAAGATCTAATTAGTTACTAGATTTTATCTTGAGATTTAATTTAAAAGATCTTTCTTTGTAACTAATTATAAGATTTAATTAGTTACTATATTTTAGGAGATCTTTCTTTGTAACTAATTATAAGATTTGATTAGTTATTTTGTTATAGCCGGCCAACTTCCTATTATAAGAATAGGTAGTACGTATGTGATACGTAACAATTTTTTTTGAGAAAGATAAAGTGGAAATTAATTAAGTTGGTCGCGGAACGTGGGAAAACCCTAGTCGCCTATCCTCTCCCTCTTCCTAAAGTCCTCCATAAATTAATCGTTCTCAATCTTCGGAAGATTGCTAGCACAATTAGAAGATTGATTCATCCTCCTTACATCGACGCAAGAATTAATTCGTGATCGGATCGCGAATCAAGGCGATCGATTTTTCGATCAAGGGCGTGATTCCGTGTGGACACAAGTAGAGGCCGGGTGCGTGCGCGGCTATCAAGGACGAACAATTTTTACCAACGATTGTCGGCTTCGCGGTGATCTCGACCCGCGCAAGGTAAAAATCATATCCTAATTGATGAGATCAATTAGATTACCTTTTTACGATCTAAAACAAAACATGAGGTGATTTTGGTTTAAGAAAAATTTTAATTGCGTTTTTTCTTCCGCTGCGCATATCCGTATTTTTCTTACAGTGGTATCAGAGCCACCCTCATCGTTTGTTTTAGATCTAATCTTTTTTTCGATGTTGATTGGGTTTTTCTGGAACGATCAAAATCAAAACAATGAAGATTGTTTTTGAGTATATTTTTGACTGTTTTGAAACGCTAATTAATTAGCACACTTGCGGGCAAGGACCGCAATGCTAATTAAATTAGCACACTTGCAGGCAAGGGCTACAATGCTAATTAGATTGGCATTGCCTTGCATGACGGATTTTTACATGATGTGATCATGTGCGCCTTGTGGTTGCTTTGTGCAAGATCGCAATTTAAAATTAATTTGAAACCCAATTAATTAGAAATCGAATTAGAGAATTTTATTTTATATGCCTGTGATGTGTATGAGGTGATGATCATGGATAGCAACCTTGTGATGATGTGAATGGGTGTAATTTAATAAGGACCCAGTGTTAGATTTTTTTTTGAGTGCCTGCGTGCACCAATTAAATTATGTAATTTGGAGACCTGCGTGTCTCATTATTATTATGGGTTGTATTGTAATTGTTGCAAAATTAAAGGGTAAAGGGGTAGTTTAGATTCGATGACGATTTGTTCCATTCAAGAGTTGATGCGGTGCAGATCAAGTTTGGACCAAATATTGATCGAGGGAGCCGACAAGAGTTGATCTACTCCAATCTGATCAAGATGCAGAGCAAGTTTTTGTGTGTAATACCCTTTGACCCGATTCCGGCCTGGTGGCTCAGGCCCGAATCAAATTAAAATCCATGATCATCACCGGTAGTTATTTTATATATATATATATATATGCGATATATGTGTGCATATGATGCGATGGTTTGCATGAGATGTAAATTTATAATAAATTAAAACTGATGAGATAACAAATCTCCCTAAATAAAATATTAAGTTAATGGTGTTATGAACCCATTAGTGGCCTTCCATCATTGTAGGGTGTGGGCGTCTCTTTAGTGTTGATTGATGCACCCGGACACGGGGGTCAGTTGCATTAGGGAGCCGCAACCATTCTATTGGCATGAGATGCTATGTGGTAAGAAAGGGGTTGAATCCAAGAATCTGTCAGGATGAGGATTCAATGACTTTTTTATTTGCATGATGAACGGTGGGTCTAACTTAACCAAAAGATAAGGCCAAGAATCTGTTAGGATGAGGCCTATATTTTTGGAGGCCAAAGATAAAATTGCGATTTGCTTGAGAAGCATTGAACAAGAGTTGTTCACTCATTTCTTTACTCATTGCCAAGAATCTGTCAGGATAAGGTAGTGTGCAAATAGATGGGACCGCAATTCCCACTAGAAACTTTTAGTAAAGTTTCCGTTTTCTCCACTCGGGGAGTGTGGAGATTCGCTAAAATTAGTGGGAGGCACCATTTAGATTTAAAGCCCCTAATCAAAATGGATTATGATTAAGTACACAACTAATTAGAATCTTAACCATCTGCAGAAAATGTCCGCCTCTAACCCACTTGTCAAAATACTTGATACTAATCGCCTAACTGGACCGAATTTCACCGATTGGCTGAGGAATTTGAGAATTGTTCTCAATTCTGAGAAATTAGCCTACGTGTTGGACACGGAGGCTCCAGCAGTGCCCGCAAATCCAACAGCTCAACAGAAAGATGCTAGAAATAAATGGACTGATGATGACATGAAGGTAAAATGCTACATGCTTGCGTCTATGAGTAATGAGTTGCAACGCCAGCATGAGCACATGGAGAGTTCTGCTGACATCTTGCTTCATCTTAAAGAGTTGTATGATGAGCAAAGTCGAACAGCTCGTTACGAAGTGTCAAGGCGACTGTTCAGGACTAAGATGTCTGATGGTCACTCAGTCAATAATCATTGCTTGGCGATGATTAAGGACATTGAGGAGCTTGAGAAGCTCGGAATGACTATGGACGCAGAACTTCAAATTGATTTGATCTTACAATCATTACCTGATTCATTTTCTCAGTTTATTTTAAATTTTCAAATGAATAAAATTACTTGCACTCTCGCCGAGCTGTTGAATATGTTGGTCACGGCTGAAGGAATGCTAAAAGTCAATAAGGGCTCAGTTTTGGCTGTTGAACGGGCTTCCTCCAAAAGAAAGTCTAAATGGAGAAAGAAGAAGCCTGCAAAGAAGCCAAAGACTGACACTGTCAAGGCAAATCCCAAAAAGAAGGCCGCCAAAGGAACTTGCTTCCACTGTCAAAAGGATGGCCACTGGAAGAGGAATTGCCCGGACTATTTGGCTAGCCTGAAGGACAAGGTGAAGAATAAAACTTTGGAAGGTATGTCCGAGATTCATATCATTGAAACTACTAGCTTATCGGTTTGTTCTACTTTTACATGGGTCATTGACTCGGGATGCACCTCGCATTTGTGTATTTCAATGCAGGCGCTAAAGAAAAGTAGACGACTTAGGGATGGAGAGCTTACCCTACGCGTTGGAAACGGAGCAAGAGTTGCTGCTGTTGCTGTAGGGACTTATCCTTTATGTCTACCGACAGGAGTAGTTTTAGAACTTAGAGATTGTCTTTATGTTCCTAGTGCGACTAGAAACCTTATTTCTGTTTCACGTTTGGTATTGGACGGTTATAAGTTTATTTTTGAATCAAACATTTGTTCAATTTATTTGAGAAATAATTTGATAGGTTGTGGTTCTTTAATAGACAATCTCTATTACTTACATATGGATGTTAGTATGAATACAGTTCACAATGGCATGAATGAGAATACTATTGGTTTTAAAAGACCTAGAGAGGAGGTAAACAAAACATACTTGTGGCATCTGAGGCTTGGTCACATTGGAGAAGATAGGGTTAACAAGCTGGCTAAGGATGGTATCTTAGGATCCTTACTCCCTGAACCATACCCAGCTTGTGAATCATGTCTTCAAGGAAAAATGACTAAGTCTCCCTTTGTTGGACAAGGACAGAGAGCTACCGAAGTACTCGCCCTGATACATACTGATGTATGTGGCCCATTCGATGTGTCTGCTTGGGGCGGCTATCTCTACTTTATTACCTTTACTGATGATTATTCACGGTATGGGTATGTGTATTTAATTAAACACAAGTCTGAAGTCTTTGAAAAGTTTAAAGAGTTTAGACAAGAAGTAGAAAAGCAAATGGAAAAACCGATTAAGGCTCTTCGATCCGATCGAGGAGGGGAATACCTTAGCACGGATTTCTTAACCTACCTCAAGAATAATGGTATTGTCTCTCAATGGACTCCTCCTGGAACACCAGAACTGAATGGGGTGTCTGAACGGAGGAATCGAACTTTATTAGATATGGTTCGATCTATGATGAGTTTTACAGATTTACCTACGTCACTTTGGGGTTATGCACTTCTTACGGCTATTTATATTTTGAACAGAGTACCTTCCAAATCTGTTCCCACCACACCATATGAGATGTGGCATGGTAGGAAGCCAAGTTTTACTCACATTAAGACTTGGGGGTGTCCGGCTTATATTAAGAAATTAAAGACGGACAAATTGGAAAGCAGATCAGTCAAGGGAAGATTCATTGGTTATCCCAAGGAATCACTTGGATACAATTTTTATCTCCCAGAAAGTCACAATGTGATTGTGAGCCGACATGCCTTCTTTCTTGAAAATGAATTTATTTTAGCAGGAGGCAGTGGGAGAAAAATAGAACTAGAGGAGAAAGTCTCTTTAGAATCGAGCATTCCAAGAGCCCTTCCTGATAACTCTGTGATACCAGAGATTACGTTGCCACCTCGCAAGTCTAGTAGAATCTCTCATCCTCCTGATAGATACATGGGATTATTTATTGAGGACATGGAGGAAATGTTCCTAGTGGGAGACAAGGATCATAGAGATGATCCTAAGACTTATAGCGAGGCGATGTCAGACATCGACTCCGAAAAATGGTTGGAAGCTATGAAGTCTGAAATAGACTCAATGTACTCCAATCAAGTTTGGACTTTGGTTGATCCACCGGAGGGTATTGTACCCGTTGGATGCAAATGGATCTTCAAGAGAAAGATTGGTTCTGATGGAAAGGTAGAGACCTATAAAGCTAGGCTGGTAGCAAAAGGTTATAGTCAACGCGAAGGCATTGACTATCAGGATACCTTTTCACCTGTAGCCATGCTTAAATCTATCAGAACTCTGCTTGCTATTGCTGCACATTATGACTACGAGATCTGGCAAATGGATGTAAAAACTGCTTTCCTGAATGGATATCTTGAAGAAGAAATCTATATGGAGCAGCCTTTGGGTTTCACTGCCAAAGATGGAAGTCATAAAGTGTGCAAGCTTCAACGATCCATTTATGGGTTGAAGCAAGCTTCTCGGAGTTGGAACACTCGTTTCAATGATGCAGTCGAATCGTTCGATTTCATCAGAAATGAGGAAGAGCCGTGTGTGTATAAAAAGGTTAGTGGGAGTGCTGTTACCTTCCTCGTATTGTACGTGGATGACATACTCCTAATAGGGAATGACATTCCTATGTTAACATCGGTGAAGTTATGGTTATCCAAAGAGTTTTCTATGAAAGACCTTGGAGAAGCATCTTATATCCTAGGGATAAAGGTCTATAGGGATAGACCTAAGAAGTTGCTTGGTTTATCGCAAGCTATGTACATAGATGAAGTGTTGAAAAGGTTCAGCATGGAGAATTCCAAAAGGGGTATGGTACCTCTAAGACATGGAATTCACCTCTCTAAGACTATGTCTCCTAAGACACCTGAAGAGAGAAGTCGCATGAGCAGGATCCCTTATGCTTCCGCAATAGGGAGTTTAATGTATGCGATGCTATGTACTCGACCTGATATAGCACAGGCTGTGAGCGTCACTAGTCGATATCAGTCGAACCCAGGCGAAGAGCATTGGGTAGCGGTGAAGAATATCCTTAAGTACTTGAGAAGAACAAAGGATATGTTCTTGGTTCTTGGAGGTGGAGAACTCAAAGTTAATGGCTATACAGATTCAGACTTTATGTCTGATATAGACGATAGAAAGTCTACGTCTGGGTATCTATTTATTTGCAATGGTGGGTCAATAGTTTGGAAGAGTTCTAAACAAGAGACGATTGCTGATTCTACTATGGAGGCAGAGTACATCGCTGCATCTGAAGCTGCCAAGGAAGCTGTTTGGATCAAGAAATTTATCACTGAGCTTGGCGTGGTTCCCTCTAGTAGGGATCCCCTGCCACTATATTGTGATAATAATGGCGCCGTAGCATTAGCTAAGGAGCCGAGATCTCATCAGAAATCCAAACATATCGAGCGGCGGTATCACAAGATCAGAGAGTACATCAAAGATAAACATATTGAAGTGCAGAAGGTTGCCTCCGCAGATAACGTGGCGGACCCGCTAACTAAGGCTTTGACTCAGCAAAAACTAGAGACTCATCTTGAGAAGATGGGCATTAGATATATGACTGATTGGCTTTAGTGCAAGTGGGAGATTGTTAGTTGTATGCCCCAAAAGCCTATCAGGCTGACGCATTTTATTATATGGGACATATTTGTACTTGATCTTTATTATAATTTGGGCATTTTATGCCATTCATGTTTGATGTGTCCATGAATCGTCCTTTGAATTAATGAGATGATAATGTATATTCTTAAGAGTTAAGAATTTGAGATACATATTATTAGTGATTAAGTCATAAATGCTCTCAATCGGAGGATCATCATGGGGACGATGATTGATCCGGCAAGATTGATGTATGTGTCGCTCTCTTTTAGGATGACGAGTCTCAAGTCATTAGTGTGGGGACACTGGAGCGAACGTGCAGGTGGTTGTTATAGAACAAGGGCACTGAGCGTGACCAATTACGAATAGTTACTTGGATGTCTACTCTTTCGTCAGTAACTGATTCGATGTTGCAGTGGTACAACTGATCCTTAGACCTGCGACACCACGGCCATTCAGTATGAGGCTACTGTAGTTTGACTATGCAAACTCTGATCCTAGTCACGGGTCTTAGTAGTATATGTTGGCTGCAGTCGGTTCATATTAGGAATGGGTGTTTGTTTATAGGGGATCTATCGCTCTCGGTAGAGAGATAATTAGTCCTATGCTATTTGTAAGGCAAAGCTCAGAAATCCTCGGCCGGGGTAATATGGTTCATGGAAAGGTGTTTCCAAGAGTAACCATATGAGCTTGTGTCCTATCAAATTTGTCATATAACGGGTGATGGGGTTTGACGAGTATTCCATGACCTCCACTCAGTTGGGACTATGCGATAGAAGGATTGTATTGTACGGTAACTGCACCTTGAGGTTCAGTCCAATATTCACTTCTGACTGGATTGCCACCATATGCTGCTAGGCGTCACTGGTGGATTGTGGGAACCAATAAGAATAATTATAGGCGAATAATTATTATACGATGGAAGAATCAAAAGTGTTTGATCCATCAAAAGGAGTTTCGATGATGATGTCGATGGGGATCGCATCATATCTCACTACCAGACAGAATTGAACCTATTAGGTCACACACATAAGGAATCGCGCATGATCGATATCAAGGAGATGATAAAGAAGTTTATAGAATGGATTAATTATAATCACAATACTAAAGTTTACTAATTTATTAGTAAAAGGACTAATTAGCAATTATTGTAAATTAGAGGTATTTAAGTGCAAAAGTTGCATGGTGTATTTACTAATCGTTAGTAAATATTTGGAGGACTTATGTGTAAATGTTACACACGTAGGATAATGGATAATCCAATCGGATTAGGATTCGATTTAATTAGTTACTAGATTTTATCTTGAGATTTAATTTAAAAAGATCTTTCTTTGTAACTAATTATAAGATTTAATTAGTTACTTTCTTTGTAACTAATTATAAGATCTAATTAGTTACTAGATTTTATCTTGAGATTTAATTTAAAAGATCTTTCTTTGTAACTAATTATAAGATTTAATTAGTTACTATATTTTAGGAGATCTTTCTTTGTAACTAATTATAAGATTTGATTAGTTATTTTGTTATAGCCGGCCAACTTCCTATTATAAGAATAGGTAGTACGTATGTGATACGTAACAATTTTTCTTGAGAAAGATAAAGTGGAAATTAATTAAGTTGGTCGCGGAACGTGGGAAAACCCTAGTCGCCTATCCTCTCCCTCTTCCTAAAGTCCTCCATAAATTAATCGTTCTCAATCTTCGGAAGATTGCTAGCACAATTAGAAGATTGATTCATCCTCCTTACATCGACGCAAGAATTAATTCGTGATCGGATCGCGAATCAAGGCGATCGATTTTTCGATCAAGGGCGTGATTCCGTGTGGACACAAGTAGAGGCCGGGTGCGTGCGCGGCTATCAAGGACGAACAATTTTTACCAACGATTGTCGGCTTCGCGGTGATCTCGACCCGCGCAAGGTAAAAATCATATCCTAATTGATGAGATCAATTAGATTACCTTTTTACGATCTAAAACAAAACATGAGGTGATTTTGGTTTAAGAAAAATTTTAATTGCGTTTTTTCTTCCGCTGCGCATATCCGTATTTTTCTTACAGTTGAGGAATTTACGACGATTCCCCTTAGATCACATTGATTTCTAAAATCGGCGGTTATACACATGGTTCACAAATGTATAAATAAGCGAACCATCGAAGGAGAAGAGGTCCTGCAACCTCGTAAGCCAGTGACCATCCCTATTTTTTTATATCTTTCATATCTACATTTACTGCTTTCCTAGATAACTTTATCGTATTTACTAAAAATAGATTAATTTATAATCGGCTATCTTCGTAATAGGCACTATCACGAAAATGACGATTTGATTGAGTCAAGACGCACCTATCACAAAGATGGCGTATGGCACGAGTTATGCCTATCACGAAGATCGCGGTATGATCGAGTTGACTTATTTTCATTTTATTATTATTAATTTTTTTAATAAGGATTTGTGTGTCGAACCTATCACGAAATTGGTCGCACAATCAAATCAGTTGGAGAGCCGTCGTCATGTCGTTCGTGCAGACATCTTGGGGAGACAGATGTATAGTGAATATGCACGCATGGCGTAGTAACGATCCAATGCTAGATTTGATCGGTTGAGTATATCACGAAGATGGTCGTGTGATCAAATCGACAAAAGAATCATCATTGTACCGTTTGCGCGCATACACCAATCCATCCGCCGTCGTCATGGTGGTGTGATAGTTTTGTCGCCACCATTGTTGCCATTGTCGAAAAAGAGAGAAGAGGTCATGAGACCTCCATGCGTATTTGTCGTCGTCGTCACGGTCGCGGCCGCCGAAGTCGTCACTGTCGCGGCCTTCACTTTTCTTTTCTTTTCTTTCTCTCTCTCCTTCTCAATTCTTTTTCTTTTCTCTTTGTTTTTAATCCTCCCTCATTTTCTTCTTGAATCCAATGGCCCAATTTATAGTAATTTTAGGATCTCTTCTTTTTGGAAAACAATTCAAAAGATTTCAAAATATAAGACAATAATATATTTTATTTTCTTTTCCTTTTTCGGTGATTAAACATCTAAGGTAATACCAATCAAATCACCATTTGCTTAATTTTCTCCATCCATTTCCATATTTCTTTTTTAATTTTGAATTTCAATTTTTTTTTTTTATCTCAACACTAAACTGCTAGAGTGATCAAACTTCTCGATCTCAAGCTTCGTCAACGTCTTAAACACCCAAACGCAGGCGAAGAAGGCCCGAGAGAAGGTCGTGCTGATCGAGTTCAAGAGATTCAAGCCACGGATCTTCCTTGGTGACAAAGGTGACCTATGGGCCGTGGAGCAATGGGTTGATCATATGGAGAAGCTTTTCCGTGACCTTTATACGGAAGATCGTGATATGGTTTATCTTGTCGCCCACTGTCTCAAAGAATGAGCAACTAAATATTAGGGTAAATTACTGAAAGACCGTTATGAGGGTTTGCCCTATCCCTCATAGCGGGAGTTCAAGGAGGCAATCTACCATCGCTACTTGAAGAACACTACCAAAGAAGGCCTCGAGCGAGAACTGGAGAACATCTGACAGGGTGACCGCTCAATGCGCGACTACGAGCAGGATTTCTCCCGTATAGCTGACTTGATTCCTCAGGCTGTGCGTGTAAAGTACTAGAGCTTCGTAACTATTCAGGTGTGTGAGTGTACTTGAGCTGACCGATACATCTATAAATGTTCGGGTCAAGCGAGTGCCGTTTAGTGCGAAAAGTTCACAAAAATGGACTCCGGATAGCAAATAGTTGGGAATTGGAGTTACAGGGTTTTCGGGTGCCCTAGAGTCTTCTCGGACGCCTGAAACTGCAGCATATTTGCAGATTTCGTTGAAGGACGCCCGAAAGTTACTTTAGCAGCACGAAAGTTGGATGGCTAGGATTTTCTCGAGATCTGTGCATGACTCAGCTGTTTGTAGAGTTGGTTGGTTTCGGGTGCGTTACTATAGCACCGGTGCAGGGAGTGGATGCCCGTGGAGTAGTGAGAGATGAGTATACTATTCTGTGGATTCAAGTGCAGCACTGTAGCGGAGTGGGCGGTCGGCGAGCGCCTATTATTACTGTAGCTACGACGTTTAGGGTGCCCGGGGCTTGGTCAAGGGCGCCTGAAACCCGGATTTTCCCACGTGGACAGGCTAGAATTCCAGTTTGTTTCGCGGTTTACTGGACTCAATGGAGGAACTGACTAAATTGTTTGCGATGTTCTCCCTTCATTCAAAGAGTGTCCAGGCGCGGTGTCACGCCCCGGGGTCAAGACTGTACCCCGGGCTCGCCAACAGATCCGCCGTCCCTACAGGAAGCCCTGTAGAGGCGTAGCGTCTAACCTGCAAAAAGGGAGAAACTACACTAAACAGATATCAGAGCAAAGTAAACTGCTAGAAATAAAATAAGTACAACTCTCACAATACAATAAGTCCTCACCAACAAATACAAAAGTCTCTCAAAGAAAGAAGAAAAGTACAACTCGATACCTCACTACATAATCTCTCAACCATGACACAACCAAAATATAAGGGTACCTCTATAACACACTGAAGCTGAAGGGGGAAGGGATCTATCTCGCGACTCCCTTACCTCGGTCTGGAAGAGCAGGATCAGCAACTGGCGCCGCAGGAACTGGAGCTGAAGTCCCTGGGGAAAAGACACCACGACGGGTGTGAGAACTACTTCCCACAGTAGTTCTCAGTGGGTGCCGCCATCAAGCCCGACGGCCTGCCCACTAAGTCTACTAGAGATAAAAGTAACAAAAGAAATGCAGTATGAAAAGCTGGAAAGTAAACATCTACTGCTACTATGCCCCTATCTACAATGCTCAAGGGGAAGAACAGGAGGACGATATGCCACAACTGATACTCAACTCGGAACACCCAATCCAAACTGACTGCCACAACGGGTCCAGTCAAACCTGCGCCTACCTACTGGTGTAGGTATGTCCGGTACTCCAACCCGGTATCTAGCTCAATCTCAAAGCCGGTACTACAACCCGGTCTCGCCTACTCCGGAGTGGCACTCGAGGGGAGCGACCCGCTCGAGTCAAATAACTGCGCAACACTGTCCAGCACAAATGTGGCACATGCAGGCTATGATCCAATCACTATCTCACTCACTGGCTAAAATCCACACTGTCACTATGACCCTGTCCCAAAGATCCCAGATCCACTATCGCTATCACCATGCAACTGGTCTACAGACTGCTACAGACGCCACTCGGTCCCCAGACGCGAGTGCAAATGCAATACCCAGCTAATAAACCTCCCGGCCCACGACTCGGGGAAAAACCACTATGACCAAAGTGACTAGAGTACTACCACTGTGGAAAAGCTAAGGTGATAAATAATTCTGATGTATGTTCAAGTTACTGCAGTTTAATGGCGCAGGATAATTAAGTAACAGGCAATTACGCTAAATTAAATTCCCAAGTTGCAGAGTTTATCAAAAGATCGACAGATTTAGCAATTAGCTACAGTGGTTTTCATGTTGTAAGGGTTCAAATACTGCAAGTGATTCAACGAGGTCATCAGATTTAACAACTATCAACTGTGGGTACTAACATACAATTCTCACATAGTATTGGGGCCATAAATTAACGTGCATGCTACTACGTTCATAGAATTAGAGTGCAGTCCATAGATTTTGAAAGCAGGATCACCCACCTGATCGCGCTAACTGTCCGGGGTCGCACAGATAAAAAGCCCAGAAACTGATAAAACTCCGAGTCCACTAAGCAAAGAGCACCATAGTGGTGCTTACAAAGTCCTGGGTACAACAACAATTCCACATTTACATTAGATTCCACACTAATTCCTTATACAAAAATCTGCAAGAACAGTCACTGTTCAAACGTAATTCTCACCTGGAAATAATTTTTTTAAAATTCCAATAAAAATATCACGACGATCCTCGCGAAGTGTAGATGTCGATAGGCTCTTGAATTGTCGAATTCCGATGTCCGGATGAGGAGATAAAAATCCGCGAAGTGAGTGCTGTCCAGAAATCTCACAGCAAAATAGCGGCTCAGTAATGCCTCGAAATCCGTGCCAAAAACCCAAATCTAGGCAAAACACTCAACACAAAAGTCGAAGATTTACCTCTCGTGAATCCCACGCAGCAAAAATCGCTGAAAACGGATGTCGGGGTAGCTCTGTGGAAATTTTTGACCGAAATGCGACGATAACGGGCCTCCAACAGAAAACCGTCGCTCCGCACTTCGAGGCAGAAAACACAGTCGTCGCGGCTTCCAAAAGTTCTGAAACTTCACCAGAAGATGCGCAAGAGGGAGAGGAAGAAATCTTATGAAGGGGTCAAGGGCTGAATCTCCCGGGAAAAAGCTCAAAAACTCGGCCCAAGGTGGCCTATTTATAGGCTCCAAAGAAAACAGCCCAAAAAGCCAACCCATTCACTTTCGGGCCCAACTTTCGGGCGCCCGAAAGTTTTCGGGCTGCTACAGTAACGGGCCGGCCCGTTACTGTGCGCGCCCGAAACTTCCTCAGGCCGCCACGTGTCCCCCTTAACCGCCTCCTGCACCCGGCGCACGACCCCGACGAATCCAGCGACGCCACGTGTCCCGACCAGGCGTCGTGCACCGCTGCACCCGACCAATCACGGGGCGCCACGTGGCGCCCCCCACGCCGACCCGGTCAACGCGCACGTCGCGCGACGTGCGCGGCCGCGCCGCCGCCGGACCCGGGTCGGGCACGCGCCCCGAGGCACCGCCTCAGCCGCCACCGCCGTGTGGACCGGGTGCACCAGAACCCGCCAACCACACAACGCCACGTGTCCCCGGTCTACCGTGCACCAGAGCCAAAAGTTCGTGGACCGCGTGCACAACACCGCACCAACCACAGAATGCCACGTGGCCTACCCTCGGTCCACCGTACACCCCGCCAAGTCCCGTGGACCGCGCCCGCTGCGCCGGCCAACCGCAGCGCGCCACGTGGCCCGCGCCCGGTGCACGCGCCCCGCGGTGGACCGCGCGCCTGCGCCGCCCTCCGCCGCCGCGTTCCGCCGCGCTCCGCCGCCGCCGGCGCCTCTCCGGCTGCCGGAACAGTAACCTTGCCTCGATTTTCGTGTTTTTGCGTCCGGGCTCCGAAAAATTCAAGTAAATAGTCCATTTCGCTCGTTTTCGCGCGCTGAATCCAAATCCGAGGTCCGTTCTGCCAAATTCCGCTTCTAAAATTTCCCAAAATTTCCCGAAAAAGTAAACTTGATCCAATTTCCGTTCCGGGTCACATTCTTAGCTCCAATAAGCGCGCAAACACCTCACACACCCAAAATGGACTCTCAGCAAATAAAATAAGCTCCAATTTCACCAGAAACCCAAATCTGGGGCCCGACACGCACACACACGCTCCCTGAAGCCTCCGAACCAACAGTAAACCCTAAAGTGGGGATTCGGGTCCTCACACGCGGCCTTTGGATATATCTATTACACCTCCTCCTTTGTTCTTTCTTCAAGAACTAGAGCAGAGAGCAAGAGAAGGAAGATGAGAGCATCACCTTGATCTTCTAGCCTCTGGGACTTTAATTTTTGTGACTTTTCCTACACGTTGGAGCTTGTGAGATTGTAGAGAGTGTGGAGAAAAGTTTCTTTGATGTGAGAATCAGTGAAGTTGTGTTTTCTCAATTGTGTTTTGAGGTAAGTACCAGTTTTTGGAGTTCTTGGATGTTTCTTGAGTTCTACATGCTGACTGAGAGATGAACATGGATTTTATTGATATATGCTCTCTGTCTTTTTTGATTGGATACCTGTATCTTGTGTTGGGAACTTTGTGATCAGAGTTGAGACTCTATTGCTTGTTGTGTTGTGTTGATAGGGCGTTGAGTTGATCGTGCTGTTGGAGTTGAGTTTTTGCTACCATACATTGAGATGAGGTCTAGAGACTGAGCTTGGAATTCCTTATTATGTGTGAGTTATGAGGTTGTCCTAGCAGGAGTCAGACTGTGGTTGCGATGGTATGAGTGCCGAGGCTATTTTTCTGGCAGCACCTTGACTGTTGCTCGAGCCGCACCACTTTGATTTCTTGTCGGTTTGGGATAGCGATCTAGGTGAGTTGGGATTTTTCCAAAATCAGTGATTTACTCGTGATGTCTATCCTTTAGGAACCCAGCATGATTATCTAGCTATTTGTATATCTGGTAAATTTGATAGTTTCTTGGGAAACTGTGAAAACTTAACCTAGAACCTTTGATGTTTTGGATACATTCTTTTGATCTGAAGGCACTAGAAAATGCCTATTTCAAACTATTTTCTTTAAATCTGAACTTTTATAAAATGGTTTTACTGTTTTCATCATTATCGACTTTATATCTTTTTTCTCACCCGAGTAGAGGGTTTGAGTGGTCTGGGTTCTGTGGTTTGCATTTGTATTCGTGCCTGGGCGCCTAGTATTGATTATAGTTTTGTGGATCGAGATTCGGTTATCATTTGACCTTGTGGGCATATGAGTTTTGAGTCATTGGGAGTTCTCCAACCTTTATATGAGTTGATTGAGCATTGTGAGTTTTCCGATCTAAGTGATTATGGATTGGACTATACCTTGCAGGAGCCATTTTGTGCCGACAAAAAGACACCATTTTTCTCGGTGGGGTCGCTCCTTTCGAGTGTCACTCCGGAGCTAGGCCTATTGAGGCAGTTTTTATGTGATGTCGATGTAGTCTGATTGGATGCCTACGTAGAAATTGTAGGTGAGCGCAAGCTTGACTAGACCAGACCCAATATGGCAGTCATTGAGATTGGAATGATTTGAGCACCTCGTGAGCGAGTGGTTGCATACTATTATTTCATTATGTTATTTTATTGAGCATGATAGTTAGAGGCATAATAGCTGTAGCTTTATTTTAGTTTTACTACTTTTTCAACGTTCTTGTTACTTTTGCCTCCAGTAGACTTAGTGGGTAGATCGTTGGTCTTACAGACGATACCCATTGAGGACTACTCCATTGATGTAGTTCTCACACCTGCTGCGGTGTTTTCTTTTTAAATACTTCAGCTTCTGTACTTGCTCGTGTTGGTTCATTTGATCGAGGTAAGGGAGTCGCGAGTTATCGCCTCATCCAAGATCGACTTCGGCTGAAGACAAGCATCAAGACCGCTCTAGTCGAACGACCACTGAGGCGGGGTCAGAGTCAATCTTCGGCTGATTAAGACGAAAAAAAAAAGAAAAGGCTTTAGAAAAAAAAAGAGCACGAGATTCGAGGCATGAATCTCATAACAAACTCCGGAACGGTAAGCGGCGTGCGTCATTGGAAGGCGCCGAGGATCACGCTCCGGTGCAGCAATAAGGGAATGAATTTGGACGGAAGAACGCCTATTATCCTATTTGAGAAAGTTAAGACTTAAAAGAAAATAGTTGCTAAATATCCGATGACCTCCCCCAAATTACCTTGATAATTCAAATCGGTGCCTAATAATATGGTTCGGGAAGTGTATAAATACCCGAACTATCGAAGAAAAAGATGTCTGGCAACCTCGTAAGTTCGGGACCACCCCCTTGTATTTTCATATCTTTACTGCTTTCTTAGATTAAATTTACTGATTTTCTAGAAGTAGACTTACTTGTAATTTCTTCCCTTTCCTCTTCCTTGTATCCCTTTTCTAAGTAATACAAAATTCTAATCGGCTCATCAGCCGTGTCAAATTATTTGTCTCTATTACTTGGTTCGGCTACTCTAAGTCGAACCCAGTTTTCTCCATCTCCGTATCCCGATTCGGTTATTCTTAACCGAACGATCGCGAGAGTTACCAGAGGAGAATCCGGCCGAGCAGATCCTTTCTCTGCCCGATCGCTTGATCCATTTTTGGCACGCGACACATCACATCTCAGAGGATCACCCGGGGCCGATCCCTGATCACTATTTTCGGCCCCAACAATACCCAATCACAACTCCATTCCCATCCGATATGGGACTATTGGGGTGTCACAGACTCCCCCGTTTAGGCCCGACGTTCTTGTCAGCCCAAACACACACAGCTCAAGATCACCAGACGACGTGAAACTTGTCTTGC
Organism: Tillandsia fasciculata; assembly: GCA_029168755.2. Classification (NCBI taxonomy): domain Eukaryota; kingdom Viridiplantae; phylum Streptophyta; class Magnoliopsida; order Poales; family Bromeliaceae; genus Tillandsia; species Tillandsia fasciculata. The sequence continues at coordinate 15,935,124 of CM054946.1, read as the reverse complement.
CATCCCTATCATCTAGACCCAGGCTCAGCCAAGACTCGTCACACACTTCCGGCTAGTGATTGGCTTTGAAACCAAATGTAACGACTCCACCTACTAGCAATAATAACTCGTTGGCCCTAAACCATAGCCCAAAATGCTTAAGCCCGTTTATTATTACTAGTGTCTATGTCTTTTATATACCCAATTACAACTCAATCCCATCCGATATGGGACTATTGGGGTGTCACATTGGTGTACCGGTACGTGAATCTAGGTACTGGTACGCGACCCTTTTTTGTATTGTGTACCAGTACTCAAAGTTGAGTACCGGTACTCAACTTCGCGACGGGTTGAATTTATTGAATTTGATTCTAATTTGATCCAATATTATTTCTAAAGATTAGGGATGGTCCAGAAATATTTTAAAGAGAATTCTTAAGAGAAGATTGACGACTATAAGTGAATTGGAGACTCGAATGGATGGTGGAGATCATTTTCTATTAGAATTAGGTTTCTTAGAGTTATATTAACTCTTGTGATTCATCTTTTAGATTTGAGAGCTTCATTGAAAAAACCCTAACTAAGAGGAAAACATGGAGAGCTTTTGAGAGAGAGTTTCTTGTAATTTAACTTTACTCCTTGTACTCTTGTGTCGTGGATTAATCGAAGAACGCATTTAGGTGGTCTTGCCTGTGGACGTAGGTCGACACATTATTGGCCGAACCACGTAAATCTTGTGTCCTTGTGTTTTCTTATTTGTTTTATTTGTTTAGTTATTCTCGTGCTTGTTTTCTACGATCATTCTCGTTTACTTTCATCTACAAAAGATCATATTTTCGCTGCGCTCGTATGCTGTGTGGGTTAAGGTGTGCTCAGTAATCCCACAGCCGGTTCCCTCTTCAATTGGTATCGAAGCGTTTGGTTCTTCGTAGTTCGTTGACGGTGAAACGATGCAGGGAAAGTTACAATGACAAAGTATGAGATTCCTCGGTTTGATGGAGCGAACTTCGTGTTGTGAAAACTGAAGATGCAAGCAGTCTTGATTAGATGCTTGTGAGATTACCTTGTAAGGAAAAGAGAAAAAGCCGGAAGGGATAATGGATAACAATTTGAAGAGATGGACAAGATAGCTTTGACAATCGAAAAATCTTTATGAAGGAAAGTTATTGGTAGACAAAATCTTCTTAAGGCGACAATTGTACAATTTAAAGATGAAGGACGGGGCACTGGTACAAGAACATCTAAGTATATTCAACTCTATCGTGAGCAAGCTCGCTGCCCTAGACATAAGAATCGATGAAGATGAAAAGGCAAGTATTTTACTTTGCTCGACGTCGAAAACTTGGGATAATTTGATTATAAACTTGAGCCATGTTGAAACCCTTAAGATGGAGCCGGTTGTTGCATTATTACTTATCGAGGAGATGAGGCGAAAGTCTAGCCAAGGAAGCTCTTTGGGGGAGGCTATGATAGCACAGGAAAGACCTTTCGAGAGGGAGTATGGTGAACGAGAAAAGTCAAGATCAAAGTCTAAGGGCAAAAAGAAAGTAAAGTGCTAGAATTGTGAAAAGTTGGGGCACGTGAAGAAAGATTTTTGGGTTAAAGGAGTTGATGGTAAATCTGATTCAAACAATTTTCAAGGTAATATAGCCTAAGTGGATGCTAATTTAGCTAGTTCGGAGGACGGAGATGTGTTAGTCGCATTAGATAGATCTGAGCTTATTTATTATTGGATATTGGATTCGGGGGGCGTCATTCCACATGACTCCCTATAGGGAGTGGTTTCATACTTATAAGTCACGGGATGGTGGAGTTATCTATTTGGGTGACAACACGGCATGTCTGGTGGTTGGAGTGGGAGACGTTCGGATCAAGTTGTTTGATGGTGTTATTCGGACGATTTCTAATGTTCGACATGTTCCTATACTTCGAAAAAGTCTTCTATCACTTGGAAAGTTTTGCAAATAAGGGTTTAAGTTCATCGGCGAGAAAGATCACTTAAAGATATGTCAATTTTGTTTGGTGTTGATGAAATGAGAACAAGTAGGTGGTCTTTATAGATTAGTGGGCGAGACTCAAGTGGAAGAAGCGGTTGTTGCAACCACAAAGGTGGAGTCTTCAACGGTGTGGCATCGCCGTTTAGGACACATGAGCGAGCGCGAATTGTAGGTATTATCCAACCGTGAACTTCTTTCATGTTACAAGTTTGCGCTATTAGATTTTTGTGAAGATTGCATCTACGGGAAGCAGCGAAGGTTATCATTTTCTCTATCACATCAAAGAAGTAAGAACCATCTCGAGTTGATTCATTCGGATACTTGGGAGTCGCCCGATACTTTATTGGGTCGATATTTTTACTTCGTTTCATTCATTGATGATTACTCTCGGAAGGTTTGGGTGTATATTCTAAAGTGGAAGTCCGATATGTTTGAGACTTTTAAGAAGTTCAAAACTCTTGTGGAGAATGAAAAGGGTTTAAAAATTATGTGCCTACGTTTTGATAACGGAGGGGAGTATTGTTCAAGAGAATTTGACAAGTTTTGTAATGAGTGTGGAATTAAGTGGCATCTCACGGTACCTGGTACACCTCAACAAAACAGTGTAACGGAGAGGTTAAATAGAACACTCATGGAGAGGGCCCGAAGCATGTTGAGTACCTCAAAACTCGACAAGAGATTTTGGGCGGAAGCCGTGAGCACAGCTTACTATTTGATTAATTGAGCGCCGACAAAATCACTTGATTTGGAAATTCCTGAAGAAGTCTGGAGCGGCAAGTTCGTTGATTACTCCTATTTTCGTGTCTTTGGATGTGATGCTTATGCGTGGATACTGAATGAGTAAAGGTCAAAATTAGATAAGAACTCTCGAAGGTGTATATTTCTTGGCTATGCGAAAGGTGTTAAGGGGTATCGATTGTGAGACCGTACTACCCACAAGATAGTCGTAAGTCGTGACGTTGTCTTCAACGAAGGGTCCTTTCTAGGCACCAAGGAAAAGCAAAATGATGATGCTATGATTCCAATTGAGCTCTTTGAAACACGCAATGTGGTGCAAATTGAGAAAGTACAGCATGACGATGAAGTGGTTGATGATGAACCAGACTTTGAATCTCCGCAATCATCCGAAAATACAAATTCACCGGTGGAGTCACTAGCGGATTCCGGGCATCCTAGGAGGGTCATTAGACCTCTTGCGACTTCATTTATTTTTTCTGCTAACCATGTTAGTGCATATGTTGCTTTGGCGGAGGAAGATGAGTCGACTTCATATAAGGAGGCTTGTGAGTCGACCGATGTTGGGAAGTGGCAATGCATAATGGAGGAGGAGATGGAGTCAAATTGGAAGAATATGACTTGGGGACTTATTGATTTGCAGAAGGGAAGGAACGCGATTGGATGCCGGTGGGTGTTTAAGGTGAAGAAGGATACAGATGGGAATGTGGAGAGGTTCAAGGCAAGATTGGTGGTGATAGGATATGCTCAGAAGCCAGGAATCGATTTTGATGAGATCTTCTCACCGGTGGTTCGTCTTACCACTACTCGGGTCATTTTGGCGATCATGATGGTCATGGATTTGGAGCTCGAGCAGATAGATGTAAAAATAGTTTTCTTGCAGGGTGACCTGGAGGAGGAGATATATATGTCACAACCGAAAGGCTTTATCAAAAAAGGTAAGGAGTGTTTAGTTTGTCAGTTGAACAAATCATTGTACGGCTTGAAATAGGCGCCAAGGTGCTGGTACAAGCGATTTGATTCCTTCATTATGAGTTTGGATTTTGATAGGCTTGAAGCGGATCATTGTGCATATTTTTGCGATTATGATGACGGGTGTTTCTGTATTTTGCTATTATATGTCGACGATATGGTGGTCGCCTAAAATAATAAGGGCCGGATATCTATCTTGAAGACTCAGTTAGCCGGTGAGTTTGATATGAAGGTAGGGGTGTAAAACGGGCCGGGCGGCCCGTGGCCCTCCCGGCCCGGCACGATTTCGGGCCGGGCCGTGGCCCGGCACAGTTACTGTAGCTTCGTGCCGCGCCGGCCCTATCCAAATTTTCGGGCCGTGCTGGGCCATTACTTCAAGGCCCGTCGGCCTGGCCCGACACGACCCGTGACAGACCTGGGCCGTGCCAGGCCAAGGTGCAGGCCCGCGGCCCGGCATGGCACTACCATGTGGGCCAGGCCAGCACGACCTGGACCCTAAGGCCCCTTGGGGTCAACTCATGGGGATAAGAGCCACCCCATGAGCCTCTTGGGGAGAAGTGCTATTCTTGGCCCTTCTCCCCATGAGCCCTCCTCCCAAGGTCTTTATGGCACCTTGGGAGATGTGGTTTTGGTCCAATGGATCAAAATTTTATGGTTCATTGGACCAAAATCTTTTTTCAAATTTATTTTTTTAATAAAAATTTATAAATAATTTTTTAAAAATTAAAAAGTTTGTTATTTTATAATTATTTTTATAAATTTTAATTTTTTTATCAAAATATAAAATTAAATAGAAATAATTTATTATTTATATTTTTAAATTTTATATTTTCAGAAAAAAAAATAAAATAAAAAATTTAAGAAGCCGACCCGAAGCACGGCCCGTGCCTTCCGGGTCAAATGGTCGTGCTAGGCCGGATGCTTAAGAGATCCGGCCCGATCCGGCACGGCCCGGATTTGAATACGGGCCGGGCCAGGCTGGCCCTTAGCCCGTTTCGGCCCGACAAATGTGGGCCATGCCGGCTCGGCACGGCCCACATTACACCTCTATATGAAGGATTTAGGAACCGTGAATCAAATACTCAAAATGAAGGTACTACGGGAGAGAAAGAATATGAAAGTTTGGCTTTCACAGAAGGATTATATGGAGAAGGTTTTGCGGCGCTTCAACTTGCAAAACGCAAAGCTAATTTCGACCCCGTTTTCTATCCATTTACAATTATTGGCCGAGCAATCACTGGGTACGGAAGCAGAAAAGGCCGATATGGCTCGGATACCATATTCCTCGGCAGTAGGGAGGCTTATGTTTGCTATGGTATGCACGAGACCCGATATTGCGCAAGCAGTGGGTATATGGCGAATCCAGGTTGTGAACATTAATTGGAATGCAGTTAAGTGAATCCTCAGATATTTGAGAGGCACTGCGAATTTCTTACTCTATTATGGTTCAGCGGGTTTGGAGTGCGTCGAATATATGGATGCAGATTTCGCAGGAGATAAAGACAGGAGAAAGTCTACCACGGGTTATGTTTTCTTCATGAGCGGTGGTGCTATTAGTTGGAAGTCAAAGCTTCAGTCGGTAGTCACTTTGTCGACGACGGAGGCAGAGTACGTAGCAGTGACACATGCTTGTAAGGAGGCTATTTGGTTAAAAAGATTTTTAGGAGAATTGAAAGTGAAGCAAGATGTAGTGGGAGTGAATTGTTATAGTCAAAGTGCAATACACTTGGCGAAGAATCCAGTATTTCACTCTCGGATGAAACACATTGATATTCGCTATCACTTCGTGAGAGATGTGGTGGATGGGTGTTTTATCTCATTGTTGAAAGTTCATACAGATGCGAATCAAGCGGATATTTTAACAAAGCCGATGACTCGAAAGAAGTTCAATTGGAGCATGACTTCTTTCGGTCTTGGAGCTACACGAGAAATGTGGGGATTTGGTAAAATCTTCAATTTTGTGTTTTATGGAGTTCTGCACATGTCTTTAAGTAGGAGAATTGTTGGATTATGTAAAGTCAAGTTTCGAGTCAATATCACGGTAAAAACGTCAAAAATTTAAGGTTTCTGGATGTTGGGTACCGAAACTTGAAGTTGGTGTACCGGTACATGAATCTGGGTACCGGTACGCGACCCTGTTTTTGTATTGTGTATCGGTACTCAAAGTTGAGTACTGGTACTCAAAGTTGAGTACTGGTTGTGATGATCCGGACTTCCGCAGGAACTGTGCAACATTAAACAGTGACTGTAGGGAGCTTATTCGGTGAAACGGAGTTTGTAGAATCGAAATTGGACCTTAGAAATAGACTCGGCACGAAAATCGGAGCAAATAGGCTTTTTCGGGAGCTTTCTGCAAAATTTCGGATGAGAATTTGGCGAAACGGACGGCGGATTTGGACTCAGCGCGCGAAAACGATCGAAACGGTATATTCACTTAAATTTTTCGGCACTTGGGTACTGTTCTGCCGGAACAGTAACTCCGGCCGCCGGAATTACTGTTCCGGCAACCGGCGAGCGGCGGCGGCGCAGCGGCGGCGGGCGGCAGCGCGGCGGCGGAGCGCGGCGGAGCAAGGCAAGAAGCGGCGGCGCGCGGCGCGGGCAGCGCGGGCAGGGGGCGCTGGTGCGCGGTCCATGGGCCTGGCATGCACCGGGAGCAGCGAAGACCCCCCTTGCCACGTGGCGCTTCCCCATTGGTTGGCCGGCTTCTAGAAACACGTGGGAGGGTGACACGTGGCGCTCCCCTATTGGCTGACAGGATCCGGAAAACCCGGAGCGCGGGCCAGGCACGTGCACCACGTGGACACGTGGCAGATTTTGATTGGACTTGCACAGGCTGTTTTCTGTTTTGTGGACACGTGGCGCAATCTGGTTGGCCAATTTTGATGTTTCCTGTTCGGAATCTGGATCCCGTGTGGAGCCCAAGATGCTTTGGCCCACTATAAATAGGTTCTCACCCCTCTCATTCCCCACCTCGAAATCCGAGCTCTAGAGAGAGAATCTCAGTTTAAGCCCTCTACAAAATTTCTTCCTCTCTCTCTCCTCAGAATTTCAGAATTTCTGGAGTTACAGATAGTGAGTTATCTGCGACGCGGCGCACTGCGACGGTTTTCTTTTTCGGCCCATTTCCCGTCGCAGTTCAGTCGAAAATTCCCTGTGTGCTAACCAGGAGGAATTTTTGGACCATTTTTACGACAGCGCGTTCCTAAGAGGTAAGGCTTCGATTTCCGTGTTGATCACTTTGCTCCATTTTGCACTTTTGGCATGGTTTCCAAGGCCTCTTTGACCCCCCTTTTTGCTGTGGAAATTTCTGGACAGCGTCAACTTCTCCGATTTTTATCTTGGCGTAGGAGCATTAGATTGAGGCGTTTAAAGAGTCGATTTTGATCTTCTCTTCGCGAGGAACGCAACCGTAATTTTTTGGGATTTTCCTGAGCATTGTTTAGAGGTGAAAAACTCCTCTTTTCTCGTGCTGTTTGAAAAACAGCAAATATTGTACTTTTTGGGATTTATATTGAACAGCTGTGTGCTGATTTGCAGGATCTAAGGACTATGGACAGCCAGGAGACTACCTGGGGTGTAGTTTGAGCTGCTCGAGGTGGGCGGTTGTTGCTTACCTCATTTTTGACAAGCTCACTGGGATTACTGGAACTCCCCTAAAATTTAATTGATGAGAACAATTGGGACAAACTAACAGGACAACTAACAGGACAAACTAACAGGACAATTGATGAGAACCGCTGGGACGAACTCTCCTACAATTTAATATAACCCCACAAGATTATATAATAACTTATCTTGGGACACTGTGATTGGGATAAAGGCTATAATCTCGCATGCAAATAACTTTTAATCAATCTTTTAAAGTAAAATCTTTGACACTATTTTACAGCTTTTAAAATAAGACAGTTGCATGCATGACTGAACATCTAGTGAGGCCACTATTTATTGCTACACTATCATATTGGGACTTGACATGTTTTATTGCTCTCCTTTGCATTCAGATGTTGGTCGCTCGTGTATGAGCAAGGGTTTGGGATAGTGTAGCCGAGATTGTACTAGATTGTGGGCTTGTGGGGTATTGCGGTGACCGCGGACAGTAGGCGGTCGACCAGAGGTTTATCCTTGCATCAGATTAGGGTTGAGTCGGGATTACTTGTGCATCAGATTGGAGATCGGGTTGTTCCCAGTGGATGGCTTTCCCACTTGTTAAGTACTATGGCATCAGATCGGGGTTTTCTTTAGTGGATAGCTTTTCTCACTTTGATCATAGTCATGATCCAGTCCTGCTGTTTTATGGCACTTCTGATACTTAATACTGAGATATTTTACTCGTGTGGGTCGCTCCCCTCGAGTGCCACTCCGGAGTGTGTTGCAGACATACTTAGAGTCTTTGAGACTCCTATCCCCTATCGGTGTTATGAATACCCGATTTGGCAACTATCCCCTATCGGTGTTATGCAATGGCCAGCATACCCGATTTGGCAAGGCACAGCAGGCAGTACTAGTGTTACTAGTGACACAAGACTGAGTTATTTCAGGCAGGCATGTTTGGTATTGTTGCATACAGTCATTTCGTGCTACATGACATTTAGAGGCATAGTGGTGATAGTTTCCTTTCTTTTCAGCAGCCTTTGTAGATTACCACTGTTCTTTCATGTTGCCTCTAGTAGTCCTAGTGGGTGCGTCATAGTTGAGGTTTTACCCACTAGGGGAGGCTACTGGTTTATCTGGTAGTTCTCACCCCCATTGTTGTTTCTCTCTTTCTTCTTCTTTATTTTGCAGAGTCGTCTGCGGGAGCTGCTAGGCCATCGGCAGCTGATAAAGGTAAGGGGATCGCTGAGTAGATAGATCTCCTGCGAGACTGAGAGAGGATATTAGACAGATGTTGTACTCTTTACTCAGACTGTGGTATTTTTCTTTATTTTGGGTCTGGCGCTGGCCAGTTGGCTGTATTATTTTAGTGAGCTGGGAGATTATTGTATTTATTACAGCTTGTACCCTATTGTCAGTCTGAGATTATCATGTTTAGTTCAGCTCTGTATTATGCTCTTGTTGTACATCTTATATCTGAGCAGGTTACCAGCGCTGCGTGTACGCGGGAAATCCCGTGTGCACGGCGAATCTGTAGACGGGCCCGGGTTCTGGTTTACACCCGGGGCGTGACACTGGTACTCAACTCCGCGATGGCTTGAATATGTTGGATTTTACTCTAATTTAATCCAATCTTGTTTCTAAAGATTAGGGATGACCCATAAATATTTTAAAGAGAATTTTTAAGAGGAGACTAGAAGTGAATCGGAGATTCGGATGGATGGCGGAGATTGTTTGCTATTAGAATTATATTTTTTAGAGTTATATTAACTCTTGTGATTCATCTTTTAGATTTGAGAGTTTCATTGAAAAAATTCTAATTAAGAGGAAAAAGTGGAGAGTTTCTGAGAAAGAGTTTCTTGTAATCCAATTTTACTCATTGTACTCTTGTATCGTAGATTAATCGAAGAACGCATTGAGGTGGTCTTGCCCGTGGACGTAAGTCGACACATTGTTAGCCGAACCACGCAAATCTTGTGCCCTTGTGTTTTCTTATTCATTTTATTTATTTAGTTATTCACGTACTTGTTTAATTTCTACGATCATTCTCGTTTACTTTCATCTACAAAAGATTCTGTTTCCGCTGTGCTCGTGTGCTGTGTGGGTTGAGTTGTGCTTGGTAACCCCACAGCCGGTTTCCCCTTCAATTAGGTCAAGTGGTATTATAAGACAGATTCTATTAGATATAATATAGATTGAATTCTCTTTTGCTCTCTAGGGTTTCATGTAATATTGAAGAACGGTGTAACGAGAGTCGATTAAAAGAAAACTTTCTTGTTCTTCTTGCTTGATTCAAGATTTCAAGATTGATTGGAGGAATTCTAAGAGACATTTCAAAGCGGGATTCGCGAAATCGGAAGGTGTTTCAAAAAAGGTGTAGTATAAGAAAAATTTTTCATTTGAAAGGTTGTATGCCCATTGTAATAGATTGGTAATCTCTAGCCAAATTTTATAATATCCTCAATTTGATAGTAGATTTGATCTCTCCGTATCCGTAGATGTAGCCCGGTTATGGATGAACCATGTAAATCTTCTTGCCTTATTATGGTTGTGCATGGATTTTTTTTTTTCTATTTAATTTATTCCAAATTTTGCACTCCTTAATTGTGGGTGATTAAGACACAACACATTAATTTATTAATATTGTTAGTATCTTGTTAGTGCGGTTCCGTTATTATCGCACTATAATAGCAAAAAAATATGTAAGCTTAATGAATATAAATGCAACTAAAGTCATTAGTTCCAATGAATGTTCAATTTAATATATATAATAGCTAGGTATGTCAAATTAAAATAATTAAAATTTATATAAAGTTAATAAAATATATATATATATATATATATATATATATATATATATATATATATATATATATATATATATATATATTCTATTTGAAACAGACATAATATAATTGAGAGATATGCGCAAATCTGAAGACGACAAGTAGTTAAACTAATAATAATTTAACTTCCGGTTATAATATTCCTAATAATATCATCGGTCGAGAAATATTAAGTACTGAAAAGAAAAGACAACAAGTAGTTAAACTAACCATAATTTAACTTCCGGTTATATATAATATTCCTAATATATAATATTATCGGTCAAGAAATATTAAGTACTAAAGCAAAACTCTATAATATATGTACTATATAATATATGCAACAGTTGCGAGATCAAAGATTTTTTTGTTTTTTTTTTTGAAATATGAGAGATAGAATTTCTTTTTGATACTTTGAGATCTTTGTTGATCGTAATTCTAATATAAAAACGAAAAAACATATATATTTTACATTTTGCCCAACTTTGCATGGAATTTAACATGACTGTGTTTGCTAATCCCTGTTAGGGATATCCAGTAGAATTCATCAAAGTCAGATTCTTCTTAATTCAATCCCAACAATAAGCTGAAAATTCATCGGGCCATTTACAAAACACAAATCATGCAAGTACAATTTTAAATCTAAAACACAAAATTCATGTAACTTATAACTTGTGTTAATAAGTGACACAACTTAATTGTGACTCTACCAACTTACCATGCATAGTATGATAAACCCTAAGCCAAGAGAGAATCACTTGAGGAGTGTTTGAACCTTTTTTTCTTTATCAACCAACGCGCACATGTACGCCGACCGCGATCACGAGGATGGTCATAATCGCAGAGAAGATGATACCGTGGACCAAAATTGAGATCCCGCTTGTGTACAGGTTACCAAACTCGATAACTCTTGTCCTCGCGGGAATCTGAAATAGTAGACCTGGCGATAGGAGGATGAAGAGGACCGCCGCGATGATCACTGGGCCCCAGTCGGTCGACATTGAAACTCTTGTTCTCGCTCTTCTTCTTGATCTCTATTGCGTGCTCTAAAAGAGAGGGGGGAGCTATTTTTTGTAGTTCTCTAACTGGATGAGAAAAATAAGTGATAACAAATGTTCAATATGGAGTTAAAGTACTACATTCTTAATAACTAAGAAAGATAGGAAGATATAAAGCATTCATTACACTACATCACTTTGTCACTCACCACTTTAAAACCTCCTTTTCTTTTCTTTTTTTTTTCTCGTTTTGTTGTTGTTGTGGAAGGGTTAGAGACTGAGACTTTAGAAAAAGCAGTTTCAATTAAGCCCCATTAGTCCTTTGTAATTAAGCTTGTGTGAAAGGAAGAGTATACTTAGAAAGTGGGATAATTAAGGTTTTGACGTATGCATGGGGCCAAAAGATTTTTCATGCAACGTAGGTAAAGCAAGGGAGATTCCTCAAGTTTGAAACATTAAAATTGACTAGATTTTGGTCCTCAAACTCTGGGGCGCACTGGAGCTACTTCAATTTTCAAACTTTAATTAATTCGATGTAATTTTTGACCCGAATTTTTTGAATTATTACAATCTAATTTCATAGGTCACTTCTTTTTTTTCAATACTATGAGTATGAGGAGAATACAATTAATACTCGCTGTTTTTTCTAGTTCGATCATTAGCTATGGGTTCCAATCTGAGAAAAATTCTAGATAATGTTTGTTAACCTGAGATTTTTGTCTTTTCCAAATGATAAAAAAAAAAAAAAAAAAAAAAAAAAAAAAAAATTGGATTAAAAAAGAAAAAAGCTATTTTGGAGTTTTATCAATAATTTGTTTGTGTAGGTGGAGATTCGGTCGGTATTTTCTTAGTCTTTATTTATGTTAGGAATTACAAAGGAATATTTATATTGTTTTTTTATATTATAGACACGTCAGTATAGATAATAATATGAAGATTTTTTGATTGACTCATTTACATATTTTAAACAAATTAATAATATAAAAAGATAATATTATGAAAATCTGCGACCCAATAGTATTCCGGCGTAGAAGTCGAACGAGGAAATGTGTATCATAAATAAATATAAAAAACAAAAAAAATGTGCATCTGTCCTCTTTGGCATATATGGATATAACTCAATAAAAATAGCTCTTGCTATCCATAGGCTGCGAGTTCGAGGATGGATGCAGCAAAAACCCTTTAATAATTAACCCTTGAAGAGGTATTCCAAAATACCTCCTTTTTAATTAAACATTTTAGGTTTTTTAAAGATGAATTTGCTAGCAATATTTAGTAGAATATGATTCATGTTATTTAGTAGAATATGATTCATGTTAACAATATTTAATTAGGCTGTTAAAAATTCTTATGCAAAATAATTTCATAAGAATATGACATGGTAAGGAATTAAAAAAAATTCTTATAAAATCTTATAATTTCTTAAAAAGTAAAATTTAAAAACCCATGTCCGGTAAAATAAAAATAAAAAATTTGAAAAAAAAATTATTTAAAAAGGGTGAAATACCTTTTTTGTAAATTTTATATTTATCTCAAAATTTTATATCGAGTACAAGAGAGATAAAGTTATGAATCTTCTAAATTTAGTTATATTTAAATAGATTTCATTTATTTAAATAGTTATAATTTTTATATAATTAATTTGGTATAAAATGATATATATATATATAATATTATATACTCTCTATACAAAACGATATTGTGGTATTAATATAGTCAGGTAATTTCTGTATTGAACTAAACACAAGAATAAAATATTTCTGGATATTCTAAACAATGTACCAAACAAAAACGTGAGGATAAATTTTCTGAGATGTTAATTTCAAATGAGAAATTTTAATTTCGTTAACGAAACAGATACTGAGTGTCAGAAAGATCAGCATAAGACACAACCCAGTTAACCCTAAAAATATACATAACATTTCAAACTCGAATCTAGTCCAAATTAATTTGACAGGCCTTATTGGACCGGATTTTCTAGCCGAATTTGGACTGGGCCTGGGTTGCTGCCTGGCTCGTCCAAAAACAGTGGCTTAGATCATGTCAGTTTTACTCATGTGACAGCACTCGCCGGTGCCGGCGGAGTAATTTGTATTATTATATTCACCAAGTGCATTCATACATCTCGTGCACTTGGAGGGCTGTTCGTAAAGAAAAATTCTAAATTTACAGCTGAAAAAGAAATTATAATTATCCGACTACTCGTTCACGATCGAATGCCTAGAACTTGCAAATCCCTTTTCAGCTTTTAGTAAATAATATAGGAAAATGAAAAGTGATAAAATTAGCGAAGAGAAATTGTCCTCTGGATTATGGTGTCCTAGAATTACAATTTATTTTGATTGTAAACTTAGCATCGCTCGTAAGCAAATATGAAAACTAAAATATGATCTAATGACATAAAACATCTAAAATATTTTATATATATGAGTGAAATAATAAATCTTAAAAATATATTATCTAATTGTTGAATATATATATATATATATATATATATATATATATATATATATATATATATATGTTAGGATGATTTGATTAAATTTGTAATTAAATTTTAATTTAAGTATACTTTGGTATATTTTGGATAGAGCTTTATATATAACTTCAATATAAAGAGCTTTTATGTAGAGTACCTACTAAACAAAGTTTGATATGATTGTATGCACCTAGTGCACGGATGCACACACAAGAGAAGATTTCTTTTGGATTTATAGAAGACGAGAGAAGAGAGAGAAATTTAGAAAGAGGATTCGGATTGAAACTATTCTATTTTAAAAAAAGAGTTAGTGTAATTACCCTTTTGGTTAATAAATTTTATTTTATCCGCATTATTTTATTTTTTTTCCTCTCTGTGATCGTGTCAATTTTAATTTCGGTTGAGGATATGGATTTATAGTAAAAATTTGAATTAACATTTTCATTTCGAAATTTTCAGAAGCTTAATATTTTTTCAGAAAAGTAGTTGTTTTACCTTCTCTAACTTGATATTAGAGCAGTAAATTCCTAGTTCAGAATCTTTCTCTGTAAATGCTTTAAGTTTTTGGAAAAAATAATATATAATTTCATAAATTTTTATATCAATTCTTAAATATTGTAAAATATATATGCACAGCAAGAACAGAAACTTACCTATAAAATCATTGTTATGGATTTTTTTTTTTTTGAAAAATAAGTAGCACGCTACCCGCTTTATTAAATAGAGAAATGAACTAAGCAAAGCAATAGAGATAAGATAGCTAGGTCTCTGAATATATATATATATATATATATATATATATATATATATATATATATATATATATATATATATATATATATATATATATATATACACACACAAAAATCTAGATAAAATGCTCGAAGTTTTCGGGAGGTTGAACGCAGACACCAACCGGTCTTCCGGACTCCTCCCACAGTTTTGAGAAGCTGCAGACCCGTTTGACCACTAGTAAGGGATTAGAGCTTGTCTGTTGGAAGATCGTTTTGTTTCTGACATTCCAAATCATCCACCAGGGACGCCAAGCTAATTAAATTTTTATTAACTAAGTTTAGTCTTTTCCTAGTCATCCACTTCTCCCAAACCCGTTTAATATCATCGCCCAAGTCTTCGCAACTCAGGCTCTCTAGCACCTTCAACGCCACAAATCTTGTGAAAACGCATTTCAAAAAAAGGTGGTCCGCGGTTTCGTTCTCGGAGCGACAAAGCACTCACAAGTTGCACAAGTCGCTCCCCATCCACAACGCACGCACAAATACCAAACCATTTCAATCAAGCGATGAAAAGGCGGAGTTAGGATCAATTCTTAGCTAATCGAGCCTTGGAAGGAAAGATCTTGCAAGAAAAGAGTAGAGATTTGAGAACGAATCTCGTAATAGCCTTTGAAATGACAAGCGGTGCCTAGCATTAGAAGGCGCCGAAGATCACGCTTCGACGCGTCGATTAGGGGATAAATCTGGACAAAAAAAAACAACTACTATGCTGTTGAGGAGAATCGACTCAAAAGAAAGTAGTTGAGAAATTTATGATGATTCCTCTTAGATAACACCGATTTCTAAAATCGGCAGTTATACACTTCGTTCGTAAATATATATATAAGTGAACTAATAAAGGGAAATAGGTCTTGCAATCTCGTAAGTCAGGACCACCCATACTTTTTCATATCTTTTATATCTACATTTATTGTTTTTCTAGATAATTTTATCGTATTTTCTAGAAGTAAGCTTTCTTATAATTCGCTACCCATTACTCTTGTAACCTTTTTCCAATCAATACAAATTCTACGATCGGCTCCTTAGCAGTGTCAAATCTCTGTCTCCGACTTTTGGTTCGGCTCCTCTAGGCCGAATTCTATTTACCTCTCAACCCTAGTTCGGCTGATCTAGACCGAACGCTCGCAAGAGTTGATTGATAAGAATTCAGTCGAGCGAATTCCTCGTTGGCCCGATCGTTTAATCTATTGGCACGCGACGCATTCACATCAGAAAATAACCCCACGGGCCATAACCCCACGGCCGATCGGCACTGGCAATTTTTCGGCCCAACAATATCTAAAGGCATTCTAGCTTTACTTTGATATTCCTACATGAGCCTTCTAATAACAATGCATGAAATAAGCTCGGTCGATATATGCTACGTCTACAACCCACTTTGGATTGTAATCATTCAATTTTGGTCATTTAAAAGCTAAAGTTACTTTACTAGGCTTATCACCCCCTTTTTTTTTAAAAAAAAAAAAAAGAAAAAAAAAAGAATTAGTTAAGCTGTAGAAACTTATAAATTATGAGTCCTAAAGTAATATTATACATACATTTTAAAAATAAATATATAGGATATATATTTTACTCGTCTAATGGATGAGATAATTTTACTAGTTATAGTCATGTGACTAGTAAAAATATCTCACCTATCTAGAATGTATGACATATATTTTTTTAAAAATGTACAAATAGTATTTTCCTACAGATCATAGATCATATCCAGTGTGGTTGTTGATGATTCATTTACTTCTGTTTTTGGGCACATGCGTCCTCCCTCTGGACTGGCACCTACATGGAGTAGGCCAGGCTGGGCTAAAGCCCAGAAGATCTATTGGAACTTTTTTGCTAGCTTGGGGCTAGTTAGTAGGTAATAATTGCAATACGCTTTCTCCAGGTATCGGTCAGGGTAGGGGTGTAAAACGGGCCGGGCGGCCCGTGGCCCGCCCGACCCGGCACAACTTTGGGCCGGGCCGTGGCTCGGCACGGTTACTGTAGTTTCGTGTCGGGCCAGTTCGATCCAAATTTTTAGGCCGTGCTGGGCTATTACTTCAAGGCCAGTCGGCCCGGTCCGGCACGACCCGTGACGAGATTGGGCCGTACCGGGCCAAGGTGCAGGCCCCCGGCCCGGCCTGGCACGGCACGGCCCGGATTTGAATTCGGACCGATCTTGGCCGGGCTGGCCCCTGGCCCATTTCGGTCCAGAAAATGTAGGCCGTGCCGGCCCGGCACGGGCCACATTACACCCCTCAGGATGACATTTTAGTTCTTAATTTTTAATTAAATATAATTTTTATTTAAATTTTTTTTATTATTTTAAACAAGTTTTGTAATTTAATTTTATTAACTAATTAAAGATAGTCAATAGTATTGTGATTAATGATGCGCCAATAATTATAATAATATATTACTTTTGTATCAACAATATATTAAAATTTAGTAAACTAAATTGGATAGTAAAATTTGATTATAATAATTTTGAAATTTTGAATTAAAAATTATAATAAATTAAAATTTAAAAACTAAAATATTAACTGTCTTATGATTTGAGAGCCAAACTTGCAATTTATCGGGAAATGTATAAAAAAAAATGCTATTCATACCTTTTATATTCCTTGAATCCGAGGACTTATATAAAGAGAATGGAAGTGTATGTGCTAATTATTTATAATTTTTTTAAGAAAATAAATTTAGTTGAAAATATGAAATAATTAAGCTTTAAATTTTATACTTCAGATACTATTAATTAATTCATCGAGCTCTTTATCACTTATGCTAATAACAGCCGATCATAGATTCAAATCTTAGATGGCAAAATTTTAAATATATAACTATTTTAACTATTAATTTTAAAATAATATAAAATAATTAGATTTTAAGCTTATTAAATTTTTTATTACTTGTGCTACATATAGTAAATTATGAATTCAAATTTCAAGTGGGAGGACTTTGGATAGAATTGTCGCTAACTAATTAGCTCTCGAATCTCAGGAGAAAATAATAACAATTATCATGAGGAGACAACGTGTGATTACTTACCAGTATATATCTGGTTCAAAATTTTAACAATTTGACCAAATTTTGTTTGTATAGTACTGTTGACTTAGACCGTAGAACTTAATCTATATCCCAACTAAAATTAAGGACCGTAGAATACTACGTACGTGGTCCAAAGGTTTATGACTCTTTTCACAAACTGCTTCTGCTCTTGTTTCTTCTACTTGTTTAGTTAGACATATAATTATCTTACTTTCAACAAATTTCTACGTAGTTCTAATGCTTTATATTGTCTGCCGCCACGAACGAACCGACTCACGAGGAGTGGTTATTCATGATACAGATCAAGTTTGTTTAGATTTTTATATTTGAAATCAGATTTGTAGGCTCATAGCGTCCAGCAGATCTAAGAATCTGCTGTTAATTATCCCACACTTGCAATATTAAGGGACCCTCGATTAAGAGACCAAAATGAATGCTGATAATGAAAGAGACCGTAATATAAAGACGAACTTTTATTGATATGACTTTCAAGTACATGGCTTAAGCAGAGGCATATCCCCACTGTACATGAGTGAAATGCTCAATTTATAAACTTGGTGGCCCTTCGAAAGTGGGTGGCAGTCGAATAGGGTTGAGTTTGGTATGATATGGACTGTTTGGGTTGTTTAGTTTAGTGACTTTTTGGTCGTTTGAATTTAGATTTAGTTTAATGACTTTTCGGTCGTTTGAATTTGGGTTTAGTTTAATAATTTTTCGGTCGTTTAACTTTGGGTTTAGTTTAATAACTTTTCGATCGTTTGAATTTGAGTTTAGTTTAATAACTTTTCGGTCATTTGAATTTGGGTTTAGTTTAATGACTTTCCGGTCGTTTGGATTTGGGTTTAGTTTAATAACTTTTCGGTCGTGTGAATTTGGGTTTAGTTTAATGACTTTTCGGTCGTTTGAATTGGGTTTAGTTTAATGACTTTCGGTCGTTTGAATTTGAGTTTAGTTTAATGACTTTTCGGTCGTTTGAATTTGGATTGAGTTTAAGCTTAATTTGACTTTCTCAGTTTAATGACTTGACGGTCGTTTGAAGTTGAGATGCTCAGTTTAACGACATGACAGTATGGTTGAATTTTGGTTTAGTTTAATGACTTTTCGGTCATTTGAATTTGGGTTTAGTTTAATGACTTTTCGGTCGTTTGAATTTGGGTTTGTGAGTCGATTAAGTTGACTCAGCCGATTCATTTGAAGTCAGTTCGGTTTGAACTCTTGATTTGTTTCAGTTCAGACGGAGTTGATTTGCTTGCTTTTAATCATCCTTGAAGTTTGGTTTGAACTTTTGTTCAGCTTGGGTTCAAATTGAATTGGTTTGAACCTTTTGTATTTGATTTGAGCTGAGCTGCCTTAGGCTTTCACTCGGTTTGTCCCTTTTGAATATGATTTGGGTCGAACCGTTATACTTTGGTTCATAACCCGCTGAGACATGGTTTAGGTCGAACCCTTATGATAGTTCGAGACCATTTGAAGTAGATTTGGGTCGGGCCTTTATAGTTCGGCTCAACTTGGACCCTTCTGTAGTTCGGTTTGCTTCGGATCGTAGCCTTATGGTTTGGTTCGAGATCCGTCTGAACTTGAAACTCCATTGCATTTGGTTTGGATTGAATCTTTGTGGTTTGAATTAAGACGCCTTTGAGTTTGGTTTGAGTCATCCTCTTTGCGGTTTGGCTCAAAACCCTTTGACTTTGATTTGGGGTCGAACCGGTGCATGGTTCGCTTCATATGATTCCACCCAGATTCAATTTAGGTTGAACCGGCTTATGGTTTGGCTTGACTTGTCTTGATCCACTCGCGGTTCAGTTTGGGTTGAACCGGTTTGTAGTTCAAATTGAATCTTTTATGGTTCAATTTAAGTCGAACCGGCTTGTGGTTTGATTCTGTTCAGCTTGAACCTCTTGTAGTTCGCTTTGGGTTGGAACCGACTTCAGTTCAAGTTAAATCTTTTACGACTTGGTTTAAGTAGAATCGTCTTGTCATTCGGTTTGACTTCAACCTCATGTGGTTTGGTTTGGGTTCAACCAGGTTGTAGTTTGTTTCGGCTTGACTCAGACCTCTTGTGGCTCTGTTTGGGTTGAACCGACAAGTTGAATGTTTAAGTCAAACCGGCTTATGGTTCGGTTTGGTTCAAACCTCATGCAGTTCAGTTTAAGTTGAATCCGTTTAGGTTCAAGGTGTATCCTTTATGGCTCGGTTATCCTGTATGGTTTGGTTTAAGTCGAACCGGCTTGTAATTCGGTTTGGTTTGACACGGTTCTCCTATGATTCCGTTCAGGTTGAACCGGCTTGTAATTTGATGCGGCTCGGCTTGGTACGGACCTTATTTGTCTCCGTTTGGGATGAAATGACTTCAGTTCAAGTTGAATCATTTGTGATTTGATTTAAGTAGAACCGCCTTGCCATTCGATTTGACTCGAACCTCATGTGGTTCGATTTGGGTTCAACCAGCTTGTGGTTTGGTTCGGCTTGACTCGGGCTGTAGTGACCCCGATCCCTGTGTAGCTTCTCACCATGATCCCTGTTGTAGAACACCTATTATTGGTGTGTCGGACCCGCAACGCATCAAATGGACATGTTGGACGGACTCAGTGAGGTTTCTAGATCAAGCCTGTCTTTCGGCTGCTTTCGTCGAATTTTAGAAAGGGTTTCAGGCTAATTCGAGGCCGAATTTGGATTTAGCGCGGAAAAACGTCGAATATTAGCTATTTACTTGTATTTTTCGGAGTCTAGATGCCCAAAAAGGGACCCCCGGAAGTTTTCTGCGCGTTTTGGTTCATGGGGGAAGCTGTGGACCGAACGGAGGACACGTGGCAGCCCGGGATTGGCCGGCTTATGCGCGCGGTCCTTGGGGACACGCACGGGGAGCCGTGGACCCGGGCGGAGCCATGTGGCAGCTCCGGATTGGTCAGCTCACGCGGCTTGGTCCACGTGGCGCTGCGGGTGCGCGGTCCATGGACCTTGCGTGTGCGCTGGGCGCAGCGAGCGCCGAGGAGGGACGCGTGTCACTGTGTGATTGGGGGGGTAGGTCGGGGCAGGTGCGGGGCAGGCGCGGGGGGCGCCACGTGGCGCCCCGTCATTGGCGGCCACCGCCCCGCCTCGTCCTGCAGTCTGGCCACGCGGCAGCGCCCGGTTGGCCGGGCGCCACTGTCCCGTGTTCGGGACACACATCGCGCCCGGGACAATCCGGGCGCTGCGCGGATGGGGTGTGGGGGTGCGCTGTTCGGGGCCCGAATATTTCGGGCGCCCGAATATTTCGGGCGCCCGAATATTTCGGGCGCCCGAATATTTCGGGCGCCCGAATATTTCGGGCGCCCGAAATATTCGGGCGAAAACGCACCCCAAAGGGGTGTTTCCCCTCCCCCCCAAGCCTTATAAATAGCCTCTCTCTCCTTCTTCTTTCTTTCTTTTTGAGGATTTTGAGCTGAGCCCTTTTGGCCGTGACTTCTCCCACCTGTTCTCCATCTCCTACATAGATTTGATGATTTTTGGAGATCTCGACATCAGCGGTTTCTGCGATTCGGCGCACTGCGACGTTCTTCTTCCGGTGTTCTTTTCCGTCGCATTTCGGTCCGCGGGCTCCCCTGGGCTACTTCGGAGGACTTTTTGAGTGATTCTTATGGCATCGTTTTCACGACAAGTAGGGTTACATTTCTTGTAGTTATCTCTTCCGCCCGTTTCGAGTTTTTACTAGGTTTTCTGGAGCTTCTTTAAACCCCCTTTTTCTGTGACAATTTTTGGACAGCAGCAGAGTATTTATGGATGTTCTCGTCCTACGAGTATTGGAATAAGGCGTATAAGTACTCGATTCGTATCTACACTTCGCGAGGAACGTAATGGTGATTTTTTTGGATTTTTTTGAGAACTATACAGAGGTGAAATCCCTCGTTTTCTGTGCTGTTTTTGCAAAACAGCAAGTGCTGTTTTTGGAGTTGCTACCGTTGATGCTAAATGCAATACTTTTTGCAGTGGTTAGCAGATTGGCTGTTCTTGGACTCGGTGGAATCGTGGGAACCTGAGGATTATCCGCATTCAGTTAGACCTTGGATCGACGCGCACTTTTGGGTGGGTTGCTTCGTCTCTAAAACCGATGGACGGTTATCTAATTCTATGGAATAGCAAGCATGCATGATTGTGAGATGGGTTAAGAAGCATGTTAGGAAAAAAGATGATATTTATTTTGGTTGATATTAAGATAATATATGATAGTGTTCCCTATTTATGTTTCAGTTGAACTAAATACTATTACTAGAACTTTGACCTAGCACCTTGTCATATGTTGCATGTTTCAACCAGACTAGTAGAAAACTCAAATTTGGGCTAGGTTTATTTATGCTTTAGACATCCACACGTTATACTCTATCCCTGGACATAGTGATTTCCTCGCCCGAGTAGTGGGCCGAATGGTCGGGATTTCTCTTAGTGTGGGATGCATGTTACACTCGTGCTTGGGGGCAGAGTGGAGTCTGGTAGATGTAGCTAGTCTTGTACCAGTGGCGGGAGCCGTTTGGGTAAACGGTGGTCCTGGGTTGTCGAGTTCATCGATTTATATGTTGCCACTGTGTTCGTGGCAGTATTGTACTAGTGATAGTAGGACCTTAAACCCAGAATCTTTTTGGACACACATGATTTTAGTCAACCAATATTTTTTCTCCCAAATATCGAAGGGTCACCGGAGTCTATTCTTGTCTGATTGGGCGAAGGCATTAGCCCTTCGGGGTTTGGGAATAAAACTTCTTTTCTAACTGTTTTTCCTAAAAGAACTAAAAATCATTAAAATAGGTTTTTCTTAAATCAAGATGGTTTTATAAAAAGGAACTACTTTTAGTCCTCACCCTGAAGGGGTTCGAGTGAAAATGATTTTCAGTAATAAATATCACATTTTCCTGTAAACTTCCTCACCCGAGAGGGTTCGAGTGATTTGGGTTCTAAGGGCTGCCTTTTCTTTAGGTCGAGAACAACGAGAGGCTATGCCTAGAGCCTGTTTTTGTTTGATTTGGGTTGTAGGTTCTAATCTTTTGGGGTTTCCAGACCCTTAATTCATTGTTGTCGTTGGCTGTGGAGTATCTCCAGTCTAGTGAGTTTGCATGTTGAGTTGATGTCCTATTTGGGGAGCCGTTGGGTTGACAGCGTGTGAGTTAGAGATGTGATGTTGGTTACTGTCGATCTTGTTGATCGTGGATTTGGATTATAACCTGCATGAGCCATATTGAGCTCGATAGAGATGCGCAGATACTTTTCTCGGTGGGGTCGCGCCTCTCGAGTGCCACTCCAGAGCTAGTCCTGTTACTTTGCTATCACGACTTGTCGATGCAGTCCCTCTGGCTGGGCTTTTTTTAGGCAGTCACGGACGCCCTACGTAAGTCCAGTCCTCCGTGGATGTAATGACAGTAGGTGGGCGCAGGTTTGACTGGACGCTATGCGGCAGTCATTGTGATTGGGTTGATTGAGTATTTCGGGTTAGAGTCGATGCATCATTTTCATCAGTACCACCCATTGAGCATTGTAGATAGAGGCATGATAGCTATAGACTTTTTCCAGCTTATCTTTACATTATTACAGTTTTCCTGTTATCTTATGCCTCTAGTAGACTTAGTGGGCAGACCGTCGAGCTTGGTGGCAGTACTCACTGAGAACTACGTGTTGGTGTAGTTCTCACACCTGCTGGGGGTTCCTTCCCCCCTTTCTCTTTCCTCTTCTTTGTTTTGCAGAGTTTTCTGCGGGTGTTACTGATCCTTCTGTTGCTGATCGAGATGAGGGAGTCGCGAGCTAGTTGGAGCTTGTAATACAGTCTGTTGGATTTTAGTAGTTAGTTACTTTTGAGAGTTTAATTTTTGAGAGACTTATATATTGTGAGGTTCAGACTTGTACTATTTGGGGATGTATTTTCTTATTTCAGTTGTTTACTTTTCAGCTCTGTATCTGTATAGCTGTAGTATTATCTCTTGCAGGTTAGACGTTTCATCTATACGGGGTTTTCCGTATGGGCGGCGGATCTGTTAGCGAGCCCAGGTCGCAGTTTCGACCCCGAGGCGTGACACAGACCTCCTGTGGCTCCATTTGGGTTGAACCGACAAGTTGAATCCTTTATTGTTTGGTCTAAGCTGAACCAGCTTGTAGTTCGGTTGGGTTCAAACATCATGCAGTTCAGTTTAAGTTGAATCCGCTTAGGTTCATGGTGTATCCTTCATGGCTCGGTTTAGGTCGAGTCGACTTGTAGTTTGGTTTAGTTTGGCTCGGTTCTCCTGTGATTCCGTTTAGGTTGAACCGGCTTGTAATTTGATTCGGCTCGGCTTGGGCCTCATGTGGTTCTGTTTGGGATGAACCGATTTCAATTCACGCTGAATCCTTTATGGTTTGGTTCACTATTTATCTCGATCATATTCGTTCCGAATTATGTCCATAGGATTCAGTTGACAATCCGGTTTAAATCGAATTGAGTAGAATCAGGCCTATCACGAAGATGGCGATTGGCTTGACCAGTGCCTATCACGAAGATGGCGGTTTGATCAAGTCGAGCCGTGTCTATCACGAAGATGGCGACTGGCTCGATCGGTGCCTATCACGAAGATGGCGGTTTGATCGAGTTAA
Organism: Tillandsia fasciculata; assembly: GCA_029168755.2. NCBI lineage: Eukaryota > Viridiplantae > Streptophyta > Magnoliopsida > Poales > Bromeliaceae > Tillandsia > Tillandsia fasciculata. Next base: position 15,911,142 of record CM054946.1, on the reverse strand, counting down.
TTTATTTGTGCAATTTTTATTTTTATTTTATTATTATTATTTTTTTAGCAGGTTTGATCGTGTCGGGCCTATCACGAAGATGGCCGCTTGATCGCACCAAAAAAAACGGTTTGGTTTGAATCGCCATGTTTCGACCGTATCGAGCCTATCACGAAGATAACCGCTCGGTACAAAAAAAAATAATAATCTAAAGTCGGATTTGATCGTGTCGAGCCTATCGCGAAGATGGCCGCTCGATCGCACCAAAAAGGACGATTTGGTTTGGAATAGGAATTTGTGTGTCGAGCCTATCACGAAGATGGCTGCACAATCAAATCGGTTGGAGAACCGTCGTCATGTCGTTCGGCGCATGTGTTGAGGAGACGGGTGTTTAGTGAATATGCACGCACGACATAGTAACGATCCAATGCCAGATTTGATCAGTCGAGCCTATCACGAAGATGGCCGCACAATCAAATCAACAAAAAAGTCATCACTATGTTGTTTGTGCGCATGCACCGACCCCCCCGCCGTCATCTCGGTAGTGGGATAGTCTTGTGGCCACCATTATTGCCACCGTCGAAGAATGAAGAAGAGGCCATGAGACCTCCTCGCACATCGTCGTCATCGCCATCACGGTTGCCGTCGCCGTCGTCGTCGTCGTTGCGGCCGCTGTCGCCGTTACCGTCGTGCATTCACCTTTTTGTTTTATTTTTTATTTTTTTTTCCTTTTTTTTTAACCTTCTCCCTTTCTTGTTTTTTTCTTTTTTTTTTCTTTTTTTTTGAATCCAATGGCCTAATTTATAGTGATTTTAGGACCGCTTCGTTTTGAAAAATAATTCAAAAGATTTTAAAATATAAGGCAATGATATTTTTTTTTTTTCTCTTTTTCTTTCTTCATTTCCCTTCTTTTTTTTTTTTATATCTCATTCCCTTCCTTTTTTATTTCTTTACTTTCTTGACTATGGGTCATCTAGGGCAAGTATCAATTAATTAACATTTAATTAATTTTTTTTCATTCATTTCTATATATCTTTTCTTTCTTTTTTTTTTTTTTTTCATTTTTGAATATATAAAGTACAGTGATAGATTCTGATTTCGTTTATTTTTTTTGAAAAAAAGTAACTAGGTTTCGAATTCAGGTATCAATCACTAAATTCTTTGTCATTTGAATTTATATATATATATAATGCCTATATTTTAATTAATAACAAACGATAACTACTTCTGCACTAGCTCTTTGAACTTGATAATCGAAATCGCAAGTTGCAAAACAAGAGTTCGAAGATTCATGCGTGTTCATAAACTAGATCTAGTAATCTAGCCTTCAACTTTTTGGAAAAATAACATACAAGACTAGCTAGTCTAATTTAAGGGAAAAATTTTGATATAGCAACAAAATTAACAACTGCAGGATTGATAGAGCCTACTATATGCCACTTTCTAATTAATACAAGATGTGCACAACTCACCTCCCTTGCTACAATACCCTTGCAATCAAATAACTAAAATGATTAATTTCACTCCCAGATGATGGAAGAAACAAACTGTTACATCATTGTTACATCATTTTTTATATTTTATTTGTTTCTTCTTTTTTTCTTTTTTTCCGCCCTTTCTCATTAATTTAATTTTTCTTTTTTTCTTTTATCCTCTCCAAATAATATATATATATATATATATATATATATATATATATATATATATATATATATATATATATTGTGATCAAGGGAGAAAAAACAAGTGATTAGTAGTGTCTAATTCACATATCTTCATATTTCCATCCCATGTTAGGGAGCTTAAACTTGGATCGCTTGTATTCTACAATTCCTGCAAGAAAATGCATGCATTAATTTCATAAGTTACCAGCTAAAATATATATAATTCTATAATTTTTTATTGGCAAAAATATAAAATACTTAAAATTGAAGTTATAACTATATGTATGTATTGTGTTTAGTTTTTTTTTTTTTTTTTTTTTTTTTTTTTTTTTTTTTTTTTTAGAGAAATGTAGCATTCTATCCATTTTGTTTATTTTTGAAATAAACTTAGCTGAAAATATGAAGCAACTAGACTTCGAACTCGAGTCTCAAATATTAACCACCAAATTTTTGCCACTTGCACTAGAGACAATTAATATATATTATGTTTAGTTGGATGTAGTAAAATATTAATGTTGCTATTATAATTTATTTGTCGAAGTTCATTTGAGAAATTTTATCGCTCTATATTTATGGTGGTAAAATTACTTTTAATAATTTAAAAAATATATATATTTTATTATAAAAAATAATTAGAGAGATAAATTTATATTTCGTTTAAAATTACTCTTTTCAATTATTATAGTTGAACTCCAACTGCAATAGTTAAACTCAAAATATATCAAATCAAATACCAAATATGAAACTACATATATACTGAATTACAACTATATACATATAATCAAATAGCTCAAAATTACAAACCTAGCTCATTATAAGTTAAATATAGCTTCATAGCTTTGAAGTAATTGAATATCTTGCAAAGTTAGCAGAGAAAGAATAAAACATAAACACCTGATTTCTTATAAAAAAATAGTATCCTATATTATTTTTTTTTATTAAAATTTTATTATTTTTGGATAGAGTGAAAGATTATTGTGAAATTTTAAGCCTAATGTGAAATTAAAATAACTGTTTATTTTTAAAAATTTAAGTTATTAATATATATATATATATATATATATATATATATATATATATATATATATATATATATATATATATCGTTCAAAGTTCACCTTCAAAATTCAAACATGTATCCTTGTGAAGCATGTTGGAGGGAAAGTGTTGGCTATTTATTTATGGGTTAAATAGGTTCAATTTTCTGTCTCGTAACAATAGGCTCAGCAGATTAATAAGTTGAGTCGGGTGAGCCTAATAAATTAAGTGGGGCTGCGATCCACAATAAACCTAACGGCAAGAGAACGCAGCGTCTAGATGAGTTGAAATTTAAGCCGAAATTAAAATAACTGTTTATTTTTAAAAATTTAAGTTATTAATATATATATATCGTTCAAAGTTTCACCTTCAAAATTCAAACATGCATCCTTGTGAAGCATGTTGGAGGGGAAGATCGTCCCCCTCCCCATCTCCGAGATGGTGAAGAAGATTCCGGGCAAGTAAGCCACCAAGATGACTGCCACCACGACCGGCAGCAGCACGACTCCGATCAAGAGCGACAGCGACCCTCCGATCACCAGCGTCAACGAAGCCCCGAGCAGCAGCCACGCCAACCCCGCCAGCGGCGGCGGTGCGCCACCGCCGCCGCTCGACGCCTTCCGCTGGGGCCCGGGGAAGACTGCCGAGAGGAGGCCACAGAGATCGTCGATTGCCCGCCAGAGATCGCCGTCGTCGTCGTCGTCATCGTCGTAGCCCCTCATCTTTCTTTCTTCTTCTTCTTCTTCGACTACGGTGGAGACGGAGTAGGAGTATTTTTTAAAAAAATTTAAGCTTATTTTTTTATTATTATTTTTTATAAAGAAAGAGATGAGATATGATGAGGTGCGGTGGATTCAGGTTGGAGAGGAAATAGCGTGATATTTATACACTTTTGTTTTTGGATTGTGTCAACAAAGGTAGAAGAAATAAATAATAGGAAGTAAAACTATATGTTTCCGTTTGTCGCACGTTCATACGGATGGATTTAGTTAATTAATATATTCAACTTAAAAAAATAAATAAATAAATTGGGGTAGTTGATAAAAATAAAATAATTCTATGCGTATATTTTTTTTTTTTTTTTAAAAAAAAAAAAAGGGTAAGTATATAAATCTTGTAATTCCATATCAGAAACCTCCCAATTTTACTGCATTTTGTGGATTAGGAGCAAAAATTCTGAGTTTTCTATCCAGGAGTACTGCGTGCGTTTGGTACGCGTTATATAATATTACAGATTATTTTAATATTATCATATATCTAAAATTTTTGAATTTATATTATTATATTTGGTTTAATACAGTAATATAATATTCAATTACAGTATATATAAAATTATTATATTTAATTTATTTTATATAATTCAGTAATCTTCACAATAAAATATTGTATATTTTAAAATTGCCCTTATAGATATATTTAATATTATTTTTTACTAAATTATAACTTAATATAATTTATACTTGAATTTAAATTTAAAATTTGAATAGAAATATAAAATTCAATATTTTAATTTCAAATTTAACATTTAAAATATAAGTATAAATTTAAATGTTAGATTTCAAAATCTAAATTAAAATTTAAAATATAAATTTAAAATTTAAAATTTCAAATTTCAAATTAAATTTTTAAAAGTAAATTATTGAAAGGATTTGAGAGGGTTTGGAAAGGTAAACATATAATTTTATATATAACTTATAAGATAACTGATGATCAGTAATATGAGATACTTATTTTTCTTATTAGATAATATTTTTAAAATAATTCTGTATAATTTGTAATACTATATAATAATTTCGTCAAAATTATCTATAATTCTAGCAGAATAATCCCAACCAAACATTTTCAACTACACCGTATTAGAAATGATGTAATCTCCATATTTTAGTGATTTGAACTTTTTTAACTTCATCGACTCTTCGGAGCATATGATAATCTTTCATTAAATATTTGTTTTAAGAAAAAAAAATTACTAAATATAAATTTTACAAATTTTAAATACTCTATATTATATTTAACGATATAAATCATCGATTCAAAAATTTTATCATCAAAATCAACTTATAAATGTAGAAAAAAAAACTCTATACTGATAAAAGTATAATTGCCAAATTAACAAATACTAACTTTGGATTCAAAGATTGTGAAGAATCTCAATCTACTGCTACACCTTAATTATATAAAAAATTTATTTTGAAAAAAATAAAAGGCGATGATAATGCCGAATAATTAAGACGGGTGCATATTTATTTCTGAAAATCTAATTACTTTCCAACGTTGAGTGCGGGTGTAATTAAGTGAAAACCTTTTTTTTTTTTTTTTTTTTTTTTAGTTTGATGTAAATGTGAAAATTCTTTTTTTCATTTTTCTCTCCGTGACTTTTCGCAAATTTTTTCTAAATAGGAAACTTTAGTCAAAATGAATAATTAAAGAAAAATTGACTTCAATGGAACTACAATTACTTCTGTGGGGCCACGAATGTAAGTCCACGTTAAGGTCATAAAAATTCAAATTTCAATTTCCTTTTGAAGGTATAAGCTCACAAAATTCAAATTCCTTTTGAAGGTATAAAACTAATGTTCTGAATTATAATTATATGTAGCAACCGATTTTCTCCAAAAATTAAATACTTTCTATTCTAATATCTTGTGAATTATTATAAGTAACCATCATTATTTTTTAAAAATTTAAATTATTAAAAAATAATATTTTTAATATTTATATTTAATAAAGATTTTCAACGCACGCCAATATTTGTTTTAAGATCATCCGAACTCTCACTTAGAATTTATTTGTTTCATCGAGGGTTAAAATACACTACGGATTTAACTAGAGAATTCAAGTGAAAATGACTTCTCTCTTGTTGTTTATTTTGATGGTTGTGGAAATAAAGTTTTTTAAATTCTATTATTTGTTTAGTGGGTATAAAATAATATTATTGTCTCTTATATAAATTATAATAAAAAAATAAAAAAATATATATAATTATATAATTATACAAATAATAAATTATAAATTATAATATAATAAATTAAAAAAATTATTCTCTTATTTTCTTATATTTTTTCTGTCACATCTTCTTTACATAATTAATTTTTTTTTTTTTTTTGAAATACACAAGTTTCTACCGTAATTATATTACGGTTAAGCAAAAACGAGAAATGTCTGTTCACAATCGAAAATCACTTTCTCTTACTACTTTCGTCCAAATGAATAGTTTTTTACAGTTGTATAGAGATTGATTTTTTAATTTCGGTGACGTGAAAGGCGAAGTCAGATTTGCTAAACCAATAAGTTCCTCAGTCTCACCGACCATCTCTAGTACAAGTGACAAAAAATTTGATGGTGGATATTTGAGGTTCCGAATTCAAAATCTAGTTACTTTATATTTCCAGCTAAGTTTATTTTTATAAACAAAGCAGATAATATACAATTTTTTTCACTAAAAAAATTAAGTTCCTCACTCTCGTGCTTCCCACTTGTGAACAGCCCCCTAGGCATGCATGGAAAATGATTATTTGACTAATATATTTGAGAATTGGGTGGTCAAATGAAATTAAATACTAATTAGATCTAAGTCAACCGTTTTTGTTGACCCAGTTCAAGAATGCAAGACCCAGCAAGTTTGAACACCAGTATATGCGACGACAAACGGAAATTAATAATTTAGCAGTAATTGTTGAATCTTGTGTTGGTTTCTTATTTTAACTTCTTCTTTTTTTTTTTTTTTTTTTTTTTTTTTGCATTATTTGTCGTGCTCCTCTTCTCTCAAGACCCCTTCCATCCGTACAAGATATAATATGAGAAAACTAAAAAAAAAAATCATTTAAAACAAAAGATATATAATTTTATAGTCAGAAATGTTGATATTAATACCGAGAGTTAGACGGGTATGTTTTTAGAAGTATAAAGTTTTTGTACGTTTTTAAATTATTTTTGATAGTGAGATTTTCGAATCGATCTGTTCTATTAAGTTTGATCTAAAATATTTAAAATAATTAAAAAAAAATAAATTTTATAATTTTTCGATATTATTTATCTAGTGATCGAAATAACTCAAAATTAATAGCTGAAAATAAAAATTTTACAAAATATTATGATATGATACTAAAGTTTTAAATCAAAGATATTTCTCTTATTTTATATAGTATAAAAAAAAAATTCATCAAAATTTTAATTGATTTGAATGTTTTTACACTGTTAAACTAGCAAACGACTCATCATGAACATTAAAATTATGAGCAATACACCGGTACTTACTTTTATAAATAATAATAAAAAAAAATTAATCGTTTTTTGATAAAATATAAAAATGTAATTTTATATATTAACAGATTAAAAGATAACTTCATAAAAGGGGTATTTTCGTAATTAAACAATGCAAAATTTAAAGAAAAAAATTAATTAAAATACCGTCCATAAATTTAGCCAATAATTTTGCACTAAATTAAGAAGTTTAATTTAAAAAAAAAATTGAATTACAATTTACGTATTAATTTAAAGAGTTTTAGAATTAGAATTTAGACATTAATTTAAGGAGTTTAATTTATAAAGTTTTAAAATTACAATTTAGGCATTAATTTAAAAAAAAATTAGAATTATAATTTAAATATTAATTTAAAAAATTTTAGAATTACATTTTAGTCATTAATTTATATTAATATTTTAATAAAGTTTAAACATAGGTTAATATTCAAATTCAACATATTTAATATATTTAAAAAAATTTAGAATTTTTCTAATTTCGCCATTAATTTTGCATTAATTTAAGTATTAATTTAAAGAGTTTTAGAAATACAATTTAGGCATTAAATTAAAAAAATTTAGAATTAGAATTTAGACATTAATTTAAGGAGTTTAATTATATACATATTTTTACTAATATTTTCTTAACTTTTAAAGTTAAATTATATTAATAATTTTATTTTAAAATTCAATCAAATTTTTTGTTTTGATAGTTATTTTACAAAAAAAAAAAAATTTAACTTAATAATTTTTTAAAAAATTAGAGTTGGAAAACTTATTTCAAATTTAAAAATTAGTAAGGGTATTTTTTCCGTGTTAAAATTAGTGTATATTAATACTTCATACACCACAACTTATATTAAATGATTAATATTCTAATATCAAAATTTAATTAAATATATATGATATACGAAATTTAATAATTTTAATTATATTTGATGAATTAATTTTAAAATTTCTATTAAAGGGTTTTAGGCATGTGGTGTATATACAAATATATATATATAATTGTGCAGAGAATATTGAATAGGATTAACTTATAATTTTAAAAAAGAGAAGAAATTTTTGCTTGCACCTGGTGCATACCAATATTTTAATAATTAATATTGTAAAGTAAAATATGATATAATATATATAATATGAAATATTTAAATAATTTATTATAATATAAAAAAAAATTTACTAATATATAGCAATTTTTTATTGGACTGTACTTTAGTGGCAACGTGGCCTTTTAAGAAAGTCTACTTGTATAGAAAATAGTCCATCTTTTTTGACTTGCATAGTTATTTGGGAAGAAAAGATTAGCATGCATATAATGTAGTTTTTTCTTGGGTTTCCAGACTTTTGGGTTGATTAGTAGCAATCTTATGATCACAACTTGACCAAAATTGTTGTTTTCCTCATTTAAGATATTGTGTACGGAATTGATGGTGGGAAGATTATTTCTAGCTATAGTCATAAAAAATTCACATCACAATAAAAATGCCCCTAAAAAATAATGTGAACCAGTCAAACTATTCATACATGAACCCAAACGTACAGCTCATCAAAATCTCCTTCTCTCTCTCTCTCTCTCACTCTTGTTTCCTTGATAATAAATAATGAACTTTCATGATAAAAATTTGTTAAATGAAATCACTGTTTGTCCTAAAATCTTAAATTGTTAGGTATTTTGACAGGGACAGTAGGAAAATTTCAACTATTTATCGAAAAAGATCGACTAGAGTGTTTTTTTAATAATAATGGACTAGAAATATATTAAGATTCCTACTCATTTGGCACAATATTGAATAATATGATAAAATTATTAATCTGCAAAAGTTTAAACTTTCAAAAAGTAATAAATTTTTGTTTATATTTTTATATTTAACAAATATCAATAAATCAACAGTACTCTCACGATGGAACCCAAAAACAATCCATTAAAAATTGAAAGCATACGAGAAATTAATGTTTATCACAAAATAACAATACTACTCCGGATACCGTACAATTACATAGACATTTAGTTAAAGGGTAAATATCCTTCCCAGTAGCTTATTACACAGGTCTTTGAAATACAAAGATGGTATCTAATTAAATAAAAACAAGCAGCACCAGTTGAATAGCTTAGATAATACAAACTATTACAATCAAACACAACATTTTCATGGGAAATTGGGTCTCTAGCAAAACAACACAAGCAGGGAGATCGAGTGTTGGCCCAGAAGCAGCAAAGGATTGTGTACAGAGAAATACCTGCTTAGTTACCTTATGCAAGCCATCCTGGCAAATAGTTGCTCACACTTGGCCCGGGCGTTGTCGCAATTGTAATTTGATCAGGGTGGTACCTGTTAAATATAAAATATTAAAACTCTACTCTCAGTTGTTTTACATAGTAGAGGAAGAGAATTGAGCATAAAATATGTTTTACAATACCCTCCTATATGCGCAGAATGAAGGGTTATGCGTATGTCATTCAGATAGAAGATTAGAGTGTGAAACCTTGCTAATTGCTTCTGTTTAATAGTTGATCAACTCAGTGGATTCTGATTTGGCATTAAAAACGGTGTCAACTAATTAAGAATAACAAGATATCTATAAAAAAAAAATTTCTTTCACACAAGTACTACAGCATTTGTGTTTGTTTTGGTGTATGCTCTCTACACATGCAAAAGAAATGTCGGAGTATATATGTTACAGTTGTCTCTCTAGGTGAAAATGGTTTGTAGACTAGTACCGGTTTGAAATCCAGATTCCAATTACATCCCAAAAGATAAAAAAAAAAAAAAAAAAAAAGTATGCCAAATTCGGTTAACCTACTGATTAATCGATCCACGTGTTATTTTCATTGATACTAAGTTGAATAATTGACTATTTGATCAGACTTTGTAATTCTATTTTCAGCTGTTGTTGAAGCATTTAGTGAGACTTTTATCATGACAGAAGAAGATTGTGAGGCCGTAAAATAAGCCTCAATTTAAATCTTTTACTTTTGCCTGAAATAGAAGCTCAATACAAATGGCTATTATAATAGTGCTATCAAACAATATAAATGCCTAGAGACCCTAACAGCAAGGCTTTCTCTCATTTAAGCTTCAACTACAGCAGATAAATAAACTAACCCGATTTGGAGAGTGGGTTCACACTCGATTGGCTGGAAGAAGCCATCGGCCTGAGGCTGAGCAGCCTGCCGGCCATAACCTACAGCGTGTGCGCTGGGATCCCAAACCTGCTGCTGAGTAGCCTGGCTGCTCTCTTCTAGCTGCATGTACGTGCAAATTAACCACAAAAATAATAATTGCAATAAACGGTCTAGATTTTTTTCATATGAATATAGGCTAAATTTATGGCAAAATAAAAGAAACATATAAATGAATCTTAATTTGTGTTGGAGGGTATGACACATAATGATCTGAATCAATCATTCTTACTTTATTTTGATATTCGGCTAATGTACTTCGTCAACATTAATTGATTACTCTTAAAGTGTCACCTGCACAATATTCGAATCCCAAAAGTACTACATAATTAATCCTTATTAAATCTCTATGAGTGTTTATCTTAACTCTCTCACATCGACCAGATTCAGTCATTCATATTTAATCTTTTCTATAACTTAATTAATCATCGCCCTGCCTTTCGTTTGTTCTCCATGTAAAAATGACTTCATTGCATATAATTATCGATCAAATCCGAACCGTGAATCACGTAAGGTTGACAACTAGCTTTAAAGAGCGAAGCAAGTACTCACCCTTCTCCTTAGGCTTTTATTGGCCTCGCAAAGCATTTGCTCCTGCAGAAAAAGAATATAGTCCATTAGACTGGTAGTCAAATAAATGCCGCTAAAAAACAACTATTTGAAGCAATACTATACCCTCCTCTGCAGGTCTGCCAGCTGATCAAGCATGTACTGGGTCTGCCAAAACATAGAAATTCTTAGTCAGCATTTTACATTTATCAACTTCTATTTTTCTCTTCATTTAATGATAAAGTTTAAGGAATTAGAATATGATGAAAACTGTGTTACCAGAGAAACAGGATATTAATTCTATTCCTCAAAAAACAAGAAACAATACTATTGTTGATCTCTGTCGTTAGTGAAAGAAATTCGTTTTAAAAAAGAAATTATCATGTAAGAAATAAAGCTCAATGTAACGAACGACGGAAATATACCCTTGTTGATCTTATTTGTTTCAGCGATGCATCCAGCTGCCGCTCCAGTTGCTCAAGTTCCTTGCTGCTGAGCGGGCCCAAATCCTCACCAAGGAGATTTCTGAGGTTGCATGGAGTTAAAATCACACAGATCATGGAAAAATCACATTTGTAGTATTTATTTTACTCACCTTTGCGAACGTTGCAGGGCCTCGACACGTGCTTTAAGTTTCAAGTATTCCTGTTGACTACTCTGTTCATGGCAAAACGTAAGAGGGATTAGTCCTTTTATTCAGCTCAGATGATGGATTGGAGTTAGCTGTTTGCATGTTGGTGCATTCTTAATTTTATAAACGTATTGCAACTCATATAAACCAAATTCTATCTTCCTGTTTCCAATGCAACTCATGTAGAACTGTTAAAAGAGTTAACTTTTCCTAGTATAATATTAATTGCTAAAAGAGTCAACTTTTCCTAATTATGATATTAATTGTTTTTCCGCCAAACAATTCATGAAAGAGATGTTCTGAAGCCTATATATAGGAATTGAAGTTTTCACTTAAAAAAGAAAAACGAAAATGGTATTAAAGATTTGCAATAAGAAAAGTTATCCACTTTTTCTCATTGATGAATTGATGGAGTAATAACAATATAACCAAGTTGATATCAAAATGTAATTTGTAATTCCTATTTTTGGAATAATAAAAGTCATTTTGGGAAGTCAAAGAGTAATCTTAGAAATTCTAGAGGTTATTGGCCTAGAGAATTCACAGTTGGTAATCAAAGAGCTGTGAGAAATCTTAAAAGTTATGAGATGGAGTGAGCGGTTGCGGTCTTGAGTAATTAGTAGTAGTGATACTCTTTAAGTAGAGATATTTTTGAGATGTATGTTTTGAAGACTAAAATATCAAAACTTATCACACTGAGTTAACTTCTTGATGTAAACTTCTGGTAACTTATGTAATATCTGAGATGTGAATTTATAAAATTTGAGTAGCTTATGTTATACAATTGTTTCACTGAGTAGCATATAATTGTAATGTGGTTAGATAAACTAAATTCTATGCCTAATCTCCTCCAAAATGGCAAACATGTATTAATCAAGTGAGATTACATATAATTGTCAATGTTTAATTAGGTTTTGATCCTAAATAGTTTTCTCATATTTTTATTCATGTAAATTGTATATAGGGTATGTTTGAAACTAAAGCCAGACATTCTTGAGGAGTATATATATTAATATATGCACTCCAGTGTTTATACTTATATATTTTTATTTACTTTTTTTACTGTCTTTTAAGGAGTTCGTTCATCCTATTCCTAATCGCTTGGTGGATTCCTAATGGGAAAAGAGTTCTACTCAGTCCTTGGTATGTGGCGACTAGTGTTCCTGCTTCCATCATGATAGATTCTATAATGACTTGAGTGTTTATCATCGCCAGACTTGTGTTGCCTCTCTCACTCTCCAACTTCTGATGTCACACTATGTAGGCATCAGTATGAGAACATACTGAATACCACAATTTCTGCGTGACAGTGTGCAGTTGCATACTGAGTCGACTCGCAAAAATGAGATTTGGCTCTCAAGTACAAAGCGATGGCTTCTATAGTAAGAAGCAGAGCCTAGTTTGGTTACTCTGGCACTTCTAGGAGAGTGAAAGATAGAATTTTAATTAATATAGGAATTGCGACATGCCATTTGTGGCAAGTTTGTTTTGCAAGTGCGAAGCGATAAAAAAAGAAATGTTGTTCAGCAAAATTATCCCAAAAAAAGAACTTGAGAACAAATCCGACGATAAGAAAGTTAAGAGGAATTAACTCTTGAATAAAAGGAAGAGAGAAGCTAATAATCATTGGAAGGAAAAAAAAAAAAAAAAAAGCACGAGTGTTGGGAATATGATAGTCAGTACCAGATTTTGTGAATCCGCAATCCGCTCTTATACTGATTGTTGGAATTCCACAACAAAAAAATCAAATGAATTTTTTTATCATAAACTCATCTTCTCAACATAAACTAAAAGCAATACAACCACAAAAAAAAGAAAAATCAAAACTGATAATGTGGGTAAAATAAAATTCATTAACCAAAAGAAGAATTGCACGTGATTCTTCTTCTACAATAGAATAGCTTCAATCCGAGTACTCTTTCTGAATCTCTCACCCTTCTCTCATCTTCTATATGTCGGATCGTTGGCGCTATCCATTAATCCCAAAAGCTTGTGCTTTTAGAAATACACAACCAATTCACTTAAAATATAAAGACGCGGCGCCCATGGGTATCGACTGGACTCAACACACTTGAACGTTAGGTTTATTGTTGGGCCTCTTGTCGTTAGGTCTATTGTAGACCGCAGCCTTACTCAATTTATTGGGCTCACCCAACTCAAACCTGTACCGTGTGGGAATCGAACTCGTCCTACTGGCTCTGATATCACTTGTCGGATCGTTGGCGTTAACTATTAATCTCAAAAGCTCGAGCTTTTAAAAATACGCAACCAATTCACTTAAATCATATAAACACAGCACCCACGGGTCTCGACCGGACTCAACCCACGTGAACGTTAGATCTATTGTTGGGCATCTTGCCGTTAGGTTTATTATGGACCGCAACCCCACTCAACTTATTAGGCTCACTCAACTCAACTTATTAACCTCCTGAGTCTATTACCACGGGGCAGAAAGTTGAATCTATTTTTAACTCATAAATAAATAGCCAACACTATAAACTCAAAAAACTCTTCTCTTTTCTCTCTTACGCACCTGTGGACAAGTTTCATACAACCTATATGACTTCCTCTCAAGTACCACTATATATAAGCTCTCTACATTAGAGCTACATATAAAGCTCCATCCAAAATGTGCCTAAATCTTAATATATTAGAAATCATATTCTAATTAATATTTAAATCTTAATAATTTATCTCCAACATATTTAAATATTAATTCTAATCCAATTAAGATTAATTAGAAATCTAATCAGATCCGAACAATATTCAGCTTGATTTAATTTGTAATCTTCAATCGCTAGGCCGAGCTCACCACGTAAGCTCCACCTTAAAGTTATCTCCACCGCTTGATGTTGTTGCGTCCATCTCTTCATCTCGAATAGCTATACCGTTGTGAATATTTAGAACCCAAATTGATTTTGCTTCCGTTCTGACCATGCTCCTGTTCAGAATATACAAGTTCCCGCGCTAATCACCTTGCAGACGACTCAATCACATTTTTGGATCCTTATAACTTCACCTGAAGCTAAAATTTTGCAACCTTTCGAGTCTAATGTGCCTAGCGAGATCAAATTTCGCTTCAAATCATGAATGTTTCGTACACCTGTCAGCATTCTCACGGCCCCATCGTGCATCCGTATTTTCACCATGCCGACTCCTAAAACTTTGCACGCCGTCCCGTTCTCAATCAGAGCTTTTCCACTCTTAAATGCCTTATAGGTGGCAAAAGACTCATTCTCAGGATAGACGTGAAAGGAACACGCTGAATTGAGTACTCACGCATTATTCAAAATTTTAGTACTACTTGTTGTTGTATATAGCACATCAGAATAGATCATCTTCCATTCTGCGGCATGCGCCATACGTCTCTTCGTCCTAATTCTTAACATTTTTCCTTCCTGCCGTTTTAGCTCATTGAGTTCATTTTTAAACTTATGACAGTTGAGCTTAATGTGACATTTCTTGTGACAATAGAAGCATTCCACCTCGGATAGTGGCTTATTCTTTCCACTTCCGGTCGCCAATGTTTTTGCCTCCTCCTTCGTTTTTACCATCAAAGTTGTATCATGGCTCTGCATGTCGAATTGCCGAATCATTTTTCGCATCTTATTCAAGAAAAGCGCCGCCGTTACCGCCCTCCACGCTTATGGTCTCCTTACCATCCAACAACATAGTCACCAGATACTCATATATCACCGGTAATGAAAAAATAAAATCAACGCATTGTCATCATCACCAAGATTGACTCTGATACTGGTCAACTGCACCACCTTATTGAACTCGTTCATATGCTCATGTAGGCTAGTCGCTTCTTACATTTGTAGTGTGAACAGTCGTTGCTTCAGATACAATCTATTCGTCAAGAACTTGGTCATGTATAGATGTTCTAATTTCTTCCACAACTTCGCCGGTGTCGACTCATTGGCTATACTGTAAAGAACATCATCTGCTAACAATAGATGAAGCGTATTCAATATTTTCGCTCTATCTTCTCCTATACCGCATCCGTGATCTCTGCTGGCTTTGCTTCTTTTCCGTTCAAAGTCTAGTCCAAATCCTATAGTACCAAAACAACTTGAACTTTAATCTGCCACCAGCCGATATTGTTCTTACCGTCGAACTTTTAGATTCTGAACTTTGTGATCATCTCCGTTAATCTCTCCCGAAGATCAGTAACCTTTAGCTCCGATAGCAATTTGTTGGAAATCTGGTACTCATTCTGGTACCAGATTTTGTGAATCCGCAATCTGCTTCTGTACCGATTTGTTGGGATTCCGCAACAAAAACGTCAAATCGAATTTTTATCATAAACTCATCTCCTCATCAGAAACTGAAACGAACATAACCACAAAAGAGAAGAAAACCAAAACAGAAAATGCGGATAAAATAAGATTTATTAACCAAGAGAAGAATAATACGTGATTCCTCTTCTACAATAAAGTAGCTTCAATCCGAATCCTCTTTCTAAATCTCTCTCATCCATCTCTCGTCTTCTATAAAGTCAAAAAACTATTCTCTTCTCTCTCACATGCACCCGTTCATAAGGTGCATGCAACCTAGATGACTTCCTCTCAAGTACGGTTCACCTCAAGAGTCTAATCCGTACTTATATATATACATAAGCTCTCTACATTATAGCTATATATAAAACTCTACCCAAAATGTATCCAAATTTTAATATATTTAGAAATCATACTCTAGTTAATATTTAAATCTTAATTAATTTATCTCTAACAAATTTAAATATTAGTCATAACCTAATTAAAATTTAATTAATTTAATTACGAATCTAACTAAATCCTAACAACCAGAAAAAAGAAATGATGAAGGGGTGGTGTTGGAGTTGATAAAAAAATCCTAACTTTTCGTATTAAATAAGCATGCAAGAATTGTAAATTAATTGGGATAGAGAGAGAAGAGCATGGCTTCTTCAATGACAACGGAAAGGGAAGAACACGGCTTCTTCGTTTTGAAAGTGGAGTTCTACGCTTGTGAACGAAGACTTAGGCAGGATTAGTAGCCTATACATGCATGGGAGCTTTCTTAATAAAATTCCTGAGTTAAGAAGTCATGGATGTGATTCTACTCTCCTATCATTCTGAATACTCTGAAATTAAGTGTTACAACTGTTAGAACTAGAGCACTAATAAATCCGACTGTGTTTAAAATTGGGACACCCTAATACTTCTACAATTGTGATTATGAATGTAAGAGATAATCATAGAAGTTAGTAATAATTGTTAGAGCATAATAAAGAATAAAAATTCGATTATAATTAATTATCTAACAATATTGTGATTAAATAAACTTGCAAAATTTACTGTTAAATGCTACAAAAATTTTAAAAATTGTTGAAAAAAAAATCGAATAAAATTGATCCGGAAGCATGCGAGACGCTGCACTAAATTATATTTCTGGCCTTTATACAGATTAATCAAAAATATTGCCCTAAGGTACGACCGAATTTTTTTCTTACGAGCACGATTGTGGTTGAGGTTGACGGAAACTCTTTCAACACTCGATAATGAAAATTATCAAATAAAAAAAAATCATAGTTAAAATATCTTTCAAATAAAATTGTCTTGCCCCACTTCTCTTTTTCTACAATGTTTACACACACACACACACACACACACACACATATATATATATATATATATATATATATATATATATATATATATATAGAGAGAGAGAGAGAGAGAGAGAGAGAGAGAGAGAGAGAGAGAGCTAGGCTACTATGCTATTGATAGCACCAAATCATTGGTGCTATTAAGTTTTAGCCCTTGGATTAAGGGATGTGTGGTTAGGAAAATAGTAGGCTTCTAGGATTTAGTGGGTGATTGAAAAAATAGTATGATCTAAGAGATGAAAATGATCAAAGAGATAGATCCAATGGTGAAAAACTTGATAGCACCAAGTGCTTGGTGCTATCGATAGCATAGTAGCCGGACTATATATATATATATATATATATATATATATATATATATATATATATATATATAATATATATATATACTATTAATAGCACCAAGGCTAAAAACATTTGTGCTATTAAATAATTCTATATATCTATTAATAGAAAGTCAGATGCGCAGTTAGGATGATAGTGGGTCTCTAGAGTTTAGTGAGTGAAATTATCAAAGGGATAGATCTAACGGCAGAAAATTTAGTAGCACCAAGTGCTTGAGGCTACCCAGTTTTCTGCCATTAGATCCACCTCTTAGATCATTTCAATCCCTTAGATCATACTATTTCCCAATCACCCACTAAACCCTAAGGTCCCACTATCATCCTAACCACACATCCTTTCATCCAAAGATAAAAAATCTAATAGCACCACTGACTTGGTGTGATTAATAGCATAATAGCTTAGGTCTATATATATACATATATAGAATTGAGCTCCTATACTTTTAAAAGTACCAAGTCATTAGTGCTTATAGGTTTTTAGTCCTTTGATGAAAAGATGTGTGATTAGGATGATAGTGGGATTCTTGAGTTAAGTGAGTGGTTGGTGGGATAGAATGATCTAAGGGATGAAATTAGTCAAAGGGGTAGATCTAACGGTAGAAAACTTACAAGCACCAATTGCTTGGTGCTTGTATAAGCATAGTAGCCCAACTATATATATATATATATATATATATATATATATATATATATATATATATATAGTCCGGCTGGAATACTATCGATAGCACCAAGTAATTGGTGCTATCAAAATTTCAGCCATTGAATGAAAGTATGTACGGTTGGAATTATAGTGGTCCCGTAAAATTTTTACTATTCAACCAACCACCAACTAAACCCTAGGGGACCACTATTATTCTAACCGCACATCTCTTAATCTAATGGCTAAAACATTAGTAGCACTACTGACTTGGTGCTATCGATAGTATTAGAACCTAATTCTATATATATAGAGAGAGATAGGTTGGAATGCTATTAATAGCACCAAGTCATTAGTGCTATTAAGTTTTTAACTCTTGTATTAAAAGATATGTGGTTAAGATGATAGTGGGCCTCTTGGGTTTAATGGATGGTTGGGAAAATAGTAAAATCGAACGGGTGAAAATAATCAAAAAATTGATCTAAGGGTAGAAAATTTGATAGCACCAAATGCTTAGTACTATCGATAGCATAATAGCCTGACACACACACATATACACACACACACACACACTATCTCTCTCTCTCTCTCTCTCTCTCTTTATATATATATATATATATATATATATATATATATATATATATATATAATAGAGCTTATATTCTTTTAAAAACACAAACACAAATATGTTTGAAATATAAAATATCGCGAATCCTAATAATGATAATCGGATTCAAGCATTTTGGGTCAAGATTTTGATTATGAATATAAGAGATCATAAATCCAAATAATAATAATCGGATTTAAACATATTGGGTTATTGGTTTGAGCTCAATAAGTTATTAATGCCAGCGGGTTAGGTGATTACAAAAATTAAAACTAAATTTCGTAATTAAATTTAAACCTAACTTATAAAACATTGCTTCAAAAATTAAGAATTGTTGAAAAAAAGAAAGCAAAAAATTGATCCATCGGAAAATGTGCGAGGAGGAACTGCACGCCCTAAGACACAATTCCCACTTTTCATGCTGGAATTACTGGGAGCACTATTTCAAGATATGATCAAAATTTTTCTTGCGAGCAAGATCATAAAGAAGATTGACCGAGATCCTTTCAACATTTCTAATAAATAGGGATATCTAAGGACATTGTCATGTGGCCCTTTTATAGATTCACAAAACCCTAATGTCAATGTCTCCTTTTATAGATTCACAAAATCCTAACGTTAAAATCCTCAAGGTGCACCACTTGAGACACGCAAATGTTGGAAAAACGCTCACATTATATATCCACATAACCCTATAACGTTAAAGTCCCCAACATGCACCTGAAGAGGCACGCGAACATTCGCAAAATGCGCGCGTTCGCCTTAGGAGGCGCAACGAAAAAAAAATGTGAAATAAATAAATAAATAATAATTACGTAACAATTATTAAAATATTTTGGATAAGTTCCGTACCAGCTTGGTTCGGTTCAGCTCGATGTGTGCACGCGAATTAAAGATTTTTCTCTCAAACACAGTTCTCTTTCTTCACAAACCCCTAAAGGGCTTAATCACATCTCCAAATATAAATAGCCAATGCGAGAGTAAAACTTCACCTTGATAAGAGAGGTTATAGCTCCGAGATCAAATTTCGTGAGAGAGAATACTTAAAAAAAATTTAATGAAAAGTGGAGGGAATTTTGGGTTTCCCCCTAAGTTGTCCTCCAATAAAGACCTCATCTGGTAGATGTCTCAAATTATGAAACTACAAG
Source organism: Tillandsia fasciculata (assembly GCA_029168755.2). Classification (NCBI taxonomy): domain Eukaryota; kingdom Viridiplantae; phylum Streptophyta; class Magnoliopsida; order Poales; family Bromeliaceae; genus Tillandsia; species Tillandsia fasciculata. The sequence continues at coordinate 15,891,484 of CM054946.1, read as the reverse complement.
ATTTTCTAATTCTATTCTATTTTGATTATTTCATTAAGTTAAATTTAAATTATATCTAATTTTATTAAAATTATTTTTAATCTTAAATAGATTTGTATTCATAATTGTATTAGAATATAACCACTATTATAAATATACTCTTTATTCTATTCATTTAGTATGCCAGATCAGAAGGGTTATGAGTGTATTTTTTAAGACTAGAGCTTTATGAGAAAAGCATATTTTGCATACCACTCTGGATATAATGAAAATCTCAACCGTGTCTTCGCCCATAGATGTAGGCCAACGACAAAACCACATAAATATTTGTGTACTATATTTTTCTTCTCTTTTTCTCACTTTTTTTTTTTTTTTGTATTTTTGTATCCGACGAACTAGATCTTTCTCACACTTATCATAACAAACTAGTATCAAAGAAAATGTAGTATCAGTATAAGTTGTGAATTTCTAATAAACCAGCATCGAAGAATATCGGTATTAGTGTAAGTCACGGATTCCTAACAAATTGGTATTAGAGCTGAATTATTCGTTTGGGTGTTTAAGACGTTGACGAAGCTTGAGTCGAGAAGTTTGATCACTCTAGCAGTTTAGTGTTGAGATAAAAAAAAATTTGAAATTCAAAATTGAAAAAGAAATATGAAAATGGATGGAGAAAATTAAGCAAATGGTGATTTGATTGGTATTACCTTAGATGTTTAATCACCGAAAAAGGAAAAGAAAACAAAATATATTATTGTCTTATATTTTGAAATCTTTTGAATTGTTTTCCAAAAAGAAGAGATTCTAAAATTACTATAAATTGAGCCATTGGATTCAAGAAGAAAATGAGGGAGGATTAAAAACACAGAGAAAAGAAAAAGAATTGAGAAAGAGAGAGAAAGAAAAGAAAAGGAAAGTCAAGGCCGCGACAGTGACGACTTCGGCGGCCGCGAATGTGACGACGACGACAACAATACGCATGGAGGTCTCATGACCTCTTCTCTCTTTTTCGACGATGGCAACAATGGTGGCGACAAAACTATCACACCACCATGACGACGGCGGATGGATTGGTGTATGCACGCAAACGGTATAGTGATGATTCTTTTGTCGATTTGATCACATGACCATCTTCGTGATAGACTCGACCGATCAAATCTGGCATTGGATCGTTACTACGCCAGGCGTGCATATTCACTATGCATCTATCTCCCCAAGACGTGCGCACGAACGACATGACGACGGCTCTCCAACTGATTTGATTGTGAGGCCAATTTCGTGATAGGTTCGACACACAAATTCTTATTAAAAAAAATTTAATAACAATAAAATAAAAATAAGTCAACTTAATCAAACCGCGATCTTCGTGATAGGCATAGCTCGAGCCATACGCCATCTTCGTGATAGGTGCGGCTTGACTCAATCAAATCATCATTTTCGTGATAGGTACGACTCGACTCGATCAAACCGTCATCTTCGTGATAGGCACTAGTCGAGCCCATCTTTGTAATAAGCACAGCTCGACTCGATTAAACCGCCATCTTCGTGATAGGCCCGGTTCGACTCAATTCGATTTAAACCTGATTGCCAACTGAACCTTATGGATATAATTCGGAATGAATATGATCAAGATAAATAGTGAACCAAACTATAAAGGATTCAACGTGAATTGAAATCAGTTCATCCCAAACAGTACCACATGAGGGCCAAGCCAAGCCGAATCAAATTACAAGCTGGTTCAATCTGAACGGAATCACAGGAGAACCGAGCCAAACCAAACTACAAGCCGGCTCGACCTAAACCGAGCTACGAAGGATACACCTTGAACCAAAGCGGATTCAACTTAAACTGAACTGCATGAGGTTCGAACCAAACCAAGTTCAAAGACGTCTTAAATCAAACCACAAAAAAATCAATCCAAACCAAATACAATGGAGTTTGAAGTTCAAACGGATCTCAAACCAAACAATAAGGTTACGATCCGAATCAAACCGAACTACAGAAGGGTCGAAGTTGAGCCGAACTATAAGGGCCCAACCCAAGTCAATTTCAAAGGGTTTCGAACTAAATTATAAGGGTTCAACCTAAACCATGTCTCAACGGGTTCTGAACCAAAGTGTAACGGTTCGACCCAAATCAAATTCAAAAGGGACAGATCAAGCGAAAGCCTAAGCCGGCTCAACTCAAATCAAATACAAAAGATTCAAACCAATTCAATTTAAACTCAACCTGAACAAAGGTTCAAATCGAACTTCAAGGATGATTCAAAGCAAGCAAATCAGCTCCGCCCGAACTGAAACATCAAGAGTTCAAACAGAGCTGACTTCAAATGAATCGGCTGAGTCAACTCAATTGACTCACAAGCCGAATTCAAACAACCACAAAGTCGTTAAACTAAACAACCCAAATTCAAACTGACCGTCATGTCGTTAGATTGAGCATCTGAACTTCAAACGGTCGTTAAGTCATTATACTGAGAGAGTCAAATCAAGTTGAAACTCAACCACATTTGATCACCAAGTCGTTAAACTGAACAAATCAAATCAAACTCAAACTCAACCCAACCTGACCGCCATGTCGTTAAACTTAGCAACCCACTTTTGAAGGACTGTCAGGTTTCTAAACTGAGTATTTCACTCATGTACAGTGGGGGTATGACCCTGCTTAAGCCATATACTTGAAAGTCATATCAATAAAAGTTCGTCTTTATATTACCAAATCTTCTTATTATCAATATTAAACTTGGTCTCTTAATCGAGAGTCTCTTAATACTACAAGTGTGAAGTAATTAACAACAAATTCTTGAGTCTGTTGGAAGTCATGAGCCTACAAACCTGATTTCAAATACAAAATTCAAACAAACTCTATCTGTATCATAAATGACCACCCATCGCGGGTCAATTCGCTCGTGGCGGCAGACAATGTGTTCTATTAGATATATCATATCTTTTGGCTCATGTGGGTGTGGACTGAGACTAGAACTTCCTAACAAGTGGAGAGTTGATCATTTGACGATCGTGTGCTACTCGTCTAACTTGCATGGTGCGATTGAGTTTGTGGCGCTTACGAACATGACGGGTTCACGGAGTGGAGTCATGATCACGATATGATGGTTGAATGCACTCAAAAAAATTGAGCTCGAAAAGCGCATGTTAGGTGTATGGACTAAAATGGTTGGTGCATTATAAAGCAATCGGTCTCAAGAGAAGCAGGTTAGGAGCAAGGGCTTAGATGAATTTTCGAGTGGCGCAGGTTAAAATGCATGGATTCGAATGCATAAGTTCACACTCATAAAAACCAAGAAAAAGGAACTCGAAGGGTATGTTTTGGAGAAGAACCAAAAAAAGTGACTCCATACAACTCTTAAAGAATAAAAAGAAAAGAAGTTCAAAGGACAGTAACCAAAAAAAAGTGACTCGATGCATGCAACTCTTAAGGAATAAAAAGAAAAAGAGTTCAAATTAAGGACAGTTGATGGATTCACATGTGAAAGTGGGAGAATGTTAAGAGTTCGCATGTGAAATAATTCTCACATCAAATAATTGTAAGAGCTCAGATCTAATAAATTTATGTTTTTTTGTTGAATGGATTTCGATAAATATGTATGCCATATTCTTTGACTCATATGGGTATGGGCTGGCCCAGAACTTCCTAACAGGTTGTGGGTTGTCAACTGAGCACAAGAAGGCAAATACACACCCACATATAAACAGTACCATGCATGCACGTACCCACACACACTATAGACACTATAGATCCACATATCCATGCTGAAAGCATGCATATGTTTATACATACATATTGACATACATTTATTTATTTCTTCATTAATATAGATGGTGATATATTTGCTCACCGTATTGTATTTGTTGTTCCTTCTTTTGGCCATACTCATGCCTTGGATTAGGCATAATAATTTATAGGTTTTTTTGGCGCAATAATTCAACATTAGATATTAATATTTGTAGATTTTTTCTAAATTGCATAAATTATAAATCATAGATAGTTTGAGCAGAGAATGTTAGCTATTTCGTAGATGTCTGAACTGAAAGACCAGAGCAGCATTGTTGGAATGGATAAACATTCTAAAGCGTTATATAATTCACTTTTTGATTCTTATCAATATTAGAGTAAACATTAAGTGCATCAATATTGAAAATAGAAATTATTATCAATTATCTCTACCAAATCTAGCATTACTAAAATATGGTTTCTTGTACACAAGTTTGATGCCAAGAAAATCTTAGGGTTCTAAAGTTCTTTCATGCAAAAAATAGTAATAGCAACTAAAAAGGCATTAGTACAGAGAACTATGACACACATATAACAGTTTTGTTGCACTCATATCATAGTGGTTGAAAGTTTATTTTTTGTTGAATATAAATATTAAAAATATTATTTTCTGATAGCTTATGTTTTTGAAGAACAATAATTATTTTGCATAATTAAATATGGTAGAGCAAGAGATCCTGAGTTTGTCCAGCGAGGCTCCTAGTTAGCATTAGTTAATTTTCTTCTATTTAATTCAAGTTCATGTCTTGACTCAATCAAAAGTCTCGAGCCTAAATATGATTTAGGGAGAGTATTGAATATAGATATTAAATATACCGTTCTCTGATAGCTTAAGCATTCATAGAACAATAATTATTTCGCATAATTTGACAATTTCAATACTTCAAACTTTGCGGAACTCAGAATAACATTGCTATAGTCTTAGATATGTAGCTATAAATGTATATGTTTTTTTTTTATCCTTAGATTTCCCTGTGAAGATTTGCTGCATCAGCTAGCACATCCATAGCCAGTAGTGTCCATCTCTTGTGTTGGTAAGCATACATTAATGCAACCAACGCTTGATGGAAAATAAAAATTTCCAGGAAATAAATTTATAATAAAAGAACTATTCGTTAACTAAAGCCCTAGAATAAATGAATTGCAACCATGCATATTCCGAAGAGATCAGTGACAAAGTTACCTGAGTCTCCTTTGATATAATGTTTGTTTCAGGTGCCCCATAATTGCATTTCTGGTACCTCTCAAGTGTCTTCATCATGCTGTAGATTTAGCCACTGGGCTCATCAGAAGGCTTATTAAAATTAACAAAAGTTGATAACATAATTAATCATAATGGAAAAAGGTTTGAAAAATCTTAAATTGTCGAAATTTTGTTCTGCATCAAGAAGATCATGGAACTGTATTTAACATACTTAAAATGTTTTCCATAAACATGTACATGACTTGAAATATCTATTCATGACTTCTCCATTATAAATAACCCAAATCATAAGTAACAAAGGAAATAGGAAAGTTTGATGTAGTTGCTTTTAGGACAATAATAGGTTGTGAGGAGTTGCCTATTATTTATGTAGAAAAGTAAGTCATGAATGATGATGAGGATGCAAATGTCTTCTCTCTTGAGTGGTCAGATCAAAGATTATAAAAAGAATCAGAGCAAAATACAGCTGATAAATGCAGAAAACACATATTTTACTGGAAATTCCATCATAGAATTCTAGTCTAGAGATTATGCGCGCATTGAGAGATGAACCCAGCTGATCTCAAAGTGTAGCAATCATAATGTTTAAGGAAACGTAGATGATTTCTTAGAGCTAAGTTCAATGCCTTCTTTTACACACATTTTATAAAATGCATAACCAGAAAAGCAGTATCTTTTTTATATATTTCAAAAATGGTCACGATAAAGCAAAATGTCAAATCATGCATAATTCAGATTGGGTTTTGCCATGCACTCACTGCTTAAACACACACACACACATTAAATATGGAAAGAAAAACCCTAATAACCAAAAAAACAACAATTGAGCTCCTGGGGAGAATCAAAGTAGGAACTTTTGTAAAAGAGATCACGTACAAATTGATGGTTCCTTAACTTCACAGTGCGAATTTTCATGATGTCATATCAAGAAAAGACCAGATTTTTTAGTATTTCTTTGCCATGAGGAATTATTATTACACAAATGTTACGAAGCAAAAGATAAGATCTGAGCATATATGTTGCTTATGTTTCCAAAAAAAGAAAAAAAATTGAAGCTAAGAGCTAGACCTAATTTCTAAAGGTTGATATAATGAGATTTTGAAACAAATCGCTAACCCTAATTCCTAAAGGCGATGCTTTTTTCACTCATCATCGATCTACACATCAAAACGTGAAAGCAAGGGTTATAAACTCTTAAAGAGATTCTGAGGTAAGATCCAAGGAAAACCCCATCGGATCAAAGAAAGAATTAGAAAAGAGATCTCGATCTACTTATCTGATCATTTTGACAAAAAAAAAAAAAAAAAAAGAAGCTAAGATCATCTCCTTACTACGAAGAAACGAGCCAAAATCGTTGGAAAGCTCTTAAAAATCTCAAAGAACCAAAAAGATCAGCTTATTAGGAGCTGATCTAAGTGTAAAAGATCATTACTTTCCTTTCCTTTCTCGTTTATCGCATCTACTTTTCCATTTTCTTCGCCGAAAAAAAGCAGCAACCGCTTGCTCAAAAATTCAAATCAAAGGAACACAAAATCGGATCAGCTAACCGATCGAACGCGGAAACAGCAACCAAAACAAAGAGATCGCAGCCGATCTAATAAGAAGGAGATGGGAGATGGGAGATCGATGGATTCACCTGGAGCTGCTGCAGAACTCGTAGAGCTTGCCCCGGTTGGAGAAGATAATGAGGGCGACCTCCGCGTCGCAGAGCACGGAGAGCTCGTAGGCCTTCTTGAGGAGCCCATTGCGGCGCTTCGCGAAGGTCACCTGCCGATTGATCTTGTTCTCGATCCGCTTCAGCTCCACCCTCCCCCTCCCCATTCCCCTAAACCCTAATCAACAACCCGAAACAAAGAAGACGACGAAGAAGAAGAGATCAAGAAGCGGAAGAGGGTGAAGAAGATGAAGAGGAACAAGCGCAGAGCTCAAAAGAGAAGCTCGTGTTTGGGAGAAGTGCGGTGAGGAGACTCCCCCCTCTTTGCGATTTATAGGCAACTGAAAGCGAGAGCTCAAAGCGAAGAAGCCCTAAGAAGCTAGCGCCATTCTCTTTCTCTGAGCTCAAATTGTATTCACATCCCCTATACTATTTTTTTTTTGGATTTACACCCCTTGGGACTTCTAATTATTGACCAATAAATTTGGTAATATTTGTAATCGCAAGTAGAGGGGTCTGTACGCGTTTTTACCCGTTACTCTTTATTTATATATTAAATTAAATAACTAAATAAATTAATAAATTACTATTACGAGGTTTTCTTTTCGCGGTTCTTTTTATTACCTTCCGGACACCTCGTCGTCCTCGCGCCGACTGCGGGGTCCGCCCTCCGATCGCGTCGTATAGGGAGAGATTGATTGACGGAACAGATTCGCTTACGGAGGATTTCGACGGCGGATGATGAGGTCGCATAGGAAGCGGCGGTGGGGTGGGAGTGGGGTCGGGGACCTGACGCGATGAGGGCGTCGCATTGAAGGCGCTGGTCCCCGGTGGGGACGGGCTACGTGTCGTGCGGTGAGTGGTGGATCGGGTGAAATGATTAGCGGGGGAATTACGTAGCTTTTTTTTTATTGGTGGGAGACATTCGGATCAAATCGCCTACACCTCCGCGTGTAGGTAATATCTACGACCGCACACCTAGCCCAATTGAAGAAAGCCACATGGCACTATAGTACGAGATCCATGGTTGAAAAAAAATAATAATAAGGGGACGTTTGGATCGGGTTATCTTAGCAGGATTACGAGTAATCCTGCCAGGATTACTGTGTTTGGGGAATCCTGCCTGTAATCTGTTCGATAATATAAGAGTCTTAAAGGTACAGGATTAACCCCTGGGGGAGGGGTGTATGTTACATTACTGGAAGCGGATAATGTTGTAATTAATGTAAAATGACAAGTTTATCCTCGAGTACCCTAAACCCTAAACTGGAGATCATTTCATCTCCTCTTCTCACGATCGCCACCTCTCTCTCTCGAGACTGCCGTACGGACCTCCCTCTCTCGCCCAAGCAAGCCACGGCCGCCCCTCTCTCCCTCTCTCGCTCGAGCAAGCCGCGGCCGCCCCTCTCTCCCTCTCTCGCTCAAGTAAGCCGCGGCCACCCCTTTCTCCCTCAAGCGCCCTCAAACCGTACGGCCCCCTCGCCCTCTCGCCCTCACGCCATACGCCTCCCTCTCGCTCACGCCCCCTTCTCTCTCGCGTGCGCACGCTCGGGCAAAAAATCTAGTTTTTAACGGTAGAAATTAATTTTTTGCGGTGCAATTTAAATTTTAAGAGAAATTAATTTTTTACGATGCAATTTAAATTTTAAGTTTTGGTGGTGTAAAATATCAAAAGAATAATTTTAGAAAAGAATATACATTTCTATCAGGATTACTGAGTTTTAAAGGTTGAACCAAACGTAATAATGCTATAAACACTGTAATTTAGCATTACATTACCGGTTTATTCCAAACGCATTAATGCAGCATCAGCAGTAATCTCCTTCAGAAATGAAACATGTGAGGGTATGTTGAAATACTCAGTAATCTTACATAACCCGATCCAAACGCCCCCTAAAAGTAATGTTTCATTTTGAGTTGATTATTATCTGGCTGTCTAAAAATTTAACGATGCTTAAATATTTAAATTTTAGTTAATTATTTAATTAAATAAATTTGTAGTTGTAAGAATGGTATGAAATATATTGACTAAATCTATAAAAATAAAAAAAATTAAAAATTAATCTAATTATTTTAACTAATTTATAGTTAGGTGAATCGCTTGAAGATACTAACTAAACTTGAAAAAGCAAACGACAGGTTTAAAATTTATAGTCAAAATATAGCTGACTAACTCACATCAAATAAATTGAAAGTTCGGATAATAAAATTCAAATTTTGAAAGATTGAATAATAAATTCAAATTAGTTCGTCGTAGTTTAGATAAGTTATGCACTTCTTACTAAAAAAAAAAAAAAAAAAAGTAATTAAAATGCACATATAACCCCCCTCAACTATAAATCATGCATTTTGAATTTGCCCCTAAACTTCTACATTTTTTTTTTAATTGCACTTCTCTAACTTTTAATTTTTTAAAATTAAATTATTATAGTTACTTTAGTTGACAATTTTATTATATTTAATAGTTTTGTAAGCTACTAGCCATTAATTGTTTTAATTTTATTTGCTAAAAAAGATTAAAGCTAATAAATTAACAAAATTATTGATAAGTTTGAAGAGGTTCGTAAATTTGATTAAAATTACTAATTCTAAAAACACTATCTGAAACCAAACAAATATTTAATTAGCTGAAGAATTTAAATAACAAAAAGTCAAAGTCTAGATATCTATTTCAAAATGAAATAAATCAACGTGGTTTCAAGAGGATTAAGCAGAAATATACTTCTAGAACTTCAAGACATAAATTTCAATTTTTCAAACTTCTGTGTGTAACATTAAGACAGAATTATTAAGAGAATTGTATGGAAAAATACTATCAAAGTTTCTCGAATATTATAGAACTATATCCTGCTTTAGCACAGAACTTTTGTTTGTCAAATAGAGGAGCAAAGGTTAAGTTAGGTCAGACCAGAAAGGTATATAAAAAGCACATAAACAAATTTTAGTCCAATGTGATCAACTCCTAGCAGTTGGTTAAGCTAGCATGACCAGAACCCGATTCGCGATGTAAACTGTTCGACTTGACCAAACTAAGATTAGTATTTTAGGTTTGTGTCGAAGTGAATCAAAACCAAACTTTCATGGATTGATACTGAGTCCTTTTTTCTGTCTCGATTATGCATGAGCTTTAGCTTGACTGTTGTTATAATATGACTTAAAGTCAAGTTCCCTTTTCTCTTTTATACTTAAAGTCAAGTTCCCTTTTCTCTTTTAAAACCCAAATTCATATTTTCCTTAAGCCAAATTCATATATTCAAGACCCGAGTTCGAAGCCTAGTGGCAAAAGACTTGGTGGTTGATATTCGAGACCCGAGTTCGAAGCCTAGTTGCTTCACATTTCCAGCTAAGTTTATTTCCAAAATAAACGAAGCGGTAGCATGCTACCTATTTCTCAAAAAAAAATATTTTCAATTTTAAGGAAGGTAAATACTAGGAAGATGAGTCCTAAGGACTTTATAGAAGAAATGTTGTATTTTCAATTTTAAGGAAGGTAAATACTAGGAAGATGAGTCCTAAGGACTTTATAGAAGATATGTTGTAGAAGATATGTTGTAATGATCCGGACCATTAGCAATAATAACTCGTTGGGTCCGAACCATAGCCCAAAAATGTTTAAACCCAGTTTATTATTACTAGTATCCATGTCTCTTATATACCTAATCACAATTCCATTCACATTCGATGTGGAATTATTGGGGGCGTCACAGACTTCCCCCATTTAGGCCCGACGTTCTCATCAGCCCAAACACACACACAACTCAAGATCACCCGGCGATGTGAGACTTATCTCGCTAGCCTCGTCATTCAAACCCCTGACATAGCCCGTCACCTTGTCTTTTAGATCCTGGCTCAGCCGAGACTTGTCACACACTTCCGGCTAGTGGTTGGCTTTGATACCAAATGCAACGACCCAAACCACTAGCAATAATAACTCGTTGGGCCCAAACCACAGCACAAAATGCTTAAGCGCAGTTTATTATTACTAGTGTCCATGTCTCTTATATACCCAATTACAATCCCATTCACATTCGATGTGGGACTATTGGGGGCGTCACAGACTTCCCTCGTTTAGGCCCGACGTCCTCGTCAGCCCAAACACACACACAACCCAAGATCACCCGGCGATGTGAGACTTGTCTCGCTAGCCTCGTCATTCAGACCTCTGACATAGCCCGTCACCTTGTCTTTCACACCCTGGCTCAGCCGAGACTTGTCACACACTTCCGGCTAGTGGTTGGCTCTGATACCAAATGTAACGACCCAACCTACTAGCAATAATAACTCGTTGGGCCCAAACCACAGCCCAAAATGCTTGAGCCCAATTTATTATTACTAGTGTCCATGTCTCTTATATACCCAATTACAATCCCATTCACATTCGATGTGGGACTATTGGGGGCGTCACATATATACAGTAGAAAACTAATTAATGAACTAAGTTAGGGTTTGACTTTTGAGGAGCAATAAGCACCATATATATGGAGCTCAACAATTGATAGGTTATCAACTTTGCCTAGACCAGTTAGTAAAGGACTTGACGGTTGGTAGCCGTGTGACACTCCCAGAATTTGAAATTGTCCTATATAAAAGATATAATAGAACTAAACCTCATTACCCGACTACATCATTTTAGGTTGTTGGTAGGCCCTATAGGTTAAGAAGATTAAACGTGCTAAAATTAGAGTAATTCTAGAAAAGGAGACCCCTTGGAAAGTTAGGGCGTCGCAGTTGGTATCAAAGTTAATCTAGAATGGGAGACCCCTTGGGAAGTTAGGGCGTCACAGTTGGTATCAAAGTTAATCACTAGCCGGAAATATGAGATGAGTATCGGCTGAGCCAGAGTTACACAACTAGCAAAACATGGCTCCTCGATTGATGACGGTTGTGGGTGGAGTGTGACTCTCCATAAGATCAGTTAAGGCTAGCGAGACAAATCTCACACCGTTGTAGATGAAGCGTGACTCCCCACAACATCGATTAAGGTTAGCGAGACAAATCTCACTTGCGAGTGTGCTAGAGCTTGACGAGAACGTCGCTATACCATTTTGGATGGTAACTATAGTATTTTGGGTGGTGACTAGGCCTAAAAAGTTAAGAGAATTAAGCGTGCTAAAGTTAGAGTAGTTCTAAGATAGATGACCCTCTGAAAAGTTGAGACGTCACACCCGAGGCCTCCCAAATTGGGTGATGGATAGGCTCAAGAAGTTAAAGAGAGTTAAGCATGCTAAAATTAGAGTAATTTTAGGATGAGTGACTCGTTGGGAAGTTGGAGTGTCACACACCCGAGGCCTCCAAAGTTCGAAGTCTCGCTGCTTTGTGTTTCTAGTTGAGTTCATTTATCGAAAAAGAATAAAAATGGATAGCTTGCTACATATCTCTCAAAAAGAAAAACATTTCATAGGTTATTTTCAGGAACAACCACCATAAGAAAAAAAAGTACTTCAAAAGGGAAACTACTTTTTATCTTCACAAAACTCATTCCCATAGTTAATGGAAATTAAAGTTCAAGTAGTGTGTGTGTCCCAAATACTAATTATGGTGTTCTTTCTTACAAAATGAGAAAAAAAAAAATAATAATGGGCAAGTAATCAATATATTATATATAGGCTAAAATCAAGGAGAACCAAATATGAATAAAACTAAGTTTAAAAGATAAAATTCAACTGAATGTATACTCTATTGTGTTGTTCGGTGAAAGAAGGAAAGCCATTTCAACATTTTTTTTTTCTGGTCTTAAAGAATGAGAGGAAGGAGGGTTTAGGGTTTTTAATTGGGTTTATCCCTTAGGCACCACCTTAAAATTAAGCCAAACAATTGTATGAAATTCTACCATATATTTGAGGTTTTCAAACAGGTGTGTTTAGTTGTTAATTATATATAACATGGAAAGAAATTACAATCAAAGGGAGTTCTCAATAGAAAAGAGAGGTGAAGAAAATTCAACAGGAAAGGTATGTAGGATCTCAAAAGTTATCTTCTAATTAATTAGGATTTGCTCCACCATGCAAATCAGCTATCCATATAAGGGAAAAGTGACAAGTGCCCACTGGCCAATAGAAAGCTAGAATCCACTTAAGACATAGGGATAGAGTCATAGAAGGTAAAAAATGACTTGAACTACAAGAGGAATATTCTCCTTGATGCATGTATTGATCATCTCTTAATTTGAACAAGATAATAGATGGATTGGATATTTATTCATATATTCTTGGCAATTTACATACAAGCATAGTCTCATACGGAACGATAATTGGAAGATCGAGTGTATATGTATATGTTTTACTAGGTCCAAATCTAGAGGATTATGTTCTTGGGTTGATTATATCTTTGTTTACGTGGGTTTCAACTGTGCCTGATGTTTCTGACAACTGGTTTCAGAGCTAACGGACGAAAAATCTTAGATAGGTTACTCTTTTAAGCAATAATAATTAGTGGCTCCTATAAAAGATGACAAAATCATAGAGACGAAGGTTCACGACAACACGAGATAAAATTGCGACATACTTAAAGGAGCGAGAGGGTCGATCATAAGCTCAGATTCACGGTGATTCAACTTAGGAATTAAAAATGGACTTGGATTTATGTGGGCTTGAACATGGTGAAACTATACGAAACACATAGATTTTTATCAATGGAACCAAATGCGGTCGTAGATATATATTTTCGACACACCATTCTCTTCTATATTACGCAATAATGTCTAGCACCTACATTTTTTTGTATAGATTCTTGTTAGGCAAGGGGTGTCTTTTCATTTTAGAAGCACCCTAAAATGGTCAATCATTCTTATGTATATCTGTAATAAATATCAATTTTGTGTTTATCATATATCTTGCACTTTTATCAGTTTTAATACTCTCAATATATAGTCCTTTTTTTTTTCTTCTTTTTTTTTCAGTTGAAGTGCCTAGCTATAAATGTTTCTCATAACATTATTTTCATGTATATATATATTGGATCAATATCCCAAATGGAAGATCATATACATTTTATGCGAGCTAGCATTATCGATCGCTCTATAATTTTTTATTTAACCGATTCGATCACTTGTGTATGTGCTGATTGCAGTGTGCTTAAGATTGGATAAGCTTTACTAAAACATTTTTGAAAAACTAATTTTTGTGTAGATTAATTAATTAAAATGGTTTTGTTCTTTAATTTCATGTGTGTTAAGGTCCAATAGCGAGGGGTGGGAGCAAGGTAGTAAGCTCGAAAAGCAGAAGAGAAGGAAAACGAACATCAAGCGGAGAAAAAAAAAGAATTAGAGGAAAAAGTATAGGAGTATTTTAATCAGTGTTTTAAAAATTCGAACCGAATCTGTAAAAGCGAAAAAGATGATCCAATTTTACCAAAATGCAAAATGGATGAATTTTTTATACAAATTGGCCCTAGACCAATCCATGCTATTACTTACATAAAAAATAAAATAGAGCCTTTTAGTGCGTCCTTCACAGACAAAGACACATAGTCCGAGAACAAATTGACGAATTAAGTGTCAAACAATTGAGATTGAGTTATTAATTTTTCTTTTATTAGTGCGCCCCACGCGAACAAAGACACATAGTGAGAGGAATGAATGATAGGGTAACACATAACTGCAGCGTATAATGAAGAACAACTAATTGGTATAATGTTTCTTTCTATATATTACATTCTTATTTGACCTAACCGAGAGAAACGAACGACAGCGACACAAGAAGCATTTTAGATGCGAGACATCTTGCGGTACTTTAAAATACATGGAGTCTCTCAACTTTTAAATATTTGATCGACAAATTTTCAACATATGATAATAAAAATACGGTAAACTATAGAGAGGGATAAATTTATCTCATGGTTAATTTGGGCACTGAACCAGACCAACTTAACAGGAAATCAGTACGCCCGTTCAATTCAAGGTACAGAATCATTTTCTTCAAGAGAGAAAAAAAAAAAAAAAAAAAAAAAAAAAAAAAAAAGAGAGTAAAAGTTGTTCGAGCAAGAGTAAAAATTTCTTGGGCTCCTCATCTGTGCCCGACCACAGTTGAATCTGTTAGCAACGAGCGCACAAACTAAACAAAATCAATTGGCGATCACGATAAAAAAAGTAAAACCAAAATTGCACGACAGAGAATTAACACACAGATTTATGTGAAAAAATTATTTGCAGGGAAAAAACCACGGACGAAAGAGGAGAGGTTTTACTATGTAGAAAAGAGGGAATACAAGAGTTCTGCTTCATACGATCGTTCGATCTCACTCTAGGGCAAATAAAAGAGAAATTAGAGTTTTTCCTTAGTGGATCGGATCCGTACCACAAAATTTCTCATCGCACCGCGAAGCCGTCGGCAAACCTGAATCATAATATCGAAGCAATTCTGATTTTGAGTCACATCTAACAGAATCTCTGAAGCTTAAACCTGTGCTCTGATCACCGGTTTGATTTTCCGATCATCGGTTTACATTTACGAGTTGTGCTAGCTAGAATGCACCTTAAAAATATTACCATTTACATATTTCTAAATTTTTAACCTTTAAATCTACTACTATTCCAGCTGTTGTCCTTAGTAGTTAATTACTAAAGCCCAGAATTAAATTTTTGCCTTTCTCTTCAAGTTATTTGGAGTAGGCAGGGGTTGAAAACTTGAAACTGGAACGGAAAAAAGGGTGAGGGGGTGGAACTGCCAGGCACAGCAGTTGAAAGAAGTCTCAGTTCGGCTCCCAGGAAAAGGCCAGACAGCAGTCGGAGTCACCTCGCGGGGCGACGCAGCCCCACTTTATTCTTTTTAGTACTTTGTCTTTAAGGATGTCACATCGCTTTTCTTTTCTTCTCCCCCCCCCACCTCTCGCTCGCCACGCCACATTGGATCCCTTCCTCTACCCATCAACCATTTCAATCACAAGAGAAAAACATTAAAAAAAAAAAAACAAAAACAAAAAAGATAAAGATAGGTAGATAGATACTCACAACCACCTCCACCACCCATTTCCCATCTCCCTCCATTACTCTCTCTCTCTCTCTCTCACTACAAGAAAAATTTTAGAGGACTCAGAATAAGTGCTCCAAAGTATCTCTACAATATAATAAATACTGATGTTTCAAAAATATCATCAAATTAATTTATTAAATGGTAAATCATATTATTATTTTAAATTTTTTGACGATTTAAAACATCGTGATTATAAAAAGTTTTAATATTAACTCATGACAAGCACAAATAACTTGATATTTTTATAAGTATAAAAATTTAATTCTTAAACTATATTAAAATATTTTTAAATATATATATATATATATATTTTAGCGTATCTCTCTCAAATATTATCGCATGTACCGGATGTGTCCGCGCAAACCCGCGCACCACACGCGGAGCATGTTCGTGGAGACGGAAGTCGGGGAGCGTGTGGAATTGGAGATGGCAGATGTTTGGAAAAAGTGATCAGGAGTTTTGACTTCGATGGGGGCGCATATATACGGATCCGAATTCGTAGATGCCGAGTTTGGCATCAAGAGAAGAGACAAATCTCGAACAGTACCCTCCTAATATTTTAAAATCAAATTCTAATCTATTCTACAGCATCTAAAATTATCTATGTATACAAATTTAAATTATGATTTCAAAACTTACTATCTAGTCATCAAATAGTATAAAAATTAACACTACATAAAATGATATTATTTAAACTTTTCATATATATATATATATATATATATATATAGAGAGAGAGAGAGAGAGAGAGAGAGAGAGAGAGAGAGAGAGAGTTCGGTTATTATGCTATCAATAGCACAAAATACTTGCGCTTGTAAATTTTTCTATCGTTAGATTTATGCTTTTGATTAATTTCAATTCTTAAATCATATTATTTCACCAACCACCCATAAACTCAAAGAGCTCTACTATCATTCTAATCACATATCTTCTCATCCAAAAATTAAAAATCTAATACTATCAAAGACTTGGAGCTATATATCAATAGTACAGTTGCCTAATTATATATATATATATATATATATAGAGAGAGAGAGAGAGAGAGAGAGAGAGAGAGAGAGAGAGAGAGAGAAGAACTTATATATTTTCAAAAGTAAAAACTCATCTATACTTATGAATTTTTTACTATTAGATTTGTATTGAAATTTATGCTTGTGATTTTTTTAACCATTGAATTTGTATGAAGATTTGTGCTATTATAAACTCAAGTAAAAAAAAAAAAAAAAAAAAAAAGAGAGAAAGTATAATAGTACGGATTCTAATACAAATTTAATGATAAAAAAATTACAAATATAATTAGACTTATACTTTTAAAAATATATAAACTCTAATATATATATATATATATATATATATATATATATATATAGTAATAAAGTTTGGAACTTAAAATAAAATTCTCAGTCAAGTGCACTACGCTAGATGCAATATAATTAATGGAAATGTATAAGTATACACCTCTTTAGGGATGTATATCTTACAATCCATTTCATTCTAGAATGGGGTGAATTTCACTCGTCACTCGATGTGATGAATAGAATACACCTGGAGTGGGATGTAGGATGTACACTCCTAAAGGGTGTACACCTAGCAAAGCCCATAATTAATTAATATCATAAAATTACGTTTCAATAATTTAGAATATGATGTATGAAATATACTTAAAGATCTTAGATCTCTCTCCTGCGTACCATGGATGGACCTGCACGCGTGTTGCCTGGTGTGATGCATCTTAATGCTCGGTGGTCCATCAACAAACACTCCCACGTTAGGGTTTAAGTACCAGCAGGGGGACACCCCATATATGTCCAGTGCAAGTGATTTGATTGGAGCACTTGTTTCCCATGTTGAAATGATTTTAATATTCTCACTTCTTTTTATTTTATTGCCACAACAGATCATATTTACTAAATTTAAGAAAATTTATCTGATAACAATAAGCAGATTAATTCCACCAATTATATTTATTATTACTATGAAAATCAACTCTAACTTTGGAATGCAGATATATAGATTCATATTGACACAGCTCTCTTCACGATCAACTTTTAGGATCTGTTTGATTGCACGCTTTTACAACTATTATATTGTAGTTACAAACACATGCATTCAATTTTTGTGTTTGTTTTTGTGCACTTGAGTCTTTTTAGTTGTAGTTAATTTCAACTATAGTAATTAATGAGGAATAAGGTTACTGATTAATTAATAATAATTTGTCAAATTCTTATAATTTATACTGAAAATATTCTTAAAATAATAAAAATATATTAAAAATTATTTTATTTTTTTTATATATTTTAATAATACTATTATATTTATAACTATATTCAACTAAATAGTCCCTCCGTAGAGAGGTAATTAGTGGAGTTAAATAAACTGATTCCGTGTGGTAAACAAGAGTATTTTTATGACTAGTGATGAACTTGGAGCGGGATGCAACAAAAAATTGATCCGTTTAGAATCCGCCCCAAATTCGTCCTTAATATAAGATAACTTTTATTTTTTCTAATACAGTTTAATTAGTTATGCACTAATAGTTATTTCTATCTACAATAAATATGATTTAAAAGATAGTTTTTTTTTTATAATCTTTTAAAAATTTTATATAAATTAAAATAATATAAAAATATATTTAACTTAAATTTAAAATAAAAATGAAAAAAAAAAGTGCTTTGCGGGCAGATTTAGAATGCCCACAAGAGGCGGGTTAGTTTGATGTATTTAAATATATATATATATATATACATATATATATATATATATATATATAGTTGTAATTATATACATATTCAAATTTAATATTTAATTTAATATATTTGAATCAGACTTTTGTAGTTGAAATTGTATAATGATGCCCAACTGCAGTGGCTAAAATTGCATCCAAATTGATCATAATTCTAACCCGCAGTAGCTGAAGAGAAAATTTTTAAACAAAAAAAAGTAAGGTTATGTTATTCTTAATTATATTTTAAACAGAAAATAATTTTTCTTTTCTATATTGGAGGTAATCGCACCACGGTTTATATATTTAAAATATTCTTCCTTCTCAACTGCATACGATCGATCAAATAGTTTTTATTATATTTTCAGCTGTATACATCTCCAGCTACATTATATTTTTAATTACGTTAAACCAAACGATCCCTGGTACTCTCTCTAGATCCTCTTCGTTTGCATCGATCCCTAGGTACACTAGCTGTTAGTTACTTAATACAAATCATTTTTTGAGATTGTTTTCTTATTTAATATTTATTTATATAAATATAATTTTTTTTTTGAAAAATGCACAACAAATTCCATATTTGTTGTTTCTGATCTCTCCACTAAAGAGCTTGCTTGGGCATACGAATTTGAGTTCCAACTATTTAAGTACAGAGTCAAACAGTGCCATAGTATAATATATATATATATATATATATATATATATATATATATATATATATATATATATATATATGCACGAATAGTAATATTCAAATATCATATTTAATTATAAATTTTTGACTTTTAGGTTAAATTAAATAAATATTAATTTGTGTTAATAAAAAATAAAATCTGCTTAATTAGTTGATTTTAAACTATTGAATTTTGATGAGACTCGATAAAAAAAAAAAAAAAAAAAAAAAAAAAAAAAACAGCTGATTTTATTAAAACTTAACGATTCGATAATTGAACGGTGTGTTTGAATAGTTCATAATAAATATTTAATATATTATGTTTAAACGATTACGCATATAGACCGGGTCAACGCACTACAGTTTTTTATATAATTGGGATTGGGACCTTGGTGTGCAAAACACGGCAGCACATGAATCTCAGCGCCGACTTTACGTCTCTGAGTGAGTTCCCGCCGAAACGGCGCCGACTTCGTGGACCCACGCCGACCACGAGTACTCTCTTCGCTCGTAAAGATCCGAGGCTCCATAACTCTTCCGAATCCATTTAGGGCATTTTGTATGCATGATGGGACCAATCAAGTAAGGACACGTCAGCTTAAGAGCATCCTGGTCAACTCATGAATATATTTCATCAGTAGCTTTGGAAACAAAAAACATCTCCGTGGGCATGCACATTTATTTCACTTTGGTCCAGTTTAAATTAATATCATCGGAATAAGTTATTGATCACCATAATAAATTTTACGTGTTGAAACATAAACATAATGTAGGGTTAATTTTATACATACCCTCCCTCTTCTTCTTCTTCTTCTTCTTTTTCTTCTTCCACCATTGATTATATTAAAACTCATCTCAAAGTGCGAGTATCAAATATATCACTTTAATCTAGAGCACGTCTAATTGATGAAAAGTAAAGAATATCTGTTTGGTTAAAAAAAATTAAGTGTATCTCATTTGTTTTCTTGAAAAAAAATATAAAATCTTATTTTATAAGGGAGTCGTTTGGAAACCGGAATAAAAAGGGATAACGGGGTTATCTTCCCTTTATACCTAAACAGCATTTAAGTGTGGAGGGAACAGCTGTTCTTCCATACCAAGTTATTCCGGTATAAGGGTAGAACGCCTGTTATTCCGGTATAAGGGTAGAACGCCTGTTCCACTCCACAGGTGGAACAGCTGTTTCACCTGATTATTATTTTTTTTTAATTAAAATTTTTTAAATTATAAGATATTTAAATTTATAAAATTTTAATTTATTTTATTTTATTTTATAAATTTTAATTCCCTCTATTATTCTTATTTTTTTTTAACTTACCAAACATAATTTTTTTTTATCCCGGTATAATTTTTATACTCAACCAAACATAAAATTACTATAATTCTTGCTTGTATCTGAACTTATATTTATCCCTAAAATAACTAATTTTCACTTATATCCGAACCAAACGCAGCCTTAAGAGAATTCTCCTCAACTTACTTTTGCCCTGCAATATCAACTTTATTATCTCTATTCCGTCATATTTATAGGTATAAGTATATGAGTAAATTAGTCTGCAACTCGTAATCAATGTTTTGAAGGACATTTTTAATATAATTTATTAATTTATAGTTTCAAAAATAATATATATTTATAATTTTAAGTGAGTATTTATAATATTTTTATAATTTTTGAAAGATATTTTTATAATTACCTTAAAAATATTGACCTGTATATAATATAATGTGGTGGATACCCCTACCTTTGGGTGGGATTTGAGCCCTTTAATATGTTACGCGAGCTTATGTCGCATCCATCAATTAATTATCTAGCACAGCACATAAAATGGTTTGTTGGGGCACTCACTCTTATTATGCGAATTGCATTTGTAACACATATTTACAGTTTAATATGTAAGTTTTGTGCGATTTATATATTAAGTTCATATCATATGCTAGTAGCATTTAATACCTGTAAGAGTCGAATCGTTGGCGCTAATTATTAATTTTAAAAATTTGAGTTGTTAGAAATACGTAACCAATTTACTTAAAGCGTACAGATACAGTGAACACGAATCTCGACCGGAATCAATCCATCTGGATGTTAGATCTATTGTTGGGTCTCTTACCGTTAGGTCTATTATCGACCGCAGTTCTACTCAACTTATTAAGCTAATCCAGCTAAACTTATTAATTAGTCTTCTGGACTTATTATCACGGAACAAAAAATTTAATCTATTTTACTTAATAAATAAATAGCCAAAGATGGTCTTAAAATTAATAGTCTTATATTGAATAAAAATACATATAATATGAAGGGTGGTTTTGCCTATCAGTTTAAGGATTTTAGTTGAGTTCTTGGATTTTAACATTATGAACTTGGAAAGTTTTCTGTCGTGATTAGTAGCTAGGGATTTGATTTCAGCTCCTTAAAATTTTTTAGTTATATTTTGCTTAAGACTTTTGTTTATTTAAATCAAAATCAAATTCTAATTAAATTAGAATAATATAAAATTTAAATTTATTAGATATAAATAAAATTTAAGTAAAAATTTAATTAGATTATAAATTCTAATTAAATTTTAATTTAAAATCTTATATTATATAAAGCATATCCGGCCATTAAAAAATGTTTGCTATACTAACACAACAAAGATTGTAGAAGGCACTGTTGGAAAAAGAAAAAAAAAAGTCAAATTTATTGACAGTGAAGCAGAAGGAGATCGATGATAAAGCTCTTACAGCAATACAATTGTGTTTCCCGATGAGATATTGTGCAAGGTCCTTGATGAAAAAACCGCTGCAGGGTTATGGCTTAAGTTGGAATCTCTCTACATGACAAAATATAGTGCACCAGTTTTTGATAAAATAACAAAATGCGGCTAAATCACTCTGAGTAAGTTTAAAATGCTATTAAAATTAGCTAGGAGTGCGTTGGTTCGAAGTAAAGGCCATTCGGACCAAAGTTGAGTTGGAAAACGAGCTCGAAAAGTCGAAATCTGCAAAACTGTAGGTTGTAGTATGAAGTATCGATACCTCAAGGCATGTACCGGAACCCCATAGAAAATTGAAAAATTCAGCTTTTGGGTTGGAGGCTTAAAGGGAAGACGTACCAGAACTAGAGTCTGCGTACCTGTACCCTTGCCAGCATATCGGTACCTCAACCCGAGTACTGATACCTCAAGCCGCGGACAGCACATGCAAAATGACTTAACCATGGTTAAATGGGAGGTTTAGTTGTGGAGTTGTGGTTAACATAGCTTAAAACTCTCCCCCTCCCTCCTCTCCCTCCCCCCCCCCCCCCCCCCCCCCCCCAAAAGCCAAACAGCAAAACCACCCCTTATTTTCATTTCCATCTTCTCTTTCTCTCTCTAGAAGTTTGGCAGAGGAATTCTAACTTGGAGGATTGAAAGAATTGATCTCTTTGAAGGCAAAAAACTTAAAGGAGGCTTCCAAAGGGGATCTCGACACAGCGACTAAAGAGAACAAATAAAATTAATGTGGAGATTGTTATATTTTGGTTTAGATTTATATTTATCTAAATCAAAGCTAAATCCTAATTAAATTAGGATAATATAATATTTAAATTTATTAGATATAAGTAAAATTTAATTATGAGTCTAATTAGACTATAAATTCTAATTAGACTCTAATTCAAAACTTTATACTAAATAAAACATACTCGGCCAGCTTAATGAAACCGAAAACTAATTAAGAGGTTAATTACAGCTCTAATTAAAATCCACCTAGGTTAGGGCATCCATGCGTAGGCCTCTTGCACGCGTTTCTAATTTGTTTGTGCTGATGCAATTAAAATTCCGATCTTTTTGAGAGATTTAATTTTTATATTCTATCTTCGATATTAATAAAAAAATTTATTTCATCTTCATCCGTGAACGTAGGCTGATAGTTAAACCACGTAAATTTTAATATATATTTTTTTTCTTATATTTTTTTAATCTATTATTTACTGTTTGGATTTAATAATTTAATGTTTATAATTTGGTAGACTAAAAGTATATTTGAAGATATTTCTGCTCATCATTTTTGATAAAAGTGAAGGCTGCAAAATTGTTGCATGGTTATCATTTTTGAAATAAAATTAAGAGATCACTTACATAGATTTTGACTTTCAATCTTTATTAAAAGTTTCTTTCTGCATATTGCCCTCTACAAATTTGAAAAATTGTACACAAATAACCATTCAAAAACTTTCGAAAAGATTGTTTATTTAATTGCTATGTCAAGAAAATTAATCTAGGGTTTACAAATTTTAAGAATGCAAGCAAATGTCAACTATCAAGTTTTATTTTTTTTGAATATTGTTCGAAGGTTGAAAACTAAATCTTGTATTCAAAATTGATTATCACTTAAACTTTTTTTTTAATACAATTTATACTCTCTATTTAGGGGTGACAATTCAGTTCGCTATTCGTAAGCCAGCTCACGTTGGGTTCGAAATGAGCTCGCAATCAAATCGCTTGTTTAGTAAACGAGTTTTTTTAACTCGTTTAATAAACGAGCCGAACACAAGCTGGGGTCATCTCGCTCGTGTTCGGCTCGATAACAGCTCGAATATATATATATATATATATATATATATATATATATATATATATATATATATATATATATATATATATTACTATTTAGATTTTAGATCATCAATCTTTTATGAATTTTAATTAATAAACGAGCCGAATACGAGCCGAATTTTTCAGCTCAATATTTAAACGAGTCAGCTCATGTTCGGTTCGTTTATTAAACGAGCCAAACACGAGCCGACCCCAACTCGTTCGTGTTCAGCTCGTTGACACCCCTATCTATACTTACTCATTATTTGATTTAGCTTCTTTTATTAGTAACTTTGTTTGTTTTGTTAGATTCAAAACAAACTCCCACGAGATAAAAATATGATCAAGAAATACTTTAATAAAAAAAAGATCATATGTATTTCTCATCACCGTTTGATTTTACCATAATCTTTAAAGCTGTTCAGTGCACCACGCTCGTCATAGGCTGCATAAAAATAAATAATTATATTTTAATAAATATATTTAAATTTATAAATTTTAATATATAAATATTTAGAATACTATAAAATAAATTTAATTAATTAAATTTTACTTTTAATATCTCTTTTGTAGCAGTACTATGTGCTGTGTATGAGTGATTTGCTCTCTTCCTTCTCGTGGCTAAAATCTCGTAGGCTGCATGAGCAATACATGAGGCTGAGACTAAGAATTTAAATGTCGTGGTACGAAGTCAAAAATTTGTCGATATGACACGTCATGTTACGTGTTGGATCGTACTGATGTGTACTGATCTTATAAAATATATGTGCGTCGACACATAATGATATAAAATATTTATTTTTTTTAATAATAAATTTTTTTAATTATTTATTATATATCTTTATTAAATATTTTAAAATTTATTAAAAAAATTATTTAGTAATTTAAAGAAAAAAAAATTTGAGTTGTGTCATCGGCACACAAAAGCTGTATCATATCGATAATTTGTTGACATAATACGGTACGATAGATATGATCTATACCGATAAATACTTAAATTCTTAGTTGAGACGATATTTATCTCTATTAAAAAATTATATAACCAAACAGAATATTTTTTTCATTGCACTTACATAAAAATATGTTTCTCAGTTTTTTTTATTTTTCAGAGAAATTACAAAATTCATATTTTAATCAAATCAGTGTAATTTATACACGTTAAATGTTATCATTTTAAAAAATAAGTAGAATATTTTTCCAATGTGTTTTCTTACAAATCTTAAAGCATTCTCTCAACAATTCCTTATTAATGGGGCAAGAATTGGGCATGGGTTTGGAGCAAGTAACATTTAACAAAGTTACTTTGGGTTACGACCAATTTTGAATGACACTTTGATCCTCATACGACGTACATTTTGATTTTCAAACTTTAATTTATTATAATATTTAGCTTAAATTTTTTATATTTTTATAATCAAATTTTATAATTTTATTTAGTTAATTAAATATCGATAAATTATCATATTATTAATTACAATACTTTCACATCATGCACCAACAAGTTGTCAATATTTAGTTAACTAAATTAAATTATAATATTTAATTAAAATTATTTTAAAATTTTGAATAAATAAAAGACCAAAAATATAATTTATACTTTTTTTTTTTTTTTTTTCTGATAGACATTATGTTCAGCTCAACTGTTCACCTATTGCGCCGTAAATTTCAAAATGCATAGCCAAATACCCTGGAGTATTCAGTGTGACATTTAAGGTTGATTGGTTTTGTTAGGATTTTGATTAGATTTGTAACTGAATCCTAGTTGGATTAAGATAATATTTAAATCTTAAAGAGATAAGTTTGTTAAGATTTAAATATTAATTAGAATAAAAATCTATTTAGACTAGGATTTGGATAGCTTTTGAGGTAAGCTATAAATATAGCACATGTGTTATTATTTTAATTTAAGACGGTGGTGGTAATACCCATGGAGGTGGTGGGGGCTAGGATTTAGCCACACCCATGTAGTGGTATCTACACCCACGGTGGTGGTAACACCCAAGGAGGTGGTGGGGGCTAGGATTTAGCCACACTCATAGTCTTCTAGGTTTTTAGAAGACGAGAGAAGGGTGAGAGAGATTCAGGAGGTAGAAGAAAAGATGAGTCGGTGTAATTCTTTTCTTAATTAATGAATCTTATTTCATCCGCATATTTTCTGTTTTGGTTTTCGTCTCTTTGTGGTTATGCTAATTCCAGTTATGTTGAGAGGACGGATTTTACGGTAAAAATCCGATTTGACGTTTCCGCTGCGGAATCCCAACACTAGACGGTACCGGTGTGGATTGCGGTACCGGAGCGGGTTGCGGATTCAGAGAATTTGGTACCGGGGCGAGTACCGGATTTTTCCAACAGGTTTCAAATAATAACTAAGATGTAGGGACCAAGTCAGAATTTTAGCTTTAGAAGGCTAAAAATATATTATACAAAATATATTAATTTTTAAAATTTATTAATAAAAAATTATATATAAGTAATTTTTTTTTCATTAGCTTTCGAGTTTTAATATATATTTTTTTAGAAAAAAAATAGAGTATAGTTATCTTTACCATTAAAATAATAATATTTTAGATATCTATAAAAAAAAAATTATTTTTAAAAAATTAAGTATTAAAATTTAGTATAATTTGCAAATCAAGTATTACGATATATCAAAAAATTAAATATTAAAATTTTTCATAATTTTCAAATCGAGTATTACGATATGTTTGAATCAATTAAATTTATATTTCGTGACCTACAATATAATATTATTTAAAAAAAAATTTATTTTGACCTCTAAAATTTACGCTATTTTTATTTTTTTTAATAACTTAATAATATTGAGGGGGCTATGGTCACTGTGGATCTCGACATAGCTTCGTCTCTGCTAAGATACATCCTACACAAGTAAACTTTTTTTTTAAAAAAAAGTTAGTATTTGTCAAATTTCGATGTAAATATTATTTTTTCTTATTGGGTCAATTAATCCAGGATTAAAACTTTCAAATTTTTATAATTAAATTATGCTAAACTCATCGACTACATTTACTTCTCTTAACAAATTAATCAGATGCTAACAAAAGCTCAAATTGCCTCGAGCAGATAACTTGAGTTAATATCCTCTTTGGACTTGTTTGGCATAGTTCCTGTGAAATACAATGTTAATAAAGATAAAAATATACAAAATTTATCTAAATTATAAATTATTTTAATTTTATCGATCGTTAGTGTTAATCATTAATTCTAAAAGTTTGAGCTGTTAAAAATGCGTAATCAATTTACTTAAAGCGTATAAACACGACGCTCACGATCTCAATTGTAACTCGGTCCAATCAACCTCACGTTACATCGAATATGACTAGACCCAATCCAGTTTCATGCCATTTGGAATATGACTTGGCCTAACCTGGCCATTTAAGCTAATAATTTTTTTCAATATTTGCACAAATTTATAGCATGCGATAATGGAACTCGTGACCTCTCACTATAATACCACTTGTCGAATTATTAACGCTAATAATTAATTACAAAAATTCGAACAGTTAGAAATATACAACCGATTCACTTAAAGCGTACAGATCCATATTCACAAGTCTCGATTGTAACTCGATCTAACTATTCTTACGTCACTTCGAACATAACTCGATCCAACCCGACCTCACGCGATTTTAAATTTGAGTTGGCCCAACTTGGCATTCTGTCACGGGACAAAATCCTGATCAATTTAAGCTAACAAATTCGACTATCTAATCTTTCAAATTTTTAATTTTAGTATCCAATCTTTCAACTTGACTAATTTAAATGATTTGATCCCTCTCGCAGCCTTTTGCATTACTTTAATAAATTTATAGTTACTATATATGGCATAAAATGTAGCAGCTAAATTCATAAAAATAAGCAAAGCATTAAAATTTTAAAATTAAAAAGTCACTAACTAATTTAAATTATATAAATTAAAATGTTAGATATATAATCAAATTTTCTAAACGTTAATAGTTAGATTAAAATAGGTAATTGTTGAGGTATGTTTTATACCTTTTTTTTTTTTTTTTTTTTTTTTTTTTTTGACATCCTTATAACTTTTTCCTTTTGGGAATCTTTTTTTTTTTTTTTTGGTAATTACGTCGAATTTAATAATTTTAATTACGAACCATATTGATTAATCAGAAATAACTTAATTGAGCCATCAAATATAACAAAATTTTTAAATCACAAGAAATAAAAGGTTGAGTGAGTGGTCTGATTCATAATGGCCTATAGCTGAGGGGCCATCCATACATTTTCACCAAAAGAGAGAAGGAATCCCCAGTCAAGATTAAAAATAACATTATTTATACCAAAAAAAAAAAAAAAACCAGGTAGACATGCAGCTGATTCAACTAGGAGTTTCAAGAACTTTAGTCTAACCCAGAAAGAACAAATAAAAAAAAATAAAAATAAAAAAAAAATTTCTAGTAGATGTTATAAGTTAACAAAGAGATGATCATACTTAATTAACAGATTGATTAATCACTGCCACATGAAAGGAAGAGCTTGAGAGTTACCATCCGAGGATCTTTGCTCGCCGTCTCCGCCGCCGCCGCCATGAAACATGCCCTGACAATGATGCTGAAGCGCGCCGACGCCTGCACCGGCACCGGCGTCGGATACAAGAACAACACTCCCCACATTCTCATCACAAGAAAACCCAGGCGCCGAGAAGTCGCTGGAACCCGCGTAATGCATGGCCGAGACCATCGGCTGACCCATCAGGATTGCGTTGGTGATGCTCGTGTTCTGAGTCGCAGGTGGAGATGACAGAAGAGAGAGAGCACAATCAGAGGAGTCCAGAACTTGGTCTAGTCCATGCGGGACGGGTTTCAGCGCAGGTCTGCCGGGCAGTGCGACATGTTCGTCGTTTTCCTGCAAGAAGGGGAAGCGCTTCTGCTCCTTGAAAGTGCTGGAGAAGGATGCCGGGATCGTCTGCGTCCTGTCGACGAGCTGGAGTGGCGCGTGGTGCGGATGCGCGTAGAGGGGAATACCGTCGTTCTCCTCAGCTTTCACGATGCTGCCCCAGTTTGGCTCTGTCCCTGCACCCGTAAACATTGGCGTATAGTTCCCATACTGCGTCGCTGCACCAAAAGAGAAATAATGATTTTATATTTTCTTTTTTTTCAAACTGTAAAAAGATGAAATAATGGTATACAACAGTTAAAATTAAAGGGTGGAAAACAAAAAAATTAAAAAAAAGTACGAATGCTTAGCTCGTTATTCATCTCTAATTTGGTGATAGTTCTTAATCCAAAAATATTAACAAAAGCATTTCAAAAACAATAAGCTCACACACACTGTTCTCACCCTAAAATCTTTCCCGTTATCTGCTTCTGTTTATAAGTTCTCCAGCTTTAATACCGTAATTTGCCATTTCAGGATTTATACTTCACATCTTTATAAAACGTTCCGCGACATTTATATTTTGTATAATCCACTTCAGATATAGAGCTCATATGATATGCCAATAGAAATGCACTAATTATGAACAACTTATAATTTCCACAATCTTCAACCAAAACAATGAAAACGTCAAACCGATATCTACAAATTCATTTTATTTTTACTTTAGCTTATTTCTTTTTCTGAGAAATTATTCACTATTTTTTAAAAAAATTTTCTTAAACTAGGCGCGTGGCGATATGTTTCAAATGCTATTTTAGTACCGCGCACTAACTATGCATGCTTTGTTATCTTCATAAATACACAACAGAAGTGGAATATATATCATCTAAAAACTGATTTATATGACTGAGGATCATATTGATATATATACCAGCGATGCCTACTCTCTATTCTTTAGTAATTAGTCGACGATTTAAACAAAGAAAACAAAAGTGAAGTAAATGGAAATTACGTGTATAAACAAATTGATTAGTTCTAAATGCACGATAAAGAACACTCGTACTCTTAATATGAGACACTAGCTCTTCAACAAGATGCATGAATCGATTTGCCTATGCATGCATGTTAGTAACTTTCAGAACCGAAAACTAGCAGAACAGATTAAAATGAACTGGGATTCGCGAAAAGGATGGTTACTACGGAAATGGAAATATAAAAAAGCCGAACCTTGGTGCTGACTGGAGAACAAAATGCCAGGACTAATGGGCTCCGGCTGAGGCTTCCTTCGGCGTCGGTTGTGTCCATCAAGCCGTTTCCTACAGCTTCTTTTCACCTCATCAAACTCAGCTAGCAAGTGAAACCTATCCCGCCAACAAACAAGCACTTAGTCTCGATTATTAATCCTCTACTACAAAAAGAAGCATGCATCTTAAGTAGATAGTTTTCTATACATACCCCACATAAAGTAATTAATTTATGATATCTGTAAAATCGGAATTTTCACATATGCCTGACACAAAACTAACCTGCATAGTGCACACTCCTATGCGTGCCATGTGGTAAAATCTATGCAAAAGAAGTAAAATCTACGGAGCAAAAAGTAACATATGTTAGGATATATTTAGTATTGTATATAGATGTCATATTTAGTGCAGACCTATATGGTATTTCTGTTTGTATTATTACTATAATATGTTGGCAAGTATACATACCATGTACTATATATTTTCATCAATACAATCCTAAAGGGTCAAGCTCTTTAGCCGATTTTTTATGGTATCGGAGTGTTAGGATTTGATTAGATTTGTAATTGAATCCTAGTTG
Organism: Tillandsia fasciculata; assembly: GCA_029168755.2. Classification (NCBI taxonomy): domain Eukaryota; kingdom Viridiplantae; phylum Streptophyta; class Magnoliopsida; order Poales; family Bromeliaceae; genus Tillandsia; species Tillandsia fasciculata. The sequence continues at coordinate 15,861,260 of CM054946.1, read as the reverse complement.
GATTAAGATTAATATTTAAATCTTAAAGAAATAAGTTTGTTAAGATTTAAATATTAATTAGAATAAAAATCTATTTAGACTAAGATTTGGATAGCTTTTGATGTAAGCTATAAATATAGCACATGTGCTATTATTTTAATGTGGTGTCAAGGAGGATATACCCACGATGGTGGTAATACCCATGGAGATGGTGGGGACTAGGATTTAGCCACACCCATATAGTGGTATTCACAGCAAGGTGGTGTTAAGATAGTCACACCCACGATGGTGGTAATACCTATGGAGGTGGTGGGAGCTAGAATTTAGCCACACCCATATAGTGGTATCCACAGCACGGGGTGTTAACGTAGCCACACCTATGGAGACGGTGGTGGTAATACCCATGGAGGTGGTGGGGGCTAGAATTTAGCCACACCCATATAGTGGTATTTACACCCACGGTGGTGGTAACACACATGGAGGTGGTGGGGGTTAGGATTTAGCCACACCCATAGTCTTCTAGATTTATAGAAGACGAGAGAAGGGAGTCTTCTAAGTTTATAGAAGACGAGAGAAGGGTGAGAGAGATTCAGGAGGAGGGCTCGGGTTGAAGCTACTCTATTGCAAAAGAAAAGAGGAGTCGGTGTAATTCTTTTCTTAATTAATGAATCTTATTTCATCCGCATATTTTCTGTTTTGGTTTTCTTCTCCTTGGTGGTTGTGCTAATTCCAGTTATATTGAGAGGACGGATTTTTTGGTAAAAATCCGATTTGACGTTTCCGCTGCGGAATCCCAACTCTAGGCGGTACCAGAGCGGATTGCGGTATCGAAGCGGGTTGCGGATTCAGAGAATCTAGTACCGGGGCGAGTACCGGATTTTTCCAACAATTGGTATCAGAGCTAAAGGTTGGCGATCCTCAGGAGATGTCGACATCAGAGTACTGGATTACCGATCATCACGGGAGACGATCACAATTTGATCTCGCTAGGCGTGTTGGACTTGAAGGTATGCAATTTTTCGGCTTTAGGTGGAGCTAGAGAGTCCAAAAGCGAGATCGGAGATGCAGTCGCTCAAGGTGGAGCGGAGGAGAGCTCGATGTAGCGATTGAAGACTACAAATCAAATCAAGGTGGAGATTGTTAGGATTTGATTAGATTTGTAATTGAATCCTAGTTGGATTAAGATTAATATTTAAATCTTAAAGAAATAAGTTTGTTAAGATTTAAATATTAATTAGAATAAAAATCTATTTAGACTAGGATTTGGATAGCTTTTGATGTAAGCTATAAATATAGCACATGTGTTATTATTTTAATGTGGTGTCAAGGAGGATATACCCACGATGGTGGTAATACCCATGGAGGTGGTGGGGACTAGGATTTAGCCACACCCATATAGTGGTATTCACAGCAAGGTGGTGTTAAGATAGTCACACCCACGATGGTGGTAATACCCATGGAGGTGGTGGAGGTTAGGATTTAGCCACACCCATATAGTGGTATCCACAGCACGGGGTGTTAACGTAGGCACACCTATGGAGACGGTGGTGGTAATACCCATGGAGGTGGTGGGGGCTAGAATTTAGCCACACCTATATAGTGGTATTTACACCCACGGTGGTGGTAACACCCATGGAGGTGGTGGGGGTTAGGATTTAGCCACACCCATAGTCTTCTAGATTTATAGAAGACGAGAAAAGGGAGTCTTCTAGGTTTATAGAAGACGAGAGAAGGGTGAGAGAGATTCAGGAGGAGGACTCGGGTTGAAGCTACTCTATTGCAAAAGAAAAGAGGAGTCGATGTAATTTTTTTCTTAATTAATGAATCTTATTTCATCCGCATATTTTCTGTTTTGGTTTTCTTCTCCTTGGTGGTTGTGCTAATTCCAGTTATATTGAAAGGACGGATTTTTTGGTAAAAATCCGATTTGACGTTTCCGCTGCGGAATCCCAACTCTAGGCGGTACCAGAGCGGATTGCGGTATCGAAGCGGGTTGCGGATTCAGAGAATCTGGTACCGGGGCGAGTACCGAATTTTTCCAACAGTATCGGAGCGAGAACCCTAATTAAGGAATAATGATCCATAGGTGATCTTTTCTCTAGTGTCGCATAGCCTTGGTGTCACACGGCCTTTTCTGTCGTTACCCGGTGCCACCCGGCTCTTCCTGCTGTTACTCGATGCAGCTTGGCTCTTCTTGTTGTCACCCGATGCAGCTTGACTTTTCCTGTTGTCGCCCGGTGCCGCTTGGCTCTTCCTACTATCGCTCGGTGTTGCTCGGCTCTTCCTACTATCGCTCGGTGCTCCTTAGCTCTTCTTGCTGTCACACAGTGTTGCTTGGTCTTTCCTGTGCTCTCTGAGATCTCTCTTTGCTTCTCTGGTGTCTCACAGTCTTCCTTGGTGCCACTCGTGTCGCTGGTGTTCTCCGAGGACCGCTTAATTTTTCTGGTGGTGTTTTCTTTTTCTCATCAGGAACTCTTAGTTGGTAATCTCTGACTATTTTCCTTATTTTTTTCTCGTGGCGAATATATCTTCTTCTATCTTGATTTTACCAACTGTTAATATAAAAACTCTCATACCTTTAGAACTCACTGATTCTACATATCTAGTGGAAATAAGTTTTTCTCAATGTCTTAGAGAGTTTTGGTGTTACTTCGCATATGGATGGAACTAGTATTATTCCTCTTCAGACCGTTGATACTGCTGATAAGAAGAAAATTGTAAACCCTCAGTATTTAGTTTGAAAAAAAAAAAAAAAAACACCACCATATATTTTTGGATTAACGCTACTTTCTCTCTTAGCATACTACAAATGGTTATACCTAGTTCACCCAACACAGTCCATGATGCATCGAAAACTATTGAGACATACTTTCAAGACAAAACAACTTCAGCGGCTTTTTCTCTAAAGTCTGAATTATGAAGTATCAAGAAAGAATCGATGGGCATGAGTGAATATATGCAAAAAGTCAAGTCGATCGGTGATATTTTTCAGGCAACTGATGAAACTGAGTCAAATCATAATTTAGTCGTGACTATTCTTCTGGGGCTATTAAAAGAATATAATTGTTTTGTCAGTGCTCTAAACACAAACTAAAGGAAACCTACTTTCGAACAACTTCGTATACTATTAATGCAAGAATAAACAGAAGTCCAACATCGTGCTAGCTTGACGACACCACTTGCTACTCCCATCATCAAAGGTGAAGCGCTTTATGCAAACCATGGACAAGGTACTCGTGGAGGGCATGGGGATAGATATTATGGAGGACGAAGACAGCGCAGTAGAAACAATTCATATCTTGATCATGGATCTCATGGAATCTACTCACATCCTCACCCTCATAATACTCGACCTAACCAACAACCCTATATTTCACGGTCTGGCACACAATGTTAGATATGTAAAAAAATTAATTACTTTGCACTTCAATGCAGACAACATTTCAATCATACTTCCGTTACAAATAATATTTCTGAGACTTTCGGTGCTACGAGTCTTCATGAGCCTGGCGAGGAAGTGTGGTATCCAGATACTAGAGCATCTAGTCATATGATAGCTAATTTTGGTACTCTCTCATCTTCTAAACCGCATGAAAAAGTTCTTGTTTGTAATGAAAATTTTCTTAATTTTACTCAGATAGGTGAAATACAATTGAATACATCCTTCAAGTTTGTTACTCTCAAAAATATTTTTGTTGTTCCTTTTATTAAAAGAAAATTACTTTCTGTTTGTCAATTCTGTCATGATAATAATTCTCTTTTCGAAGTTGACTCTTCTAGTTTTTGTGTAAAGGACAAGGAAACGGAGACGGAGCTTCTCAAATACCGTAGTTCGGGAACATCACTCCATCCAATTCCTTCTAAAGTTGCAAGTGTAGGGAATAAGCAACTGTTAGTCCTTGTTACATCTAGATTTAGAAGAGATATTTGGCATTAACAGTTAGGTCATCCTAGTATTCTTGTTATTTTTAAATTTATTAAGAATAATAAATTTATTTTTGCTAATAATTACTTTTTTTTTTCATGATTCGGAATCTAAATCTACTTTTTCTTTTCAAATTGTTCATTCTGATTTATGGCAATTATCTATTCATTCGGTTTCTAGCTATAAATATCATGTTATTTTTGTCGATGATTACTTTAGATATTATTGGCTTTATTTTTTAAAATTTAAGCATGAGATTTTTGAAAAATTTCTAAAGTTTAAGATGATGGTTGAAAACATTTTTCGTAACATAATTAAAATTTTTCAATCTCATAATAGTAAAGAGTAAGTAAATAAAAAATTTTCTGCTCTTTGTTCGCAAAATGAAATTATTTATAGATTTTCTTATCCACACACTCCACAACAAAACGGCGTAGTCGAGAGGAAGTATAGACATTTGTCTAATGTTGTTAGAAATCTGGTTTTTCATACTTATCTCCTCGTTTTTGAATTGATGCTATTCAAACTGCTATTTTTCTTATGAATCGTACTTCCTCTCCTACTATTTTGAAAGAAAAATCGTCATACACTATTTTATATGGTTGTGTATCTTGTGGCTTGCAATTTGTCAGAGTTTTTGGATGTTAGTGCTATCTTGATTTACAGGACACTGCTGATCATAAGCTCTCTTTTGATCGTTTCCTTGTATTTTCTTGGGACTCTTGAATAAGTATAAAGGTTTGCTTTGCCTCTATCAAAGCACTAATAAAATTTCCATTTCTAGACACGTTACTTTCATTGAAACGGTTTTTTCCTATTCTGGTCTTTTAAAATTTTATATCTCTTTTGCACCTGTCTCTACTATTTCAATTTTACATTTGTTTTGAAATTTTCTTTCTAATCCTCCTTTACTGAGTGCGAGTCCTTCTACTATTGGCTTCTATTTCACAAGCCTTTTTCCTACCAACGTAGTTACTTAGTCTATTTCACCGTCCGAGTCATTATCTCAATTTCCTATCACCCTGAATTATAAGTTTAGAAATAAGAATGATGTCTCTGCTGCTGGACAACCAGAACTTCAGGTCTATACTAGACAGAACATCATTAGAACTGTTGCAATCACTCCACCTACTGATCCGCCACTTCCACCATATGACCCTCCACTTTCTACTCAACCTGATGCAGCCTTACAAATAACATCCTTTACTTTACCTGCTTTTCCTATTAAACCCCTTTTATCTTTCCGTACACTCTATGACCATCCGATCCATGACAAAAAATTTGCCTGAGTTTACTACCCTTCTAACTTCCAAGAGTCCTATTCTTCCTACTAAGGTTAACTCTTTTGCTGAGGTTTTTCAGGATGCAGGTTGGCGAGTAGCCATGGCTGAACAATATGATGCCTTACTGGCTAACTCTACTTGGGATCTTATTCCTCTTCCATCCTAAATCAATCTTATTAATTGTAAGTGGATATACAAGGTCAAGCAGAAGGCAGATGGTTCTCTTGAGCGTCTCAAAGCTCGCTCTGTAGCTCAGGGCTACAAACAACAATAAAGTATTGACTTTGATGAGACATTTTTTCAATAGTCAAACCTACTACGATTCATATTATTCTTTCTGTTGCATTCTCGTCTGAGTGGCCGCTTCAACAACTTGACGTGAAGAACACATTTTTTTATGGCGCTCTCTCTTAGAAGATTTATATGAAACAACCACCTGGCTTTGGACACACCTCTCTTCCTCTTTATGTTTGCCGTCTACGTAAAACAATCTATAGCCTCAAGTAGGTGCCTCAAGCTTGGTTTCAGTGTTTTACTTCGTTGTTTTTTTCTAACTTGGTTTCATTACCAGTACCGCCAATCCCTGATATTCATTTGTCGCTTCTCTTCTGGCACTCTGTTCTTCTTTTGTACATCATTAATAAGTTTAGATCAAAGACTCAAAATAAAAGTCTAAGCATGCAAAGTCAGCACAATAACTTTATTTGAGACACTCCTTCCAAAATCTGCTAGAAAGTCAGCATAATAGGTTTGATGATCAGTCATGAAAGAAACAACCGAGTAGGAATATTATCACATTCTGCTCAACTAGACAAAAAATCTCTTTCAGATTCAGAAGACAGCATTCCTTCGTAAAATTTGCATATCAAGCTGTGTCGGGACTTGGTTCGATATTTAAAATTTTTTGGAGTAGCTCAATGTACCCTGAGCATAACATACAGCTAAAAAGGTAGGCAATTTCTGTACCTGCCAACTTAATCTATCTTCAGCTAAGGGGCTAGTCCTAAGCATGTCATCCCCTAATGCCTTTCTTGTTTAAAGTTCATAATATGCTTACCATCGTATCTGATCAAACGATGACATCCCGAATAAAATATTCAAACATAGAAACCTAGAAATCTGAAATCGGACGCATTGAAAATTGAAAATTATGAGAAGAGATGGGGTTAAGTTCATTGTCTTCATGCATTAGTAATTGGTTGACAAATGCCAAAGTCACAAGGAAGAATAAATGGCAGTAAAAGATGTATTAGACAAATTAAAAAGTAGATAACTAAATCAAATAAATCTTTGTTAACTTGGGCTTGTCATCAATCAAGGAAAATAGTAATCAAATATCCTGACTATAATAACTATTGAGTAATCAATCTGTACCAAGTTAAGATAGGATTTAACAGTAACGCAGCTCATGTCATCAATCAAATTCAAATAGATCAACTACGCGATAAATCAAAATTGATAGATATAACAACGAATGAGAGAGTTTTGGGATAAACACTCTTCTCTTTTTCTTTTTTTTCTTTTTTTTTGCTGTAATTACCTGCTGCACTGCTGGCAAAATCTCTGCTCCTGACCTCCCACCATGACAATCGGCGTCTTGGAGTGAACCTCGCAGACCTTGTGCCGGCGGTGGTAGTCTCTGCAGCTGCTGAGATCGGAATCGCAGCCGTCGACGAGGCACGACGCGGCCTGCGAGGAGCCGCCAGGACCGCGCGCCCGCTTCGGCGGGCCGGGCAAGGGCGAGGGCGAGGGCGAGGGCGAGGGCGAGGGCGCGGCCGAGACGGGGGCCTTAGTAGGCAGGCCGTCCCGCCACTTCTCCGGCGGCGCCGGCGCGAAATCCCCCAACCCCCCGAGCTTCAGATCGACTGAGCAATTCTTCCCGCCGCCGCCGCCGCTCCCGCTGGAGCCAACCATGGAGCCCATGTTGGCATCAGAGGTCTGATCAAATTCTGACAGGTCCCAGGGAGACAATTTTGCATCCCAATCCATCAAATTAGCCCAATTTTTTTTTTTTTTTTTTTTTTTTTTTTTTTTTTTTTTTTTTTTTTTTTTTTTTTGGGGTTTGAATCTCTTTCAAGAGGGCTCTTCCACTGTATTTGCAATTTCTTCTTTGCAACTTCAATCTTATACTACTACTACTACTACTACTCTCTCACTCTTTCTCTTTCTCTAACACACCCAACTATATATACCTCATTCCACCAATTCTAACTACTCTTTAGCTGCACAATCACAATATACAGTACTTTAAACAACAACAGCAACAACAAAAGGGGTGAAAAAGGAAACCGGATGTGCAAAAGAAGAAGCAGAAAAAGGAAACAGTGGATGATGAAGGGTAAAGAAGGAGGGAGGGAGGAGAGAACAGAGGAGAAGGGTTGTGCGCAGAGGGGAGTAGTGCTCAGTACTTACACAGGCAACTGCAGGGAGAAGCAGTAGAAGGGCAGTGACATAAATTCCATGTTTTAGAAAGCTACTAAATGTGAACAGGAGGAGGAGGAGGAGGAGGAGGAAGAAGAAGGGGAGGGGATGGGGTCTGTGCACTGTGGAGGTTTGGGGTATCACATTCCTTGTTTAAGGATCACTGTTGAGGAAGTGAGAGGCAAAGGATACCAACAGTAAGATTGGGTTATAGCTTATATTTTATAGATAGAGAGAGAGAGAGAGAGAGAGAGAGAGAGAGAGAGGGTGAATTATGATGGTGATGATGATGATGATTCTGCTGCAAACTCCAATAAGTGAGAGGAGTGAGATATGGGTTTGTTTTGTTTGGTCTTTGTAGGGTTTTCCCCCTGTAATTCTCCTGTGGGAAAATTGGGAGGAAACCAAGAAGTTTTACTGTGAGAAGAGAGGGTGGGGGGGGGGGGGGGGGGGGGGGGGGGAGGGGGAAGAGAGAGATGTATGGCAGGAGAGTGACAGGGTGTAGTTGCTGTCAACTTTACAAATTACAAGTAAGGGGAAAAGTACAAAGATGGTGGAGGTGCTGGAGGAGGGAGGTGAGAGCTTTGGGGGGGGATTTTAATTAAGTGGTTTCATGTATGAATGAAGAATGAGTTTGCTTCACCTTTGGTAACAAACATATTGTTGTATTTTTTTTTTTATTATTATTATTATTTATTTTCTTTTTCTATTCTCTTTTGTTCTACAATTTTCTCGGCTCATTCTCTCTACTTCTAGGCTGCCAGCCTGCCTTCAAACAGCAGTCCAATCATATATTCTTCTTCTACAAATATATATATATATAGATACTGTATGAATTATATATAAAAATAAAACTAAATTATATATATTTTTTTTTCGTAAATACTTGCTTTTATATATATATATTTTTTTTCTCCCAACTTTTAAAAAATTATATTTTATTCTCTTAAAAATTCAAGTTGATGTATTTGACAAACTCTTGTGTCAGAATTCCGTCAATATTCCGTTAATTTTTTATAATTTATACTAAAAATATTTTTAAAATGATAAAAATATATTAAAATTTTATTTTTTCTTTATAGAGCAAATAAGTATAATAAGGTCATTTCATCTTCTTCATTAACACCGTAGTTCTTTAAAATATTTTTTGATAATTTTTTTTTGAGAGAAAGGCAGTATGCTGCCGTTTCATTCATAGCGTAAATGAATTAAGCAACTGGGCAGCCGGTATCTGCAGTAGAGCAACCGGGCCCAAAAAAAAAAAAAAAAAAAACAACGAACCTAGGCACAGAATCTGGTCCAATACGAACGGAAAAGTTTGATTTTGGCAATGGTCATAGGAGGAAAGTAAAAAAAAAAATTTATTTTTGATAATTTAAAAGAGTAAAATATAGGTTTTTTAAAATCATAGGAGGAAAGTAAAGAAATAGATATTTACAAAAAAAAAAAAATTCTATATTTTAGCCAATATATATATATATATATATATATATATATATATATATATATATATATATATATATATATATATATAAAATTAGACCAGAATACTATCGATAGCACCAAATCATTAGTGCTATCAAATTTTTAGCCGTTGGATGAAAAAATATGCGGTTGGGATTATAGTGGGCCCATAGGGTTTATTAGATAGTTGGTTGAATAGTAAAAATCTTAGGGGACCACTATAATCCCAACCGCATATTTTTTCATCCAACGACTGAAAACTTGATAGCACCAATCGATAGTATTCTAGCCGGACTATATATATATATTTGAAAGTTAAATGAGATTTAATAATAAAATTCAAGTCAGATTTATCAGATTGAAAAAAAAAAATACAAAGATTTTGTTGTTTGGCTGTAACTCATTAAATTGTTTGAATAACTAGCAGGCTCAGACACATTTTTTTTATTTTTCAGTCAATTCATAAGTCTTTTTTCTACTCAATCAAAATCCTGCTTTAAAGATGATTCAGAACAAAAAAATCACTATCCAATAAGAAGGTATCTGCCAACAAGAATTATTTAGGTTTTTTTTTTTTTTTTTTTTTTTTTTTATTTTTTCATCTTCTTTACCTTCCTAGCAAAACAGCATGTTTTTTTTATTCCTCTATCTCCTCCTAACCATGTCTGGAATTTTGTCTCCTTCCCAGCAGGGGAACTTAATTTTTCTAACAATCTAGGTCTTTAGCTTCTCTAAAAGGGTGTTTTAAATGTGGGTTGACCTCTAGTCCACATCCATACCTAATTATCTTCTTTTTGGTTTGCTCCTTGTGTGCCAATAATGTTGTAGGTAAGTATAAAAGCTGTCTCTAACTCCAATCCAACCCACCCCACAAGAATGACAAAGTTGCTCTTCATTACCAACTCACCCTTGTATTTTTTTTGACTGATAAAATCAAAAGGATATATATAAGAATACACCCTTTTAGGAGTGTATATCTTACACCCCACCCCATCTTGAGGTGGATGAATTTTCCTCGTCATTTAATATGACGAGTAAAATAATATCCATTTCAAAATAGAATGTGGTGTAGAATGCACACCCCCTCTGAAGGGGTGTACGCCTAGCATCCCCCAAATCAAAAAGCACTTTTCTTGTGAGTGCTAATTATTATCCCCAATCCAACCATCTCTAAAGCCTCTTGTGCTACATGTTCTAGAAAGCAAGCACTAGATATTTGATATAAAAATGTTGGGGTTTTGTTTGGTCCCAAAAGAAAAAGGGTATATATAAGTGTACACCCCATAAGGGATGTACACCTAGCATTCATATATATATATATATATATATATATATATATATATATATATAAAATTGAGTTTCTATATTTGTAAAAGCACCAAGTTATTTGTATCTGTGAGTTTTTTATTCTTGAATGTAGAAATATGCGGTTAGGATGATGGTGGGTTCTTGGGTTTAGTGGGTGGTTGGTGAAATAGTATGATCTAAAAGATAAAATTAATCAAAGGATTAGATCTAACGGTAGAAAACTTACAAATACCAATTGCTTGGTGCTTGCACAAACACAAAATTATATATATATATATATATATATATATATATATATATATATATATAATATCTTATTTTTTATCCAACTAGGCGCATTATAATCTTAAACTTTAACCTAAGTTTCAATTGAGTCCTTAACCTTCTACTTGTTACAATTAGCTTTTCAACCTTGTACTTTAGTTTCAATTGAACCACTAATTAGCTTGCTAGCGTTTTCCAAGAATTAGGGCTTTGAAATGATGCCATTGGAAGCTGGAGAGGTTGGTTGAAAATGGTTTGATTGAATTGACTTAAAAGAAATATTATAAAGAGCAATATCCCCCCTAAAAAAAAAAAAAAAAAAAGAAGTATATTTTATATCGAAATGAGTACATACTCTAATAGTATTTTTCTTATAAGATTTTCTATTAGATTAATTACTCCATCTATCTGTTCCAAACTTTTCTTGATTTTTCAATTGGCTCTTAATTTTTTTTTTTTTTTTTTTTGTTGGATTGAGTTCTCACTTTCTTATAATTTATTTTAATTGATACCTTGCCAATAATTTTAGCGGAATTGACATATAGCTGCATGGAATTGGCCTACATAGAATTGACCATTCGATTTTATTTTATTTTATTTTATTTTATTTTATTTTATTTTGTCTCCGTGGACTTTTTGACGAGTTATCTTCTTCTTATTTTCTTTCTTTTTTTTTATTTTTTTTGTATTCTACTTACTTCGTCGTCGTCTTTGTGTCACTCTTTTAATTTTTTTTTTATCCTCAGTTTTTCTTTTTAAACCTTCAGTTTTTCATTATTTCTTCTCCTTTTTCTTTCAATCTCCCAAACTCATTTTCTTCTTCTTTTTCATTCTTCACTATCATCTGCTCCTTCTCTTCTTATTCTTGCATTTTATTTTCTTCTTTTCTTTTCTTTACTTTTTCGTCCTTCCTTTTCATCTTCTTCTCATCCTCCACTTCTCTTCTACTTTTTGAAAATATTAAATGTGTACATATTGAATTCCATCAAAAATATTAAAAAATATTAACCGCAAAAGATTTAAAAGACCTAAAGAATAAAAAAAATAAAGAATTCAATTGAAAAATCGAAGTAGATTAGAGATCAATCATGTAATTGACTCTTTTGTACGTATTTTATGAGTGCAATAGATAAAAAAAAAAAAAAAAAAAATCAACTGTTAAAATGCAAATTATTTATAAAGTCAAAGTTTGTGTGCTTATAATAGCATACGAATAATGCATG
>CM054946.1:15709393-15844393 GCA_029168755.2 Tillandsia fasciculata | reverse complement strand
TTAAAAAAAAAAAAAAATTAATTTTTTTTTTCTAAATTTTATGAAAAATTATTATTTTCGCTTTTCAATTATACTAAATCAAAAGCACCCTTCACCTCATTATAATTTCATATCTAACTACCCAATTTTGTATTTGTCGAATTTAATTACGTCTTAATCGTGATTAGATAACTCACCCACTGGCTAATCCAACCGGGGTCCAATCCCATTTTCCGTATCAAACTAATCCCCACCGTCCATTATCGTGCACCAAATCACAAGGTACAAGAAGCACACCCCAACGACTAAAAACTGAAGCAACCTGAATTTCCTATTTAAGGAAAAATTAATTATTCCGATGCTCCCAAATTGGCCAATTTTAAATTATCGACTTGCTAATTTTAAACGTGTCCACAAAATCGTCCTTTTTAGCGTTTCTAATTAATTAATTAATTGATTGATTGATTGATTAGTTGATTAATTTATTATTTTATTGTATTAAAGTACGATACTAAAATTCCCGCCAATTTTGTGCGTACGTGGCAGCACCCCGGCCACGTACTGTTCGGAGCGTATGGGCGGTTGAGATTGAGGACGGTGTCCACGTGGCGGAATCGGGAGGGTCGTTGTTCCCGTAAATAATTGGTCGCCCTCGTGGGTTACTTGTTATTGTCGGTGTCCATCACTTTTCTCACACGTGTCCCACAATCATTTTTGTCGTTATTAGGAACCCAACGTGGCGGGTATAACCAACCGCACACGGACCCCTGAAGAATAATTTATTGGAATATTAAACGAATATTTATAAAATAAAAATTGACATATTTGAATTTGAATAAAAATTTTAATTATTATTAATTTAAATTAAAATTAAATTTATATTATATAATATATATGTATATAAATATTTATTATTATATTTAAATTTATATTTTAAAATTTTAAATTTAATCTAATATATTTTGAAATAGTGTAAAGTGAAAAGAAGAAATAACTGTTTAGGTTCAGATTTTAAACTTTTAGTCGGATTCGAATTTGGATATAAATTTTTAAATTTAGATTCGAATTTAAATTCGGATCTTGGGTTTGTTAATTGAGTTCCAATTTTTTAAAATTCGCCTTGATTCTCACCTTTAACATTCCTAAATTGTTTTTTTGATAACATCTAATTATTGAAAATTAAAAGTTTATCAAATTAATTAACAAATTTATTAAATTTAATGATTTGAATTATTTTTAATAAATTAAATTAGATTAGTTAATAGATAGTGGCCAATAAAATTATTAAATTTGATAAAATTTTTACTGAAATTAAGAATAAAAACTCAAATTAATAAATTAGAAATTGAAGGGATAAAAAACATAAAATTTGAGGGGTCTAGTTTAAGTTGGCCTTATTTTAAAGAGCAATACTATTTGTACATTTATTTTTGGGTGTACATCTTACACTCTATTCATCCAAGGATTGAGGCTTCTGCACCCATCATTTCGAAGTGATGGATGGAATTTACCCTATTCTTGAATGGGTGGGATGTAAGATGTACATCCATTTTGGAGTGTAAGTGATTTGTGTAGAAGCTTCCATCCTTGGATGGGTGGGATGTAAGACGTACATCTAAAAATAAGTGTACAAATAATATTACTCTTGAAAAGAAATACTTTTAATATATTCAAAAATAAATGTATGATATACATCCCATCTATTCATTTAATTAGGTAAGTTAAATTTATTATTAAATTTAGTGGCTTTATGAGCAGTTTTATCAACTATTTTTTTATTTTTTTTAATACAAAATAATTATACCTATAATAATTATAATAAATCAGATATAATTAGCATTTTAGTTGAATAAAGTCAATCAAATGGAAACAAATTAAAACTTAGAATGCATGAATCAAGAAAAAAAACATTGAAGGATCTATTTTCCAAATATTCTACAGTTGAGGTGGTATCCATCATTTTTTTACTTATTTATGTTTCATTATATATATATATTTAGAGTAATACTATCCATACATCTTATTTAGAATAAATTTTACTCGTCACCTCAAAATGACGAGTGAAAAAATTTTTGTTCTAGGATGAATAAGATGTATATCATACATCTCAAATAGGATGTATGAATAGTATTACTCATAAAATTATCATTGTAAAACCTATCATAAGCCCCCACCAAAAAAACCAAAAAAACAATCAAAAAAAAAACACAATAAATAATGGGCTAAAATACAAAATTTAAACAAATTTTGGTTTCTGATTTGAGCAATAATATATATATATATATATATATATATATATATATATATATATATATATTAAAATCAGTGTATAGTTTATATTTTATCATCTAATGAGTGAAATTATTTTAATTGTCACATCATACGACAACTAAATAAATCTTATATATTAAATAGGTGAGAAATATATCATAAACTCTTAGGTGTATAAATATTTTTTTTTTTTCTGAATTTTCTCTTATCCGGTAGGTTATCTCTAAATTAAGGTCTTCTCGTTGAATATAAATATTTAAAAAGAAAATTAAATTACACTTTTGATCCTCAATAATAACTTGTATAATAATTTTATCTTCAAAATTTAATTTATTATAATTTATAATTCAACATTTTTTAAAGAATTATAGTTAAATTTTACATTCCAACGAGATTATTCGTTAATATGAAAATAATAAAATTTAAAATATCTCATCAGTAATATATAAATATTTAATCAGTTAAATTATATTATAAAATTTAATTATAATAATTTAAAAAAATTAATTAAAAAAATAATAATAAATTAAAATTTGAGCTTCAAAGTATTATTCAGATTTATTATTTGCGGGCCAAAAGTGTAATTAGTCATTTTCCAACCAAAATAAAAAAATAAAAATAAAAAATCAACGTGCATGTATAATTGGCACAAGCTATGTGTAGAACTCACGTTATTCAATTTGTTTTTTAAATTATACGAATGCTATAATTTAACATGCACACGTACGTAGTTGTGTATAAATATAATAAAATTTGTATTAAAAGTAACTTTTTGAACAAAAAATTTATAGTTCAAATTCTGTTAAATTTTTAATATTTTATTTAATTTAAATTTAAATTTATTTTTAATATAAATATTAAAAATAAATCAAAATAATAAATAAAATTTATCTCATTATAAAATAAATAAAATATAAAATATATATCTATTTTGATAACTTTATTAATAAAGTCGCAGGGTAAACGTAAGCGAGTATAAGAGCTAGTCCGTCGTTTTCTTCGCACGAATCTTGGCGTGGGGCCTTCCAGATCTTCATGAAAAGAAATGGTACTACGAGACGACACTTGCCACGACAACAAGAAAACGAGCGTAAATCACACTACCTGTTCACCAGTTTTGAGTTAAATTTAGTCTCTCAACTGTTTTTAACTATGTGCCATTTTAGCTCTCATCTTAAAAAATAAAAAAATAAAAAAATAAAAAAATAAAAAAATTATTACATGCGCCTGATTTATTTGTATATTCATGTATAGGAGTGTCAACGAGCCGAACACGAGCGAGCTGCGGTCGGCTCGTGTTCGCCTCGTTTAATAAACGAACCGAACACGAGTTGGCTCGTTTAAATATCGAGCTAAAAAATTCGGCTCGTGTTCGGCTCGTTTATTAACGAGCCGAACACGAGCTGGCTCGCGAACAACAAGTTTAATTTTCATTCCTAATATTAGGTGTAAAATTAAAAAAAAAATTTAAAAAATTAAAATTTTAATATAATAATTAAAATTTATAAAAAATTAATAGCCTAAAATCTAAATAGTAAAGTTTATATATACATATATTCGAGCTGTTATCGAGCCGAACACGAGCGAGCTGACCCCAGCTCGTATTCGGTTCGTTTATTAAACGAGCTGAAAAATTCGGCTCGTGTTCAGCTCGTTTACTAAACGAGCAATTCAATCTCGAGCTCATTTCGAGCCGAACACGAACTGACTCGCGAACAACGAGCTAGATTGCCACCCCTATTCATGTATTATAAATTTTGACGATAAATATTTGCTTTATAAATGTGTAGATATATTACGCGTAGATAATAATTTATTTTTTAATATTAGATATGTATAAGAACTAAAATGAATTTTACTTTAAAAATTTTGGCACTACTAATATCAAATTTGAAAGCTCGAAGATTAAAATTAAAACTTGGCCGATTCAAGATCAGGAAGGATCATAGGGTGTATTTGCAGGTTCACGAGTTTTTTTACTAAGAAATTAAAATCAGAATCGACGATTTCGTTTGGTACACGAAAGTTATAGTTCGATTTTGATTTTCAAATGAAATGTTAATCTCTCAATCTCCCATTTTTCTAATTTGTCGTGGTATGTTGGATTGAAAATTGAATTCAGGTGGAATGAGTGTTTGTTTCGAAAACACCAAAATTTTATTTTATATTTTAAATTTAAAATCAAATTAGATTTTAATATTTAATTAAAATAAAAGTTTTAATTTAGAAATTAATTTTTTTAAAAAAATTATATTTTAATTTGAACTTGGATTGAAATTTCAATTCAATGAAGCTTTCGAATTTGATTTATGAATTTAAATTTAAATTCAAATATTATGTTCTAATTAATTTTAAATTTTTATTTTTATTTTTATTTTTAATTAAATTTATGGATTCAAATTATAACTTAAATTAAAATTTTTAAGTTTAAATTGTGAATTCAAATTGTAAATTAATTTGATGTTTCGAATTTTCGAGGAAATTTTAATTTCTTAAAAAAATTTAAATTTTAAATTCTTGCTGATCATTTTAAAATTGTGATGTTTTAAGTTTTAGTTTGAATTTAACTTGTAAATTTAATTATATGGGCTGTGAACTCAATTTTAAATTTAATTTTTTATTTTATATTTTAATTTAAACTTTATTTTACTTTTTTTTTTTCTTAATAACAAAAGCTTTCTTCATCTCAATCAAACAAATTCCAATTTCTAATCTAAACTAAACATATATGAAAATCTTATTATGTTACTTTTTATTTCAATTCATTCCTAATTTGATTTCTATTTTGAACCACACGCTCCTACGGTGTAATGCTGCTCAAGATGCAATGAATTATATATATATATATATATATATATATATATATATATATATATATATATATATATATATATAGTCCGGCTAGAATACTGTCGATAGCACCAAACAATTGGTGCTATCAAATTTTCAACCGTTGAATGAGAAGATATGCGGTTGGGATTATAGTGGTTCCTTAAGATTTTTACTATTCAACTAACCACCTAGTAAACCCTAGGGGACCACTATAATCCTAACCGCATATTTTTTCATCCAACAGCTAAAAACTTGATAGCACTAATGGCTTGGTGCTATCGATAGTATTCTAGCCTAATTCTATATATAGAGTCCGGCTAGAATACTATCGATAGCACTAAATAATTGGTTTTATCAAATTTTCAGCCGTTGGAGCACCAAGTTTTCAGCCGTTGGATGAAAAGATATGCGGTTGGGATTATAGTGGTTCCCTAAAATTTTTACTATTCAACCAACCACCTAGAAAAATCCTAGGGGACCACTATAATCCTAACCGCATATTTTTTCATTCAACGGCTAAAAACTTGATAACACCAATGGCTTGATGCTGTCGATAGTATTCTAGCCTAATTCTATATATAGAGTCACCAAACAATTGATGCTATCAAGTTTTCAACCGTTAGATGAAAAGATATGCGGTTGGGATTATAGTAGTTCCCTAAGATTTTTACTATTCAACCAACCACCTAGTAAACCCTAGAGAACACTACAATCCTAACCGTATATTTTTTTATCCAACGACTAAAAATTTAATAGCACCAATGGCTTGGTGCTATCGATAGTATTCTAGCCTAATTCTATATATAGAGTCCGGCTAGAATACTATCGATAGCACCAAACAATTGATACTATCAAGTTTTCAGTCGTTGGATGAAAAAATATACGATTGGAATTATAGTAATTTTTTAAAATTTTTACTTGAATATCACAATTAGCTATGTATTGTATGGTTATCTAATAATCCTACTAGTACGTGGTACGAACCAATGCAGGTTATAAAATCTGGTCTAAATTAGATAAGAATCATATGAAAATTGGTACAAACCAAGCTTTGATATTATATTAAATTGCTCAGGCACAACTCAAAAGTTTAAAACTAATAGATAGGAATTAAGTTGACGCGCTTTTAAAAATATCAAGTCATTGTTACTTATATATTTTTAACTTTTAAATAAAAAAAATATATGATTAAAATAATAATGAGTCTTTTATATTAAGTGAATTGTTGGTGGAATAAAATAATTTAAGAAATAAAATTAATTAGTCAAAAAAATAAATTTAATGCTAGAAAATTTACAAGCATCAATTATTTGATACTTATACAAATATGATAGCCGCACTCAATAGATAGAATAATCCCCGCCCATCTTATATACAGTTCAAGATTTTTTATTTTATTTTTTTTTCTATTGAATATGGAACTATTATTTTTAAGGGGCAATTTCCTATATACCCCTAAAAATTTTTCTGTTTTCATATTTACCTCTCTTAGAAGGCTAATATTAAAACTACTGGAACTGCCGTTATCTGTGTGTAATTACTATTTTGCCCTTTTAAATATACCCTAAACCCTAAACCCTAAAACCCTAAACCCCTAAACCCTAAACCCTAAACCCTAGAACCCTAAACCCTAAACCCTAGAACCCTAAAAAACCCTAAACCCTAAACCCTAAAACCCTAAACCCTAAACCCTAGCTAGAACCCTAAAAAACCCTAAACCCTAAACCCTAAAACCCTAAACCCTAAACCCTAAAATCCTAAAAAATCCTAAACCCTAAACCCTAAACCATAAACCCGGGCAAAATAGGTATATCTGATAGTTTTCAACTCCGATTATTATTTAACTCTAGTTTAACCCTAGTTAACTTAACAAAGGGAAACGGTAGGGGTATTTTTAATAACGGTGGAACGTATGAAGGGTATATTGGAAAGAAAAAAATAAGAGGGGTAAATCAAATATTTCTTCAGATTTCAGGGTTATACAGGCAATTATTCCTATTTTTAAAAGACATACTAGTATAGGCTCATAGACTATTTCTTTTGAGATGAGTACGGTTATACAAACTACTATTGCATTAAAAGTATAACTTATTGTCCCCTTTGATATTAATTGGCCTCAATATTTTTAGAAGCACGGAAGTTTCAGTATTTTTAATTTATTTTTGATCTTGAGATTTTCGAATTGACCATTAATTTCGTCAAATTTAATCTATACTATTTAAATTATTCAGAAGTCAAATTTTATAATATTTTAAAATTATCTATCCTATGATCAAGGGCATTGAAATGAATACTTAAAAATAAAATTCTCATAAAAAATGATAATAAAAAAATTAAATTTTATATCAGAGATATTGATCTTACTTTAGATAATAATAATAATAATAATAATAATAATAAAATTTATTAAAATTTAATTTAAATTTGATATTTCTATATTGTTAAACTTATAGTAGCCTCATATTGACCATTAAAATAGTTAAATTTTGAAATTTTTTGATCACTAGTTAAATGATATAGAAAAATTATGAAATTTAATTTTATAAATATTTAAAATAGTGTATATCAAATTTATTAAAGTCGATTGTTGGTTCAGATCAATATTCCATCATCAAAAAATAAAATAAAATAAAATAAAATAAAATGAAAGTACGAAGGCTTTCGTACTTGGTAGTAGCCTCACTCCTATTTTCTATGTTGACAACTTTGAACCCAAATGTCAAACCTAACTAAAAGGCCAAGTTCCACCTACTTATGCAACAATTTGCTTCCTTAATTATTTAATTATACCCTTTTGTTGGTAATTATTTCCATTCAACTATCTCAAGCAAGACTTTTCTTTATATAGTCATTCATATTGTTTAATAATTCTAATTTTCATGTTAGACATGTTGAAAACCCTAGCTATTGAAGGTGAGAAATTTTTTTATTTTTCACAACATTTTATTATTTTCTCTTTTGTGGTCTCATGGTACTTTGATGAAAGTGAAGATCCATGTAAACCATTAGACTTAAAACCTATTGACTTTAAAGTTTGGCAATTGAATATTGACTTTAATAAATGTGCAAGTCCTACTTTGAGAAAGTATTAAGCATCATATCCCTATCTTTTATTTATCCTCTCTTATCCAAAGCAAGCATTAACTTTTCTATATTACAACTCTATTAAATAACTTTAAGATTCATTTCATAATAGGGCTTGTTTTGTCTTAGTCATATGGTAAGAATTTGTCCAGATGTAAGATAAGGGTCAGCAAAGCACAGCACTGCAATTGATAATGAGATACAATCAATCCTTTGCTGCTTTCTCATCACAAATTTCCATATTAGCTGCCACAACAAATTTTCAAATCTTGACAAATTTGGCGATAGGATGAACAATCACCATCACAAAACCCACAATTAATATATAGGACCAGATGAATTCTTATGCTTAATTGATTCCTTAACGTTATGGATTTCATGAATAGAACAACACCACTTGGCCTACCTAGAACAGATATATACAAGTTTTGTTGTTTGAGTAGAAATCTTTTTTTAAAAAAGCACTACTGGACTTCAAAAGTAACACCAAAACAATATTGAATACTCAAATGTGTACTTTTTAAGTAAAAGTTTGGAGCCACTTTGAGCAATGATTACCCACGAATGGCCGTCAAACCGCCAACAAATGTACCAAATGGACGATGGTGATTTACATGATTCACAATAACGCAGATCAATCAGCCGCCTACGCTCTTCTCCAACAACCGTATTAGGAATAGTGCTATCTTCCGTCAAGTCGATACTGACCCTCTTAGCGCTGTAAGGTGGATTGGCAGCCTGGTGAAGTTGTGGGTGGGCCTGAAGTGAGGGTGTTCGGTGGTGACGATATATATATATATATATATTCGTTTTTTCTTTTTGCAGCGTAGTTTTTGTTGCCTTGGAAAGCCCAGTTGCCTCACTTATGTTGTTTAGTTCACGTTCGCTCTGAATGAAACAGATGATTTACTATTTTTTTTCTCAAAAAAATAATCTTATAAATTGTTTGTAAGCCAAGTACGTTCCTTTAACTTAATTCCTTCCATACTACTATTATAACTAGAGACATAAGAAGTGATACTCATAATAGTGATAAGACCTAACTAGTTAGCTAATGATATGCTCTTAATTTACACAAATGCAAGCAATTCTAAACTAATACTCTACATAAGAGGAGGATGTGGCACTATTGTGTCTAAAGGTGTAACACAATAAAATTTGATGTTAGGTTTTCTCACAATGATAGGATACATTCTAGCCTACAAAAAGATGAGTGTAGGATCCACCACTCATTTTTCCTAGCCCTTCTTTAGTAAAAGCAAATGTCATAATCTGTGGGGGTGGAGGGGGGGGGGGGGGAGGTCATCCTTTTTCAACAGTAGAAACTAATTCCCAAATGCTTTAATTTTCCCACCTGTCCATGATCCACTTCCAAATATGAGACACACAGTTTAACACATGGAAAGTGCCTTGGTGCCATTTGCAGGTGACCTTTATTACTGTTCATATATATATATATATATATATATATATATATATATATATATATATATATATATATATATATATATATGTTAGCTTATGATCCACAAGTCAATTTATGCGTAATACATCACCATCTCGGTGTAGATACGTTATTAATTTCCTCCTCTTATGTTGTTCTGGTTGCCAACCTAAGTGACGTTATGATCACTTTTAATGCATGTGTCTTTTAGACGCTTCAATTTTGAAACCAATTATATATCAATTTAATTAGTGTTGCTTTCGAAACTCTATATTTTTTTTTTTTTCTAAGAAAAAAAATAGTATACTATCTGTTTCGTTTATTTTTAAAACAAAATTAACTGAAAACAACTAAATTTCAAAATCGAATTCGAATATCAATCATTCCGAAACTATCCATACAGTGAAAAGCATGTTTTACAAAAAAAGAAAAGTACCTACATGACGAAAGCTAAATCTTTCTTTCGTTGCTTTAAAGTGGTCATGTTCGGATTCATAAGAATCTCGCTCATCATAATCCTTTTTATCTACTTAAGACGCGTGTAGTATTCAATTAATAAAAGATGTGATCAAATATTCGGAAAGATATATTATATATGGATGATATTTTTGTCGTCAAATTTTAATTTATTATAATTTTTTATTCAAATTTTTTAAATCGTTATAATCAAGTCGCTTAGCTTAATTTAATCGATTAAATATTAATGTGTAGCCAATGTAAAAATGATGCAGCAGTATTATAATTGATGTTGACATAATAATAATTAAAATAACATATCACTTTCGTATAAACGTTAGGTTAATATTTAGTTAATTAAATTGAGTTGTGAGACTTGATTATAATAATATATAAAATTCGAGTCATAAATTATAATCCACTAAAGTTTGAAAACCAAAATGCCATGCATCTCATAGTTTGAGGGCGAAGGTGTAATTTATCCATTGAATGATGGAAACTTTTTCAAAATACACTATCCTAACAAATAATGTCATCCAATACATTATTTGTAGCTAAAATCAAACCCCAATCTTGCAACGAAGGATTTATGTGACGTGATATAAGGTCGTGCTGAAAATTTATCGGCACGATACAGTATAGTGTGTATCGAATCGTGTCGGTGAGTGTCAGTCACAAAAAATACATATATGAAGACACATAATAATATAAAAAATTTATTTTTTTTAACAATAAATTTTTTTAATTATTTATTATGTATTTGTATCAAATTTTTTAAATTTTTTTAAAAAAATTATTTAATAAATTAAGAAAAAAAAAGAGTTTTAAACTATGTCATCAGTATAAATATTATATCGTATCGATATTTTATTGGCACGAACATAATAGATATGGACAATCTTTACTTGTAATATACAAAAGGAAATGTTTGTTGGCAAAACATATCAGTGAACAACTTATTCTGAAATGCCAACAAATCCAATATGTTTTATAGAAAGATGTTCCTGATATTCCTTATCCACTTCTCTCTCTCTCTCTCTCTCTCTCTCTCTCTCTCTCTCCCTAAAAGCATGGAGTGAATAAATGCTGAGCTGAGTACATTGAAGAGATCCCCACTTCTTTTGAGACCTTTTCTTTCTTGTGAGCAGGGGAGGAGATAAGAGGGAATGGTCAGATAATGGTGTGCCTCCTCTTTTAACAGCCTTTCATGTGGCCCATCATTTCCCATTTTTACCTTTCACTTCTCTCCCTCTTTTTTTTTTTACTAAACTCCTATTCTCATTTTGCCTCTTGAGAAAAAGTTGCACTTGTCCTCATTCCTATTTTGTCTCTATATATATAAGATTTTATTATTATTATTATTATTATTTGAAGTGGAAATATAATATTTTATTATTATTATTATTATTATTATTATTATTATTTGAAGTGGAATAGGTCAGGTGCTGTATTGTATTTTAATGGAAAGAAATTTTAATTTAGCTTCTGCAGTTGGAGTTCTTATTTGATAGGATAAGAAAGGTTGTTTCACTTACTTGGGGGAACCTCTATTTGTAGGATCCAAATGTGTATAAAAATTAAATATCATAAGCTTTTGAGATGATTAGGGTTTCAATAGAATTCATCGAGACCCACACTCCTCACTATCTCATTTGCCCTATTCATAACTCTACTTAGAGACTGTTTGGTTGCATAATTATAATTGCGCTATAATTATAATTATATGCGAATCTAAATGCAGTGTTTTGTTCGATACATTTGAATTTAACTGCTGTAATTGATAGCAGTTGAAACTATACCTAAATTCAGGTACGAAGCTATATGGAGGCCCAAAGTGGTCATGACCCTCCTCCAATATTTTTAAAATTACATAAAAATCTATTATGAAGTTATTAAAAAATTTAAAATTGTGTAAATTTTAGAGGTCAAAATAATTTTTTTTCTATGTGGAGGTCCAAAGTAGCTATGGCCCCCAATTTTTTTTAAAATTACATAAAAGTTTATTACAAAGTTATTAAAAAATTTAAAATAGTGTAAATTTTAGGGGTCAAAATAAATATTTTTTTTTAAATAATATTATCTTGTGGATTACGAGATAGAAATTTAATTGACTCCAACGTATTGTAATACTTGATTTACAAAGAATATTAAATCTTAATATTTGATTTTTTAATTAATCGTAATATCTTATTTGTAAATTATATTAGATCTTAATATTTAATTTTTTGACATAATCTTTTATATATAGATCTCTATATCATTATCATTTTCATAATAAAAATAATTATACTATATTTTTTTAAAAAATATATATTAAAAACTCGAAAGTTAATGAACAAAAAATTATTTATATATAATTTATTTATTAATAATTTTTCAAAATTAATATATTTTTCACCCTCTTAAAATTAAAATTCTGACTTCGTCCTGCCTGAATTGATTACAATTACAAATGTAGCTGTGGAGATATATAGTCACTTTAAAACTTAAACAAAAAGGTAAGCTTACCTCTCTAATCTAAGAATTTTTTTTTTTTTTGAGAGAAAGGCAGCATACTGCCGCTTCATTCAATACGAACATGAATTTAGCAAAGGGCGCCGATAGATATACCGGCAAAAAAAAAAAAAAAAAGCTAATCTAAGATTTTAAGTTAAAAAGGGAAAGTGTTTTCACCATGCAAGAATTAAGAGATAAATAGCAGCATGGATCTTTCAAAACAGTGTGGGCCCCTAGTCCCATGAACTTGAAATTAATGGAGGCACCTAAATCTACACCTACCAAACCAAATCTTGGGACTTTATCTGGTGATCCCTTAAGAAAGAGAAAAAAAAAAAAAGGAAAAAGAAAGCTGCAAGTGTTCTGTGCACTAAAAAGGGGGGTTTCTTGGTCTTAAATGGAGGTGTAAAGAGAGAATATCTATGTAAAACAGTGAAGGGTGTGGGGTAGTGAGAGACATGGGTGATGTGGGGTGTTGTTTCTCTTTTGACATGAGTGGACAAGTAAAAGGTGAGCAACCATGAGGAGCCCTGCATGCACAAATCTAGCATGGGGTGTAGGGATATTAATGTGTATGAATATTTGAAAAAAAAATTTGAGAGAGAAAGATAACCTACTATCGTTTCGTTTATTTTTTAAATAAACTTAGCTGAAAATATAAAATAATTAGACTTTGAGAACTTGGGTCTCGAATATCAACCACCAAATTTTTTGCCACTCGCACTATGGATGGTTGATATGAATATTTGAAATTTTATTAGAACTCAAATTCGGGCTGAATATGGTGGGTTTACGAGATGCCAAACGGATGTTATGTGGTTCAAATACGAGTATTAAAAATAAAAGAGTAATTACTTATATATTTTTAAAAAGTATCAGACTTTTTTATTTATTCCGGCTAATATAAAAAAAATATTTATAATGTTCTAAATTCTTTTAAATATATCTTTAGAGCCCCTTAATTTGGATGCACAAAAAAATATAGCATAGTTAAACTATGCTATATCAACGAAAATTGTTTTCTATGAAGGGTTTGAATGATTCAAAATATAGTTTTTTTTAGAGCATAGTTATACTATGCCCTAAAAAATATGATAAAGTAGAAATTCATTCTAACAAAAAAAAAAATAATAATTCCACTATTCTTGAGCTCTCTCACCTTCAAAATATGGCAAATTTTAAGCTTTAAATTTTAAAATTTTAAATTTAAACTTTCAAAACAAAAGTTTAAATTTAAAAATATAAATTTAAATTTTAAATTTTAAAATTAGAATTTAAATTTAAAATTTTAAATTTTTAAATTTTAATTTTAATTTTAAAATTTGAATGTATATTCAAATCAATATTATAAATTTTAAAATTTTAAAATTCCAAATTTTAAATTTTAAATTTAAAACTTAAAAATTCAAATTTCAAATAAAAAAATTTTAATTTTAAAATTTAAATTTTAAATTTTAAAATATTAAAATTTTTCAAACTTAAAATTTTAAATTTTATAATATTGATTTTAAATTTTAAATATTAAAATTTATTATTTTAAAATAATAAATTTAATTTTAAAATAATAAATTTTAATTTTATAATTTAGAATTTTAAATTTCAAATTTTAAAATTTAAATTTAGATTTTATTTTTCAAAATTTAAATTTTAAATTTCAAATTTTCAATTTGAAATTTTAAATATCAAATTTCAAATTTTTAATCTTAATTTTAAATTATGAAATTTTTAATTTTAAAACTTTAAAATATTAAATTAATATTTTTTTTTATTTTTTAAAATTTTAAATTAAAAAATTTATTTGTGGATCCAGTTTAAAATTTGAAATTGTAAAATTTGTTAGAGTTACAGAATTTTCTATTCCATTTAGAATAAAATTAAATTTTATAAATTCTATAATAATTTTTTACTGTGCATCCAAATAAACCCTTGAGTTAGATTTTGATAACAAATTGTCAAAAATAATCATTATATCTGTAAAATTATTATTTTGTTCATTCGAATATATTCTTCTATCGTTATCCACTTTTCTCATTTGTCCTTAAAATGTCAAATACTTTTTGTATTTACCCTCCAACGATCATTTTCCAACTATCACCTTCTTCTTTAAGCTTTTAAAAGGACATTCATGACTAAAAAACAAATTAAGTTTGTTTCTCCTCCTATTTACCCCCTTCTCCTCCTATTTGCGTCTGCTCCTAGCACATAAATTTTTTGGTGCAACAGCAATAGATCTTACAGAATATGAGTATCACGCATCCTACAAGCAAAGGATGTATATAAGTAAAAGTTTTTTATTTATTTATTTTTTTTTAACCTTTGCATGTTAAGGGAGTTGGGTGTTGCAATTATTTCTCATGGACTAATGAAGTACAACACAGCAGTGTAGATCTGAAATACCAGTTACAAGCAATTGGAGAAATCACTGACCAAAAATTTCAAAGAATGAAGGGGGGGTAAGATAAGTCATTACATAATCTAACTTCTTGATTGTATCCTTAATATGCACACTATTTTATTATAGAGACATATAGGTAAAAGTCCTTTTTTTTTTATAATTTTTGTAGTGAGTTGGACATTATAATTATTTCTTATGAACTAACGTAGTACAATATGGCACTGTAGATCTAAAATACCAGTTACAAATAATTAATTCAAAGAATGAATAGTGTAAGATAAGTTATTAGATAATCTAACTTCTTGATGGTGGTCTTAATTTGCACACTATTTTATTTTACGGATATATAAGTAAAAGTCTTATAAGGGGTAGATTTAACAGTCAAAAATTTGGTAGCGCTAAGTGCTTGGTGCTATCGATCGCATAGAGGTCGAACTCTCTCTCTCTCTCTCTCTCTCTCTCTCTCTCTCTCTCTCTCTCTCTCTCTCTCTCTCTATATATATATATATATATATATATATATATATATATATATAGTAGAGCTTATATACATTTAAAAATACACGTCAATTTATATTTGCGAATTTTTTATCATTTGCTTTGTATTGAAATTTGTGCTATTATAAAGTCAACTAAAGAGAGAGAAAGAAAAAGTAAAAAATACAAATTCCAATTGTTGATATCAAAATTTTTGCCACCTTAGGAAGTGACACATGGGGTATATCATCGGCTAAAGAGATCAGCCGACGGAAGAATGAGTCAATCGAAAAAGGATCCGCATCTCGATCCGGACCGATCTCAGTTGCGTGAGAACGCAGCACGTGATGCATGCTATCAGCTGAAGGTATCAACCGATAGGAGAAGCAACAGATGAGAAGATTATCACCTCGTCCAGGGGCGATTTTCGCTAGAGAAGGATCAATCCGCCCTGGTCAAACGACGAAGAAGATGGAGTCAGAGTCAGACTTCGGCTGATCAGACCAAAAAATGAAGGCTCTGAAAAGAAAGGGTACGAGATTCGGGGCGTGAATTTCGCAACGAATTCCGAAATGGCAAGCAGATTACAGTTTTGGAAAGCGCCGAAGATCACACTCTAGCACGCTAATAAAGGGATGAATCTGACGGAAATCGACGACTATCCAATTTGAGGGATATTTGACTCAAAAGAAAATAGTTGCTGAATATTCGATAACTTTCCCTAAATTACGCCGATGATTTCAAATTGGCGCCTAATAAATGTGGTTCGGAAAGTATATAAATACCCGAACTATCGAAGGAAAAGGGGTCCGACTACCTCGTAAGTCCAGTACCACCCCAGCTTCTTCATTTACCTAGGAGTAGGTTAACTTAACTTTTCATACCTGTATTTACTGCTTTTTTAGGAATAGACTTAATTGTAATCCTTCTATCCCTACATTCTTCCTTGTATCCCCTTCTACAAATCAATATAAAGTATAAACCGGTTCGTCGGCCGTGTCTTTATTTGCTTTTTCTTGTACTTTAACGTTGTAATTGGCTCCTTAGCCGTACCATTATCTATTTACCCAGTTCGACTATTCTAAGTCAAAACCGGCGATCCCTCTCTATCTCCGTAAACCCGCTTCAGCTATCACCTGTCGAGCGGCCGTGAGAGTTACCAGAGGAGAACCCGGCCGAGCTGATCCCTCATCGGCCCGATAGCTTGATTGTTGACACGCGGCGCACTTCGACACCTCTGGAGGGTCACCCAAGGGCCGATCACGCGTAAGCCATATTTTGGCCCTAACAACTTTCTTGTCACGCCCAGTGGGACCCTCAGGTAATGTTTACTTATCTCCTACCGTTATCATGTTAGGAATTCCAGAGCCATACGAAGAGTCGGCACTACCGGAGCCGTCTTTATCAAAATTATATGGGCAGTTGGCCCAAATGATGAGGTCTCCTTGGCTAAATGCTGATCCGATGTGTGATCGTGGTGAGCCACGCCTTGTCCCAAGTCCGAAAAGACGAACCATTTCTTGACTTTCTCAAGCATGTCGAGGAAGAGGGCACCCCAGTCTTCTCGAGTCATTTCGGCCTTGCACCGGACGCAGAGTTGAGGCACGCTACTCACTGAAGTCTCATTCTTAGGGGATTCGACCCCGACGCCGGCTCCTTTCCCTTCGCGCCCACCATGTTTACCTGCGGGGGAGAGGGATTAGTATTGATTCTCATGTTATTGCTGCTTTCGTGGTCGATAAAAATGAGCCACCCTCGTCGATCACCTTTTGGATTTGTTTCTTCTAGGCAGTGCAATCGCTTGTTCAATGGCTTCCTGAATAGTGCCACTTGCAATACTTTCGTTTCCGGAGCTCTTCGTATGGGAAAATCGTTTGACCCTTCTGGAGCCGAATCCTCTCATTTTGGAGCAACCGATCGAAATTTTGATCGGCCTTGCAAGCGTCGAATGAGTATGCGTTAGCCGATGCTCAGGCTTTGTACTCCCGAATTCTTGTCGGCTTCAACAACTAGCATTTGTACGGCTGACAATCTTGTAACAACTCAGCCGCACATACTTCGACCTCATCAGCCGAACTCCTATTTTCGCTACAATCATTCGGCTCTTTATGTGGTGAATTTTCCTCGATTAAGGCGACTTCATTTTCTCTCGCCTTTTTCTAATCTTTACCTCGGATTCAGTGTGACCGATTGTCATTATTATTTTTGCAAAATTGCTCATATTGAGCAATCTGGACTCCTAGATCGAAAAGATTGGCAAACTGTCGATCCTCAAAATGATCTCGCGTTTTGATGCGAAGCCTGTTGAACACAATTTTCACGAACTCGGGCACATGCATCCTTACAAAGCATCGGTTTCTCGTTGTCTTGAAGCGGTTAAGGTATTCCTCGAATGTTTTCTCAGAATTCTGCCGATACGATGCAATATCAGCAACCGATAATTCGGGCATGATCCGATAGAACTGCTCATGGAATTTCGCCTCCAACTCGTCCCAATTCTGGACGGAGTTATGAGGTAAGCTCGTGTACCATGAGAATGTCGTCTTGGTTAACGACGTGATGAATAGCCTCATCTTTAAAAATAGGCTCGCGGCCGTCTCTCGACATTGGGCCATGAATCGATCAATGTGCTCGATCGTGTTCTCGTTTTCTTCTCCCGAGAACTTGTCAAACTTCGGCATTTTCCAATTGGTCGAGTATAGATAATCCATATCAATATAAGCGGGATACGGTGACCTGACCACTGGCCGAATTGTCGGCCTGGCCTCGGTGCTGAAGGAGTTACAGATGATCTCCTCCACGTGGGTATGAATCTCGGCGAGCCCAACTTGAGGTACCGGGGCTGCCGATTGCGCTGGTGGAGGTGGCGGTCCGTAATGGCCAGCCTGATTTTGAGTCGGTCCCTGCGCCGGGACCTGTCCACCATTTCTGCCCCCAGCATGAGGTTGGACAAACAACGGAGGGGGGGGGGGGGGGGGGGGGGGGGGGGAGACAGATGAGTCCCTAGTAGCTTTCTGGTTGATCGTCGATATTCTGCCCCATCGGCCTTGCTCCCATCTGATACGGGGCTACTTGCGGCTGTACTGCCCCCAGCAGCTGCAACGCTTGATAAGTTGCCGTCAGCGGTGCAACTCCTGATGGTTGCATTGTCGCCATTGTCGGCGCCATCGATATCGATTGCGTAAGCAATGGCTGGGGTTGTGTGGAGGCAAATCTTCCATTATGCAGATCGTTTCGGGTCAAAAGCTGCCCGATTCAAGCCGTATTTTCATTCGAGATCGATGCCGCGGCCAACATTGAATCCAAGCAGGGATTTTGCGCCTGGCTAGTCCTTTCGAGGGACATTTGTGTCCTCTTGAAGGATTCTACCATTCGAGCCATTTGCCCGAATAAATTTGATAGGGTCGGTTCCTGGGGTGTCGACCTCCCGCCAGTCTCCGGGATCTCCGATAGCGTCGGTGGCGGGTCATCCGCGTATCCGGCGCTATTTGCCCGGTCGTTCCTTGAAGGTCTAGAAACGACTCTATTCCTGAGACTTAGGCTATTGTTGTCTGACATATCTATCGGTCGAACAAGGTAAGAGTTTACCTGAGTGTCCCACCGGACGTGCCAAGAAATTGTTGGGGCCGAAATATAATGTTGACCGTTGACCGGGTTAGGTCCGTGATCGGCCCGCGAGTTGACCCTCGAGATGTGATGCGTGTTAAGGATTTTGTTTTGGCGTATTTCGTGAAGTCGTATAAGTCTTGAAGATTGAAGATGAAGAATTATGGATCGTATATATCAATCTCAAGAAGAATGAATTCGGAATGATCAGGTACGTTTAACTAAATAATTTTGGTGATCCGAATACATTTGTATAGTTTAGAAACACTTGAAAAAGTTTTCAGTGCATAAAAATTAAAAAACTGGACAAGTTGGGTGTTCAGGATTCGGACCAGACTATTCTAGTCCGGATCCCGAACATAGTTTAGTTCATGCGGAATTTCAGTCCGGACCATCCCCTGTTCAGCCCGGACCCCGAACTATGTGTTTGCTGAAATCGCATGAACAGTCCGGATCAGGAAATTCCAGTCCGGACCCCGAACTGTTTTTTCAAAAAAATTGCTGGAAAAAGACAACAGTCCGGATCAACCAAATCCTGTCCGGACCGCCGTGCGGAAAAAATTCTGTTAAGTCAGTTTTTTATGCTTATCTCTTTCCAAAGGTTTCTAACCTATAAATACACCCTACATTCATCTTTTAGGGAAACCGAAAACCGAGAATTAATTGAGATAATCGAAAGATTATAGAAAAATCCACAAATAGAGAAGAAAGGAAAACACGATTAAATTCATGTTTCTTCATTTATATTGTTCAATTTGATTCTAGGGTTTCCAAACTCCTATTTCTTATAGAATTAAATTGAAGAATACTTAGATGGTATTTCTGTATCTATCTTTGATCTAAGTATTCGGAGGATCATCACCAAACAAAAACAATGATTTTAGTGGCCTTGTGGATTCAAGGTGCTACCGCTCTCGTGGATTCGGAGCGAGGCGCGTTCATGTGATCGAGACGTGCCGCATTGATGAAGACCGTGGATTCGGTTGGACGTCGTGGATTCGACGTTATGACTCAAATCGTAGATTCGATGAGCGTTCGGAGCGAGCGGAGAAGATTAACTAGGAGCGTATGAAAAAGATTGAGTCGTAGGGTTACGGTAAATCACCTTGTACGTGTTTAATTTTAGTGGATTTCGCCGTATTATCGGTCCCGTGGTTTTTTACTCCTGTGACGGAGTTTTCCACGTAAATCTTGCGTACTTTATTTATTTTCCGCATTGGGTTATTTTTACGCAACGATTTGGTGTGTTTATTATTTTCACCTATTCACCCCCCCCTCTAGGTGGTTTTTCCCTATTCAAATCCATATTATTCATAACCCACAATGCGCCGCGTGCTAAAGTATCAAGCGATTAGGCTGAGGAGGGATCCGGTCGGCCAGGTTCTTCTCAATCAAACTCTTGAGAGAGTTCGGCCTAAAGGAGCCGAACTAAGGTTTAGACACATGGATTTGACATTGCCGAATAGTTGATTTGAAAATTTGTATTACTTGAAGGGGGTTACAAGAACCAATTACAAGTAAGACTACTCCTAGAAAAGTTGTAAGGAAAGCGGTAAAGAAAAGCGGTAAATTTAGACTAGAAAAGCTGTAAAAGTGGGTATTGAAGGTATTGAATAATAGCGGTGGTTATTGGCTTACGAGGTGTTAAGACCGAAATTTTTGCCACTTATAAGGGAACGACACGTGGCGAATATCATCGGCTAACAGATACCAGCCGACAGATGAATGAGTCGGAAGAGGAAGACTTGCGTCTCGACCGAGACCGGTCTCAGTCGCAAAAGAAAACAGCATGTGACGCATACCGTCGGCTAGAAGCATCAGCCGATAGAAGAAACAACCGAAGAAATGCCGGCGACCGAGCTCAGCCGTATAAAGTTTAAGACGCGCCATCGACTGAGGGCATCAGCTGACAGGAGAAGCAACCTGTTGGAATAAAATTTAAAATTCCAAAATTCTCAATAATTATTTTATTATCAATTTTCAATTCATTTATTAAAATTTATTCTCATTTATTAATTTTAAGTTATTCTCATTTATTGTCATTTATTTTTTCTTATTTAATTATACATTTATTCTCTTTTAATTAATTTACTAATTAATTATTAGGTGTTAATGCATAGTAGAACGTTGGAATCCAACGTTCATGCGTTTAATGGTATTAATTCACCATTTAGGTGAATTAATATTGGAACCAACGACTCTGTTCCTACTCCTATATATATATATATATATATATATATATATATATATATATATATATATATATATATATATATATATATATATATATATATATATATATAT
Source organism: Tillandsia fasciculata (assembly GCA_029168755.2). Classification (NCBI taxonomy): domain Eukaryota; kingdom Viridiplantae; phylum Streptophyta; class Magnoliopsida; order Poales; family Bromeliaceae; genus Tillandsia; species Tillandsia fasciculata. Next base: position 15,823,049 of record CM054946.1, on the reverse strand, counting down.
AGGGTTATAGGGTGTAGTCAGATAGAAAGAAAAGAAAAGAGAAAAAGAAAGAAAGAGAAAGAAAAATATTTTAAGTTTTATTTTAAATATTATTTGGTTAATTTTGTTTATCGGGTGTTGAAAGAAACTTCGTCAACCTCTTCCGCGGTCGTGCTCGTAGGAAGGGGAGTTCTGGTCGTACCTTGGGGTGGTATCTCCGATTAATCCGCACGAAGGACGAAAATACGCCTTAGGGCAGTGCTTCGCACGCTTCCGGATCAATTATTTTTTCGTCTACAATTTTTGGATAGCGATTAAAGGTAAGTAATTTAAATTTTAAACAAAAAATAGTTAGATAATTTAATCACAATTAAAGTTAGTGCGATTATTTTCCTAACAGTCTAAGGCGTATATCCGATTTGATTGTGATTAAAATCTAACGAGGGCTAATACGAAATTTTTGTTGCATATAATTTTGTTGTCAACTTATTAGAATGTTTAATATTCAAATTTAAACATATTGAAATTAGCATTTTAAAATTTTAATTACATATAGATTATTGTGATTTATTTGCTCTCTTTAAAATTATTATATATATATTTTTACTGTTTTCACTTTTTAGCTACAGTAAAATAAATAAAATAAAATAAAAAAAAAATTATTTACTGTTTTAGCTTCGTGAGAAAAAAAAAATTGCTACAGTAAAAAAAAATTTATTTACTGTTTCGGAAAAAAAAATATATAGCTACAGTAAAATATATAAAAATTTATTTCCTGTTTGTAGCTACAGAAAAAAAAAAAAAAAAAAAAGAATACTATTTTAATTATAGATGCGATCATACTAGCACTAAAGCACCGAATCCCATCAGAACTCCGCAGTTAAGTGTGCTTTGGGAAGTCCTCTTGTTGCATCTCCTACTATTTTCGAACTACAATTAATTTTTATAAAAAAAAATTAATAAATTCGAATACTAGTCGACGTATTAAATTGAAACAAAAATTTGTTAGATTGCTAACTTCTTATGATATTGTTTCTTTGAGTTTTATCAGATCTGAACAGAATCTTGCAGATTGCTTGACGAAAGGCCTGAATAGGACTAAGGTCCTAGAGTCATCGAGGGGGATGGGACTTTGCCCATAAAGGGCCTTCCTGCAGTGGGAACCCAACCTTTGTGATAGGAGATCCCTTGAAGAAGGTTCAATGTTGTAAAAACAAGCTGTCAGGTTGGCCAAAGAGCACTTTCTACAGTTTATTTAAAGAAACTTTAGTTCCAATTCCATCCCTATGATGAGTTGTGCTCTGTGTAGTGGTTGAGGTTGAGCTTACAGCTCTTAATGGAATCCGAGGCAATAATTTTTGCGAGATGTGACTCTACACACATCCCTGGAGGAGACCACCTATATAAGAATATTCGTATAAGGCCGCGACTATGTGATGTGGGTTGTCCATAGAAATTCTTATGAAAAATCAAGGTACTGTGCATGGCCTTTAACGCACAGACTCGCGATGGAGAATTCTGTACTGTGTGTGTGGCAGTTGAAGTCAGGGTCAAATGAACGTAGTTCAAGACCTGGTTCACTCCGATTCCTTCTGATGAAAATTGCTTACACTAAGTGAGGTTAAGTCTCTTAAAGACACCTTACCTATTACATAGTATAAACACCCGATAATCTTATTTTAATTTTAATTTGTTGAGTTTAATAATTATTTCGAAATTTTGAATTTTGTGGGGGATTGTTGGAATAAAATTTAAAATTCCAAAATTCTCAATAATTATTTTATTATCAATTTTCAATTCATTTATTAAAAATTATTCTCATTTATTAATTTTAAGTTATTCTCATTTATTGTCATTTATTTTTTCTTATTTAATTATACATTTATTCTCTTTTAATTAATTTACTAATTAATTATTAGGTGTTAATGCATAGTAGAACGTTGGAATCCAACGTTCATGCGTTTAATGGTATTAATTCACCATTTAGGTGAATTAATATTGGAACCAACGACTCTGTTCCTACTCCTATATATATATATATATATATATATATATATATATATATATATATATATATATATATATATATATATATATATATATATATATATATATATATAGGGTGTGGGTTATAGGGTGTAGTCAGATAGAAAGAAAAGAAAAGAGAAAAAGAAAGAAAGAGAAAGAAAAATATTTTAAGTTTTATTTTAAATATTATTTGGTTAATTTTGTTTATCGGGTGTTGAAAGAAACTTCGTCAACCTCTTCCGCGGTCGTGCTCGTAGGAAGGGGAGTTCCGGTCGTACCTTGGGGTGGTATCTCCGATTAATCCGCACGAAGGACGGAAATACGCCTTAGGGCAGTGCTTCGCACGCTTCCGGATCAATTATTTTTTCGTCTACAATTTTTGGATAGCGATTAAAGGTAAGTAATTTAAATTTTAAACAAAAAATAGTTAGATAATTTAATCACAATTAAAGTTAGTGCGATTATTTTCCTAACACAACCGACAAGAGGTATCACACCTCATCTAAGACCAAATTCGGTTGAAGGCGGCCACTCGACCTCTCTAGTCAATAGACGAAAAAGGCGGGAATCGGAGTTAGCTTACGGGTGCTCAAGCCGAAAAAAGGGAGGACTTCGGAAAGAATGTGTGCAAGATTTAAGCGCGAATCACTCAACCAACCTAAAATGGCAAGCAGTGCCCTGCACAGGAAAGCGCCGAAGATCACGCTCCGGCGCAACAATTAGGGGATGAACCTAGACGGGAAACGGCTACTATCCTTATAAGGATAATCGACTCAAAGAAGTCATTGAGGATTTCACGATAATTCCCTCTCGAATCACACCGATAATTCAAGTCAGCGCCTAATAACATGGTTCGGGATGAGTATAAATACCCGAACCATCGAAGAAAATGGGGTCCGGCAACCTCGTAAGCCCGGTAACACCCCAGTTTCTTCATTTACCGAGGAGTAGGTTAACTTAACTCTTTTTTTCTTCTTTTTACTGCTTTTTAAGGAGTAGACTTAATTGTAATCCTTCTATCCCATTTTCCCCACTTGTATCTCCTTCTTTTATCAATAGCAAGTGTAAACCGACCCATTCGGTCGTGTCTTTTTTCGTGCATTTAGAGTGTAAACCGGCTCATCGGTCGTATCTTTATTTGCTTTTCTTGTGTTTTGAGGTTACAATCGGCTCCTTAGTCGTACATTTATCCCTTTATCTGGTTCGGTTGTCCTAAGTCGAAACTTGTGATCCCTCTCTACCTCCGTAAACCCGCTTCGGCTGTCACTAGTCGTCGCGGTCGTGAGAAGTTACCAGAGGAGAACCCGGCCGAGCAGATCCCTTCTCAGCCCGATCGTTTGATTGTTGACACGCGACGCACTTCGACACCTCTGGAGGGTCACCTAGGGGCCGATCGCGCGCAAGCCATATTTTGGCCCCAACACGAGGTTACAGGACTCCTTTTTCTTCAATAGTTCGATTATTTATACTCATTCGAACCAAGTGTATAATCGCCAATTTGGATAATCGACGTAACTTAAGGGCAATCACTGTCTATTTCTCAACTATTTTCTTTTGAGTCGATTCTCCTCAGTTGGATAGTAGTCATTTTCCGTCTACGTTCATCCCCAAATTGGCGCACCGAAGCGTAATCATCGGCGCCTTCTGATGCTGGGCGTCACTTGCTATTCCAAAGTCAGTTACGAGATTCGCGGGTAGATCTCGTACTTCTTCCTTTTATGGTCTTTCCTTTCGCGGCTCGAGCAGTCGAGAGTCGATCCTGGCATCGCTTCTTCTTGCTTATCTGATTGAGGCTGCCCGTTCGCCTTCGACTGAGGTCGGTCTGGGTTAAGACGCAGAACCTTCTTTGTTGACTAACTTCTTTATCGACTGATATCTTTAGTGGATGATATATGTCACGTGTCACTTCCCCATCGTGACAATATTTTCGACCTTAACAAGTATAAAAAAAAAATTTGTCAGAAATTTTATATACTTTTCTAATTTGATCATCTTGACTATAATTTTACGAAAAAAAAATTGGATTATTTTTTGGAGTTTTCATTGGAACAAGAAAAATATAGGATTCACCATAAAATTTTTGATTTTTTATCAGGAGAAAACATAAGGTGTAAGGTGTAAGCTTGTGTTTATTTTGGTTCTTTTTATAGTAGAATACACCTCTCTCACTCTTCTTGTTGACGTAGATAATTACCGAATCACGTAAATTTTGATTTCTTCTTTCTGTAATTATTTTTATTAGTATTTGATTTTTTCTGTTTTTCATGTATTTGTGTTGGTAGAAACGGACAGTCCATCCAGTTTCCAACAAAATATGTAATAAATTTCTACCAGAGTTAAAAAAAAAAAAAAAAAAAAAAATACCTCTTTTGCCCTTAACTTACCAACCTATTTTCTTAATAGATAATTATCACTTTTAAATTGATTGCTAAACTAATATATTCCTGAAAAACTATAGAATTTTTAATTTACTCCGTATAGAAAGTTAATATGAAAAATACTTTGCTACCGTGCCAAGATTTTTCAAATATATCTCTATGTTAGGTTTTGTTAATTTATTTATCCCTTTTAAAGAGTAATTGCTAATATACTCCTAAAATATCAACTGTTTTTAGTACAAGTGGCAAAGGGCTTGGTGACTGATACCCGAGATCTGAGTTTGAAGCTTAGTTGCTTCTTTCCAGCTAAGTTTTTTTTAAAATAAACGAAGTGGATAGCATGCTACCTTTCTCTCAAAAAAAAAAAAAAGAAATATACTTATAAAAAGTTGCATAATTTTTAATTTATCCCTTATAGAAGGTTAATATGAAAAATACTCTTCTGGCATTTCAAGTTTTTTTAAATATATTTTTAGAGTTAGATTATATTAGTGATTTATATGTAATTGTGAAGTTGTGAAGATGTATAACTGTGATATTGTGATAATTTATATGTTACTATGAAGTTATGATATTATGGTGATTTACATATAACTGTGTTGAATTGTTGATTTACATGTAACTGTTATATAGCTTAAATGCCTACAAATGCCTAATATATAGTTCAAATGCCCATAAATTTTTCAATGTCTAATTACAACCCTCTTCAACAATTGCAAATATACAGGAAAGATACAGTAATGCCATTTGCTAACACATATAAATGTAAAGTTTAAATAAAACATTCTAGATAATAATTGCCCATTTAAAATACTCTTTCCATCCATATATATTTCCAACCCTTAAATCATACTGTTTTTCTAATCACCTACTAAATTCTAGAGATCCACTATCATTCAAGTCGTACGTTACTTTATTTAAGAGTCAAAAATTTAGTAACACCAATGACTTGATACTATTAATAGTATAGTAATATATATATATATATATATATATATATATATATATATATATATATATATATATATATATATATATATATATATATATATATAAAGAGAGAGAGAGAGAGAGAGAGAGAGTTAGGCTGGAATGCTATCATTAGCAAACCAGCCCATTTGCCACTCATTTATTTTCGATGATGGAGCTTTCAAATCAATGATCGGCATCGTTGAACATGATCTAGATCACTAGAAGTATCTAGAAATTAAATTTTAAATCTTTTAGATATCATTGACCTTTTGATCAAAAGATAATAAAATTTATAATTTTAATAGTAGATATAAACCTTTTGCTTGTTTAACGGTATAAAGATATCTAAATTAATTACATTTTTGTTAGAAAATATTTTAAACTATTTAAAATAAAATCTATACTGTCACGCCCAGGGGTCGAAACTGCGACCCGAACTCGCCAACAGATCCGCCGCCCATACGGGAAGCCCCGCATAGACGAAGCGTCTAACCTGCAAAAGATAATACTACCAACTATACAGATATCAGAGCTGAAAATAACTGCTATAATAAAAATCTGAAACCACTGTACAACTGAAATAAATGTATAATAATCATCTCCAAAGATAATAATACAAGTAGAATCCACCTATACAACATCTATAAATCCAAAAAGGAATGTAGCTAAAATAATAATATATCAGTGTACAATGAAATCCCACAATCCGGGATGGTACATCTATCTCACCAAAATAAACTACACTGGTAGGGATCTATCTCATGACTCCCTATCCTCGGTCTATCACGCCAGTTAGAGCAGGAACAGAGGGAAAAGTCTCGGCAAACCTATCACTGACAGAGGGTGTGAGAACTACATCCTACAGTAGTTCTCAGTGGGTACCGTCTCCAAGACCAACGGTCTGCCCACTAAGTCTACTAGAGGTATAAGATAACATAAATACTGAAAATAACTCTACAGCTATCATGCCTCTATCTACTATGCTCAAAGGGCGATACAGATGAAAATAATGCATCGACTCTATCCCAGTATACTCAATCAACCCAATCACACTGATTGCCACATAGGGTCTGATGACTCGGATCTCTGCGAAGGTCTTACGGAGTGAATTGTGGCTTCTGGAGGCCTACGATGTGTGTTGGAGATGGTTGCGCGCAAATCGGGCCTCAGAATTGGATCCAGCGCAAAATTTAGATTAAGAATACCTGTCCGGATGCCTTCGACAAATTTTAGAAGTGGAATTTGGCAAAACGGATATCGGATTTGGACTCAGCGCGCGAAAACGATGAAAATAGACTATTTATATGTATTTTTCGGAGCCTGGATGCCAAAATACGGATTTCGAGGCATGGTTACTGTTCCGGCGGCCGGCGGGCAGCACGGGCAGGCAGCGGAGCGCGGCGGCACGGCGGTGGGGAGGCGCGGGCACGGCCGCGGGCAAGCGCGGGCAGCGCGAGCAGGCGCGTGCGAGGCGCGGGCAGGCCGGTTCACGAAACTTGGGCGTGCACCTGGACCAGCGGACTTCGACAGGACACGTGGCGCGTGGGGATTGGGCGGTCGACGGGCGTGACGTGAGGCGTGACTCGCGCCGGGTGCAGTACACCGTGGACCGTGCCAGGCCATGTGGCGCTCGCCCATTGCCGGGCGCAGCGACCCTGGTGGCCCGGCGTGGACCGCGGCGCGTGCACCCCACCGTGGACCACATCGCCACACGGCGCGCCTCGATTGGCGGGCGCGCGTGCGCCGGGAGGGATTCGGGCGCGCACAGTAACGGGCTTGGGCCGGATTCGGGCGCCCGAATCCGAACCCGTTCCTTGGTGGGCTTGGGCTATAAATAGCCATTTCGGGTTTCGTTTGTGGGCTTTTCCTCCGAGCTCTTCGGCCCATTTTCGATAGGGAGCGTCGTCTGCGAGTCTTCTTCAATATTTGGGATCCCGAGAATTTTTGGGAGTCGTGCCATCTACGTTCTTCTCGACATCGCGAGCTTCGACGCGCCTTGGATACCGAGTTTTTTCGTCGATGCTTCTTCCGCGAGCTCCCCAGGACTGACGGGAGGGAGTTTTTGGCCGATTTTTGCGGCATTGGTTTCACGAGAGGTAGATCTTCGTTTTTTGTGTTTTTCGTTCCTCTCAGTTTTGGGTTTTTACTGGGGTTTCTGGAACATCTTTGAACCCTTTTCCTGCGGGTGGTTTTTCTGGACAGCAGAGGCTTGTCGGATTTTTTATCTCTACGCTCAGGTATCGAATTTCGACATGTGAGGATTCGATCGACATCTACTCTTCGCTAGGATCGCCACTGTATTTTTATTAGAATTTTTGGAGATCATCTCGCAGGTGGTATTTAAGCATTTTCTGGACTGATTTTACAGCGGTGTTGTGATTGTGGGAAATGATGCTTATCGCAATGTTTGGACCATATCTTTGTATCCAGGAGGAGTTTTCTGGTATTCTTGGACTCGTTGGAATCGTGGGAATATGAGGATTATTCCCGTTCAGTTTCAGCCATTTGGATCTTGGTTTGACGCGCGCTTCAGGTAGGTTGCTTTGTCTCCAAAATCGGTGGACTATTCATTAATTCTATCGTGTAGTAAATCATGCATGATTGTTAGATGTGTTAGGAAGCATGTTAGATATAGAGAGGATGTTCTCGTGCTGTTATCATGATCATGTTGATGTATGCTTCCTATCTGTGTTAACTTAAATACCACTATTGAAACTTGACCTAGCACCCTGTCATATGTTGCGTGTGTAACTAGACTAGTAGAAAACTCTCACTTGGGCTAGGTTTATTTTATGTTTTAGACATCCACACTTTACTCCCTATCCCTGGACATAGTATTTTCCTCGCCCGGGTAGTGGGCTGAGTGGTCGGGATTTCTCTTAGTGTGGGATGCATGTTACACTCGTGCTTGGGGGCAGAGTGGAGTCTGGTAGATGTAGCTGGTCTTATATCTGTGGCGGGAGCCGTTTGGATAAACGGTGGTCCCGGGTTGTCGAGTTCTTCATTTTTCTTGTCGCCACTGTGTTAGTGGCAGTAGTATACCAATGATAGCAGGACCTTGAACCCAGAACCTTTTGGACACATACATGATTTTAGTCAACCAATATTTTCTTCCAAATATCGAAGGTTCGCCGGAGTCTATTCTTGTCTGATTGGACGAAGGCATTAGCCCTTCGGGGTTTGAGTATAAAAACTTCTTTTCCAACTGTTTTTCCTAAAAATCATTAAAAATGGGTTTTCCTCAAATCAAAAATGGTTTTTCAAAAAGGAACTACTTTTAGTCCTCACTTGCGTGGGTTGAGTGAAAAATGGTTTTCAGTAATAAATGTCACATTTTTTCTGTAAACTTTCCCACTCAAGAGGATTCGAGTGGTCTAGGTTCTAAGGGCTGCCTTTTCTTTGGGTCGAGAACAACGAGAGGCTATGCCTAGAGCCTGTTCTTGTTTGATTTGGGTTGTATGTTCTAGTCTTTCGGGGTTCCCGGACCCTTCATTGTTGTCGGCTGTGGGGTATACCCAGCTAGTGAGTTTGCTTGTTGAATTGATGTTCCTATTTGGGGAGCCGTTGGGTTGACAGCGGTCCCAACTGTTCGAGTGGTTCCTGTTAGTGAGTTAGAGAGGTGATTTGGGTACTGTCGATCTTGTTGATCGTGGATTAGACTATAGCCTGCATGAGCCATATTGAGCTCGACAAAGATGTGCAGATACTTTCCTCGGTGGGGTCGCGCCCCTCGAGTGCCACTCCGGAGTTGGGCCTATTACTTTGCTATCGCGACTTGTCGACGCAGTCCCTCTGGCTGGGCCAGTTTTGGCAGTCACGGACGCCCTACGTAAGTCCGGTCCTCCTTGGATGTAACGACCGTAGGTGGGCGCAGGTTTGACTGGACCCCATGTGGCAGTCAGTGTAGATTGGGTGACTGTATTTTGAGAGTTAGTAGATGCATCATGTTTCCATCTGTATCACTCCTTGAGCATTTAGATAGAGGCATAGTAGCTGTAGAATTATTTTCCAGCCCTTTTCCTTTCAGTATTGCATTTGTTACTTTATGTCTCTAGTAGACTTAGTGGGCAGTCCGTCGGGCTTGGGGGCAATACCCACTGAGAACTACTATGGGATGTAGTTCTCACACCCGCTGTGGTGATTTTTCCTCAGGGACCTTTTCTCCTGTTCCTGCTGCTCCTGTTTCTGATCCTGCTGACCGAGGTAAGGGAGTCGCGAGCTAGATCCCTACCTGTCTTCTTCCAGAGAGAGAAGTTGTACCCCTTTTGGTGATGTATTAGTACTGTCAGTGATTTTGGGATTGTATCATGTACATTTTACTTTTGAGAGTTTTAGTTTTTGAAGAGACTTATGTTTTGTGAGGACCTGGCATGTACTATTTGAGAAGTTGTATATATTTATTTCAGTAGTTTACTTTTCAGCTCTGATATCTGTATAGCTATAGTATCATTCTTTTTGCAAGTTAGACGCTTCGCCTATACGGGATTTTCCGTATGGGCGGCGGATCTGTTGGAGGGCCCGGGTCCCAGTTTCAACCCCGGGGCGTGACATAGGGTCCAGTCAAACCTTGTGCCCACTTACTACCATTACATCCACGGAGGACTGGACTTATGTAGGGTGTCTATGACTGCCCAAAAAGGGCCCAGTCAACAAGGTCAGCATCGACAAGTCGCAATAACAAAATAACAGGCCCAGTTCCGGAGCGGCACTCGAGAGGAGTGACCCCACCGAGGAAAGTATCCGCGCATCTCCGTTGAGCTCCATATGGCTCATGCAGGCTATAATCTAAATCCACGATCAATCAGATCGACAATACTCAAATCACATCTCTAACTCACTGGCTGGAAATAGTCGACAGCCGGGACCATCGTCAACCCGACGGCTCCTACATCAGGACATCAAACTCAATGTGCTAAAACCCACTGGCTGGAGATACTCCACAGCCGGCGGCAACGAAGGGTCCGAAAACTCTGAAAGACTAGAACCTATAATTTAAATCAAATAAGAAGAGGCTCTAGGCATAGCCTCTTGTTGTTCTCGACCCAAAGAAGAAAACAACCCTTAGAACTCATATCACTCGAACCCTCTCGGGTGAGAAAGTTTACAGGAAAATGTGAAATTTATTACTGAAAATTATTTTCACTCGAACCCCCTCGGGGTGAGGACGAAAAGTAGTTTCTTTTTATAAAACTATTTTGACTTAAGAAAATCTATTTTAATGAATTTTAGCTCTTTTAGGAAAATCAGTTAGAAAACAAGTTTTATTCCCAAACCCCGAAGGGCTAATGCCTTCGCCCAATCAAACAAGAATAGGCTCTGGCGACCCTTCGACATTTGGAAAGAAAATATTGGTTTACTAAAATCATGTGTGTCCAAAAAGATTCTAGGTTCAAGGTCCTGCTATCACCAGTACACTACTGTCACGAACACCGTGACGACAAATAAATTGGAGAAAACTCGACGACCCGGGACCACCGTTTACCCAAACGGCTTCCGACACTAGTACAAGACTAGCCACAGCTATTAGACTCCACTCGGCCCCCAAGCACGAATGCAACATGCATCCCACACTAAAAGAAATCCCGATCACTCGGCCCACTACCCGGGCGAGGAAAACAATATGTCCAAGGAATAAGGATGTAAAGTGTGGATGTCTAAAGTATAAAAGAACCTAGCCCAAGTGAAGATTCTCTACTAGTCTGGTTTACACATGCAACATATGATAGGGTGCTAGGTCAAAGTCCAATAACTCTATAAACATCATGATATAATAATATTAGCACCTATTCTAGCATGCTGACAGCTACAATACTAGAATTAGTGGAAAATTCGTAATTTTGGAGTAATTCAAACCAACCCACCTGGAAACTGTCGATCCAATGCCCGATCAAACTGAGTTTTGGCACGAGAAATCCTTATCCTCTCTGAAATCCGATGCCGTGAAAATTATCTAAATCTGCCACACGGATCAAGCGCAATTGCTGAAACACTACACGCTGCGCGATTAAATTCCAGAATTTCAGCATATAGTCTTAGGCTAAATAAAATGCACAATTAACTCCCAATATCTCAAAATGAAACTTCCCACAACACAATTGAAGTGCCCTCCATCATAAGAACATCCCCAAGTCTTCAAAAATCCATCTTTAATTTTCTTTAATAATCAAAATAACAAAATATTACATGCTGTCCTAAAATATTGACATAAATATAGCTTACACTTCCAAGTTTAATTAGAGGTCTTTCCACAGGGAATTATCCACAGCTCACAAAAGAGAATTTGCTCACCTTGAAGTTAAGAAGATGTCCCAACTTGAAATTCTGAAAAAGACCCAATATTCTCAAAGTTATCCTCAAACCAAGGCTCAATGCTCAAAGTAGTAATCAAAATCTGCACTGTTGTAATCCCTAAAACAGAGCTGAGAAGATCAATAATGTTACCTAGGCAAATGTACTCCAAATTCTGTAAGCAAAGTACCAATAGATTCCTCTTCGAGAGTAGATGCAAATTAAGCCAAAAAAATCAAAATTCATGCACGGATCACGGAGAAATTACATAATTACTTTAGACTATCCAAAACTCAATCTTAACAGTCCAATACTTAAACCATAACACAAGAGTTCCAAAGATGATAATTATACTCCAAGAAAATCTCAAATCTAGGGGAAATGGTACATACCAATGTTGTAGATCTTCGAGTCCTGGAAATTTCTCCACAAAATTCATTCAAAAATTCTCATCCTACTGTCCAGAGCAGCCAAAACACCAAGGACTGACCAAAACTCCAGGCTGAAACAAAGGGTTCCAAAGATGGCCTCAAAACTCTATAAAATCTCATAATCCAAGGAAAGATTTGAGTACCAAAGTTGTAGGCTTACCTCTTGTGAAGATACAGAACCAAAAATCAGGTCAAAACTCCCTCTGGTTAGCTCTGTAGGATTTTTGCACCGAAACGAGACGAAGTGGGCTATGAATGCAACAAGGTGATGTCCTCAAAGGTTGATAAAGAAGATGATCAAAAGGCCTTCAAAAGTTCCCAAAAATTCATGCTCCAGAGTGGAGATGTAGATGGAGCTTTGGTAGAAATTCCCCAAAAAAATCACTCTCCAAAAGAGCTCAAAGGTGGTGAAGAAATTCCTTTTAAATCCATGGAAAAGAAGAAGAAGAAGAAGAAGAAGAACCGCCTCCCTGTTGCTACAGTAACGGGCCGGCCCGTCACCCGGGACCAGGCCACCACGCGACACGCATCCGCGTGCCCCCGCTCCCTCGCTCGCTGTCGGATGGCTGCCACGCGTCCCGCTCATCTGTGCTCCGTGCACCCGGCGCACGCGCGACGGCTTGCACCAGCCAATGGCAGCGCACCACATGGCCCACCCGGTCCACGCGCTGTCCATGCGCTGGTCATTGCGCCGGGTCCTTCGGAAGCTGTCGGCCAATCAAAAGGCGCCACATGGCATCACCCCGCAAGTCAAGCCGCGAATGGCGCGGCTCGGCCAATCCCGTGCTGCCACGTGGCACGTGCGCAGATTCCCTGGTCCCGGTGCACGCACCTGGGCCGTGGACCGGCCTGCCCGCGCCCCCGCACCTGCCTGCTCCTGCCAGTTGCCGCACCGCCGCGCTCCGGCGCTTGCCCGTCGCCGCCGGTGCTGCCCGGCCTACCCGAAACAGTAACCAAGTGCCCGAAGTCCGTTTTAGGACGTTCGGATCCCAAAAAATAGATCCAAATAGTCGATTTCGATCGTTTTCGCGCGCTGAGCCCAAATTTGACGTCTATTTTGCCAAAATCCACTTCTAAAATTTGACGAAGGCATCCGGATAGGCAACTTGACCTAATTTTGCGCCGAGTCCAATCCTGAGATCCGATTTGCGCGCAACTATCTCCATCATCCAACATAGGCCTCCAGAAGCCGCTGATCACACCGCAAAACCTCCGCGGAGATCTGGATCATCACATATACTCTTGATCTTGATTACAAAACTTCTATCAACACTTTTTGAAAAATATTTATTTTCAACCGTTCATTTTTTTGTCCACTTGGTGGATTAGAAAGGAATATTAAAAAAGTATGAAATGTAATTTCTAAATAGTTTAAATGGTCTAGATCATGTTCAACAGTGCCGATCGTCGATTTGAAAGCTCCATCATCGAAAATAAATGGGTGGCAAATAGACCGATTTGCTATTAATAGCATTCCAGCCTAGCTATATATATTTATATATATCCAAATATATTTTTATGGTACGAAGCAAATTGAAGATATAGTTCAATAGATATATCTTTCACCAATCAAAATCAATTGATATATTCCCTAGACCTGGTCTACGCCATCTTTTATGAATCAGTTTAATGGGTTAATTAATTTGACTCAATCCAAGTTCAAAAGAAAGCATATTCTTAGCATTCTTCATCTTGATTATTTTTATACTTTATCATTGAGAGATTATGAATATGTAAAAACCATCAAAATATCATGACTAGTGTCATTAGCTACGCTCACCGTATCTGCAGAAAAATCTAGTTTTTGAGGCTAAACCTTTCTATTCTCGAAATTTTTTTTTTTTTATGTGGCCCTCTTTCTTGTAAAAGTAAAATTTCATCTTTTTCAATTTTTGATTTGGAACGGGATCTTTCTTTACGCGCATCATGTTCGCTAGATCGTCTCCTTCCTTCACCTGCATCATTTACGACCAAGCCAACACTGCTTTCTTCGATACTTGTCTGCAACCTGATTTCCTCATACAGTGAGATCGACGTAACATCTTCCATCTTCAAAATTTGCTTCCATAGAGTATGGTGGTCACTAGATTATTATAAAATGACAGAAGTGGCGTAAGAAAAATCAACGCCTTATCGTTCTCGTCAATCTTCACATTAATACTAAACAAATATGCAATAATCTTATTAAAGATATTCAAATATTCTGTTATGTCGTTCCTCCCCTCATACGTAGCCTATATAATATTTGTTTTAGAAACAACACATTTGAGAGGCCTTTTATCATGTACAACTTCTCCAGCTTATTCCACATGTCCACTGTAGTTTTTTCATCCATTATGTTGTATATCACCTTATCTGACAGGCGCAACATAATTGTATTAACTACCGCCCACAAATCAATCTCCTAATTTTCGTCGCTCATCGATGTCAATTTTTTTGATTTTCCAAGCAACATCTTATGAAGGCCATGTTGTACTAAAAGGATTTTCACTCTTTCGTGCCAAAAACTAAAAAAAAATTTACCGTCAAATTTCTCCACCTCAAACTTAGATGATGAGCCATTCGACATCTCTACTGTAGCGCGAACCTTATTCTCTAATACTACTTGTTGGAAACTAGATGAACCATTCGTTATGCACTATTGTTGAAACCAAAAAATCACCACGTGGCAAGAGGTACGGTCAATATATTTGAACCGTCTTAGCCGAATCAAAAGATGACATGTGGTAATACGAAAATAATAGGTCGGTCAATGGGTCAACCGACTCGGATAAATCAAAAGATAGCGCACCATGAGCCGTGGGAAGATGCCTAAACCTTCATAAGTGATAGGCAGGAATCAACTGAATGCAAGAGCGACATCGGTCATTGGGTTTATAAGCCGATTAGAGATAAGGATCGAGACGAAAAATAATTGAGTAACGTCTAAAATCAAGCAGGCGGAATCACGAAGCGTGGAGTCCGCGGCTAATGCGATTTCGGCCCAGATACACTCCACTAGTTGCTGCCAAGGATCACGCGACAATCCATAATGGTGAAAGATATTCGAAAATAACGTGGTCGAAAAATACGCCATTACCTTATTATGGCGAGGGATTTTTGAAAAAAATGTGGCCGAATAACACGCCATTACCCATAATGGCAGTTAATCTCAAGAGGAGTTCGCACCAGCATAAATAGGCGAATTCTCCTCTGAAAGGGAATTTTGCAATCGCATAAGCCAGAGACCACTGCTTTCAATTTTCTTTCAATTCAGGCATCTACAGCTTTTTTTAGTCTAAATTTATATTTTTCCTAGCACAGTCTTACAACTTTCTTAGGAATAGTAGTAGCTTGTAATTAGTTCCCATCCTCGCAACCTTCTCCACACGACTCTGAGCTCCACAATCCAATTCGGCTCATCTGGCCGAGTCCAGTGTTTGACAATTCTTGAAGGAGAGTTTAGTTTGGCTTCTCTAGGCCGAACTCGGTTTATATTTGAACAAGTAGAATTTAGAATTCAGCTGAGCAGATCTCTTCTCAACCCGATCACTTAATCAGTTACGCGCTCCAGAGAATCAACTACGTACAAAGCCGATCGAAGACCGAATGAGATCAGCAATCAGAGTCCGATTCGACACCAACAGCTACCAACACAGATGCACAGAAAGCAAGGAAAACTAAATGGTAATAAAAATAAATACAGGAAGAAAAAATCAAATTTCATCGATCCATAATTACCTACATTAATAAAAAGTGCTAAAGAGATATATTCCACAATAAAGAAATAAAAATATATATAAAAATATAAAATTATATCTTATATTTTTCAGATAAAAAATTAAAACCCTTTTGGTAAACTCTATCTTTCTCTTATTTTAATAAAAATTTTAAAAAATAATTTGAAAAAAAAAATAATGTAAAAATATATAAAATTTCTGATTAAAATTTTTTATATTATTATTTTTAAAAGTTGGATAATCTCCGTTCCCTGTCAACTTTAAACCCCAAAGTCGCAAGCGTGAGCCGCCTTTTATCTACGGCTTCTGTGTATTAATTAGCTAAACATGCTAATTATTAATTTGGTCGTACGCCCGTCCACACATTGAACGTTCCGGACAAAAAAAAATAAGGGATATGCTACATCTACATTTTATTTGGAATGTACATTCTATATTTCAATTTATTATAGGATAGATATTTATTCACTCATTATTTTAAAATAATGAATAAAATTTATTTTTTTCTAAAATAAATAGAATGTAAGATGTACACCTCAAATAAAGTGTATACAAAGCATTAACCTAAAAATAATATTAAGGAAGCCGGCCGAGTATATATAAAAAATCGGCTATGCTTCTTTTATATATATATATATATATATATATATATATATATATATATATATATATATATATATATATATATAAAATTTAATTTTTTGATATTTTTAAAAATATCAAGTTATTGGTACTTATGTATTTTTAGTTTTTAGATAAAAAAAAAAAAAAATTTGACGGTTAGAATAATAATGAGTTTCTAGAATTTAGTGAGTAGTTAGTGAAATAATATGATCTAAATATGAAATTCATAACCACCAAATAATAATTTTATTATTATTTTAATATGATATTAATACTTTTGTAAAAATAATTAATAATTTTATATTTTTATATAAAAAATAAAAATAGTATGATCTAACGGTAAAAAATTTATAATCACCAAATAATTGATACTTTTATAAAAATAATTAATATTTTTAAAATTTTATATAAAAAATAAAAGTAGTATGATCTAACGGTGAAAAATGTATAACCACCAAGTAATTGATACTTTTATAAATATCATAGTCGGACTATATATATATATATATATATATATATATATATATATATATATATATATATATATATATATATGGGATAATTGCCTGTGTACCCCTGTAATATGATGAAATATCTGATTTATCCTTCTTATTTTTTTCTTTCAAATATACCCCTAATACGTTCCACATTTTTTCTGATATACCCCTATTTTGAGGGTATATCAGAAAGAATTTGGGTTTTTAGAAGGGTATATTAGAGAGCAGATTTTTTGAGGGGTAGATATAAAAGTTGGGAACTTAATAGGGGTATATAGGCAATTGCCCCTATATATATATATATATTAATTTACCGGTTAAAAGCTTAATAGTATTAATGACTTGATACTATTAATAGCATTTCAACATATATATAATTTACCGGTTAAAAGCTTAATAACATTAATGACTTGATGCTATTAATAGTATTTCAGCATATATATATATATATATATATATATATATATATATATATATATATATATATATATATATATATATATATATATATATATTCCGAATCTATCTTTATGGTGCAAAGTTAAAGTTATAGTTCAATACGTATCTTTTATTAATGAAAATCAACTTTAAAATCAATTGATATATTTCCTAGATTTAGTCTAGACATCTTTCATGAATTAATTTAGGCTGTGTAGGATAACGAAATAATATTTAAAAAAATAAATTTTTTATTTTTTACATAACTTGCTATTCTAGAATATAGAAAAATAAAAAAAAATATTGTGTTTGACTTGATTTTTTTTTTATTTCTTAGAATAATTAAAATCATATTTGGTAATTTTATAAAGAATAATAAAAGATAGTACAAAAAAATAATTAAATTTTTTTTAAATATCAAAATTATTTTTATATATAAAATTTTTAATATATGTACAATATTACATATAAAAATAATATATATTTTTAATATAAAATAATTAAAATATTATGTCTAATTCTATTATAATCATATTATTATATAAAATATTTCAATATTAATATATAACATACTGCAATAATAATAATATATAAAAATACTTTAAAATATTATATATAAATAAAGGAAGAAAATATATTTTAGAATAACATACAATATAAATATTTAATAAATAAATGTTACATATTATATAATATATAAATATTATGTAATGTAATATATAAATAATATACAATATAATATATAAATAATATATTATATAATATATAATAAAATATATAAATATTTATATTATATAATATATATAATATAATATATAAATATTATATGTAATATAAATATATTATATAATATATAAAAATATAATATATTATTTAGTAATTAAATATATAAATATTATATATTTAATATATTTATTACTTTATATAATATTTTATTTTATATTATATGGTATATTTCAGAATAACATATAATATAAATAAATTTATAAAAGTAATTATAATTATTATTATTATTTTATATTATAAGATATTTTAGAATATTATAAATATATATATATATATATATATATATATATATATATATATATATATATATATATATATATATATATATATATATATATATATATATATATATATATATATATATATATATGGGTATATATAACCATACTTTTATGTTACTTTAATTATTTTTAATAAATAAAATTATCTAGAATAATTTGGTTTTACCGGAATAGCTATTCCTATCATTTTTGTATACTATTTGATGGATTAGTGGGAATTACTTTCGCCATTTCTCGTTTATTCCGAAATCAAACGGAGCCTTGACAAATTAATTAATTTGACTCAATCCAAATTTTAAAAAAGACATATTCTTAAGAGGTTTAATCTGAGATAACTTAAGAAGTACTAGCAGTTAAATTATTTTTAAATAACAAATATATATATATATATATATATATATATATATATATATATATATATATATATATATATATGAAAAGTATATTTAAAACGAAAAAAAAAAAAAAAACGATACATAAAATATTTCAAAAGCTTTGAGGGCTACATAGGTAATTTTCTTCAAAAATTTAAAAATTTTGGTATAGATTTTGTCTATATCCGGCCCAAATCCAAAGCAAATAAATTTTACATTGCATACTATACATGAATGTTTGATTTTACATTTAAAATTGTATTTTAAATATTTATATTTTAATTTTATTTATATAAATATTTAAATAAAATTAAATATTTATATAATCCGACCAACTTTCTTAAAATGCCACAAATAATCACTAGATTACCTGAAACCTTCAAGGTTACAATAGCAAAGAATAAAAAAGTTTCTCTTTGCTTTGTAAAACTGTCTCAGCACAATGTAAAGAAACTATTACATTATAATTGGCATAAACAATGCAAATGTGGCATTATATCAATGTTTGATGAATTTGTATACTTGAAAATTTTACAAGACACCTATATAATACAAGTCTTAAGAACACATAATGCTTGAGCTATTAATAATAATAATAATAGTAAAAATCCAAGGCACCTAGTACAAAGCATTAATTCCAACCACATAGCAGTAGCGTATGTGCTGGACCACAACAAGTACGTTTTCTAACGGGCAGCGCGTCGATCTCGTTCCGCGAAGCATGGATCATGTCGTGCTCCTGCTCCAAACATGCAGCTTTAAGATTAGCACTTTTGAGGCCAATCATTTTAACACAAATAAAAAAATTGAAAAGAAGCAAAAGTGGTGGGTGTAATACTTATCTTACATCCCAATCTCACCTTAAGATAAAATGCGTAATTTAAAATGGAACTATTCACAAAATAACTTACTGATGCGCTCGGCCCAATGGCTTGAAATAAGTGCTCATTCTCCGAATTCAGAGAACCGTTGGATCAAGAGGCCTATCTCCTCGGCCGAAAAAGGGTTGAGCTCTTGATCCAAAGGTGATGCTCGGAATTCGAAGCACTTACTCCTGGAGCCTTTTCTTTTTTTCTTTTTTCTTTTTTCTTTTTTCTTTTTTTTTTGTTTTTCTAAAAATGCATCCCCCATCTTTCTTCGAATCAAAGCTTATTGCTTCCAAGTTTGAATGTCTATATCTGTTTTTCACTATAATTTTTCATTGTAGAAAAAGCATCATAAATTTTATTTGCCAAATATTTAGATGTTGTTTTTCAATTAACAACTACACAAGCTACTCCAACAAAAAAAAAAAGAAAAAAAAAAAGAAAAAAAAAAAAAAAAAAAAAAAACTAGACTAGATAAATAATTACGCCCTATTTAGCCGCCTTCGGGTCATACAAGTGTTATTTACTAAATCACCGTTTGAATAGTACTATTTAGGAAAAATAGTGTGATTCTGTTTGGTACAGCTATTTAATAGGCTGACCAACTACACAGTACTATGGTGATGGAAGGCACCAAGGATGGTGCTCTCCGCCGTCGCAATTTTTCTAGAAAGCTGTGGTATAGTGTAATATCTTCAAAATTTTAAATAATTTTATATAAAAAATATAATAAAATTAAATCTCTTATTATAATATTTTCCGGAAAGATTTAACGTGTTAAAACTAAAATAATTTTAAAATAAATAATCCCTGAAAAGTGGGGCCGACACCCCTAACTTCGATTTAGCCCGCTTGCAAAAGCCAAATCAAATAGAAATACTAAATTAGAACTCATACTTTTGGACTCAAAAATATCATTTTAGCCCTTTTGGCAATAGTAAAAATACCAAAAAAAAAATTTCAACACAGAGCACTCTACCGAAGATAGCTACACGTAAAAGCAGACATTTTAAAAAAAATTGGGACCAAACACACACATACTTTGGTACCAACGATAGAGTACATGGAAGCATGCAAAAGACAAAGGACAAAGTGAGAGGGTTTTTCATTCCCCAAGGACCATGCTAAAGATTAAGAACAAGTAATAGACCTGGGACCAAACCCAGCAAACGCGGGGACGTCACCCTCCAAAGCATTTAACTTAATTGTGTTCATGTGGGCAATGACATAAATCTGAAGCTCTAGACTAAAGGCCAACTAAGACTGGTGGGGGCAGTTACAAGAAACAGTACAATGAATTTGCTCATGGAGCATGATGGGGACTCTCCAATGTATGTGTACATTAATGTAGTTCAACAGCATTCTGAATCGTCATTTAGTGATGAGCCAGAGCGATCGAAACAGGTTCGCACAGCCCATGTGACGGAACAAACATATGGACCCTAGCTATGACCCCAGCCTAGGATTAAGCAATCAAGCATGGTGTGGCTTGGGTCCAATTATGGACCATTTCGCCATCCTAACAATGTTCTTCTACTTGTTTGGACTCATCATGTTAACCCCAGAAAAAGATTTGACCCGTTAAAAAACGGCCCGAGAATGATACCAGCGCCTTCTGCTGTCATGCGAAATGGGAATCATACCTAGCAACCAGAAGCGACAGAACATAAAAATCCACTCATTTAGGGCATATTTGTATGATTAAAAATTAGGATTACTAAGTCGTCTTCTTTTCTTTTCTTTTTGGTACTTCAAAAAGTCCAGCCATAGAACTAAAGTCCTATTGGGAGACGACACCCCACTGTGTGACCGGGTTCACCACCGTCCCTGTCGCTTTAAAATTCGAGCCACTGATTGTCGGAATGGGTATAATAATATGTGCATGTGAAATAGAAGAGATCATGGAAAGGAGATAAGAAAACAAACCTGGAACAATGGAGAGGAGACCTTTTTAAACCACAGGAAGGCAATTAATTTAGGTTGCGGCCTGGATCTGTAAATAAAACAATTATAGCTTTAGCTTATTCGTTAATGAGGTAGTTAGCTAGAGTAAACAGCATAGAGAATTTTCAAGCAATAATTAATTCATCATTGGTCTCATCTGCTAATTTTGGTTACCCATGACAATCATACAATATAAACATTTGAAAATGTTAGCTTCCTACTGCAGTCACCTTCTCTTGCCGGATTTTCTGACTTTGGCTGAAGTACTGATTTGGATGGTTGATACCAGTATCACATGATGTACCGTGGATTGCTTCAAAAGTCAATGTGCAAGCTAACTGGCAATTTTCAGATTTAAATTTTTGTTATTTTTGGTAAAATGAGAGTTGAACCAAAAGGAACGCAAATTATCTGATAATAGTTGGAATGGCAAATTCTTAGATGTCAATGACCTGGTAATGGCGATTTTGAACTTTACCCATAACTTCATCCTGTTGTCGTCCTCCAACCCCCATTTTATTAAGTGCAGCTCTCAAATTCTCCTCACTGGAATATATATATATAAAATACACAATAAGGTTACAAGCAATGGGAAAAGAGAAAAAGGAATCATTTACTTCTTCTGAACAAAGTTCTTGTCCAAGTTCAGATGCTTATATTTGCTAGGAATTTTCTTCCAAAGTTGTTGAGATGTCTCCATATACTACACAATTCATATACATTACATTTATGTACCATCCTAGTTTTATTGGTTTATAGGAATGTTACTTTTAAAACTAAATATTTATGGTCTCAGGGTTCTTTACACATTTGAGCTAGTGTAAATATCGAAATTTTTTCCCCAGGGAAAGAGGAAATAAGGATGCTTATTTGTGATGATGTATCAAAGAGGCCAAATTTGAAATGGACCAAGATGATTTTTTTTTTTATTTAAAAAAAAAAAAAAATCGTCTTGGTCCAAGATGAATTTGGTCATACCATAGTCTATTCATCAACAAAGACCCAAACAGTGTAGTTCACTTTCTGCCCTGTTCTAACAGGCCCAGTTTGATTTTGGCTTATAATTTTAGGCCCATATCAGGCTTACGAGTCTATAAACTTGGTATTCCTTCACTTCTCTTCTGTCTATCCACTTTGTTAAACTTACCAGAGTTTATACAAGATTACTGATAATATCAGAAATTAATGGAATTACAGTAGGTAGAAACATATAACATAAAATTGTAAGAACTTATACTTTCATATCCAGAAGCACAGATTTAGCTTTTATCCTTTTTTTTTATTTGATATTTACAAAAAAAATGAGACAAATTTGGTGTATGTTAGGAGAGTGCTTAAAGTGATGCATACCTATGGCAATAACAGAACATAGATAACATAGTCAAATATTTGTCGAAAAGTAAAAGCTCATGTCACGAAATAAGCAAAGATTATCCATGAATCAAAAAGGAGTGTAGTAATAATAGATAGATAGATAGATAGATAGATGTCCGAAATAGAGATACACATGATCTGTTCAATAAAATAACTGATAGCAGGAAACATATTTCTAAACTGGTAAGAACTAATAACAATATTCATATCACGTGAATTATTAAGTTCCAATACAGAAAATTACACGACTACAATAGAAGAGAATTAGCATAGCTCATAAGGGAAATTTGTAGAAATTAAACAAGCTAGAAACGGTGTCAAACCTGAAGTGTCGGTAAGGACAACCATGGTGATCACCGACACTAGGTGTCGATGAAATGATCTTTTGACAGGCGAATGGAGTGTAATCCTGGAACATAAAATAAGGTAATTGGTGTAATCAGTGTGAGTAGATAAAACTTCCTAAAATTCTAGTAATCAGTGTAAGCAAGTGGGCTTACTGTCCTCTTTCCTTCTTTGCCATAATTATGGCGAATGCTGTAAGCATATTCTTTGTCGAACCTCTCAGCACCAACCTATTACAAAGATTGAAAGAAAGAAATATGAAATTAGGTAGAAACAAAAAGGAAAAAGAAAATCAAAGAATATATTTGGCGCCATTATTGCTCTAGAGGAAACAAAAGCGTATCCGACTACACACATTACATAGCCTATGATTCAATGAGAAAGAAAAGCCTAACCTCAGATGTTATGGGTGTAATCAGAGAATGATCCATGAAGTATTGAAGGGCCCTTTTAATTGCAATGCTGTACAAACAAATTATGCTTCTATCGTCTATTTGTAAATATACTTCAACAATTAGAGTAACATCAGCATGGAGAGTACTTTGTTTTTCTGTCTCGATGAAAGGAGAAAAGATAGCCAGATCTCATAACGTCTGGTTGTTGGCAAAAGAAGGGAGCAGTTTTTAACTATTGGAAAACCATACAATGTCTGCTACCTTCTGGGCTTGAATTCTAGTATATGTAGCTATTTAAGTATGGCAACTAAAATTCCCAAAAACCTCAAGTAATTATCCACTGACCTATCACAAAAAAAAGGAATAATTTACCTCTCAGCCTGTGAGAACATATCACAATTTATGATGCCCATCACCTAACTTCTTCATCGAGAAAAAGAGGATTTATGTAACATTGTAATCGGTTTGAATTTTATAGGAAATTGCTGATGTTTAACCTCTGTTTTAGCCCAACCATTTCCAAAATGAATTAATGTCAAACCTTCCACAAGCTTAAACAAGTTTCTTGAATATTGTACATGGCTGGAATAAGTAAAATTTAGTCCATCCAATTAAACCTTGTTATTGTGGTCTTTGGTAACGCGAAGAAGAGCTTTGGGGCTCGTTAGCTAGATCTTTTGCCATCATGTTATTTTGGACTATTTTGTTTTCAAGCTTAAGAAAGTATTTATGAATGCGATATTGATTCATGAGTACTAAAAAATTATTTGATAGAGTTGACAACATACAATGCAGATTTTAAAAAGTGAATTTTTATATTTAAGCAGCTGTTAGACAAGAACCTTCTTAGAGAACTCCTCTTTCCAAAAAGCAAGAGCATCATCCAACTTTAACCCAACACCCTACAAAGGGAAAAAATATATATATAAGTAACAAAGAAATATACATGAAGTTAGGAGAGAAAACACAATGAACTTCCAAAAAATAAAAGCTGTTTTTAACAGTTCACTAATAGAATCTAACTCTAGAAGGATATTTTTCATATTAACCTTCTATGCGGGGTAAATAAAAAAGTCTGAAACTTTTCAAGAGTATATAAGCAATTGCCTCTAAAAAGGGATAATTACTTATTAAGGAAATATGTTAGTTAGAGGCAAAAGAGGTATTTTGACTCCTTTTTAGCTCTAGTAGAAATTTAATCCGGATTTAACCCAAGATGACTTACAGATACTAATAGTGGAGTTATTTTTTAATAATGGAAAAAATATATGAGGGGTATATTTGAAACAAAAAAAATAGGGATACATAAGATATTTCAAAAGGTTTGAGGAGTATATAAGTAATTGTCCCTAAATTATAACGACTAAAGATCTGTGATAATCTCAGCCAGCTTCATATATTATACTTGTCAGTAGAAGTGGGTATGTGATTACAAGAAAAAAGGGCCAATTAGTTCCTGAATTCTAATAAGCATTTGCAAATACTTGAAGCTTTAAGTATTTAAAAGACATTAATGCAAAAGAAAACGAGAAGTTACTGAACAATAAGAGGAAAAAAAAATGCAAACGTAAGGCTTTATATTATAGATTTGAGGGCAAGTGGAAAAGGGCTTGGTGATTGGTACCCGAGGTACCAAACTCGAAGCCTAGTTGCTTCACAATTTATAACCAAGTTTATTTCTAAAAGGAAATGAACGAAGCAAGTAGCATGCTTTCTTTATCTATCAAAAAAAAAATTTGAGCAAGTACCTTAAGGAAAAGGTTAAGTTGTATCCTCCCTCCATGCTTCAAATGATGATCTTCCCTTAGCTGCAAATTAAAAAATTTAGACAATCAAAGTACAATCTTGGGCAGAAAAATCTTACAATATCCCAAAAGTATGAAGCTCCATTACCTTATCAAATAAATGGCGCATACAAAGAGGAAATGAGTTATTAGCTAGCTGATCTATGTCCTTCAAAGATATGTCGGCCGATTCATTTGGCTGCAAGAAATACTGACAAGTGAGCAAAAACAATTAAATATACTCATTTAAGGTGGCAATTCATATCAAATGAAAATTGAAGTGACACCTGAGTGTAATCAGGCCCCAAATAGCTGTTGGTCAATGCTTCAACAATCTGAAGGGAAAAATGCAAAATCAATTTGTTCGAGCATGTCTAAATGTATATAATACTAGCTGCCAGCTGGAGGAAGAATTTTACTCACGGGAGTCAACCTATCCTTCTCCTGCTCCTTTATGGTAGATGTCCATTTTCTGTCAGAAGTGTTAACATTTTAATTTGTCAATACATTGTACAAATTAACAAACGAAAAATTCAAACCGGACGAAGGCACAGATAAACACTTAAGCAGCTTAACACAGGTGATTATTATTATCATCATCATCAAATGAAAAGCATTGAAAAAGATGATAATGTCTCAAAGGCAAGGATTTAAGTGTCGTGCGAAAACTTGCCAGCACGGTACGGCACAATGTGTGCTGAGCAGTGCCAATGAGTGCCGGTCACAAAAAATACATGCGTGCCGACACATAATGGCATAAAAAATTATTTTCTTTAGCAACAAAATTTTCTAATTGTTTATTATATATCTTTATCAAATTTTTTGAACTTTATTGAGAAAATTACTTAGTAAATTAAAGAAACGAGGGTTTTGAGTTGTGCGATCGCCACGGGAGTTGTATCGTGCCGATATTTTGTTGGCACGATACATTACGGTGGATACAGACCGTGCCGATAGATACTTATATCCTTGCTCAAAGGCCACTGACTGCATAAACCGTGGTCGCTGTCACAACTAAAACTATAATTTCAGAGTTTCAGTTTTGCAATTCTTGAGCATTAAATTAAGTATTAAAACCTTCAATCCCCACCGACAAGATGAGTGTTATGCTCTCAAATTTCAACAATCACTGTACATAAAGGTTATAGTTATTCTAAATGAGTTTAAATTGAAAAGGAAAACAAGGCCAGGAAAGAACTTAGTTGTAAGTAATACATGCTTTAGCAGTCATAAAATGTTGCACCTCCATCTTAAGTATTGCATGAGTTTAAATATTCTTTATGATGATAATGTGCTTTTAAAATCACTAAGCCATGGATTTTATTGAAACATTAATCAAAACTGCTTTATTAGATGCTTCCTGAGTGACTAATATCATGAACTTCTAAGAGTATTAGTTCCCTGTTCTCCCATCTTCTTTGCTCGCATGTTTTCTGATGAGTAATAATGGTTACAAATGAATCTTCAGGTAACTTCAGTATATGTTCAGGATTTTGTTAGAGCTTGAACGACCATTTTAAGCAAGCCTCAAGAGACTAAACAAATGTTGCTTCAAAAAGTGATATCAGCACCTTGTATGAATAGAAAATTCCAGTTGTTGCCACTAATGGAAATATTTTGCCAGCTATGGTGTTATGTCACGTTAATTCGTTTCAGATCAATAAATGGCTAAAAAGCGTTGGCAAATATAAACGGACCGAAATAGAATATGCGAGCTTTGGGTGTAGTATTTCTACATATATAAAAATGAAGAACAATTTTCTTCCAAGGAAAAGCTTAATATAAGTGGCATTCGGAAATTTCAAAGAGCTGTGTCCTGCATTTATGCCACTACAGTTTATTTGACATGTTGATACAGAGTTAAAAAGGATAACCACAAGATCATGCAGGACAAGCTGTCAACCGCTGGAGCCCTTTATGAACAAAAATTAACATCATCAGCATAGAAACTTTACAAATAAGAAATGCTAAAATAGTTGATAATTACCTATTGGTCAATACAAGGGCCTTGGAAATATTGCAGCGGAATTGGGTGACAACAAGGGAAACCACCTAGTAAAAGACTAAGAGAAAGTTAGAACAAGACGAATACTTTCTTTTGTAGTTCAAATTGATGATGTTACTAGAGAACTAGCATTCACCTGATTCATGGGAACATAAGCAAAACCTTTTAGGATAAATACTCTGCGGCTGCCAACGAGGTCTGGAACTTCTTCAAAAGGGACCTAGTAATTTTTAATCCAGGTGAACAAAAAGTTAGGTGACATTTTACCAAGGAAAATGACAATAACACAAGAAAAAGAGGCAAAAGATGTTTAACAAACCTTGAAAAAAATAATGTCATCTGCAAAACAGTTAAACTGAGTCAGGTTGCTTGATGAAATAGAAGAAAATTTTCTTTTGTTGAGGGGAAAGAACTAGAAATAATTAATAGCCCAAAAGTATATGAAAGAAGGAACCAAATTCTATGCCTCCAAACACAAATAGAGATTTTAAAGTCCTGTGAACAATAAAATTAGGCATTCCCATCTATACAACATTTGAAATCTATCTTATGGGAAAAGTACTGCTTTTCAGAAGCAATTCATGTAATAAATGAAGACAAGAAGAAACGTCAATTGTGTTTTATGGATCCAGATTAGCTAGACCAACTAAAAGCTCCCCTGATCCAGAGGCCCAGAAAGAATTGTTACAAATTGCATAAGTCAACCTCTTAGCTACCAAAGTATTATCACCACAAAAGAAGAGTGATCAATTGTTCAGTAAGCTGCATTAAATTAACTCACTAAGTCTTATTAGACAACTAGCACATAATAGGTAACCATAATTAAAGGAGAAAAAAACTGATAATGGAGATAAGTGTTGGAATAATTAGTCTCTTACGATTGTAACACTAACTTACCTAGTTAGATTTGGCACATAGTGGTCAAGTTTCTATCTAACTGATACAAGTCAGTGCAGGACTTCCAAACAGCAAGGTCATAGTCATTTATCTAAACTTTCACAGCTCTACTAGGACTAATAAAATAGCAGATGGTGGATTATCAGGACATACTGTTTGAAGATTGACCAATTGAACGTGCAACTTGCGCCAATTTGTCCTTCACAGTCTATAAAATGCAAACAAAAAGAAGCACACATTTAGCTAGAAAGAAACAGAAAGAGAACAAGTATATAAACCTTGATGAGGCATCAGTGTACTTCAGCTTATAAGGAAATAGTTCAATCAAGTTGAAAGGTTCATTTCACCTCATATTCTGCATGACTTAGAGCTTTGTAAGGGAGCTGAAACTCGGTCATGAGCAACCTCTACAGTGTTAAAGAAACACATTTAGCCTAACCAATCAGAAGTTCTCCCAATTATTCCTCATCAGAAGATAGAGAGGGCCAACCTGGGATTCGGAGCTTTCAAGGCGAAAACGGTAGCGGAAAAGAGTGGTCTCCATGGAAAGGAACCATTTCCTCAGCTCCTCACTAAGAATCCATTACAAAGCCGAGATCAATACCACAAAATTGAGATATTTATATCTGAATGCTTCATAAATGGCTTTAAATGCGGTACTTACGTTCTACAATACACAAGGCGAAGCACAAAGTGCGATATTATGTCCTTATTCATAACCTCGGCCGGATCCTGATGCCGCATGTTCGTCTTCCACAGCTCACTGACCTAATTTTCGCACAAAAATCAAACCTTGCAATCCGTAAATGATCCTAATCAATTCGATTAGAGCTAAACTGTAATTAAATTTACCAAATTTTGCATTTCTTCGGGCTTCTTCCCCCGAGCCAAGCCATCCGAGATCCCCTTCAGAACTATAATATACCACACAAAAAATACTCAACTTCAAAGCAAAACCCTAAACCATTTCCACTCGAATAAGAGGGCGAATGAACCTAATTAGGTAAAAATTTGGGAGAAGGGAGATGGGGGATGCTAGGGTTTACCGCGGAGGCGATCGATGGCGTAGAGCTCGAAATCCTCGAGGCGCACCTCGAGGGGAGGAGCGGAGCGGTAGAGGGAGAGGGTCGGGGTCGGGGACGTGTCGATGGAGGGTTTCCTCTGAGATCGCACGATCTCCATTGTCGCGGGACGAGGGTGCGGGAGCGACGAGGAAGGAGACGACGGATTTTATACGGAGACGACGGTTTGGCGGGAAACGATTCCCGTCCGATTCGACCAGTCGGAGTCAAAACGAGTCGACTCGGACCTGAGTGGGCTTTTTTGTGAATTTGGCCCTAACACAAAAGTTAATTACAAAATTGACCCATCTGAAAGAACATAAAATAACTATTTATTTTTAAAAACTCAAACTACTAAACAATATTGTTATTTTTAATATTTTATATTTAACGGACATCATCCGAATAAAAAAAATATCAAAACGTGTTTGACACATGACAAATTATCTATCTATCTATATAATAACTATTTCTCAGTTTTGTTAGGGTCACGTGTCGTGCTGCCGTTAATTTTGCTGATGTGGCATCGTTTTATGCTTCGGGTGCTCCTATGCTGCGTCCGAACCTGCTGTTCGCCGAACCTTCTGTGCGCCGAACCTTTCCTACGCGCGTTTCGCCTCTTCGCCTACTCGCTCAACCTAGCGCCGAACCTCCCCTCTCTCTCTCTCCCGCTCCCCGAAGCCACTTCTCTCTCTTCCGCTGCCAAACCTCCCCCTGTCTCTCTCCCACTCCCGACCCCACTTCTCTCTCTTCCGCTCCCGACTCCTTCTCTCTCTCTCTTCGGCGCTCCTCCCCCAAGCGCTCCCCCGCGCGGCGGTGGAGCACCCGACCTTCCTCCGCCGCCCCCTCGCCGGAGCTCGGCGGAGGCGGAGAGGAGGAGGCGCTGAGCTCGGCGGAGGCGCGGCGCCTGGTGCGGCTGATGAACGTGGGGACGATGCTGCGCTGGTCGGTGATGATCGCCTCCGGGGTGGGGTCGAGGAGGTCCTGGACGGCCCTGATCGATGCCACGTCATCGTCGTCTTCCTCCTCCTC
The DNA here is from genome assembly GCA_029168755.2 of Tillandsia fasciculata. NCBI lineage: Eukaryota > Viridiplantae > Streptophyta > Magnoliopsida > Poales > Bromeliaceae > Tillandsia > Tillandsia fasciculata. The sequence goes on along the minus strand of CM054946.1, from coordinate 15,792,551 downwards.
CTCGGCGAAGAATTTGATGGTGAGTTGTGGGGGGTTCGATTCGGAGAACCCCCAAAGAGGACGTTTTGTTTGGCGAACTGTTGATTCGGGTTTCCGGTTGCGATCGAAGGTGATGATTTGGACCTCGACCTCTTCGCCGAGCGTCATCCGCAGCGAGAGGAGGCATCCCACCGCCAAATCCTCGCCGTTGGTTCCATCCATCACCGCCGTCGATTCTGCTTCTTGCGCCGCCCTTCCTCCGCACAGAATGGTTACTAAATTTTATTTTAGTTATTATTATTATTATTATTATTATTATTATAATAGATTAGTTTCGTATAATTTTTTCTAAACATATCAAATTATAAATATATTTTTATAAAATTTATTTTTTTATATTTATTTTTTAAAATATTTTAAATTAATATATATATATATATATATATATATATATTTATTTATTTATTTATTTATCTAATTTGTTATTATTAATTTATTGTGAAATATTAATTTTATCATTGTAAATATTTTTTTTCAAAAATTTCAACTTTTAAAAATTATATTTATAGTTAAATATAATATTTGGAAGGTAAAAAAATTAATTTTTAACGGATATCGACGGTAGGGATACATATGAACAACTTAAAATATTTTAAAAAATAATTATAAAAAATTAAATTTTATAAAATATTTTTATTTTTCGATATATTTATAAAAAGCTGTATGAAACTAATTCTGTTTTAATTATTTTACTCGATCAATGTTACTATCTCAATAATTAATTATATATAAGTGAGATTTTAATTAAGTTTACATCAAATAATTTTATACTTTTAGCTAAATTTATTGGTTATTTAATTTTATCCCTTCAATTATTTTCTGTTCTGCAAATCTTGCAAAATTTAAAATATTTAATAGACTTTATATTTTTATAGTAAAAATTGTGGAGCAAAATGATTATTTTTTGAAAATGTGTAGAACTGGCATCAAATCATTTTGATTCGGCTAGCTTCACATGATACCCTGTTTGCCTTTTACTAATTTGTAAATAAAATTTTACATATAAAAAATATAAATTATTTATCACTTAACTGAAAATATTATAAGCCACAACTAATGATAAAAAAAAAAAAAAAAAAAAAAAAAAAAAAAAAAAAAAAATCTATACATCAAACTATATATGATTAGTTCCCTATATATAATTGTTAAAATTAGTTGAAATTTAAATTTAAATTTAAAAATAAAAGAAGATAATTACTTTTGCTCATTTGGTATTGGAAGTTATCTAATATTATAACTAGATTCAGTTAAATCCTAAGTAATATTGAAAAAAAAAAAATAGAATCTTTCATTTTCTCTCTCTCTCTCTCTCTTCTTTTGTCACGCTAGATGAAATTAGTAATGTTGAATAATGAGAGGCCTCGATTCGAGAAGAGCCTCTTCATCCCCTTTCATGAGATTAAGGTATCGATTTTGCATTTTTTGTTTCGATTATTTGAGAATTGGATTTTAATTTTTGTGGGTTTTGCATGTAGAATGTACTATATCCAAAAATGATGATACCTTGGCTTCTTATGTGGGTTTTAGGGTTAAGGAGAGATTCAATATCACCCCGAAGTGAGCTTTTTTTTTTTTCTTTGTTTTTTTTTATTTTAGTTGTCACCTTTTGATTGAGTTCATGAGATTGGATTAATGCTTCTCCGCCGCATCTCCTCCACCGCCCCCTTGCCGGAGCTCGGCGGAGGCGGAGGTGCAGGCGGGGAGGAGGAGGCGCTGAGCCCGGCGGAGGCGCGGCGCCTGGTGTGGCTGATGAACGTAGGGACGACGATGCGCTGGTCGGTGATGATCGCCTCTGGGGTGGGGTCGAGGAGGTCCTGGACGGCCCTGATCCTCCTCCTCCTCCTCCAGTGGTGCGTCGCCACCAGCGGCGGCGGGGAACGGCGACGACGTGACCGGAGAAGATGGGTCCGAGCCTAGCGTGTAGCCGCTCCAGCGACGAGCACGAGTTTTTTAGCGACTTCCTGAGTAGTTGCGAGTCACCATCTACGACCGCCTCCTCCTCCTCCGGCGGCAGCGGGATCTCTCCCCCACCATAAGCTCCTCAAAGCTCTCCTCCTCCTCCTTCTCCTCCTCCTCCGGCGGTGCACCGCGACCAGCGGCGGCGGGGAACGGCGGCGACGTCGCCGGAGAAGATGAGTTTTTTTTTTTGCGACTTCCTGAGTACCAAGCAGTTTATTTATATATATAAAAAAAAAATTAAAAGAATTATTAATTACATTTAAAAATATTCTCAACGAATTTAATTTATTTTTGTGAAAAATAAATCTATTAATATATATGATTTCAATGCGTTTTTTTTTTTACTCAATAAATTGTTTTCTATTAAATTTGTAAATTAAAATTTGTACAATATAATATTATAGTTAATTCTAAATTTTTTTGTTCTAAAATAAAGTATTAAATAATAAATTCTGCCGAAGTTTTAAAATTTTATAACGGTTGGATATTTATTATGGATTTGCTGTATAGACCTGCATGGGCAGAAGTAGCAGCAGTAGAAGAAGAAGAAAAGAGAATGAGAGAGAGGATGAAGGAGGAGCAGCGGAGGAGGGAGGAGGCCGTCGAGAAGTGGGAGCAATTCTACCTCGCTATTAAAGCCGAGCTTGATGATCTCATCCAGAGAACCCATCACCAAGGTAACAATTAATGATCTCTTACATCGTCAACAACTTCTTCTTCTTCTCCTCTATTCCTCCGATACGAATTATTTTGAATTTACTATTTAATTTTTTAAAAGTTTAAATTTACTATTTAACTTTTTAATTTTTTTGATTTGAATCAGTTTACTATATTTTAATTTTAAAAATTTATAAAAATAAACGGTAAATTCAAATTTTAAAATTAAAATATTATTCGCTAATTCAAATCAAACAAATAAAAAAATTAGATGGCAAATCCAAAATGATTCATATATAGTACATATAAATTGTGTAGTACTTCTTGATAATTGATATTTTAAAATTATCTAATAAAATTTAGTTAACTAAATATTTTAACTTTAAAAATTTGTAAGGATAAACAATACATTTAAATTTTAAAATTAAAGTATTATTTACTAACTCAAATCACCCCTCACGCAACTCATCATCCCCATTTTCTCTTCTTTCTTTTCTTTCGAACATGCATGTGGGGCCCCATGTTGCACATATAAATTAAAAATACTTTTATATATTTCTACTATTATAGCTACTTATATGATTTAGTGATTTGATGTGATATGTGATATAATATTGGTTTTTTCTAAATTTTGCACAACTTTTAAAAAATCTTTAATGATTTGATGTGATATAAACTAATTTTTCACTATTCTTTATAGATTGTGTTTAATTTATTTTTGATGTGATATTATTTTTTTTGATGTGATGTTATATTCTTTTTTAGAAATTTTGCACAAGTTTTCAAAAATTTTTTATATAATATTCCTACTATTATAGCTACTTCTATGATTTAGTGACTTGATGTGACATGTAATATAATATTGGGTTTCTCTAGATTTTGCACAACTTTTGAAAAATTCTTAATGATTTTACGTGATATAAACTAATTTTTCACTATTCTTTATAAATTGTGTTAGATTTATTTTTGATGTGATATTACTTTTTTTTGATGTGATGTTATATTCTTTTTTACAGATTTTGCACAAGTTTCCAAAAATTTTCTAGAAAAATTGCTCTTATGAATGCTTGGTATAATATTCCTACTGTTATAGCTACTTTGATTTGATATGATATATGATGTGATATTGGATTTCTTTAGATTTTGCATAATTTTTAAAAAATCCTTAGTGATTTGATGTGATATTTCCCACTATTCTTCATTGATGTTCATAGATTGTCTTAGACTTAGCCAGATCCCCTATGATGACTATTCCCTCTTGGTATCCATAAGATTGTATTTTATTTCTATAAATAGTAATTGTGTCAATGTGGTTATAGTGTTTGTAGAAGAGTTACTTTCTTCTACAAATGCACATCCATGGGTTCTTTTTATAAAGTCACCGTCCAGGACTATTCGCCGGTCACCAAAGAGAGTGAACCTGTTGTTGTATTGTAATTCCTTAAGATTTATACGTAAATTTATAATACAATTAATACTTATATATAAGAATGATGATAAATAAGTTAATTATATTGGGTGATATATATTTAGTAAAAAATAGAGAGAATATTAGTTATTTATTATTATTATTATTATTATTATTATTATTATTATATATATATATATATATAATAATAATAATAATAATAATAATTTAAAGATTTTTATACAAATACTTCAGATATGATTAATTTTTCTGATATGATATGATATTTTCAGATATGGTTAATTCTTCAAAATTTTGAACATATTTTGTACAATATGTAAATCTATTATAATAATTTATAATAGATTATTATTTGACAGATTACAATAGGCTTTCTATCATAGTTACTCTCTTTTTCTGTTTCTTAGATTTATCTGATTTATAGTTAAATATCATGAATACTCAAAAATTATTGTAAAGATTTTGTCCCTTAAGATTTAGAAATAAAAATAAGAATAAATATATTATATACAAGATTTTGTAAGAGTAGTATTAGCTGATTTGATTTGATTGATGTGATATTTTCGAAAATGATGAATCCAGATTTTGTAAGAGTAGTATTAGATAATTTGATTTGATTGATGTAATATTTTCGAAAATGATGAATCTCTAGAGATTCTGTCAAATTATCGTAGATTTGCTATCATAAATACTATTTTTTTTTTACCCTAAGATTTTTTAGATTTTGTCAAAATTTGCTCTCTTTCCTATTTCCAAGATTTTTATAAATGCAGATTTAAAAATTTGCTATTATAAATACTCTCTTTTTCTTACCCTAAGATTTTCTAAATTTTGTAAAGATTTGCTATAAAACACCGTTCCTCAATAACTTCGGCAATATATATATATATATATATATATATATATATATATATATATATATATATATATATATATATATATATATATATATATATATATATATATATATATATATATATATATAATTTAGAAATAAAGATATTATATAGCTTATTTTGTAAGAGTAATATTTCCATATCTGATCTGATTTGATTGATGTGATGTTCCAAAATTGTTCAGTTCCGAAATATTTCAGAAATAGCATATCAATCTAATAAAATCAAATTATTAATCTTATAAAATTTTATATATAATAATATAATAATAATTTTATTACTAAATCTTAACTAACAAAATCTTTTCAACATCTTTATCTTATATATAATATTTTTATTCTTAAAATCTTAACTGATATATAATAATATTTAATATAATAATAATTTTATTTTTAATTCTTAACTGATATATATAATATTTTTACTCCTAAATCTTAACTAACAAAATTTTTTCAATATTTTTATCTTATATATAATATTTTTATTCTTAAAATCTTAACTGATATATAATAATATTTTCATTCCTAAATCTTAACAAACACAATCTTTTCAACATCTTTGAGAATTCATCATTTTCGAAAATATCACGTCAATCAAATCAAATCAAGTATTTAAGTATTAATCTTACAAAATCTTATATGTAATATTTTTATTTTTAAATCTTAACTGAAATTTTCATATATTAATTTAATCTCGCAAAATCTTATATATATATATAATATATAATATATATACAATTTGGATTTTAGAGATAGAAAAAGAGAGGAACATACTATACTGAGAGAACCATTAGTTATAGAATTCTTAAGAACATGAAAAAAAAAAATAGTTATGATAACAAATCTGTCATAATCCGATAATATGTTCAAAATATTTGGAAATCATCATTTTCGAAAATATCACATCAAATCAAATCAAACTAGATACTTAACTATAAATCTTATTAAATCATATATATAATATTTTTATTTCTAAATTTTAACTAAAATTTTAATATATTCATTTAATCTTATAAAATCTTATATATAATATATATATACAATTTGAACAAAATGTATGCCATTTTAATATATTCATTTAATCTTATAAAATCTTATATATAATAATATATATATAGCTCAAAATATATGCCATCATCGTACAAAATCTATTATATATATTTATAGTAATCCTATATACTCTAGAATGATTTTAGAGATAGAAAGTCAATATCACATCACATATCACATCAAATCACTAAGTTATATAAGTAGCTATAATAGTAGAAATATTATATCAAGTAATCATGATAGCAAATTAGCAAATTTTTTAGAATTTTTGGGAAGTTGTCCAAAGTCTCTAAAAAATAATATTACATCACATAAAAAAAAGTGTTCAACATTTAGAAAAAGATAATATCACATCACATCAACAAAAAGAAGAAGGAATTCTATATTATATATATCTATAATAATTTTAGAAATAGGAAAAGAAGAGAAGGAATTGTACTTTTCAAAATCTGTCATCATAAGGAATCTGGATAAATCTGACACAATCTCTGGAGAATAGTCGAAAATTACTAAATATCACATCAAATCCTTACTAAATATCACATCAAATCAATAAGGATTTTTCAAAAGTTGTGCAAAATAGTGAAAAATTACTAAATATCACATCAAATTACTAAGAATTTTTCAAAAGTTGTGCAAAATCTAGGAAAAAGCCAATATCACATCACATATCACATCAAATCACTATAATAGTAGAAATATTATAGCAAGCAATCATGATAGCAAATTTTCTAGAATTTTTAGAAAGTTGTCCAAAATCTCTAAAAAACAATATCACATCACATCAAAAAAAGTGTTCAACATCTAGGAAAAAGGTAATATACTAATTTAGGAAAAATATATCTAATCTATGCGCTTATAACTTATCTGACATACAGCATTCTAAGAAATTTCGACTTACTTAAGATATCTAATCTATTATAGAATATGATTATAATTTATTTATTTATCTATCTATTATAGAATATAAGTATAATTTATTTATTTATTATTATTGTAGGTTTAATGAAGCAAATCCATCTAATGAGCAGAACAAATGAAGAACTACCAGTTGTCCTTCATATAGTTACCTACTTATTGAATAGTTGCTGTTATATTTCTGTTCTCTATGTAATACATTATGTCTAAATTTCTGTTCTCTATGTAATATATTATGTCTAATATATGTAGTTTACTTTAATAATATAATATTTCTGTGCTCTATGTAATATATGATGTTGAATGTCTAATACTTAATTACATTGTAATTTTCGCAGCGAAGCGTTGGGTATTGAACTAGTATACTTAATGACCCACTAAAAGAATTAATTGATTATTTGTGGACTAATGTGGCGCCCACATGATTCTCGTTTGTAAATTGGATGGAGCTAATTTTTTTAATTAAAATATTTATAAAAGGCAAATTCGAAGAAAGCCAAGCGAGCTTAGCTAATGGGCCGTTTGAAAACAGAAAGTTTGAGGGTGATAAATTTGTGAGTTTTATAAGCTCAGCTTCAAACCCCAGACACTAAAATGGAAGGGTCAATCTCTGTATAACTATGAATGGATGTTCATATAATCTCGCGATTTCAGTATTGAAATAAATATTGGTACCGAAGATTTTTCTAGAATCACGAGTTCAATCTCCCAAATGGACAAAAATATATCAATCTTAAGTCGAGCTCGTCTCGTTTAATCACCGAGCCAAGCTCTAACCAGTTTATTTAATTTTAATGAATGGTTTGTGATTTACTCTGTTTAATGTTTAATATGTTGTCCAAAGAAAATTTTTGCACATTAGAGGTGTAAAAATTTGGATACATGTTTATCATTGTAACAGACAGTTAAATTGCCTATTTGTAGAAAAATTTTGTATTCCTAGAGTGCAGAATATCCTCATACCAAAAGTAACATACTTCATCAAGTATTGTCAGTATTAGCTTTTTCCTTTTTGAAATTACAAAATGTTGTTACTCTAATCTTATCATATGATATGATTGTATTATTGAAATTAGAGGGCAGCGAAAACTTACAAACTTGATAACCAATATATTCATGAACCGAAATCGGATCGGATAGCTTATTTTACTAGCCTTCTTGGATCGTCTTGTCTTGATGATTCTTGATCTTCAACGTATTTCCTACGAGTTGCGGATCGGATGCGCAAATCGGATCGGATGCGAAAAGTGCTACCATAGTTGTCACGCCCCGAGTCCGCCAATTTGTACGGTTCGGGCACGCCAACAGACCCGCCAATCGGGTAAAACCTTTTTCTACCCGAAAGGAACGGTAACATCCATAATAACACAACAAGTGTATGCGGAAGCTCAATATCAGAGTACTAAAAATCACTATAAATTTAAAACTTTCATTCAATAACTAATGCGGAAATGAAAGCATACAGGAGTGAACCATAAATTAAACTTATTACACTTTACAATTCTGAACTTGCAAATAAATTATTACATTTCCTTTACATAATTCCTCACCATACAAGGTTCACTCAAGAAATATAAAAATGGTATCTCTGCTAGACCCTCTAGGTCTCTATGCTGCTGGGCTCTTGCCCCTGTCGTATGCCTCGCTGTCGTCTGCATCTGATCTGTCTCGACCGCTGCATCCATTCCCGAACCTGTGGGGGGTCACCCAAGGGGTGTGAGAACTTACGAGCGAGTTCCCAGTGGGTTCAACCACCGAGAGAGAGTGTCCTACACCACTTGGTCCAATGGAAGCAATAATAATAGTGTGCTAGGAAACTAAAATCCTCAACATCAATATGCAGCTATGCAATAATATATCACTACACTATCTGTGTACAACCATCGACCCAGCACTACTCTGTCTAGCCACACTAGGCTGCTAAGCACCAACTCGGCCACTATGCCGCTGTATACTGGGTTCAACTAACCCGGCCACCCTGGCCACTCTATTTTTCTTTATTCTTTAGATTCTGGTGCTTTAGTTCAAGTTAACCCTTGGAAATTCTTATCCAACGGGCCCGAGCCCGGTAGTCTTGCTACCATAAGATAAGATTTCTAAGGTTGCCGATAACACTCGCGAGTGTTACCCCGTCCTGCCGGGGGGACTTGTCATACGGGACACTGCCCGATAGGGTCACTGCCCAACTCTGACAAGAGTACTCTATCTACCAGTCATACGGGTCGCTGCCCGGGAGAGGGACCCTGTCCAACTCCTGACCGTTGTACGTTCGCCCCCGGAGGTACGCCCGTTTTATCTTTACTTTTTTCTTTCTTTTCTTTTCTTTTTCTTTCTCTTTTATTTTAGTTCTTAGCCTCTTTGCTTTTGAACACTTGCTTTCCTTTCTTATTCGAGCTTATAGCTTCCATTTTGCCACTGGCAATTTACTTTCTCTTTTCTTCGAGCATTTAGCTCCTTGCTTTCACTTTTAGCCCTTCGAAAGTACCTCGTCCGACGGGTCACTGCCCAGGGAGTCCTGCTCCACTTGACGAGTCTCAAATTCGAAGGCGCCATTTACATTCTCTTTATACTTTTTAGCCACTTTTAGCTTGCTCTTTAAACTTTGCCTTTTTACAACAATTTACCTCTTATCCTAGGTCTCGCCATAAGGATAACTAGAGAGTCTCCTGGACTCTTAAACATTTCACCTTCATTTATTTAACTCAAATTGAAGTTAAAGTTATTGTCCATTTGCCCATACACCCTATGACTTTCTAGGGTTATATCTGTTAAACTCTTTAACCCTGGGATCTTATCCCATTTTTCCTGATTCCTCATTGAATCTTAGAGTTAACTTAACTCTATTTTCCTGTTCCACTATTAACTTAGAGTTACACTGACTCTAATTGCATGTTCCACTGTTATATTAGAATTACATGACTCTACTTTCCTGTTTTCCCTTTCATATCTCCACATTTGATCCATTGTTCCATTCTCTTGATTCCTTACTGAATCCCAGAGTCAACTTGACTCTATGCTGACCTCTAATTCACCTTAGGTTTCCTTTACCTAAGATCCATGTCATACTCATCTTAGAGTTCCTTGACTCTATGTTGAACACTAATTCTCCTTAGGTTCTCTTTACCTAAGTTCCATGCCATATACACCCTAGAGTTCTCTGACTCTATGTTGATCACTCTATCCAGTGTCCTTAGGTTATCACCTAAGACCATGCCACTCGTCCTCCCTAGGATAACTCCTAAGTTTGATGTCACTCGTTAAACCCTAAATCTAGGTTTTCTCCTAGTCTTACTACCAACATGTCCTTTTCCTTAATGCCACATGATTCCTAGGGTTATACCCTAACATGATCACACTCATAATCAACAAATCTTTCTCATACATGCAATTATTTCATTTCATTCATCAAATAGTAATTACTTCTACGCATGCATATTCATCAAGTATCTTTGACAACCAACAGTTGCACTTTATCTCTGTGTCAATTTGCACACACACACATCTATTCCTCTATCTCTGGCAACCAACAGTTGCCCTTATTCCATCTGAATCCATCTACACAAATAATCATAATCATGATCAACCTAACGCCTCTAACAGGCTACTATCATGCTTCAAATCGAAAAGCAAAGGAGCAAGGGGAGAGGTCACCCAATTTCGGCAGAATTCCCCACCTTGTGGTGTTCCCAATTGCTTGTAGACACTTGCAATTGGTCTCCGCGCGATCACACTTGTTTCCTCGAGCTTGCACGCAAATCGGCGCACTTCCCTCGGGTCCGCACGCGAAACGGTGCACGTCCATCAAACCTGCACGCAAAATGGTGCGCGTTAATTCAACCCGCACACTCATAAAATAAATGCTCATTTATCCAATTTGCACAAACCACTTACACCCTACAAAACTCCCTCAACATACAAGCAGCATCAAATGCTTACTCAACTCAAAATGCTCACAAACAAGCTTCCAAGCATCAACACCATACTACACTAAACATGAGCCCTCACCAACCATATTAATACATTTATCTACTATATTCACAAATTCTACAGCTCATACATCTCTCTTCACAAGAACCTCGGCCCTCTACAATCCACAAAATTACTTCCTCTAATACATTTCCAAAGAAAACACAATACACTATAATTCTCCTTTTCACCCATAAACACATCTCACCACATCAAGTCCCCCACCAGCTTCAATAACCTACAATTAAAGACAAACTTCAATTAAGCTAGTTACATAATTCCACCTTACACATAAGGACAAACACACACTTCACATACGACCTTTAATACACTCGAGTTACATGCACAGCACACACTCACCTCATGCATACATGTTGTGATGCATTCCAAAAAAAATCACACCAACACCTCACTAATACATCCCCAGCATAAGCTGCTTCCCAAGAATCACATAAACAAATTCCTTAATTCCATCATCAATAGGTAATTCCACAATACAACACATATCACAAAAAGCCCACCTTAGCTCGCATCCTGCTCACATAAAAAGTACAATTATACCAACCATCCACACACTCTAATAATCCAAAGCACACTCACAAATTATAAGCACTCAATATACAATTTACCAATTTTACCTCCCCTGCACACACACACACTAGCACCCCCAACACACACCTTGTGCACACCCAGCCAATAAATAGCACAACAAAGCCTCCAAGCATCAACACCATACTACATTAAACACCTCACCAAAACAATCACAGTACAATCACCCTTCACACATGCTCAGACAACTTCACTAATGAAGAAAAGTGCATAATTTAATTCCATCATAATTAACATAATTATCAGGTCAAAAACATAACCCACAAAAGGGTTCCTCTCTCTGGTTTTAACTGTCACGCCCATTACTTAGAAGCTCCGACATTAACATCTCGCCAAAATCCGAGCAACCCGACGACGTCCTGTGAGAGCAAAAACAAAGGGGGGAACAAAACAAAGACACGTTAAATCCGGTGAACACCGAACCCAGTCGACGAAAATGCCGCGCGGAAAAATTTCCTGCGCTCGCGCCGCAGCAAGCTGCTTGGTCGCTGCCGCACTGCGCTGCAGCATGCCGCCGTCGCCGCGCTGCACCAGTCCTGCCGCGCGGCGCCTGGGCCTGCCGCGCGGCAGCCCGGCCCGCTACGCGCACTAGCAGCGCGCAGCGTAGCCGCCGCCCGCGACGCGCAGCCGCTGCCCACAGCGCACTGCGCGCAGCGCGCCGCGCCCCCTTCAGTGCGCTGCGCGCGCGCGCAGCAGTCCATGCGCGCGCGCAGCCACCACCCCCATCCTGCAGCCGCCAACAATGGACAACTAGTCCACCAGCAAGCTAAGCTCCCTCTCTCTCTCTCTCTTAAAAAACTGAGCTAAAAAAAATTCCCTCTCTAAAAAAAAAGAACCAGCAGGTTACCTCATTGAGCTCGCCGCTTGCCGCGTTCCGCTCGGTCCTCCTCGGCTTCACGCAGGGTCCACCCAACACCAACCCACAATTAAAACTCTCTTATTCCATCTTTCTCCTCCATCTTCCTCCTTTCTTCTCTTCTTCTTCATCCCTTCATACATTTCCTCTGCTTCATTTGCTTCCTCTGCTTGCATCAGAGGGAAGGTGATAACGTGGCCTTTAATTAGGTGGTGCTCAATTAATAAGGGAGGGGAGTGGTTGGGTGCATTTAATGCACTACCCCAAAATATCTTCTCACACTTTCAAATCCATAAAACACTAATCCACTCCCTTCAAACCTTCTCTACGTCACAAAAAAAAACCAAATTAAGTCAACTAATTAATTTAATTAATTAATTAACCCATCAAAAGTCCCGCTGTATCCAGAATCACTGGTGGACCCCGTTCTCGCAATCCGGATATCCCATCAACCCGAAATTTTTACTGTGACCTTAAAACATAATTACGAAGCTCCCCAAATTTTCTCAGAATTTTTCGACACTGTTGGCGGAGCCCGTTTTCACTATCGGGTATCCGATTAACGCGAAACTTTTTCTGTGGTCTTAAAACATATTTACGGGGCTCCCGTAATTTTTTCGGAATTTTCCGACACTGTGAATTTTCCACTAAAAATCTGGGCCTCCTTTCTCGAATAAAATTACAGAACTCTCATTTTAATCCCGATTTGGGCCCAACTCGCTTCCAAATATTCTTTACTCTCCTAACTTTCATAACAATAGTATTTCATACCACCTTTATTTACATTTATTTATGTGCCGAAAATTCGGTACATTACATTCTACCCCCCTTAAAATAAGTTTCGTCCTCGAAACTTGAATAACATCTTGACTCCTACTTGATCAAGAGGGAAGAATTTTGCCCTCACTACTGGACTCACTGTATATCGTAACCGGCATCAAATTGCTTGCTCGCCGAGGCTACACGAGCAACTCCTTCATGAATCCTTATCTCAATTCAGGGACAAACACAGACCTGGTGTCTGTTCACTTTCACCAAGTAGGTGAAAGACACAGTTGAGCACTTGCTTACTCCATTGCCACGAATTGCGCCGTCTTTTCTTGCGAAATCTTCACTTTCACCAAGCAGTTACTTTTATCGCATATTTCGGTCGCTCCGCTGCCTGATGTGGAGGGCAAAGGCCAATCCACGAGTTCTCAGCTATCTCCCACACGCTACTAGCGCTTGGAGTCCACGAGTTATCAGCTACCCCGCTACCTCGGACCACTGATAGGTTCACAGACCACGGTCAAATAGGGGCCTATAGCCTAAAACTAGTCCAACACTGTGCGATGGCTCTCACTAATACTCCGACCCAATCGCATACGGGTAGATCCACACTTAGGATTACTACCCCAACACTCCCACTAGGAGCTACAATACCTCAATCATCACTAGCACTACGGCCCGATCACATCACACACTCTCGGTGTACTAACAGCCTCAAGGCTCACACGTGGCATTTCACGTTCCTGGGTCGTCGCTCGGACTACCGCCCCGACCAAATCTCTATCATGCCCCGCCATCAGGTCTCGGGCCGCTGTCTCTCACAGCCGACTGCGCCTGCCCACTGGGCTACAGGCCCACAGTCCATAAACATGGACCAGGCACGGATCGTCCTAACGCGAACCCGCAAATCGTCGCCACGCGACCACTATGCTCCCTGAGCAAGATCAACTAACAAGTCGTCAATCCACGACCCAAACTCTCTATATCAACTCTGGCCCCACTGGGCAAAGGCTAATACGCCACCTAATCAGCTCTCTCTGGCTAAACGATACTCGTGCTCCATGAGCACCAAACAGTTGGGCGTACTACGCCCCCACGCTAACTTGCAAAAATTCAGTGTCAAGCAATTTGCTTAAACACATGTACGGCTCCTGTACACCTCTCCCAACTAGGTTGAGGCATCACAACGAATGTTCACCAACTTTGGTGATTAACTTGCAAATCCTGCAGTGGCAATCCTCGCCATTACACCGATCCATCAAATCGGCGCCACAAAACTCCCGCTCACTTGCGAGGTTTTCGAATCTCGAAACCTGTCCCGGGTCTTACCAACCCCACAATGCGGCAATTTAGCCACAAACATAGGCCACACGGTCACTACCGTTATCAGGGCTAATTCCCCTGCCTGGCCTACAAATCCTCCTTGCCCTGACCCCCAGGGCACGTTAACTTGGCTCTCGCGACATAGCGATCACCATTTACCTCGCGAGTCGGTCTCTCACTGGACCTTACTAACCATACTTTGCCAGCAACCTAGCTGACACAAGCTTATAACATCCCCTGCTAAAGGTGTTGCCTGCGCCGACAAAAGTTCGGCGACCACTGCCATTCTCTTTACCGTCGCCCCTACAGGCGACGACGCCGTATACTCATACATCGTTTGTGCAGCCTTAGCTTGCTGCGCTATCAGCCACTGGAGTCTATCTATCTACTCCGACTGTCACATCGACGCCACACTTAGGCGTTGGAATCAGCTTTCCTATCGGCGGAAAGTTTCCACTTGACGGCAAGAAGCTTAATCTGCTGCTAGACCACACCAACAAGTGCGGCCACCTGCTATCGCAGCTCGTGTACCTTGTTCGACCCAGAGCCCTCTCGTGGCTCGAGTCGAGACAAGCGCGTATCCCTGCGTGGTGTCATCGCTAATATGCACACCACAACGAAATGATTTGCCCAAATTTAGCCATTTGAGCATCGCGCAATCTATATACCGACAGAAAAGCTCGTCGACCCAATCATGCGAAAGTATAAGAGGGTACTCCTTTTCATCTCCAACATTACGTTGTCGGCCGCCAACGTAATATCCGAAGAATGAAAGCTCGTCGCCCTCGATCAGTCCCAACATCCTTTTTGGGAACAACAATAACCAATCAAATACTTTCGCCCAATAATCCACACACTCTCTCGTGCTAATCCCTAGGGTCTCCCTAAGGTTCACTAACCACCTAGGACTATAACCTGGCTCCGATACCACTCTTATCTGTCACGCCCCGAGTCCGCCAATTTGTACGGTTCGGGCACGCCAACAGACCCGCCAATCGGGTAAAACCTTTTTCTACCCGAAAGGAACGGTAACATCCATAATAACACAACAAGTGTATGCGGAAGCTCAATATCAGAGTACTAAAAATCACTATAAATTTAAAACTTTCATTCAATAACTAATGCGGAAATGAAAGCATACAGGAGTGAACCATAAATTAAACTTATTACACTTTACAATTCTGAACTTGCAAATAAATTATTACATTTCCTTTACATAATTCCTCACCATACAAGGTTCACTCAAGAAATATAAAAATGGTATCTCTGCTAGACCCTCTAGGTCTCTATGCTGCTGGGCTCTTGCCCCTGTCGTATGCCTCGCTGTCGTCTGCATCTGATCTGTCTCGACCGCTGCATCCATTCCCGAACCTGTGGGGGGTCACCCAAGGGGTGTGAGAACTTACGAGCGAGTTCCCAGTGGGTTCAACCACCGAGAGAGAGTGTCCTACACCACTTGGTCCAATGGAAGCAATAATAATAGTGTGCTAGGAAACTAAAATCCTCAACATCAATATGCAGCTATGCAATAATATATCACTACACTATCTGTGTACAACCATCGACCCAGCACTACTCTGTCTAGCCACACTAGGCTGCTAAGCACCAACTCGGCCACTATGCCGCTGTATACTGGGTTCAACTAACCCGGCCACCCTGGCCACTCTATTTTTCTTTATTCTTTAGATTCTGGTGCTTTAGTTCAAGTTAACCCTTGGAAATTCTTATCCAACGGGCCCGAGCCCGGTAGTCTTGCTACCATAAGATAAGATTTCTAAGGTTGCCGATAACACTCGCGAGTGTTACCCCGTCCTGCCGGGGGGACTTGTCATACGGGACACTGCCCGATAGGGTCACTGCCCAACTCTGACAAGAGTACTCTATCTACCAGTCATACGGGTCGCTGCCCGGGAGAGGGACCCTGTCCAACTCCTGACCGTTGTACGTTCGCCCCCGGAGGTACGCCCGTTTTATCTTTACTTTTTTCTTTCTTTTCTTTTCTTTTCTTTCTCTTTTATTTTAGTTCTTAGCCTCTTTGCTTTTGAACACTTGCTTTCCTTTCTTATTCGAGCTTATAGCTTCCATTTTGCCACTGGCAATTTACTTTCTCTTTTCTTCGAGCATTTAGCTCCTTGCTTTCACTTTTAGCCCTTCGAAAGTACCTCGTCCGACGGGTCACTGCCCAGGGAGTCCTGCTCCACTTGACGAGTCTCAAATTCGAAGGCGCCATTTACATTCTCTTTATACTTTTTAGCCACTTTTAGCTTGCTCTTTAAACTTTGCCTTTTTACAACAATTTACCTCTTATCCTAGGTCTCGCCATAAGGATAACTAGAGAGTCTCCTGGACTCTTAAACATTTCACCTTCATTTATTTAACTCAAATTGAAGTTAAAGTTATTGTCCATTTGCCCATACACCCTATGACTTTCTAGGGTTATATCTGTTAAACTCTTTAACCCTGGGATCTTATCCCATTTTCCTGATTCCTCATTGAATCTTAGAGTTAACTTAACTCTATTTTCCTGTTCCACTATTAACTTAGAGTTACACTGACTCTAATTGCATGTTCCACTGTTATATTAGAATTACATGACTCTACTTTCCTGTTTTCCCTTTCATATCTCCACATTTGATCCATTGTTCCATTCTCTTGATTCCTTACTGAATCCCAGAGTCAACTTGACTCTATGCTGACCTCTAATTCACCTTAGGTTTCCTTTACCTAAGATCCATGTCATACTCATCTTAGAGTTCCTTGACTCTATGTTGAACACTAATTCTCCTTAGGTTCTCTTTACCTAAGTTCCATGCCATATACACCCTAGAGTTCTCTGACTCTATGTTGATCACTCTATCCAGTGTCCTTAGGTTATCACCTAAGACCATGCCACTCGTCCTCCCTAGGATAACTCCTAAGTTTGATGTCACTCGTTAAACCCTAAATCTAGGTTTTCTCCTAGTCTTACTACCAACATGTCCTTTTCCTTAATGCCACATGATTCCTAGGGTTATACCCTAACATGATCACACTCATAATCAACAAATCTTTCTCATACATGCAATTATTTCATTTCATTCATCAAATAGTAATTACTTCTACGCATGCATATTCATCAAGTATCTTTGACAACCAACAGTTGCACTTTATCTCTGTGTCAATTTGCACACACACACATCTATTCCTCTATCTCTGGCAACCAACAGTTGCCCTTATTCCATCTGAATCCATCTACACAAATAATCATAATCATGATCAACCTAACGCCTCTAACAGGCTACTATCATGCTTCAAATCGAAAAGCAAAGGAGCAAGGGGAGAGGTCACCCAATTTCGGCAGAATTCCCCACCTTGTGGTGTTCCCAATTGCTTGTAGACACTTGCAATTGGTCTCCGCGCGATCACACTTGTTTCCTCGAGCTTGCACGCAAATCGGCGCACTTCCCTCGGGTCCGCACGCGAAACGGTGCACGTCCATCAAACCTGCACGCAAAATGGTGCGCGTTAATTCAACCCGCACACTCATAAAATAAATGCTCATTTATCCAATTTGCACAAACCACTTACACCCTACAAAACTCCCTCAACATACAAGCAGCATCAAATGCTTACTCAACTCAAAATGCTCACAAACAAGCTTCCAAGCATCAACACCATACTACACTAAACATGAGCCCTCACCAACCATATTAATACATTTATCTACTATATTCACAAATTCTACAGCTCATACATCTCTCTTCACAAGAACCTCGGCCCTCTACAATCCACAAAATTACTTCCTCTAATACATTTCCAAAGAAAACACAATACACTATAATTCTCCTTTTCACCCATAAACACATCTCACCACATCAAGTCCCCCACCAGCTTCAATAACCTACAATTAAAGACAAACTTCAATTAAGCTAGTTACATAATTCCACCTTACACATAAGGACAAACACACACTTCACATACGACCTTTAATACACTCGAGTTACATGCACAGCACACACTCACCTCATGCATACATGTTGTGATGCATTCCAAAAAAAATCACACCAACACCTCACTAATACATCCCCAGCATAAGCTGCTTCCCAAGAATCACATAAACAAATTCCTTAATTCCATCATCAATAGGTAATTCCACAATACAACACATATCACAAAAAGCCCACCTTAGCTCGCATCCTGCTCACATAAAAAGTACAATTATACCAACCATCCACACACTCTAATAATCCAAAGCACACTCACAAATTATAAGCACTCAATATACAATTTACCAATTTTACCTCCCCTGCACACACACACACTAGCACCCCCAACACACACCTTGTGCACACCCAGCCAATAAATAGCACAACAAAGCCTCCAAGCATCAACACCATACTACATTAAACACCTCACCAAAACAATCACAGTACAATCACCCTTCACACATGCTCAGACAACTTCACTAATGAAGAAAAGTGCATAATTTAATTCCATCATAATTAACATAATTATCAGGTCAAAAACATAACCCACAAAAGGGTTCCTCTCTCTGGTTTTAACTGTCACGCCCATTACTTAGAAGCTCCGACATTAACATCTCGCCAAAATCCGAGCAACCCGACGACGTCCTGTGAGAGCAAAAACAAAGGGGGGAACAAAACAAAGACACGTTAAATCCGGTGAACACCGAACCCAGTCGACGAAAATGCCGCGCGGAAAAATTTCCTGCGCTCGCGCCGCAGCAAGCTGCTTGGTCGCTGCCGCACTGCGCTGCAGCATGCCGCCGTCGCCGCGCTGCACCAGTCCTGCCGCGCGGCGCCTGGGCCTGCCGCGCGGCAGCCCGGCCCGCTACGCGCACTAGCAGCGCGCAGCGTAGCCGCCGCCCGCGACGCGCAGCCGCTGCCCACAGCGCACTGCGCGCAGCGCGCCGCGCCCCCTTCAGTGCGCTGCGCGCGCGCGCAGCAGTCCATGCGCGCGCGCAGCCACCACCCCCATCCTGCAGCCGCCAACAATGGACAACTAGTCCACCAGCAAGCTAAGCTCCCTCTCTCTCTCTCTCTTAAAAAACTGAGCTAAAAAAAATTCCCTCTCTAAAAAAAAAGAACCAGCAGGTTACCTCATTGAGCTCGCCGCTTGCCGCGTTCCGCTCGGTCCTCCTCGGCTTCACGCAGGGTCCACCCAACACCAACCCACAATTAAAACTCTCTTATTCCATCTTTCTCCTCCATCTTCCTCCTTTCTTCTCTTCTTCTTCATCCCTTCATACATTTCCTCTGCTTCATTTGCTTCCTCTGCTTGCATCAGAGAGAAGGTGATAACGTGGCCTTTAATTAGGTGGTGCTCAATTAATAAGGGAGGGGAGTGGTTGGGTGCATTTAATGCACTACCCCAAAATATCTTCTCACACTTTCAAATCCATAAAACACTAATCCACTCCCTTCAAACCTTCTCTACGTCACAAAAAAAAACCAAATTAAGTCAACTAATTAATTTAATTAATTAATTAACCCATCAAAAGTCCCGCTGTATCCAGAATCACTGGTGGACCCCGTTCTCGCAATCCGGATATCCCATCAACCCGAAATTTTTACTGTGACCTTAAAACATAATTACGAAGCTCCCCAAATTTTCTCAGAATTTTTCGACACTGTTGGCGGAGCCCGTTTTCACTATCGGGTATCCGATTAACGCGAAACTTTTTCTGTGGTCTTAAAACATATTTACGGGGCTCCCGTAATTTTTTCGGAATTTTCCGACACTGTGAATTTTCCACTAAAAATCTGGGCCTCCTTTCTCGAATAAAATTACAGAACTCTCATTTTAATCCCGATTTGGGCCCAACTCGCTTCCAAATATTCTTTACTCTCCTAACTTTCATAACAATAGTATTTCATACCACCTTTATTTACATTTATTTATGTGCCGAAAATTCGGTACATTACAATAGTCCTCTTCTATGTCCACACTCCAAACCCCAGGAACGTTCAAACCCTGAGAATATCCAAACCCCGGGGCTACCATAGTCCTCTTCTATGTCCACACTCCAAAGATCTACACCTGATCGCGAATCCCTCGGACAATGAGCAAAGATCTTGCCAGGATACGGAGATGATCGTGGACACCGCTATGCACACCAGGTAATTGACTCAACTTCGACAATCGCTCGATCGGCACTTCAGGCGATTGCCGATGGGGCATTGTTGAGATCAAAATTTACGCCACTCGAGGAAGTGATACGTGGCTTATACCATCGGCTAAAGACATTAGCCGACAGAAGACTAAGTCAACGAAAAGGGACCCGCATCTTGACTAAGTCTGATCTCAGTCGCGTGGGAGTGCAGCATGTGACATACGACATCGGCTAAAGTCATCAGCCGATAAGAGAAGCGGACGACAAGGGAGATCGTCTCATCCGGAACCGACCTCGGCCGAAGGCAAATATTAAACCGTCTCAGTCGAACGACGAAAAAGATAGAATCAAGGTCAATTTTCGATTAATCGAGCTGCAGAAGGAAAGACCTTGAAAGAAAAGAGTATGAGATTTGGGCACGAATCTCGTAACAGCTTCCGGAACGGCAAGCGGTGCCCAGCATTAGAGAGTGTCGAAGATCATGCTTCGGCGCGTCGATTGGGGGATGAACCTAGAAGGAAAAAGACTACCATTCTACTGAGGAGAATCGACTCAAAAGGAAGTAGTTGAGAAATTTACAATGACTCTCCGTAGATCACGCCGATTTCTAAAAATCGACGGTTATACACATGGTTCGTAAATGTATAAATAAGCGAACCATCGAAGAAAAAGGAGTCCTGCAACCACGTAAGCTAGTGACCATCCCTTCTTTTTCATACCTTTCATATCTGCATTTACTGCTTTCCTAGATGACATTTACCGTATTTCCTAGGAATAGATTAACATGTAATCGGTTCCCTGTTACTCTTGTAACCCCACTCCAATCAATACAAATTCTTAATCGGCTTCTTAGCTGTGTCAATTCCTTGTCTCCGAATCCTAGTTCGGCTATTTTAGGATGAATTATGCTTCCCTCACAGCCTCAGTTCGGCTAATCTAAGCCGAACTCGTTCGATAGTTGATTGAGAAGAACCCGACCGAGCGGATCCTTCCTCAGCCCGATCGTTTGATCCATTGGTACGCGACGCATCACACTCAGAGGGTCATCTCCACGGGCCGATCGGTACTAGCAACTTTTCGACTTAACACAACCAAACAAAATCAGTAGACAAGATAAGATATCACCCCTACTCGGTGATATCCCCCACCTCTAGCTGAAGTGTTCAGAGAAGAGTAGCGATTGGTTGATGGGTCCACCAAGGATCTTTCTTTCCCGTTGGCTCAATCCCAAGAAAATTTTCTCAAGCTCTCCCGACTCCTAAAAACTCACGTCTCTTTATCTCTTGGCTCAAATATATCTCTCACCAAAATTCAGGGTTCTCTTCTGGTAAACTCGTTCCGATCACTATATACAAAGAAACTAGCTGGCAGCCAGGGGACAGATGTGACTGCTCGGCGCTGACCAGGCGGCGCGGTAAATCCTAGTGTGCACGGCACGTCGCCCCCTATAACGATCCAGTCCACTAATAATAATAACTCATTGGGCCCAAACCACAACCCAAAATGATTAAGCCTAGTTATTATTACTAGTGTCTA
This sequence comes from Tillandsia fasciculata, assembly GCA_029168755.2. Lineage (NCBI taxonomy): Eukaryota > Viridiplantae > Streptophyta > Magnoliopsida > Poales > Bromeliaceae > Tillandsia > Tillandsia fasciculata. The sequence goes on along the minus strand of CM054946.1, from coordinate 15,770,434 downwards.
TATTTTTTATAGACCCAATCATAATTTCATTCCCATCCAATGTGAGACTATTGGGGTGTCACAGACTCCCCCCATTTAGGCCTGACGTCCTCGTCAGTCCAAACACACGTAGTCCAAGATCACCAGGTGATGTGAGACTTGTCTCGTTAGTCCTGTCATCTAGACCCAGGCTCGGCTAAGACTTGTCACACACTTTTAGCTGGTGATTGGCTCTAATACCAAATGTAACGATCTAACCCGCTAATAATAATAACTCGTTGGGTTCAAACCATAATCCAAAATGCTTAATCTTAGTTATTATTATTAGTGTTCATGTTTCTTATATATGTAATCACAACTCCATTCCCATCTAATGTGGGACTATTGGGGTGTCACACCCCCGCCCACACTACTCATAATTACCGCCGCCGCGTCAGCCCTATCCCTCAAGCTATTCCATCAACTATAGGACTCGTTGACTTTCATAAACGGACCCCGCCCAATTAGGGGCCGAGATGGTGCTTCTCTTTTGCCTGAAGCATTCGGCTCATTCCAGACAAATTCGGCTCCAGAGATACTTCCAGTAAAGTTATAAAGTAGATCAAAATTAAATTTTAATTTCTGAATTAAACATGAATTAAGATTTTGTTATTTCTAGTTTTATTAAATTCAAAAAATATCTCGTCTAAAAATATTTAATAAAATTCATTAGAGAAAAAGAGGAAATAAAATTTTGTTTCATTATGTTATTTATTTTGAGTAAGAAAAAAGAGAGCCAAAATTCTTTTCCCGCCAAAAAAATCCAAATTTGAAATACGTGTGTGAGATACTCGACTTTTACAAATAGCAAAGTTGTAGTATGGTGGGCCAGTCAGCGTATTGGAGGAATGTTGGGCCGAGTCGAGATTGTTTTAGCACAAATCGGCACGAGAAACGGAGCCCAGACTATGTTTTTAGATAGTTTAGTGGTTTTGGGTGCAAATTCGGAATTTGCACTGTGGCTGCTCAAAATGGGCACCTGTGGCGTGAGGTGGCGTGTCGTGGCACGGGGCACGAGGTGAGCGATGTGTGGTGCCGCGCTATTGGTCGCGGGCGCATGGGGAAGCGGTGGGGGCGCGATGTGACCCGTTGCTGCGCTACGTGCGTGGGGCGTCTGGCGCGGGGGACACGCAGTAGCGACGCAGTAATCCGGGCATGATTTCGGGCGCAATTTCGAGCACTTGGATGCGGTTTTGTGTGCGCACAAAAGTTAGGTGGTTGAGGTGACATGTGCATCAACGTCAGTCAACGCAACATGACACGCGCAGTCGAGGTAGCTGGCAAACACGTGTCAACGTAGTGGCGATTTGGGCGTACTTTCGGGTGCCCGAAAGTAGCTACTGTAGCAGCTCGAAAGTTTCGGGCCGCCTTTTTTGGTTTGGGCCACCCGATTGGCTAGGTCCCGGACACTTGGAAGTGGTTTCGGGCACCCGAAACCCCTTTTTAGGCCTATTTAGTGCGTGGAGTCCTTCTCTTTCCTTCGTTTTCTTCCTTCTGTTCATTTTGTGGGGTTTTAGAAAGAGAAAAAGAGAGCAAGGGAGAGAGAGAGAGAGAGGTTATGAGCTTGCGGGGTGTGCAGGGAAGTCACGGATCGTTTCGAGGAGCCGAGCTTGGGCGCACACGCATGAGAATTTACGGTGCGTTGACTTTGGGGTAGGTTTTACTTATTTTATATTATTTGTTTGGGTTTTTTTAGATGGTTTTTTGTTGTTATAGGTTTAGCTCATTAGTATTTTTGGATTTTAGTTTTGTGCCTTTTTGACGGACTATTAGGACTTGGGCTTTCTATGTCATGTGGTTGAAACAGAGTGTTGCCGAATTTTCGGGGTGAAGTCGTTCACGTGTGATGATCACCATTGAGCGTGTAGTCCTTTCGCCGACTGTATTCTGTCGGGATTTGCGTTCTAGATGGGTTCCGTATCGCCGAGAATGGTGGAGTACTAATTATGTCCGCTTACTAGATGTAGGAATTTTTACTGCTTTTACATTGTTTATTAGATGTAGAACTATGCATGCAAATGATTGGTTGATACTTTATTAGTGTTTGGACGATTCGGGTTGGGGCTAAAGAATATTATTATTTTATTACTTGTGAGCCTATATGGGTTATTTGATTGCACGGATACTGGGATATGCGCTATTTATAACATGATAGGGTTTTATTCTAATTATCAAGTGATCCATATTGTCGACCCTGGTTGACCTTTCGTTTTGTGTAATTGGTTGTTAGAGATGGGTGGTATCTAGATAGTGATATTTGTGCTACGTCTTATTGATATAGAGATTACATTTGTCTTGAGGTTTTGTGGGCCGGGGGGCTAGTGTGTGAGAGAGTGTGTGCCTGGGGCGCTATGCTCGAGATGTGTGGCACTTATAGTGTTGGTAGCTCGTTAGTTGACCTTGGGGTTTCTATTTTGTGTCGTCGGTGATATGAGAGATCATCATTTAATCATAGTCTACATGCCACATTAAGTTTTAGTGGGATTTACCATTGTGATATCAGAGAGAGAGACAGATTGATGATGGGAGGTTACCGGTCGGCGAGCGCACCTGCAGTAGTGTGGCCCGGACGATAAAGAGAGGTAGGATGGCGTCTACTGCTGACAGGGCACCAGCGGATGTGTTACCTGAGCAGTAGGGAGAGAGTGACAGTGGCCTATCTGTTGCCAAGCGCACCAGCGGCCATATAGTCTGGGCAGTAGGTGGCGTAAGTTCGACCGGCGGGCTGTTGAGACTGTCAGTTCAAGATTGGGTTCAGTGTACTGATGAGTCGGATAGTATTGGGTTTGCTGTGCAAGTTGGGTTGGTGAGTCATTTTGTGTTCATTGGGTATTCTGTTGATTTCGGTTTGGGGATAGAGTTGTCCTGGTTTCGGTTTAGAGGCATAATAGTGTTGCGTTGCGTAAGTTTTATTTTATTATATTTTATTTTATTACTTGCTTTTTTTTTTTTGTAGTTTCTTCTATTTTGTCTCGGGTAGACCTAGTGGGTAGGCCGTGATTGTCGCCGACCATACCTATTGAGAACTACTATTTTGTATTTTTCACGCCCGCTTATGATTTACTTTTCAGGACCTTACGAGCTAGTTTCAGATTAAGATAATGGGATTACGCTGTAGATAGCAGCTCCTACCCAGTATTACTTTTTGTAGAGGTAGACCACCAGTTTATAGTTTTGTTTAGCTATACTGTACTTGGGACTAGCCAGATCAGGAGCCTTTACTTGTATTTTTTTTGGGAAGGTGGATCAGTATGTATTTTTGTATAATGATATATGTTAGTTTAGTTTTTTACTTATACTCTCATATATATTTAGTTGTAAATTATAGTTATTTTGCAGGATAATTTTGGATACTTTGCCTGTGTAGGGTACATCCTTCCCAGGGCCTTCACATTTAATTAAATTAAATTTATATTTATATTTTGAATTTAAATGGTTGTTGATATTATGAATCCATTTATCAAATAAATTTTTTTCTAACTTTAATTTATCTTTTTCAAACTTTAATTTATCTTCAAATAAGTTTTATATATTTTCAGTTTAGTTATACTATAAATGCTTTTCATATGTGTTTCATAATTTACAAATTTTCTTTTAATGCGTACCTAAATTTTAAAAATTTGAATTAATTCTAAATTGTAAATTAATGAATTTAGATTTAAATTTATAAACAAAACACAAAACATGAAGCTAATTTTGAATTCATAATTTAAATATAAATAGTTATTGGAGACGCAAATTTATTTATCAACCATCTATTATTCAAATTTGATTTATTTCTAAGTTAGTTAGATATTTTCAATTTGAAACAATCTATTTATAGATCCAAATATTAAAATTTTATATCAATTTTAAAATTTGAATTAAAATATGGATTAATATTTGAAATTATAAACCAAATTTAAAATTTAAAATCGATTTGATAGGCTTATTTTTAAATCATTCTACTTTTCTAACCTAATTTACTTTTAATTAGTTAATTGAGAAATAGTTATATGTATTTGGAAGAGATTTATTTCCGCTAAAAAAATGGGCATGTCAACAACTATTTTAATAGTTATCTCAAATCAATAAAAATTTGTGAATCATATTTATCCAAAAAAATAAATAAATTTAAAAATAAATTTATCGGTTATATTTTATTCGAAAATATCTCATATCCTAATTCAAATTTAAATTCAAATAGTTTTTGCCGATAATAATTATATATTTCTATTTTTTCTTTTGATATAAATTGGATATATATATATATATATATATATATATATATATATATATATATATATATATTGAATTTTGAAGAACCTAAAACTCAAGTATATGTTTTAAACTAAAAATATCAAGATTTTAATTCATGTTTAATTCAAAATTTAAAATTTAATTTTGATCCATGTTAATTATAATTTTTAATTATTAATTCAAATTTAATATCCAAAATTAAAATTAATTTACGATTTAAAATCAAATTATAATTTTAATTTATAAATTCATAAATTTAAATTTAAATTATATAATTAAATTTCAAATTTAAATTTTGGATGAAACAAAAATTAAAATTAAAATTTATATTTATATTTAAATTTAATTATTGGTTGTAATCAATAAAAAATTAATATAAAAACAAACTATTAGTAGATATTATTGAGATAATCGTTAAATTAAATATTCATATTAAAAGAAAAAATATTGAATGATATTATAATATTTAATAAAAAAATATTATCTGTTAGAGAAAAAGAGTAATTAAAAATTTGTTTTATTACGTTATTTATTTTGAGTAAGAAAAAAGAGTATCTAAAAATTTTTCCCGCCAAAAAATTGGTTTGTCGATAAACAATTTTAAAATACGTGCTTCAATATATTTAATATAGATATAGATAAATATGTTATTATATAATATATTATTTTATTATATATATATATATATATATTAATTATTATATAATATAATTTTGAATATATTTAATTTTTAAATATAGATGATGATGATGATGATGATAATAATAATAATAATATATAAATTTTAAGAGATTTTATTTATTTATTCTTGATTACTATTCAAAATTTTTAAATTTAATTTTTTAAATTTGCCCTAAAATTATTAAAATATCTTTCTAAATCTCAAATTCTATTAGTAAATCCAAAGGGTTTAGGAATATTTGAAATTTTTTTTGAAAATCAATAGAGGCATTTTGGTGGACCAAGGAGTATATTAAATACTTTTGAAGTTTTTGAGGATATATTTTGATATTATTACTAAATTTTTTTATTATAATATATATAGTATGGTAATTATTTATATAAATAATATATAATATATAATAAAAAATATATATATAAATATTTTTAATTTAACTTTTTTTTTCAATCAAACAATTATGGCTGTAAAATTATTTTTCTCTTTCTACAAACCAACCAACAACCATTTAAGAGGAAAAATTTTATTTTCCACCCAAAACTCTTTTTCACCAAATATATATATATATATATATATATAGTTAGGCTGAAATATTATTAATAGTGCTACGTTATTGGCGCTATTAAGTTTTTAACCCTAAATTAAAAAATGTGTGGTTGAGATGATGGTGCTCCTTGGGTTTAATAGGTGGTTGGAAAAATAGTAAAATCTAACGGATGAAAATGATCAAAGGGGTTGATCTAAGGATAGAAAATTTGATAGCACCAATAACTTCATACTATTAATAGTATACTAATCGGACTATATATATATAGAGAGAGAGTCCGGCTAGAATACTATCGATAGCACCAAGTAATTGGTGCTATCAAGTTTTCTGCCGTTAGATGAAAAGATATGCGGTTGGGATTATAGTGGTCCCCTAAGATTTTTACTATTCAACCAACCACCTAGTAAACCCTATGAGACCACTATCATCTTAACCACACATTTTTTAATCCAAATGCTAAAAACTCGATAGCACCAATGACTTGATGCTATCGATAGTATTCTAACCTAATTTTATATATATATATATATATATATATATATATATATATATATATATATATATATATATATATATATATATATAATTGGACTAGAATAATATCGATAGCACCAAGTTATTGATGCTAGGCTAGAATACTATCGATAGTACCAAGTTATTGGTGCTATTAAGTTTTTAGCCTTTGGATTAAAAAAATGTGTGGTTAAGATGATAATGGTCCCCTAGGGTTTACTAGGTGGTTGGTTGAATAGTAAAAATCTTAGGGTACCACTATAATCCCAACCGTATATTTTTTCATCCAACGGCAGAAAACTTGATAGCACCAATAACTTCATACTATTAATAGTGTAGTAGTCGGTCTATATATATATATATATATATATATATATATATATATATATATATATATATATATATATATATTTCCATAGTTATCCGTGAAACTACACCAGCTTTTGATATTGGAATAGGATTTAAGAGTTAATTCTCTTTCCTTTCACGACTGGTGACCTTTTTATCTTCCTTCCTCTTTGGAAACTCAACTAAGTTAATATATTACACATTTGAGGGCTATAAATACATATTAGCAAGAGGATCAATTTGTAATTACATTTCAATCCTAATTACATCTTTCTCCATTTCACGTCTCCATGAAAGAAGGCTTGCCGAAGAAGAAAACACCGGTGGTCGCCGGCTTACCGCACCTCCTCCCCTCCGAAGATTATAACAAACACGTCGTCGTTGCTCGCTTTCGCAAGTACTTTAATACTTAATCCCATATTATCAGATTGTTTATTTTGTTTCTTAAACTTTGTTTCCACCATTAGTTTGTATTAGATCATTAAGACGTGTATAGAATAAGTTATCAGATCGAATCTTAGTGTTTGTTTGACTCAGTTGTGAAATAAAATAAGTTATTTGTTTAGATTTATACTTAGTTTATTTATTTTATTTTCACTCCCCTCGTTGTTGTTACTATCTTTTGTTCTCTTTTATTTTACCTGAGATTTGATGCATGAAAAGAATTCAATTAAATTCAATGCATTTTACCAAATATTTCCAAATGAATTAAATTCTCATTAACTTATAATAATATATTAATACCAAACAGAAGATCAAACAGAAGATTTAGAAAGACCAGAATTTCATTTCATGCAAATCCTCATAACTCCAGATCGAATAACTAATCTTTCTAAAATAACGAAAATAGGATGTTATTTATCAAAATTAAAAAAATTATAAGATTATTTTCAAACAAAAAAATTCCTAGAACACTTTAAAATCATTTTGGTGCATGGATATTGTTTTTACTAAATTTTTTTAATTTGTCAAATTATATTTTCAAAATTTTATTTTACCAACTAATCATCTTTTTGCCCGAGGATTTTTTTCAAGATTATTGTTGATTATTAAAATTTTGATTTGATTGTTAGAATTGTATGGATTGGTTGTGAGGATTTTTTTTTTGAGAATGTGAGGATTTTATTTTATGTGTATTATTAGAATTTTGATTTGATTGTTAGAATTGTTTAGAAAGATTATTAGGATTTTTTAGAATGTTTGATTGCTTATGTATTGAAATTTTTATTTGTTATTTTTTAAATTTTATTAAAAATAATAAATAATTCACTTCTTCCAATTGATTTGCTGGACAAAATAAAATTATATGGTCAAATAAAATTTTCACAAAATTTTAAAAAATTTAACTTTAATTGATTGACAAAAATTTCTTTTCTTAAAAGAAAAGAAAAAAAAAAAAAGACAAGCTAGGGACCCACCATTTTTAAATATCTTAAGAAATATATTATATGTAACCCTCTATTTAATTAATAATCAGCAGAGGCATGCGTACTCGGGTTTATTTGGTAGAAGTAAATAAATAAATAAAGCTGGAAAAAAATAATAATTACATAAAAAATATAAAAGAAAAGGCTAAAGAATGAAAAAAAAAAAAAAAAAAGAAAAAAAAAAAAGAAGCTGGAGAAGAAGAAACTTTGAAATAAAAGTGTAAGGCAAAATCATAAGAATAATAAATTATTTTTATAATAATTATTATTATTATAATAATATTATAAGAAGAATAAAAAAAAAGAAAAAAAAGAAAAGAAAAAAAGAGAGCCGGTATAAGCAACAACAATAATAAAGTCATTAGGAGAAAAAAAAAAAAAAAAAAAAAAAAAAAAAAAAGAGTAAAACAACCACAACTAAAATAGAAGAATGATTATATATATATATATATATATATATATATATATATATATATATATATATAAAATTAGGTTAGAATACTATCGATAGCACCAAGTCATTGGTGCTATCAAGTTTTTAGCCTTTGGATTAAAAAATGTGTGGTTAAGATGATAGTGGTACCCTAGAGTTTACTAGGTGCTTGGTGCTATCGATAGTATTCTAGCCGGACTATATATATATATATAGCTAGGCTGGAATACTATTAGGTATTGTTTGGTTTGGGTACAAAGGGGGATATCCCTCCCTTTGTACCCAAACACTATTGAACAAAGGGTGAACTATTAGGTACAGTAGTTCCAGTACAAACAGAATAAGCTGGAACAACAGTTCTTACCTATTATTTTATAAATTTTTTTTTTTTACCAAACTACCCCTTCTCCCCTCCTTTCTCTCTTTCCAATACACTCTAATCATCACAAATCTCTCTCTCTCCCCTCTCTCTCTTCTTCCCAATACACTCATCATCACAAATTTATAATTTAAAATTAATATTATAAAATTTTAAATTTTAAAATTTAAATGTTGAAATTTTATATTTAAAATTTTAAATTTAATTTGAGAAAAAAAAATATTAAATTAAATATTATTTTAAAAAAATATAATTTGATTATGATTTTGATTTTAACTTAATTTTTTAAAAGCTTTAATTCATTAATTATCACATATTAAATCTTGAGGGTAAAAAAGTAATTTACCCAACTTAACCTCTTTATTCCTCTTATTCCTCATTATCATACCAAATACAAAATCTCTTATCCCTAGAACCATCCCAAACGCTTTTTTACCCTAGTTCCGTACTTTATACTTATACCTGGTACTACTAATTCTCACTAATCTCCGAACCAAACGATAACTTAATAGTACCAAGTCATTGGTACTATCAAGTTTTTAACTCTTAGATTAAAAGATGTGTGGTTGAGATGATAGTGAGCCTCTTGGGTTTAATAGGTGGTTGGAAAATAGTAAAATCTAACGGATGCAAATGATCAAAAGGATTGATCTAAGGGTAGAAAACTTGATAGCACCAGTAACTTGGTACTATTAATAGTATAGTAGCCGGATTAGAGAGAGAGTAGAGCTCATATACTTTCAGAAGCACAAACCAAATTATGATTGTAAATTTTTTACCATTGGATTTGTATTGAGATTTATATAATTGTAAAGACAACTAAAAAGAGAAAATATAATTATACAAATCTCAATATAAATCCAATAATAAAAAATTTACAAGCATGATTTGATTTGTGCATTTAAAAGTACATAAGCTCTACTCTCTCTCTCTCTCTCTCTCTCTCTTTCTCTATAAATAGCTTTTATGCTTTCAAAAGTTTGTACCTAATTATACTTATGAATTTTTTATCATTAAATTTGTATTGAGATTTGTGCTATTGTAAAGTCAATTAAAGAGAAAAAAAGAAAAAATATAATACACAAATCTCAATGCAAATCTAGTAATAAAAAAATCATAAACATATTTAGACTTATATTTTTGAAAGTATATAAGCTCTACTATATATATATATATATATATATATATATATATATATATATATATATATATCGGCTATTATATTTTTAAAAGTATTAAGTAATTAGTGTTTGTAAGTTTTATGCCATTAAATTTATTTTTTTAATTAATTTTATCTTTTTAGATTACACTACTTTATCAATCACTCATTAAATCTAAAAAATTTACTATTATTCTAACCGCACATCTCTTCGTATAAAAATTAAAAGCTTATTAGTACCACCGACTTAATACTTTTAAAATATAAGAACCCAATTTAGCTATGTCATGCTGATCCTAACTCTTATTCGTCACGTAACATACGCTAAAATTTTAAATTAAAAAATTTAGTTCGTATTCGGCTCGTTTATAAAGCAAGCCCTGATCTGGATTGCCATTCCTACAGACAGAGACATGTACAAATTACAAACTTTTTTGGTAGACTAGTCAATCGTGTGGGGGTAACCTCACCGGAGGTTGTCGGTTATCTCAAAGTGCGAGAGCGAGAGAGAAAGAGAATCCTAAAACCCCAATCTCTCTCTCTCTCCTCCCCCTTCGTACTCCCCCCAAATCCCTAGCTTGCTCGTCCTCAACCCCTTCCCCTTTCCTAGGGTTTCAAATTCCCCACTCCCTTCACCAATTCACCTCTTCTCCTCGCAGCTTACGGATCGACATGGACGAGGAGGAGCTCACCGCACAGGAAACGGCCCTCTACGATCGCCAGATCCGAGTGTGGGGCGTCGATGCGCAGAAGAGGTAGTGCTCCCGTCTCCTTGAGCTCTTTTTCTCTCGATTTGATGTGGTTTGAGTGTATTTGGTTTGTTTGTGTAGATTAAGCAGGGCTCACGTACTGGTTAGCGGTTTGAGTGGCACAACTGCTGAGGTAGTTTACCTTTTGTTAATATTTCAACTATTTGTTGTTAAAAAACTCTTCTTTGGCGTGTAAAGTTTGTTTTTTTTTCCTTACTAAGTAGCTAGTTAAGTATATTGTTTCAACTTAATTTAGTATAGTAGGTTAAATGTATTACCTACGTCCAATTTGGTCTCACAATTTGATTGTGCTGTCCAATTCACTTAATCGAAAATATTTCATTGGTTCTAGAAAGGAATTGATAGATTACTATGGAGCAGTGATTCATAATTTGATGAATATTTGTTACTTTGAGTAAATACTATTGTTTCTCGTTCGATGGACTGTTTGGCCAGGGTGAAGCTTTTGGCATAGTGCTTTTTAAAGAAGCACTAACAATTTTTTCATTAAAGTTTGCAGAACTTGCAGAACTTGACCCTTAGCTTTTGGGTCCTAGAAGTTCAGTTCTACTTGCTGCCGCAACCAAAGCTTTCGGATTTAGATAGCCAACAAGGCAAACGATAGAGAAGTTGTTCCGCAAGCCAAACCAACCGGCACAAATGTTTGATTAGCTTGGTTGAGATTTTATCTATTTGCTAATTGCTTTTTCTTTTTTCTTTTCTTGTTGATTGAAATATTTATGTTCGACCATTTTGCAGCAATTTTATTTATTATGTTACTAATTAAGATCTTGTGATACGTTATAATTAGTATGATTTGATACCAAAGTGTAATTTAGTAGGAAGCATTCTTCAGAAGTGGCTTATTTGTTTCCTTCTTCTATTGTAGCTGTGCAAGAACATTGTTCTGGCAGGAGTTGGGAGTTTGACATTAGTGGATCCTCGTGCTGTTACAGAGGATGCTTGTAATGCGAACTTTCTTATTCTTCCTGAGAACATAAACAGAGGTAGATCGCTGGCTGATGTCTGCTGTGAGTCTCTAAAAGATTTCAATCCAATGGTTCGGGTTTCAGCCGAAAAAGGTGAGTAGAAAGATACATGGGGTGTTACTTCTGAGCAACTAAACCAGTTAGCTTTTCTGAATTTCAGTATTCTGGACTATAACAATCTATCCTTATTTATTTGGGACAACAATAAATAATTCAATACTTTGATCTGAAAATTCTGAAACCATATTGAAGTTAAGTACTTTTTTTTTTTTTTTTTTTTTTTTTGTTTTTTTTCATGGAGAAGGAATTGGATGAGAGTCCGCCTTGTAATCGTCATGGAAACTTTTTCTCCCCAGTGGAATTTAAATATGCTTTCTAATTGAATTCTTTCTTACTTTACTATAGTTGGTACTTGGTAATTATATTAAATGTGAATCATCTGGATACATTTCATCGGTTACTTATTCCCTGTGTAACTTGGTGAATGCTAGTTGGCCAATGAAGTTCGGCATGTTTCCTTATTGTATGTTGAATTCTTGCAACTGGTTGCTAATAAATTGAGATAACAAAAGTGTCAGCTTATTGCATGAAATTGCTAAAAAGAAGGTACTAGCAGAATTTTGAAATTCTGTAAAATAAACCTTTAAGATGAAATTCCATTGTGTCAAGTACAACTTTGCTAATAATCAAAATGGACATTAAGGCCTAGTAGAACTGTTGAAGGATGCATTCTATATTGGGACAAAAAGGAGAGACGTTAATTTTTTATTTTTCTAAAGTGGGATGTGATCTGATATTCAGATACTCCAAGCTACCACAGTGATTAACACTCAGGAAGTTGAAAATTTTGTTGCAATAGCCATTAATAATTAGCACTCTTATCAACTGTTCCTAGCGCAAGTGGCAAAGGGCTTGGCGCCTTGGCGGTTGATACCCGAGGTCCTGAGTTCGAAGCCTAGTTGCTTCACATTTACAGCTAAGTTTATTTCAAAAATAAACGAAGCGGATAGCATGCTACCTTTCTCTCAAAAAAAAAAAAATAATTAGCACTCTTTTCAAACTTTAACTTCCCTATTTGAGTAATGTTTTGTTTCTTTTGTTTCTTACAGGTGACTTATTGCAGTTTGATGGGGAATTTTTCAACAAGTTTGATGTTGTAGTTATTAGTTGCTGCTCTTCTAAAGCCAAGGTTGTAATGTTTCTTTCCATAATTAGAGTCTCCTAGATGTTATAGTTGTAGCAATTATATTTTACACTCAATTTTGTGAAGTTTTAGGTTAACTTCATCATAGGATGGAATATTCGTTTCCACACCGGGTTAAATTGTTTGTATTATATTTATTACACCGATAAGCTTGATGTTGTAGTTATTAGTTGCTGCTCTTCTAAAGCTAAGGTTGTAATGTTTCTTTCTATAATTACAGTCTCCTAGATGTTATAGTTGTAGCAATTGTATTTTACACTCAATTTTGTGAAGTTTTAGGTTAACTTCCTCATAGGGTAGCATATTTGTTTCCACACCTGGTTAAATTGATTGTGCTATATTTATTACACACTGATAGTTGATTTTATCTCAGAAATTGATTAATGAGAAATGTCGCAAAAGGTCAAGGCGCATGGCATTCTATACAGTAGAATGTAGAGATTCTTGTGGTGAAATTTTTGTCGACCTGCTGAATTACGCATATATGCAGGTACACATATGCTTTCTTTTTATTATTATTTTTCTAGATATTGTGTTGAAAATAAAGTTATTTTTCTGGTATTGTTTCCTTTCTGCTATACATTATTGAGAACAGATGAATACGATTAGTATTTATTAGATCAGGCAGTTGGTTTTGCTCCTTCGTTGGCGGGTTTGGCTCCTTCGTTGGCGACAAACATCTAGAACTACTTATTTCAGAAGTTGCCCCCATGCTATACGGATCGTAGTGAAATATAATTCTTTAATAATAGTCTGAACTATCTAGTGTCCTCTGCTTAATCTGGCTTCTCTTGAAGATTCAGGTTACGAATTAAGAAAGACATTGCTTATAGGCCAAATAAGTTGTTGATTTGGATGAATATTTTCTCTTAATTAATGTGCTTCCACCTGTTTACACAGTACTACAGCACCTCTGACTATTCAAGTCCTTGTTCCTGGCTCTTTTTACTAAGGATATATGATACTATGAATTGTTGCTTCTTCCTTATACACACCCCTTAGAATTTTTGCCTTTACATCTCTTCTTTCTTTGCCCATACATGCTTAGTAGTACAATTTTTATTAGAGCTCTCAAATGAAGTAGGTAAGTCTTTGTACGATTGAAAGTTTTTTTAAAAAATGGATGCCCGCTTTACTAATATGGGCTTCTGACAGTGAAAGAACAATATTTTCTTTTTCTAATCTTTCTTATTGTTGGTAATTTGTACTTAGCGTTAGAACACCATGGTTCACATGCTATGTATATTGATTAGCTGCTTGTATTTATTTTGCCAGAAAAGCTCTAATGGTACTGCCGAAAGTCAATTGGATTTTCCAAGTCTTGAGGTACATTATTTGACCATGCTTGATTTTACCATGCAAAGTTCTAGGTTTTTTAATACTACTAGCACCTCCTTATATGCTTGTGCATCATTTTATTGCATTTACGTTTCTCTGAAAGATTATTTTGCATATGAAAAATTAATTGGAGAGGAGACAAAAAAAAAAAAAATTGTTTCTTATGGATTAGATAGAAGTTGGAACCTCTTGAAGTATCTTCAAATGCTTTCAGATATGTCTGCAAAGATGGAATGAATTAGATATGATAGCCCACCAGCAAAATTATGCCTCTTTTGGGAAAATCTTATGTTTATGATTTAAGCTTGTTGGATAAGTTTATTATTGCTTATGGGCTGCAACAAGCTTGAATCTGTAATGGCTGAGAGAAGCTCATCCTTGTTTGGGCTGAACTGCTGATCTTGAATAGCTCCTTTGCACTTGACCTAGGCCTTGGAAGGCAGGCTTGAGTAGAAACATTACTTTTCTCTGCAATCTTGCTTCCTAACTGTTACTCATCTCATGTTTCACTGATGTTTCTATTGGTGCAGGAAGCTATTTCAATACCTTGGATGAATCTTCCAAGAAAAGTGAGCAAATTATTCTTCGCCATGAGAGGTTTGTAAGTGTAATAGATGAGCTTTCTTTTTGTCCTCGTTGGTATTGTTAACTATTCTTTTGTTCTTTCTGGAAAAGGAATTCTATGTCATGGAGTGTGTGGGTAGATGGCAGAGTGCTCGCAATCTAGACATCTATGGGGTTTTTTTGACAACACAAAGCAAAATACTTAGTTGTAACTTTTTTCCACTACTATGATTTTTCAATGGAGGTGTCATTCCACATCCAGTCGGATTGCATCGGAAGTTAACCAGCAATGACAAGAGTAGACAAGTTCATTTGCCAGCACATCTGATAACATTTCATTTAAAATTTTTGAAAGAAAGCAATGATACCAATAGGCCCTTAGTTTGGTTATGTCTCGTTCTAACCCTTTTCTTAGAGCTCTCATTGATTCTGATGCAAATATTTGAGCATTATTCATCTGCTTCTATCCTTCATCAATATATGGTTAAGTTTTTGTTTTTCCCATCGGAATCTTGTTTGATCATTTACTTGATTTTGATTGCATTATAATAGAACTTTTCTTCTTAAATTCGTATAACTATTGAAGTTATTAGTTAAGAGTTAAGAGTTGAATTTTAGGAATCTGTTAAGGCTGGTTAATTTAAGAGTCTGCCGAATGAGTGGAACTGCTAACTAGCATGTTACTATTCTAATTCTTAAGCATATACCATTCTATTAAACTGAAATTTGTAGATTATAGAATTGTTGGATACTTGTAAGATGATGTCTTAATCAATTATGTGGTCATCTAATGTTATCTTGATTCCTGCTAGGGCAGCTAATGGTATGGGCTTGGTTGACACAATCATTATCGCGATGTGGGTCAGTTTGGTTTGCATGAATCTTAGTCCAATTAAGTCTGCATGGAACTTAACTTTATTTGAATCACATATTAACCGTATTTATTTTGTGTTTAGTTATGTTTTCAAAAATTTCTGGAATAATTGCCGATCATACATTTTAGGTTTGAAGATTCAAAATAGAGTAAAAAACCTTCAAAGATTTAAGTGGCTGATCAGGTAGTTATCCATAATATCAATATATTTAGTTTCGAAAGATAGTGTAAGAAGTTAGGATTGGTTAGGTCAGTTCTTTCCAAGATAGGTTTGCTGCTTGAGTGATTGCTTGCTCATTTAGTGAGGTTGCGCTATTAGTTAAGTTAAGCATGATCAAATTTCTTCTTTGCAGTGTTGGAAAGGTTTGAATCATCCAAAGAACGGAATCAAACATCTATTTCTGATCTTCCTGAAATTCTGAAGCTGAGGGAGGAAATGTGTAATGCTCAGGCAAGTCCATTATACCTTTTAGACAGTATAGTGATTAAGTATAATTCAATTATTGACATTAATCTACCGTTGACAGTCCGTGAAGGACTATGACTCTCTTGTCCCACAAAGTCTCCTGGAGCGACTACTGGCAGCTGGAACAAAGGAATATCCGCCAGTGTGTGCAATTCTTGGTGGAATTCTTGGGCAGGTGTGTTTTGACTCTCTAAATGATTAGATGGCCATGTTGCACAACTTCACTACAAATTTAGACCGAAATATCTTTTTATCGATAGAACTTCGATCTGAGGCATGTATTCATAACAAGGAGTGCTAGGTTTACCATTAGGAAAGACATCAGTCCAAAATAAAATAAAAAAAAAAAACGAAAAGGTGGGTCTGATGGCAAAATAAATTGTGGTTTGCTTTTCACTAAAAAACCCTTGTTGGAGTTTGGCTTTTTACCGGAGGATCTATATTATATTGTTTTTCTAAAGAGAAAATTAGGTGCATATTGCATATTTTGTTCTTTACTGATAGCATTGGAGATTGTAAACCAATGGATTGTTGTAGAATGGGTAAATCACACTGCTGATCCCTTAACTTAAGTTTTTGTTTGGTTCTTAATCTTTAAGGCCCTGTTTGGATGTTGGAATAAGTTATCCATGAATAATTTGGTCGGTATGAGAATTTTCTAGTGTGATTGTAATAAGGAGTTTGAGTTTTGGTCCTAAAATTTGGTAGGTTCACTTACGATGTGATTTATTTTATTTGAAAAAGAAGACTTGAAAGGCTGAATATGATACCCATTTTGGACATTTGATTACACTCATCTGCGAGTTCGAGCTTCTTGAGTACATCTTGGAGGTATGGTATACCAAGCAAGATTTTCATGCATCCAAAAAAATGCCTAGAAGTATTAGGAGGGTAAAACAGTACTCTATGGTTCTCCCCCAAGTTCATATGTAGTTTGAACTCTAATTTTCTCTCATGGGATATTAAATGGTTGTCAATTTATATGCTCAAAACTATAGTAAAGTTTGTTATCAGTAATTAAATGTTTTACTTACGGTTCGCCTTGGGGTTTTGTGGAAAAAATAGGAAGTGATTAAAGCAATCTCTGGTAAAGGAGGCCCTCTCAAGAACTTTTTCTACTTTGACGCCGCCGACGGGAGAGGCGTGATAGAGGACATCTCATTAAAGCAATCTCTGGTAAAGGAGGCCCCCTCAAGAACTTTTTCTACTTTGCCGCCGCCGACGCCGATGCCGACGGGAGAGGCGTGATAGAGGACATCTCAAAGCCTCATGCAAGCTGAGATATTCTGTGACTTCAAGGTGGTAACTTGTTTTGCTAAGAAGAAATAGGCTTCTTTTCTCACTTGCTTGATTTCCTTTTTGTTTTGACGCCATTAGTATTAAGTTATGTATTGTTCAAAGCTAGTCTCAATCTTAAATTCAAAATAGAATTATAATTTTATTTGGTGACTGTGTGAGAATTTGCTGTAGGAAACTACCTGTTTATATGTAACATGGTTTATTGACTTCTTTTCAAAATTTTGCAACTGGATATTGAATAATACAAGGGATTCGTTGAGATTGTAAAACCTCTTGAGTAATGCATGAATTAAGAATGAGTCTGAATGAGAGAGTATTCGTTTACATTTGTAGTTGAGTCCTAGTTAGATTAAGATTAATATTTAAATTTATTGGAGATAAAGTTTATTATGTTTTAAATATTAATTAGAATAGAAATTTATTAATTTTTTGTATGATGGCAGTAGGATTTAGTCGTACCTATATGACATGATGGTGATGGTAGGACTTACCCACACCCACATGGCCAAAATGTTTCTGATTTTGGATGCACCTAGTGCACAGGTGTATCCAAAGAGAAATTTTTTGAATTTATAGAAGATGAGAGAATGTGAGAGAGATTCAAAAAAAGGATTCGGGTTGAAATTACTGTGTAAAAGAGGAGTCAGGTGTAATATTCTCTTGGTTAATGAATCTTATTTCATTTCACATTTTTTGCTTTGGTATTTTCTCTGGTGTCGGTCTCAATTTCTATTGCGGAGGTGGGTTTATGGTAAAAATTTGATTTCACATTTTCGTTGCGGAATTTCAATATCAGGCGGTACCCGAGCGGATTGTGAATTAATAAAATCTAGTATCGGGACGAGTATCAGATTTTCAACAGTTGGTATCAGAGCTAAAGATTATCGATCCTCATGAGAGATCAACGTCAGATTATTGGATTACCGGAGTATCTGATTTCAACAAGTGGTATTTGAGCTATAGGTTACCGATCCTCATGGGAGATCAACGTCAGAGTATTGGATTACCCCTCATCGCTGGGAGCAATTGATGTTAAAGCATAATTTGATCTCGCTAAGCGTGTTGGATCCGAAAGTTTGTAATTTTTTGGCTTTAGATTGAGCTATAAGGGTTCAAAAGTGAGATCGGATCTTATAGGGATATAGTCGCTCAAAGTGGAGCGGTGAATAGCTTGATGCAGCGATTGAAGACTACAAATTAAACCAAGCGATTGAGGACTACAAATGAAATCAAGGTGAAGATTGTTAGAATTTTGTTAGATTTGTTGTTGAATCGTAAGTTGGATTAAGATTAGTATTTAAATCAGTTCGAGATAAATTTATTAAGATTTAAATATTAATTAGAATTTAAATCTTCTTAAATTAGAATTTGGGTAGCTTTTGATATAAGCTATAAATATAGTATAGAGTTATTATTTTGGTGGTAGTGATACGATTTAGCCACACTCATATGGTATGACCAAAGTGTTTATAATTTTGAATGCACCTAGTATATAGGTGTGAGAGAAAAGTTTTTTAGGTTTATAGAAGACGAGAAAAATGTGGGAGATATTCAGAAAGAGGGTTCGTGTTGAAAGTATTTGCGTAGAAGAGGAGTCAGGTGTAATTTTTCTTTTGGTTAATAAATTTTAACTATTGAGAAGACGGGTTTATAGTAAAAATAAAATTTGATGTTTCTGTTGCGGGATTGTTGTGTACCGAATTACGAAATTTCAACCATCGATACCGAATTGAATTGGATTGTATATTCACAAAATCTAATACTGAAACGTACCAGATTTCTTGTAAGTATCGGGAGGAAATGTATTAGAAATATTTCCTGAAGGATTCAACAAACAAACAACATGAGAATGTTATGTATTATTTTCAGATTATGATCTTTTGTTTTTTTAGTTTATAAATGTTTATATAAAAGCATGAATTTGTATTCAAACTGGTAAGTATGTCACAACCATTAGGATGAGGTGGTGGTTCCCTCAACCTCCACGTATCCTAAAAACATGCTACAAATACTCACATTCCGTAACTGAATCTCATCAACCCACCCTTTTCTTTTCTTTCAAATTTTCTTTTGAAAATGAATCCAACCAACACAAAATGAAGCACCACTTTTTGAACTTCAAACGTGGGGTTCATAGTTATTATTAGTTCACAAACTCCTCCAAAACCCATCCATCCCCCCATTTCCAAAATTCTCCACACAAACAAAAGCCATGAGGAGAGCCCAAGCAGGTGAAGATGATCTACTCCACAAACAATTCCATCATCTCCAACAGGATTGGAACTCCTACAAACAATCCGTCCCCCGCCGTCACCGTCGCAGTTCCTCGGCCTCCACCACCACAACTATGACCGCCGCTGACGCCACCGCCACCCCCGCCCCAGCCCCGGAGTTTCTCCTCCTCCTCTACAACTCCCCAAAGAAGCTCATCTCCTCCCTCCAAGTATCCCGAACCCCCTCGGCCCAACCGAGGCCCATAATAGCCCACGGGCCGGCCGACGACACCGTCAGCGAGCGAAAATCCGCTATTAAAAGCGGCAAATTGAGAGGTAGGAGCCTCTTGGAGGCCCTGGAGAGCGCGAAAGATGAAGCGGGCCAACTGGGCCCTCATGGAAGAGAAGATATATGTAGCATTTGCTCCTCTGTGCTCATTCAGGAAGCTGAAGCATTGGACTCCTCTTCTTGCTCATGCTGTTCGTCGTCGTCGGTTGACCGCTACAAACGCAACCGCAATGTGTGCAGCTACATTTGCTCTTCTTCCAACTCATCTTCTTCCTCTTACATAGAAGCTTCTTTGGAGGATAACAAGGTGGTGAAAGATGAAGAGGTGGTGGAGGTAAGTGAGAGAAATGAGAAAAAGAACATTAGGAGTGATGATGCTGATGATGATAATAATACTAGTAATAATAATAATGCTAATGGAGAGAATTGGGTGGTGAGTGTAGGTTGGTTTGCCCTAGCACTTGTGGTGTTGGCTTTTGGTCTCATTTCCTATGTGGAGTTTGGTGTAGAGGAGAGTGTTGAGTGCATGATCCCTACATGAAGGTTTAGAGTGCCTTTTTATTCATCATTTAGTTTTTATTGGATTAATTTGGTTGCAATGATGATGTTGTGATTGTAATTATAACGACTCCTTGTTTTATTTAGCATGTTTACTTTTTTACATGTAGTTAATTTAAGGAATGGATTTAATTGTGTTAATTAAATATATCTACCTGTAATCATTCTATCATATCTCATTTTTTTCTCAGAAAATTATGGTAAAAATGCATTTATGTAGAAAGTTTGTTAGGGCACTTGAGATTAATCCTAAGTATCTTAATGTTTTTTGGTTGTTTTTTTTTTTTTAAATCATTTGTGTGTGTGTGTAATGTGTATGCGCGTGTAGAATTAGGAGTTCGGTGTCAATGTCAACCCTAGCCTTTCAAATTCAAAAAACTTAAAATCCATATTCAAGGATGCTGATTTAATATGACTAGCATTTTATCCTGTGCCGCGAGGGCAGGTAGGACGAAAACACGTTTGAAATGGCGTGAGACTGGATTAGACTGAGTCATATTCAAAGTGACGTGAGGTTGATTAGACCGAGTCAATCGAAACTCGTGGGCGCTGTATATCTATACGCTTTAAGTGAATTAGTTATATATTTTTAACAGCTCAAATTTTTGAAATTAATGATTAGCACAAACGATCCGACAAGTGGTATCAAAGTCAGAGTTCACGGGTTCGATTTTCGTATGCCGTGAATTTATGCAGGTACTGAAGGGGAAGAGAGAATTGTTGGCTTTTAAAGGGGCCATCATTCAGTCTTGTGGCGGAAGGCCAGGTTGGATTGAGTCACGTTCGAAATGGCGTGAGATTAGGTTGGATTAAATCATATTCGAAATGGCGTGAATTTGATTGGACCGAATCACAATCGAAATTTGTGGACGTTGTATCTCGAGATTTGTGGACGTCGTATCTGTACACTTTAAGTAAATTGGTTTTATATTTCTGATTAGCGCCAACAATTCGACAAAGAACAAGTCTAATTAGAAGGACGCCAGAAAATCAAAATCAAATCAAAACCCAATAAATACTCCTAAATAAGTAGATTTTTTTATTTTGGCCTTAGTTCAAATGCTCTAGAATCAGAATACAACCTGAGTCTTGTAATATTTTATTAGAAGTATCAATATTATACAAATATAATATTTTATAAATATATTTTTGTCTGTCTCTATAGGTGGTAAAAAATTTAATTATTGATTTATATTCGAGATCCCAAATTTATTTAAAATCTAATTACTTCAAAATTTCAATTAAGTTCATTTCTTAAAAACAAAAAAAATAAAAAATAAAAAGAAGAAGAAGAAAAAAGAACATACTGAACAATGTGCTATCATTCTCTCAAAAATACATATTTGTAACATACAATTACAACATTATTTTTAATTAAATCTTTAATTTTTTTATATGGAATAATAGAATTAGTTTGAAATATATTTTGTGTCATATTTGTTATAAATTTACTTGCACACAAATACTCTATAACACTATAACAAAATTAGGTTATAGAGACACATATTTGTGACACTTTTATATAAGTGTCCCATCTATGTTCCATCTATATTCAAAATTAGGTTATAGGGACATATTTTTGGGACACATTACAAAAATGTGTCGCTATACACCCTAGCGACGGCACATATAGCAACACTAACCATAAGTGTTGGTATTTTTGTCAGCGACACTTTTTTTAGATTTTAGAAACACTTAAAAGTGTCGCTATAGCATAATTTTGTTGTAGTGTAATTATCTCCTTCCCTATAATCTGGTTATTAATCTCCCTACAAATTACACATATCAAAGTGATCATAGGTATCAATATCAAAACTTGGGGGTCACTTCAAATTAAATATGAGAAGAAACAATGCATTATTGTTAGTATATAATAGATATACTTTGACCTCAAATGTGTGAAAACTAAGAAAGAAAATGAGCTTCTCAACCACCAGCCCTACCTACCAGCTTTCAAGCTTGTAGCAAAGAAAATAACTTCATTGAGTTGTCTCAAATTAATTATGTCATTAAATGAAAGAGAAGACCCAAAGATGAAATTTTTTTATTTTTTTTTGGTAAAAATGTGCATAATTCTTTTGAACTATGTACTATTTTGTTTGAATCAGCTACTTAATTTTTAAAATTTTAATTTTATTATTCAGCTTTTTAGTTTATTTGATTTGAATCGGTCAATAATACTTAAATTTTAAAATTTAAACTGACTATTTATTTTAATGAATTTATAGTTGCGAGAATTGTATAAAGTATACTAACTAAATATGTAAAGTCAAAATACTATTGACTGACTGAAATCAAACAAATCAAAAAATTTGAATAGTAAACTCAAAATTTCAAAAATTTGAATAAGTAACTCAAAATAATTCATAATTTAAATAAATTCTGTATATTTGTATATTTTTAAATAATAAGAATATTAAAATATTTGATTGACACCTGTTTAGCTTGAATTTTAAACTGCTGACAAGCATAACTGTTTGGAACTTCTGGATGTGGCCTAAAACTAAAATGACATTTTGTCCTGACTTTTATTTGTATCCTAATGGGAGATTCTAGAGAGCCCCAGTTCATTTTGCGCATAAATCCAAAACTATCAATTATTTTAAATTATAATATATTCAATTATTTAGAACTGAGTTGAGTTGGAATGCTATCAGTATTAAACGAATTTTATTGTTATTTATTTATTTTTGATGATAAAATTTTTAAATCGGCGATTGATACCGTTGAATATGATTTAGACCATTGAAAGTATTTAAAAATTAAATTTTAAATCTTTTCGATATTATTGACGTAATTATCAAAGACTTGTAAAATTTATAATTTTAATAGTAAATATAAATTTTTTATTCGTTTTACGACGTAAATTTTTTTTAAATTAATTAAATTTTATCTAGAAATATTTTTAACTATTTAAAATAATATTTATACTCTTGATATTGATTATAAGTGTCACATCCTAACTTTTCAGAGGTTACTTATTTTAAAACTACTCTAATTCTACTATGCTTAATCTTCTTAATTTTTTAGGTCTAGTCATCATCCAAAATACTATAACCGGATTAATAGGTTTAGTTTTATTATATCTTTTATATATATATATATATATATATATATATATATATATATATATATATATGACTATTTTAAATTTCGAAGGTATGCCATAATAAGATTTTTATCACCATTTTTCAAAGAATATTTATTTTCAGCCGTTTATTTTTGTGTTTACTGATAGACGAAAAAAAATAATATAAAATTTAATTTCTAAATAGTTTAAATAGTGTAGATCATATTTAATGATGTTAATTATTGTATTGAAAATTTCATTATCAAAAATATATAAATAGGTGCATCAAAAATATCTAAATAGATGACAACAAACATAGTAAGCTTGACTTTTTTTTCTCCTTTCTCATCTCTCATTTTTATTTCTGCAATAATTTTGTTATTGTTGCTATCACAAAAATATACTTTGGATAAGTATGATGTAACGATTCGGTCTACTAGTAATAATAATTTGTTGGTGTAAAACACTGCTCAAAATACTTAAATTCGGTTATTATTATTAGTATCAATAGTCTATTATATACTCAATCATAATACCATTTTCATTCGATGTGATACGAGACTTGTCTAGCTAGTTTTGTAATTTAAGACTACACATAATTCAAAATTACCAAACGATGTGAGACTTGTCTCTCTAATCTTATCATTCAAATACTAATATAGTTTGCCACCTTGTCATTTAGACCCTAACATAGTGTGTCACTTTGTCATTCAGACCCTGTCTCAGTTGAGATTTGCCCTACAATTTTGATTGGTGATTAGTTCTGATACAAAATATAACAATCCGGTCCACTAGCAATAATAAAACCTCATTAAATCATAAGCTTTACTTTTCTCATCTCTCATTTTCATTTCTACAATAATTTTGTTAATGTTACTATCACAAAAAATATACTTTGGAGAAGTGTGATTAGACAATTCGGTCCACTAGCAATAATAACTCGTTGGGTGTAAATTATTGGCCCAAAATGTTTAAGTTTAGTTATTATTATTAGTGTCCATGATCTCTTATATATCCAATCACAATACCATTATCATTCGGTGTGATGTAAGATTTATTTTGTTAGCCTTGTCAATTAGATCACACACAGTAAAAAAATTATCAGAAAATATGAGACTTGTCTCGCTAAGCTTATCATTCAGATTTTGATATAGCCTATCACCTTGTAATTTAAACTCTGATATAATCTCTCACCTTGTCATTTAGATCCTGACTCAATTGAGCATCGCCACACACTTTTGGCTGGTGATTGGTTCTGATAACAAATATAATGATCCGATCCACTAGCAATAATAAAACCTCATTTAATCATAAGCATTATTTCTTTTACTTTTCTCACCTCTCATTTTCATTTCTACAATAATTTTGTTAATGTTGCTATCACAAGAAGTATACTTCGGAGAAGTGTGATGTGACAATCCAGTTTACTATCAATAATAATTCGTTGGGTGCAAATTATCGATCCAAAATGTTTAAATTTAGTTATTATTATTAGTGTTCATGGTCTCTTATTTATCTAATCACAATACCATTCTCATTCGATGTAACGTAAGACTTGTCTCGCTAGCCTTGTTATTTAGACCACACACAGTCAAAAATCACCAAGAAATGTGAAACTGGTCTTGCTGGTCACCTTATCGTTTAGACTCTGATATAGTCTGTTACTTTGTCATTTAAACTCTGATTCAGTCGAGACTCGCCACATACTTACGACTGATAATTAGCTCTGATACCAAATATAACGATTCGATCCACTAATAATAATAATTCGTTGGACGCAAACCATCGACCCAAAATATTTAAATTTAGTTATTATTACTAATATTCATGATCTTTTCTATATCCACTCATAATATTATTTAAATTCGATTTAAAATTATTAGGGTGTCACATGTGAACCGTACAATTAATCATGTTTATTGCAAAGATGTCATTAATTCTTCAACAAAAGTCCCTGTACCTTGGACAAAAATGTTGTGGGCATCGTCCCCAAACTTAACGGGGACAATGCGGATGGGCGCCGTGTGGCGAAAGCAGTATCCATCTATGCCCCGCCCATCCATTGCCCGACCCATTGTTCTTTCCCTGTCTCTAGATCTCTCTTTAAACAAAATAAAGTTGGAGCCCACCCACATTAGTTTGGGACGATGTTCGCAAAAATTTTATCCTATTTCTTATTATATAAATTTTATTAAATTGGCCGAAAAATATAGTTGAACATGAAATTTTAGGACTAAATATAAAAATTAGATAAATAAGTACATAACTTATTTGAACTATTAATTATTTTGAATCAACTATTCAATCTTTTAAAAATTTAAATTTACTATTCAGCATTTCAATTTGTTCGATTTGAAGAGGTGTTGACCCTGTACTCGCTTTGATATCGATTATTGAAATTTCGCAACAGAATAATTAAATCAGAATTTTCTCAACAAAAAAAAAAATGGCTCCGATACAATCAGAAAAGAAAAAAAAATTTAAAATAGAAGATACGAATAAAATAAAATTCATTAATCAACTTCTACAAAGAGTAGTTTCAATTCGAATCTTCTTCCTGAATCTCTCTCATACTTCTCTCGTTCTCTATAAACTTAGAAGACTTCTCTTTTTTGGACGCACCCGTGCACTAAATGCATTCAAAATTAAAATTATGAACATCTTACTCATACAATATAGATAAACAGTACCACCACCACCAAAATAATAGCACAACTTACATAAAAAGATACCCCAGTTTAATTAGATTTTCACTCTAATTAATATTTAAATCTTAATAAATTTATCTCCAACATATTTAAATATTTATCCTAATCTAATTAGAATTCAATTACAAATGTAACTAAATTCCAACAAATGACACTTTGGCTTTAAAATTTGAATGCGTCGTTTATCTGCACAAATTTAGTTAGTATACTTTATAAAATTTTCACAACTAAAAATTTATTAAAGTAAAATTCACAACTAAACTCATAAAAATATCCTGTAAAATTATTTATATTTTTATTGATATATATATTTTTTATTTTCAATCTTTCTTATGAGACCGCTCATTCTGCATTCAAAGGTTGACAATTTTTTTTTAACTTTAGAATCTCGAGGGATTTGTATGAAATAATTTTATACGTAACTGATTATTTATAATATTTTAAATCAGAAAACAAAAAAAAATTACAAAAACGCGGTATGAATGACCCTAAATCTAAAAAAGATCTTACCATAATTTATTTAGCAGGGATTTAAACTCTAGCCTAAGAAGATCAACAGCTGGATTATGAAACCCTAATGGCAACCTAAATAAAAATAAAATATATATATATATATATTTAAAAAAAGTGTTGTACGGATCCGTACATTCCAAAGTTATAACAATGGCCAACTCCATGGCTAAATTATACTACCACAGCAAACCACCTATTTGCACGGGTGTCGGTGGATGCGAATACATAATATTTTATTCGAATTCGAATAAGAATAAAATAGATTTAGTTGATACTAAATGAGTACAGCTTCAATCATAAAGTATATAAAAAATAATAAATTCAAATTTAATTTTAAATTTTATATGTATTCAAATCGAATTCGAATCAGTATTTAAAATCAAAATCAAACCGGGTTTGAACTTTTAAATCTGGTCTAATTCAAATATTGGATAAACTTTTAATTGAGGGCACTACAAAGTTATAGTAGTGCCAGATAAATATGGCCTTTGGAGCTATTACCTATTAATTTTTTAAAAACTATATAAAAGCCTATTTATTAAATTGTACCTAAAATAGTTAAAAAAATAAAAAAAAAAGCAAAAGTATACTAATAAACTGTTAAAAGGTTTTAGCTCATCATAAGCTGGCAAAGGACCATAACGCGTGGTAACAATTAAAAAGGAAAGAAGAATAACGCTGCACCAACACCCCCCCCCCACAAAAAAAAAAAAAAAAAAACCCTACATTTATATGTATTATGTTAATGAGATAGAGATGCTCAATTTACCAAATGGAATCTACTCATTTTCACCTTATTTTTAAATACATATATCAGATTTTTTTCTATTAGTAATATAAGACACTAACAAATTATCGGAGGTGTATATCATTAATTTTAAAAGTTCGAACGATTAAAAGTACACATTCAATTCACTTACAACGTACAGACACAATTTTTATGGATTGCGACCAGATTTAACTTATCTGGATGTTACGTTTTTTGTTGAACTTTTTGTCGTTGGATTTATTATGGACCGCTGTACTACTCAACTTATTGTGCTCATCTAACTCAACTTATTAATCTACTGAATTTACCGTCATAAAACAAAAAATTAAATATATTTTAATTTATAAATAAATAATCAACATATATGCCCTAAGCAGTGATGGTGATAAAAACATTATTATTATTATTTTTTTTACTTTTTAGTAGTTTAATGCATATAAGGCAGGGTAAAGTTATTTATCCGGATATATATAAGTATACACCCCTTTAGGGGTGTATATCTTACACCTCACCCCATCCTGGGGTGGAGTGAATTTTATTCGTCACTCGATGTGACGAGTGGAATAATGGATATATATAAGTGTACACCCCCTTAGGGGTGTACATCTTACACCCCACCCATTCTAGGGTGGGGTGAATTTCACTGGTCACATCGAAGTGACCAGTGGAGGAAGCCCCACCCTTGGATGGGTGGGGTGTGCATCATACACCCCCTTTTGTGGTGTATGGGTAGCATTGCCCGTGGAATAATACCCACCCCAAGATGTGATAGGGTGTAGGATGTACACCCCTAAAGAGGTGTACACCTAGCATCTCTCTATTTATCCGTACTATAGATAAGTGGGTGTTTGATCTATCTAATTTTTGAAATGTGATTTTAAATTCAAAAATAATTTTTGGCTTAATAGAGTTTTTGATAATTTTGTTTTTAAAATTTAATTTTAATTTTTTAGAATTAATTTTTTAATTTTTGAGATTCAAAATAAGAAGCAGCTAAAATTTATTTTTTAAAAATTGATTCTAATTATGAACTTAAATTTAAATTTTTATTTTTATTTTCAATTCAATTTAGTAAAAAAAATATTATTTACAAATAGCAAAAAAAAATTACTAAATAATTTTATAAAATAACTTTCTATTAAAACTTAGTCAAATATTTTATAACTTTTAATCAAAATTAATTTTTTAAATCAAAATTAATTATGAAAAAATTATTTTTTTAGGATCTAGGCCAAATGGGATCTAAGTCCGACTGAACAAAGTTATTTTGATTCGTTTGGAGTTACTTTATATTTTAATTTGGTTTGATTTGTGAAAAATTTGGAAACCTAAACAGAATTTAAATATGCAACTGACCAATTTAATAAGAGCAATACTAGTGGTACACGTTATTTAGGCTGCGCTTGGTTCGGATATAAGCGAAAATTAATTATTCCGAGAATAGGTATAAGTTCAGATATAAGCAAGAATTATAGTAATTTTGTGTTTGGTTGAGTATAATGGTTGTACCTGGATAAGAAAAATTGTGTTTGGTAAGTTAAAGAGGAATAAGAATAATAGAGGAGATTAAAATTTATAAAATAAAATAAAAAAATTTAAAATTTTACAAATTTAATATCTTATAATTAAAAAATTTTAATTAAAAAAAAAATAATAAGCAACAGGTGGAACAGCTGTTCCACCTGTGGGGTGGAACAGCTGTTCTACCCTTATACCGGAATAACCTGGTATGGGAAGAACAGTTGTTCTCCCCCACACTTAAATGTTGTTTGGATATAAAGGGGGAATAATCCCTTATCTCCCCTTATACTCGTTGCCAAACAAAATCATTATTAGGTGTTATACTCGTTGCCAAACAAAATCATTATTAGGTGTTAACTTGTGAAGTTGAAAATTTGAGTTGCAATTTTATTAAATTATATAAAATAATTATTATTTTTTAAAAAATTTAGCAGATAAAAAGTAATATTTTTATATTTTATATTTAATATATTTTCTGGCGGCTGTATATAATAATTTTTAATAATTTTATAATATAAATTTAAATAAAGTAATTATGTTATAAGATTTATATGAATATACACTCTATTCTGATATTATAATCTATTCTGATATTATATTAGATTAAATAATAAATAAAATATCTCAAATAATTAATTAAAATGTTGTAGTTTTTATTTTTTGTTTTTGTTTAATTATTAATTATAAAAAAATTAGAAATAAGCAAATGGGTTTATTTTTGTTTGTGATTTTATTAGGAAGTAATTGGGAATTGGGTGGAGAAAAGAGATTTATTGTTTATTTTTAATTTATTTAGGAATAATGGTAAGTGTCAACGCCACGTGTAGTCCCCCAATGAGCACGATCCCCAATGGATGTGTATGTGTATATGTATGTGTGTGAGAGATGTGAGCATGAGCACCATCCATTCAAATTGACATGACCTCACCCTACTTCCACACATCCCAAAAGAAAAAAAAAGAAAGATAAAAAAAAAAAAAAGAAAAAAAAAAAACTTTCCCTAGCACTTGTAGTATTATGGGATATTCGGTAGTTATAGAAACTAGCAACGCAGTGGAAACCTTTCATCTTTTATTCATTTTTTACATGGACCCATTCAGGAAAAAAAAAAAGAAAAAAAAAAAAAGGAAAAAAGAAAAAAGAAGAGGCTCCTATATTAATTTCAGCTTGTTTAATGCTCGGTGGGCCTCGTACCCATGTGCCTCGTCTCACAAGATAGAGAAAGAGGAAGAGACGCATTAGTAAAAATGGCTGGCTATATAGTAGAACAATAAATAAAAAAAAAAAAAAGAAATACAGAATAGAAGAAGAGAAGAGAAAGCGAAAGAGAAAAGAGGGAGGGAGTTGTGTGTTACAAGCCTCATTTCTCCATTCTTCTACTCTGCTCTGCTCTGCTCTGCTCAGCTCAGCTCACTATAGATAGGATATCTATTATGGAAGAAATAGAAGAAGAAGAGGGGGCTGCGCTGCCGAGGAGGAGGAGGAGCAGCAACGCGTCGTCGTCTCCGGACTTCGAGTTCTGGATGGTGGGCAACCCTTCCTCCTTCCCCCCGCCTCAGCTTCTCTCTGCCGACGAGCTCTTCTCCGACGGCGTCCTCCTCCCCCTCCACCTCCTCCACCCCAACCCCAACCCCAACCCCAACCCCCCTAACACCGCTGAACTTCAACCCCAACCCCAACCCCAACCCCAACCGGAGAAAGTTGTCGCCGATATTGCAGCGCCGCCGAGTTCAGGGTCGAAGCGGTGGAGGGATATTTTCAGAGTGGCGGGGGAGAAGAGGGGCGAGGAGAAGGAGCGGCGCCGGGACCGCAAAAGCGGCGCCGCCGCGTCGGCGGCGGCTGCGGCGGCAGAGATCGGGATCAACATATGGCCGTTCGCGCGGAGCCGCTCCGCCGGGAACGCCCGGGGCGCGGGCGCTGGCTCTGGCTCTGGCTCGGGCGCGGCGGCGGGGCGCAAGGCTAGCAGCGCGCCGTGCTCGCGCAGCAACTCGCGCGGCGAGTCGGCGGCGGCGCGGCGGTGGGCCGCGAGCCCCGGGCGAGCCGGTATCCACGTGGGCCGGTCGAGCCCTGTCTGGCAAATGCGCCGGACACGTGGGCCGGACAAGGCCCACGCTGCCCCGCGGGATAAGGATAAGGAAAAGGATAAGGCCAGCGGCTGTAGGCGAAGCGGGGGGTCCGGGGCGCGGGTGCTCAGCCTGAACGTGAACACGTGCATTGGCTACCGAAGCCACGTGACCTGCCGCGGTGACTCTGCGGATAAGAAGACCGCCGACGAGGTGAGCGCTAGCGCTGCCGCAGGCGGGGCCAGTAACGGTAGCCTCTTTATTCTTCGGAACCTCTTCTCCTCTAAGAAGGTGTACTAATATTGTCATGTGGACCACTGTTTTTTCTCTTCCTTCTCTCTCTCTCTCTCTCTCTCTCTCT
Organism: Tillandsia fasciculata; assembly: GCA_029168755.2. Classification (NCBI taxonomy): domain Eukaryota; kingdom Viridiplantae; phylum Streptophyta; class Magnoliopsida; order Poales; family Bromeliaceae; genus Tillandsia; species Tillandsia fasciculata. Next base: position 15,739,144 of record CM054946.1, on the reverse strand, counting down.
CTCTCTCTCTCTTTGTTCTTTTCTTTTTGTTCTTTTCTTTTTTTTTTTTCTTTTCCTTTTTTTGTGGGGTAGGTTTTGGGAGTTTATATATTATGGTTACTTGTAATTATAACTGCTCTTTAATGTAATCCATCTTGTTCTTTTGTTTCTTTTGTTTGTTTGTTTGTTTTTTTTTAGAAAAAAAAAAAAAAAAAAAAAACTCACATTAAAACACTACCATTAATGCTCCTTCCCTAATGAGTTAGTTGGTATGTTACAAGTTTCCATCAATGTTCCTTTGGGAGAACCCATTATATTATGTTACCCTTTTTTTTTTTCCTTTTAAAGTGCATAAATCAAAATCATTCCAATGCATTCGAATTTGCCCTTTGTTAATTTGGTAAAATATATTGCCTCAAAGTATTTTAATCTTTGTATAATATAAAATTTATTAAACATATATAGTGAGTGCTTAAATTATGAATGGCGCTGGAATATTCTTAAAAAATATTATTATTCACTTTCCTGGAACCTCAGTAGTCTTTCAAATGCTGGAGATTAGTAAGAGTAGGTGGAACAGTAGTGAATCCAAAAATCGAACAGTTCCAAGTATGTGAATAGTAATATTTTTAATTTTTTTTTTTTAGCTTACCGACTGGTTTTAAGTTGAGGGATGCTAGGTGTACATTTCTTTAGGGATGTATATTCTACACTCCATCCTATTTTAGAGTGGATGAATTTTATTTGTCATTCGATGTGACGAGTGAAATAATACCCATCTCAGAATAGGGTGGAATGTAAGATATACATTCCTATAAGGGTGTATACTTATATATACCCTTTTAAGTTATAAATAATATATAATTTTTAGAAAAATTATTTTTATATAGCTTATCATAAATATATCAAATATATAGGAGATATTATTTTATAAAATTTAGCTTTTTTATATATTTTTTTTCAAGAAATTTAAGCTGTTCATATATGTTTTTATCTTTAATGTCCTTTAGTTAACTATAAGTTAAATATTTAACCGTTAGTAAGTGAAGGTAAATTTATCTTTTTACTATTATTTTTAAATATGTATATATTTTTTAACAGTTGAGATTTTTAAAAATATATATTTATAAATATAAAATTAATATTTTATTAAAAAATAAATAATAAATTAATAATAATAAATCAGAAAAATATATATATACAATTTAATTTTTTTAAAAAAAATAAATATAAAAAATTAAATATTATAAAAATATATTTATTATTCAATATATTTATAGAAAACTCGATAAAATTAATCATTTTAAACAAAATTATGCCACTCATCACTCAACCACGTTTTGATGCACAAATATCATATTTAATATGTCTTTTTAATTTACTTAAAAATTTGGATGTTTAGAAAATGAAAAATATTGAGGGATGAAATATGGCTTTTAATTTAAAATTTTTTTTAGAATAAGACAAATAATTTTGTAGATAAAATATAGTTTGCAATAAAATTATGAATATTAATAACTTTTCAAGAGATAAAACCAAGCTCTTTTCTCTAAACATATAAAAAAACTTTCGTACTTAGCTCATTCATATATTCAAATAGTATTTTAATGTTTTTTTAAATGTATAAATATTTTATATAATTTTATCAAAAAAGTGTGTAGTATTTGAAAAACAAAATATATAGTCATATACCAGAGTAGATATTATATTTAAATTTTAAATTATTTTTTCATAATAGAATAATTTAGGTCACAGATGAATCACATAATTCTAATAAATATTAAATATTAAAATATTAAAAATAGTAAAAATTATCAATGGTACATACGTGGCCTTAGATAAGATAAGGCTTCGAATTAACTTATTTGCTTGATGATTGAATCACCTTAATTCTTTTATTATACTAAATTTATGTTCAATACTATATGTATATTTATAACATAAATATAAATTTTACACCGTAAACTATAAAAAATTCAAATTTACTGGCTCGTTTTATTTAATTTTTTAAAATTAAAAAATTCAATAAAAATTCAAAATTTTTCATACTAAGACTTATATATTATAATAAAGCGTATATTTTAATTTAATTAATGGATCTAGTTACTGGTCCTTCTCTTTTACTTTCACATAAAAATAAGTGAACATTAGGATTTGTGAACCAATAATTTACAAATGTTAATGCATGGCAAGAAACTTCAATTTATGCACTAAAAAGAAAAAAATTAAAATTTGCCAGTCATATATAACTATAATAAAATTATATTATAGTGACACTGTTAAGTATCAATATATATATATATATATATATATATATATATATATATATATATATATATATATATATATATATATATATATCGTAGGGCTACTATACTCTTATGAGTATAAATATTTTTGTACTCATAACTTTTTCGTCCTTGAATGAAGCAATGTGCGGTTAGAATGATAGTTGTCCCTCTAGGGTTTATTAGGTTGTTGGTGAAATAGTATAAATTCTAGGAACTATAATTCTAACCGCGCAGTTCTTTATCCAAGGAATAAAAATTTATGAATACGAAAGGATTTTACTCATAAAAATATAATAGCCGAATCATATATATATATATATATATATATATATATATATATATATATATATATATATATAAATATAAATTTTTCTATTTAGATTTTAGATCATCAATTTTTTTATAAATTTTAATTTTTAATTTTCTTTCAATTTTACACCTAATAGTAGGAATAAAAATCAAACTTGTTGTTCGCGAGCCAACTCGTTAATAAACGAGCCGAATTTTTTAGCTCGATATTAAAACGAGCCAGCTCGTATGCGACTCGTTTATTAAATGACCCGAACATGAGCGGATCCCAACTCCGGCTTCTTAACACCGCTAACTGTCACATAAAAGAAGACGCTGTCTTAAAAAAAGAGAGTATAATTATGATTGTACTCCTAGATGGACATTGTGAGCTTACAGCTAGGCATAACGAATAGAGATGCTCTTATGTATTGGTGCCCAAAATATTTGTACATTAGGTGTAAGCATTTTGTTGTTAGATAATTATGTTGTATTATATTTTTTAAAATCATCAAATTATTCTGTGCTAAGTGTATTAGTGCTTGGTATAGCCCTTACATAAACTCCTGTTTTAGCTTAAAGATACAAAAGAGTGTACAAATTTAAAATGCCTCTTTTGTCTTCAATTCCCATTAGCCAAAGTAATTTATTCATCCTCTAACAATATTTATTACAATTCTTAATGACTACAAATATACCTTGTCATCATCTATGCATTTAGACTATAGGCATTTAATTCTGTATAGAGCTAAATTTGAAATCAAAATTTACTTGTCCACAAAAAATTACTTACCAATTATTCTAAGCAGTACATAATGAATGCCATTTCAAATCTTAAAAATCAATGTTTGAGTAAATGAAATAAGGGCCAACAAAGTTAAAATTTTACTTTTAATTAAGGAAAGAGGATGGAAGTTTTTTTTTTTTTTTTTTTTGAGAGAAATGTAGCATGCTACCCGCTTCGTTTATTTTTTGAAATAAATTTAGCTAGAAATGTGAAGCAACTAGGCTTCAAACTCGGGTCTCAAATATCAACCACCAAGCTCTTTGCTATTTGCATTAGAAATAATTGATTACAAAAATAACTTTAATGATAGAATCCGACAAATTTTTAAGATCAAATGGAAGAACAAATAAGCTTGAAAAATAAGAGTTTCATTCTTTGTGATTAATTTTCTGGTGCATATTAAGCTACTACTCCAATTGAAACATTTCTCCATAGCCTTTAATTTTATAATAAATATGGTCAAAATATTTAATTTCCTCCTAAGGATATGATTTGTCATGTTTTTGTTTTTCCCTAACAGAAAATTATAAAAATTTCAATACCTTGAAAAAGAAAACAATATAATTTTGAGATTCAAAACCAAAAAATTTGAATTTAAAACTTCCTAGTTCTTCTAAGGAAGAGAATATGTTTAGGAGAGAAATATGCAAGGAAGTAATTACTATATGCTTATTAAACATGACTAATAATAATAGTAACAAAGTAATGTTGTGGGATTATCATGTTTAATTAGTGTAGTAATCCGCACGATACCCCCGTAGAAATTATTTTATTAATAAAATATAAAATATAAAATTTTTATATATAATATAAAATTGAGTTTATAAAAAAAATAAAATGAAAATTTCGGAATCAAATAAGATCAAAAAGTAAAAAAGGAAAAAAAAAAGAAGAGGAAATAGAGCATTATATAATCAACGCACTCACACTGATCGAGTTCTTTAAAAGTGTTTTGACCAAAAAAATAAAAAATTCTAATCCTTAAGTAAGAGTTTTAGAGAAAAAAAATTATTCAATTTCTCTCCTTGAGGCTTAAAGAATTTTATATACTTTTAAAAAAAAATTATAATTTTTTGCATCCCTTCCATTTTCTAAATTTGTAATTTGTAATATATGTGTAGGATGAAGAAAGGAACCGCGTCTCTTCGATTTTCTAAATTTGTAGCTTATGCATAGCGTGAAGAAATATTTCGCGTCCTTTCAATTTTTCAAAAAAAAATATATTTAACATACATTTTTTTTAAAAAATATTTAAATCAATACATGAATTAATTAACTAAAAGATATGACTATCAATTTTGTTCTTTAATTTTAAAATTAAAGAGGAAAATGAAAGGATATGAGTTTTAAATTTTAAGATTTAGCAAGAAAATAAAAATATTTAAATCAATACATGAATTAATTAACTAAAAAATATGTTATTATTTTTGCTCTTTAATTTAAATTATAGTAGACAATAAAAAGACAGGAGTTTTAAATTTCGAGCCATACTCTTGAACTTTTCTTTCTTTTTTTTTTTTTTCCTTTTTTTTTTTTTTATCGTTCATCTATACCTATTCAAATTTAATTATTTTTAAGTTGTGACCTGCAATAGCAGGTCACTTTGAGAAGGTACTAGCTACTCAAAATAGGGTTATTTTGATCTTTTTTATTCAGGAATAATTAAGTAATTTTATCTCTATTTTAAATTTTTTTATTTTTATAAATATTATAAATTTTAAAAATTTTAATTTAGTGAGAGTTTTTATTTTTGAAAAGATTATAAATTTTAAATATTCTATTTTAGTTATGGTCTTAAATTGTAATATTTTAATAGTCTTTATTTAATATATTTTAAATAATTTTAATTTTAGAAAACTATATTAAAATTTAGATTATTTTAATGGTAATATTAAAATTTTCAAATTTTTTATATTTAAAATATTCATTATCTCTAACAATTAAAATACCATTATATTTTAAAAGATTTATTATCGCTAATAGTTCAAAATTATTCTTAACTTATTCAATTTAAAAATTTGAATAAAACCCTTTGATAAACTTGATTATTGTCTAACTCATTGAACCAGTCGATTCAATTAAAATTTTAAATCATTTATACTAGCAAGCTAATTATATACTTAAAAAATAAGGAACTAAAATTTTAAAAATGGACTAAATACTAATAAATTTTAAAGGAAAAAAAATCAAAACCAACTTAATAAATTAAATTAATTTGAAAGATCAAATTGATAAAACATACAAATAGTATAAATTTGTTTCATACTTTGATTTATCTAATTTCTCTACGGTTCTAATTTTATTTATTTTATTAAAAATCTATGTTAGAGATTTATTATAAGTTTAAATTTTAAATTGTATAGTAAAGAATTATTCAGTTTAAATTATATTTGTACTGTTTAAACTTATAGGAGGTTTTTATATACTGTTTAGGTTGTGAAATTATAAATTTATTATCAATTTATATTTCAAATTATAATATATGATCTCATTATTTTAAAATATCAAATTTTACTATTTAAATTTGATTTAACTTAGCCCGTATAATTCTATTCTAAAAATAAATTTGAATTATACCATATATCTCTATTAAATCAAATATTTAAGCACATTGTAGTTTTTTAAAATTATAATACAAAATTAATGTTTAAATTAAAAAAACTTTAAAATTCTTTAAACAAATTAAACTCTTTAAATTAATGCCTAAATTATAATTATAAATTTTTAAATTTAAACTCTTTAAATTAATACCTAAATTATAATTCTAAAACACTTTAAATTAATGCCTAAAGTTTAATTCTAAAACTCTTTAAATTAATGCCTAAATTGTAATTCTAATTTTTTTTTTTAAATTAAACTTTTTTAATTAATGACTAAATTGTAATTTTAAAATTCTTTAAATTAATGCCTAAATTGTAATCCTAAAATTTTTTAATTTAAATTTTTTAAATTAATGCCTAAAGTGTAATTCTAAAACTCTTTAAATTAAGCATTTTAAATTAATGCATAAATTGTAATTCAAAAACTCTTTAAATTAATACCTAAATTCAAATTCTAAAATTTTTAAAATTAACTCTTTAAATTAATTACTATATTGTAATTCTAAAATTCTTTAAATTAATACCTAAATTATAATTCTAATTTTTTTTTTAATTTAAACTCTTTAAATTAATGCTTAAATTATAATTCCAAAACTCTTTAAAATAATGCCTAAATTGTAATTCCATTTTTTTTAAAAAAATTACACTCTTTAAATTAATGACTAAATTGTAATTCTAAAACTCTTTAAATTAATGCGTAAATTGTAATTCTATTTTTTTTAAATTTAAATTCTTTAGATTAATGCGTAAATTATTATTCTAAAATTTGTAAATTAATACCTAAATTGTAATTTTGAAACTCTTTAAATTTAACTCTTTAAATTAATAGCTAAATTATAATTCTTAAACTCTTTAAATTAAGCTCTTTAAATTAATGACTAAACTGTAATTCCAAAAGTTTTTAAAATATTGCTTAAATTGTAATTCTAAAATTCTTTAAATTAAACTCTTTAAATTAATTCCTAAATTGTAATTCTAAAATTTTTAAATTTAAACTCTCTAAATTAATATATAAATTATAATTATAATTTTTTTTAATTAATGCTTAAATTGTAATTTTAAAACTGTTTAAATTAAACTCTTTAAATTAATGCCCAAATTGTAATTCTAAATTTTTTTAAATTAAACTTTTTAAATTAATGACTAAATTGTAATTCTAAAACTTTTTAAATAAATGTCTAAATTGTAATTCTAAATTTTTTTAATTTAAACTCTTTAAATTAATACATAAATTATAATTCTAAAATGTTTTAAATTAATGCTTAAATTGTAATTCTAAAATTTTTAATTTAAACTCTTTAAATTAATGCATAAATTATAATTCTAAATTTTTTTAAATTAATGCCTAAATTATAATTCTAAAACTCTTTAAATTAATGCCTAAATTGTAATTCCAAAACTCATTAAAATAATGCCTAAATTGTAATTCTAAAGTTTTTAAAATTAAACTCTTTAAATTAGTGACGAAATTGTAATTTTAAAATTCTTTAAATTAATACCTAAATTGTAATTCTAAATTTTTTTAAATTAAACTCTTGAAATTAATATCTAAATTGTAATTCTAAAATTCTTTAAATTAAAATTTTTAAATTAATGTCTAAATTGTAATTCTAAAAATCTTTAAATTATTGTGTAATTCTAAAATTTTTAAATTAAACTTTTTAAATTAATATCTAAATTGTAATTTTAAATTTTTTTAATTTAAACTCTTTAAATTAATATTTTAATTGTAATTGTAAAACTTTTTAAATTAATGGCCAAATTAGTGAAAGTTATTTTAATTAATATTTTTTTTTTGTGATGTTTAATTACGAAAATGCCTTTTTATAAAATTACCTATTAACCTCTTAATAAATAAAATTATTATTTTTATCTTTTGTCAATCAACGGTTAAGAATATTTTTATTATTTATGAAAAAAACGGAATATTTTTATTATTTATGAAAAAAAAAAAGTACCAGAGTATTTCTCTTAAATTTTAATTTTTAGTAAGAAAATAAAAAAATTTAAATTAATGCATAAATTAGTTAACTAAAAGATATGGCTATTAATTTTATTTTTGAATTTTAATTAAAATGAAAAATAAAAGTACCCGAGTTTCAAATTTTAATAAAAAAATAAAAAAATAAAGTTGATGAGGATGGAGAAAAAAATGCCACGTGGTAAAACAAAAAAAAATTAGAAATTCATATATTTGTATAGATAATAATAATAATAACAAGTCAGAATGAGCATTCATAAAACCCAAAAATTTAATAAGTGATTAAACCAAAAAAAAAAGAAAAAAAAAAAGAAGCAAGAAACTTATGCCAAAACCCAAAGATTAAAAGAAAAATAATACACAAACCCCTATTAACATATAGTACCCTTCTTTAATAAAATTTGATTTTATTTGCCCATAGTAGTACTATACAAAATACTTTTATCCAACCAAGCTTTGGAGATATGAATGGGCTGGAAAATAAAAGAGGAACACAATGATATTGCTCCCCACCCCTTTGCCTAGGGATGCAAACAGGGTGTATCTGTGGATCTAGGGTCTCCCTCTGAATTTGTCCTGTAAATTAAACTCTCTAAATTAATGCCTAAATTGTAATTCTAATTTTTTTTAAATTAAACTTTTTAAATTAATGACTAAATTGTAATTCTAAAATTTTTTAAATTAATGTCTAAATTGTAATTCTAATTTTTTTTAATTTAAACTCTTTAAATTAATACATAAATTATAATTCTAAATTTTTTTAAATTAATGCCTAAATTGTAATTCTAAAATTTTTTAATTTAAACTCTTTAAATTAATGCATAAATTATAATTCTAAAACTTTTTAAATTAATACCTAAATTATAATTCTAAAACTCTTTAAATTAAACTATTTAAATTAATGCCTAAATTGTAATTCCAAAACTCTTTAAAATAATGCCCAAATTGTAATTCTAAAGTTTTTAAAATTAAACTCTTTAAATTAATAACGAAATTGTAATTTTAAAATTCTTTAAATTAATGCCTAAATTGTAATTCTAAATTTTTTAAATTAAACTCTTTAAATTAATATCTAAATTGTAATTCTAAAATTCTTTAAATTAAACTTTTTAAATTAATGTCTAAATTGTAATTCTAAAAATCTTTAAATTATTGTCTAAATTGTAATTCTAAAATTTTTAAATTAAACTTTTTAAATTAATGTCTAAATTGTAATTCTAAATTTTTTTTTTTAATTTAAGCTCTTTAAATTAATGTTTTAATTGTAATTCTAAAATTTTTTAAATTAATGGCTAAATTAGTGAAAGTTATTTTAATTAATATTTTTTTTGTGATGTTTAATTACGAAAATATCTTTTTATAAAATTACCTATTAACCTGTTAATAAATAAAATTATTATTTTTATCTGTTGTCAATCAACGGTTAAGAATATTTTTATTATTTATAAAAAAAAAATAGCAGAGTATTTCTCTTAAATTTTAATATTTAGTAAGAAAATAAAAAAGTTTAAATTAATGTATAAATTAATTAACTAAAAGATATGGCTATTAATTTTATTTTTAAATTTTAATTCAAATGAAAAATAAAAGGACCTAAATTTCAAATTTTAATAAAAAAATAAAAAAATAAAGTTGATGAGGATGGAGAAAAAAATGCCACGTGGTAAAACAAAAAAAAAATAGAAATTCATATATTTGTATAGATAATAATAATAATAACAAATAAGAATGAGCATTCATAAAACCTTTAAATTTAATAAGTGATTAAAAAAAAAAAAAAAAAAAAAAAAAAAAAAAAAAGCAAGAAACTTATGCCAAAACCCAAAGATTAAAAGAAAAATAATACACAAACCCCTATTAACATATAGTACCACCCTTCTTTAATAAAATTTGATTTTATTTGCACATAGTAGTACTATACAAAATACTTTTATCCAACCAAGCTTTGGAGATATGAATGGTCTTGGAAAATAAAAGAGGAACACAATGATATTGCTCCCCACCCCTTTGCCTAGGGATGCAAACAGGGTGTATCTGTGGATCTATGGGTAAGAACTCTCCCTCTGAATTTGTCCTGTCAATTAATAATTTTTTTTTTTTTTTTATAAAATATAATATTATTAATAGTTTAAAAATATAAATTAATAATTTTTTTTTAGTAAAATATAATAAATAATATTATTAAGTTATATATATATATATATATATATATATATATATATATATATATATATATATAATATCAACTATAAAAAAATCAATAATATCAATCATGGTTCGAAACAAAATTTAAAAAGTTCAAATAATATAAAATAAGAGCATTGATTTATGTATATTTGAATTTTTTTTATAAATATATTATTTTTTATAAATATTTTTTAAAATGTAAATAATTTACGAGACGTATTCGAGCGGATTTAGAGCATGACAGATTCCAGATAAATTCAAAACAAGTCAAAATATTTTTCGTTTTTTATTTCTTATTTTTATTCTGAATCAAAAAAAAAAAAAAAAAAAAAAAACTCATTCTATTTTCTATTCCAAATCTATTTATTTATTTTTATTTACTATAAATTTATTAATTCGGAGCGGATCTGATGAGAGCTTTCACCGATCCGAATCCATTTGCATCCTCACCCTCACCCTCACCCTCACCCCTTTGCCTAGGGAGTGTTGAACATAGAATTGAAGGATGCATTTTTGAGGGCCACTAATTTGTTGTGGTCCAAAGTGCCCCTTATTAATGTGGCTCACCATTTATGACCAAATTGCTGTTTTGAGTTGGGAATTAATTGCAACCTTATGTTTGGTTTATATATTGGAAACCTTATGTTTGGTTTATATATTGGAATATTATTTATTGAAACCTTATGTTTGGTTTTTCTTGGAAAACTATTATATGGAAATAAAAAAACAAATCATAATTTTTACTATTTCCGATAAAAAGTTTGAATACAAAAAAGTATGAATTTTTTCTTCCAAAAATTATATTTTTTTTTAGAAACCAAACTGATAAAAAATATTTTTTTTGATCAACAAAATATTTTTTTTGAATAGTTTTTGAAAAAACAAATAGCCTTTGAAAGATTTACACAAATTATATGTCGAACGTTCAAATTGCCATCCAAAAATCTATCTAATTATTTTAGGGTCAGATTTGATTCCAGTTCATTTCTAAAAATGACCGTTATATTATACAAATTGCTGAACAAAAATACTTTACTCACTTATTTGATAGCGAGCTAGGCTACACTACTATAAAAAATATACGTGCTTCGTTGTTATTAATTTATTTTTAATAACGGAGGTTTTAAAATAACGATCAACATCATTAAATATAATCTACACTAGTTAAACTATATAAAAATTAAATATTATATATTTTTGATATTTTTTTCTTGTCCATCAAGTGAACACATAAATAAATATATGAAAATAAAGATTTTTTAAAAATGATGATAGAATTTTGATAAAAAAAAAATCTCGAAAAAATATAATATTTAAACTATATCAAAATTAAATATTATATTTTTTTGATATTCCTTGTAAAAATTCAACTGATTTAAATTATTAAAAAAATTTGTATAAATATGATCTACACTATTTAAGCTATTTAATTTTTTTTATTTTAAATAGTTAATTTTTTTTTAATCAAAACTCAATTGATTTAATTTTTTTTATACCGTTAAATGAACAAACACCTCATATCTGTCATTAAAATTATATATTTTGTAATTTTTTAATCATTAGATTAATAATATTAAACAAAATTAAAATTTAATTTCTACATACTTTCAGTGATTTAGATCATACTCAACGGTGCCGATTGTCGATTTAGAAAATCCGTCATTGAAAATAAATCGATAGCAACGAAATTTATTTGCTACATGCAAGTATTCTACTCCACCAAACGTTTTATACTTATTTGTTTTCTTTTGTCCTTTATCATTTTGTTTTTTTTTTTAAAAACTTTTTTCTTGAATTATATCAATTATTCAATAGAATTTTTCATATCAACATATTACTAAAATATCAAAAAATAAAAATATTTATAAATATAACATTTCTTATTGTTAAATATCCTCTCGTGATGATATGTACTTATTTTGTTTAAAACTTGAACCCTACAATTCTGTCATGATTATATAATTTTATTAATAAAAAATAAAAACTATTCACAATATAGCTATTGAAGGAAATGGTATATACATGGATGGCTATAAAATTTAAAAAATATCATTTTTTTCTTAATAACTGAAAAATAAATAATTATTTCATATTAATTAACAATTAAATTTTAGTCTATAGGTGTGCATATATGGTAGAATCAAATATCATAAATTATTTCAATAATATTATTATATTATTGTTTTCACTAAAAATTACTATTTGTGGTATATAAAATGTAAGCGTTACATTGATCATCCTCAAAAACAAAAACAAAAACAACAACAGTGACATTTACGGCCACAGGTAAAAATAGGAGATAAGGATAAGGATAAGATCACAACCCAATCATTTTATTTTGTTACAAAACATTATATCTATGTACCATTTTATATGAATATTAATTATTTTTAATAATTTATATTTAACATTTTATACATCATATTTTATCACTACAATAAAATTATATTATAGCTATATTTTAAGTGTTATTAAAAACTAAAAAAAATATTGCTAGAAAATATACCGACACTTGTCATTAGTGTTGCTATATGTACCGCCGTTAGGGTGTATAGCGACACATTATTATAATATGTTCCAAAAATATATCCATATAATCTAATTTTAAATATAAATGAATTATAAATAAGATACTTACAGAAAAATATCACAAACATGTATTTCTATAACCTAATTTTATTATAGTGTATAATTTATTTATTTTTAAAAATATGTATCGCTATAACCTAATTTTACTACAGTGTATAATTTATTTATTTTCAGAATCAGGAGCGTGACTCTCCACATTCAATCCTTTACTTGCTATTGCGCTATTGCTTATTATTGAGAATATAATATGGTAATATTATATTGCACTAGGCTTGATTAATTTGGTTGAGTTGGATTTTGTTTAATATTAATCCAAATTAACTCAAATTAATAATTAACTCAAATTGAGGTTTTAACCTAACCAATTAAGGTTCCAAAATTTGATAACCCAACCAAACCAGTTAGAGTATTATTTGATAACCTAATCACAGTTAGAGTATTATTTGATAACCTAATCAATTGCTTTTTATGAAGTGATATTAAGAGAATGAAAATATAAAAATTCTCCCACTAAGTTTTTTTCAATAGCACAACTAAAATTTTAAATTAAAACTACTATTTTTGGATTTCAATATATAATTTTTTTTTTTTTTGCTTTTCACTGTACTAAAAATTTTAGAATTTTTTAATTATCAAATACTTTGAAATTAATAATCAGTACGCGGAGAGAAAGAAAAGTAGGGAAAAAAAAAAAAAGTTCTTAAGAATATATTACTAGCGTTACTAAATTGATTCAATTGATAGAATATGTTCATTAAATTTAATTAATTTTCACATCATATTTAATATAAATTCAACAGATTTATTATATAAATAAGAATTTCAATTTCAACTCCATCAATGTCAATGCCCTCTTTAAAAAAATAAATTTGGATTAAGGTCTCCAAATGAAACACCTTTTGCCATAAAATAAAGAAAATATTATCCTCATTTAACTCAAAACCCTAGCTATAAGAAAATTTGTAATATATCTATATATATTATAAGAAAAATTTATATATATCTATATATATAATTATAAAATGGTACTATTGTCACAAAGTCAAACTAATAGTACAAGTCAACCATTCATTAACAAATATCGAAGATTAAGAACATATAGACGGTGGGGATCACATACCAATATTTATTACTATTTTTTCTAGTAAACTATATGGAGACCTTTTCAACTATATATATATATATATATATATATATATATATATATATATATATATATATATATATCATTTTGAAATGACTATAGAATTAATTAATTTAATTATTTTAGTTATCTAAATATCTAATATCAATTATTGAAAATAGTATTCACGCTGATACCGATTATATAACTAATATTTTATTAATAAAAAATATTCAATTATATATTTAACGATATTTTTAATTTTATATTGGCATGTCTATTATGACTCTCTTCATCTAATTATTACGTCTAGATATATATAGTTATTAAATCATAACAGATCACAAATCTAAATAACTACAAACAAATTTTTAAATATAATTTGAATAAATTTTATTTCTATCTAATTTTTAAATTAAGTTTAAATTACTATTTCCAACATTAATTAACAATATTATTAAATAATTAATAATTTTTTTATTATTAAGTGTGAGATTTATAAAATAAAGAAAATGCTAGATATATATTATTTCGGGTGTACATCTTACACCCACTCCATTCTGAGATGAAATGAATTTCATTCGTCACATCGATGTGACGAATAAAAGAATACTCATTTCAGAATGGAATAGATGTAGAATATACACCCCATTTGGGATGGACATCTATAAACTTACAATGAGGCAACATTTAATATTGTCATCTTATGGAAATTCCAAACATTGATTTGGGTGCAATTTTTTATTTATTTATTTATTTATTTATTTTTTTGGGAATGGTATGATATTTAGGAGACTCGTGTGAATGGTTGAATCTGGTTTAGTAAAATAATAAAGCAAAAATTGTTTGGGCTCGGGTGCATTCAATGATGTTTCCATATTTTCAAAAGTCGAGATTCCAATGCATGTTTTCGCGTTGCTAATTAGTACTTGTATGAATATATTCATATAGAGCCATTCGAAAAATATATAAAGTTTTTTTTTTTTTTTTTTTTTTCAAAATATTATTTAGGGTTCGAGCTCAATTCCCAAACTACATTAGTTCTAAATAAAAGTGTACGGAACTATGCATTACTTTTGAGTCAACTATCTAATTTTTTAAACTTTTAATTTTACTGTTTGATTTTCCAGTTTATTTGACTCGATAAAGTATATGTTTGTTTCTCAAATCATCAGTTAGGTGATATTTTGATCTTTAAATTTTAATTTAGGCTAAATTACAGAAAACCCTCCTCTAATATCCCGCTTTTCCACTTTACCCCCGTGTCATTTAAAAGTCGACAATCTGCCCCCTCGTAATTTCAGAAATGTCTTTAGGGGGCAACACCGTTAACGGAGGAGGTAAAATAACCATTATGCCCTCCTCTTTTCTTTTTTTTTTTCTTTTTTATTCCGAAGTTTTTCTTTTTTTTCTTTTTTTTTAGGGGATATTTTTCAAGGGTATTTTGGGTATATGAAATTATATTTTCAAAAAAACTGACGGTCAACTGACGGCGGGAGGTTATTGCACAATTCGGTAATTACGAGGGGGCAGATTGTCGACTTTTTAATGACAGAAGGGTAAAGTGGAAAAGCGAGATATGAGAGGGGGTTCTCTGTAATTTAGCCTTTAATTTATTATAATTTTTGACTCAACTTTTTATAATTTACTTTTATAATTTACTTTAATTAATTAAATATTAATATATTGCTAAGGTAGGAGTGATGTACTATTATTACGATTGATATGACGATTGATATATCACTTTTATATCCACGATGCCCCCACATTTAGTTGGCTAAATAATATTGTAGGATTTGATCGCAAAAATTTTAAAAAAATTATAATAAATTAAAATTTCAAGACCAAAGTATCTTCCGCCTCATAGTTTGATGAGGGGTCAACTGCTTGATTTGAGTTAATCAATAATATTTTTATTTTAAAATTTAAACTAAATATTTATTTTGATAAATTTATAGTTGCGAAAATTATATAAAGTATATTAACCGGACCTACAAATTAAAATAAATAATATATTTAAATTTTAAAATTAAAATATCGTCGATGAGTTAAAATAAAAAAATTAAAAAAAATTAAGTAATAAAATTAAAATTTTAAAAAATTGAATAGCTGATTTAAAATAGTTTAGAATTTTATTTGCAGCGGTTAAATTTTAAAACTTGACCTCCGTGTGTGTAATCGATTGTTGAAATCGTACAATTCGAATTCCATTTGAGATATAAAAGAATTCAGATACTAGAACAATGTGGCAGAAGTCGTAGAGGAGGTACACTGTAACAGCGCATGCAGCAGCAACCATGCATGTGCTGCGCTCAGATACATCTGTAAACCTTCCAATCAAACAAAACTTTCATCACGGCGCCTTATCAATTATTATAAGGAAAATACTTGATGTACACCAAAAAATGGGTGTACATCATACGCTCCACTTATTCTAGGGTGGGGTGAATTTCACTCATCATTTCAAAATAATGGGTGAAAAGATCCCCACCCTTGGATGGGTGGGATGTAACCTCCACTTTGACATCAGTTATTGAAATTCTGCATGGGATGAAAGTATCAAATCAAATTTTTATTATAAAATTTTATTTGTAGGAAAAGTTGGTACAATCCTACTCTTACGTCCTGTTTTGTTCGGGTATAAATTTAAGAGGTATAAATTTTTTTACACTTGAGATAGCTTGCTATTCCGGGATAATTAAGTATAAAAGTTAAATTGCGTTTGATTCAAAAGTTGGTATTCTCTGGAATAAAAAAAATTATGTTTGATTAAAATTATGAGATATATCATAGAGAATAGTAAAAAAAGATGATAAATTTTTTATTAAAATACCAACTTTGCCCCTTACCTTATATATATATATATATATATTAATTAAAATAATAATTTAATTGTAAATAATAAATTATATCTTATCTAAACAAAATAATTTTTTATATTTTATAGTATATTTTAGTAAATAATAATTAGTAAACAAAATTAGTAAACAAAACATAAATAATTTTTTATATTTTATGTTATATTTTAGTAAACAAAATTAGTAAACATAATTAGTAAATAGTATATTTTAGTAAATATAGTTTCAGAAAAAAAAAAAAAAAAAAAAATCCACTCATTACATCTAGGTATAAACCTTATTTCTGGGGAGGTGGAATAGAGCTTAACGAATTATCCTGAAATAACCCGTTAAGTAGAAAATATTTTAAACCTTTAGCCCTAAGTTTTTTTCTCTGTTATTTGAAAAGAATTGAGAAATAAAGAGAATTATTCCTCTTTTATTCTACAACCAAACAGAGTCTATTGAAAATAATCAATATCCTGCTCATCTCTTAGATACGTGCATTAGTTTCAACTGGAGTTTTTTTTTTTTGAATTTCTCTCACCCCCTGTGTTCATAGAAAACGTGGGAAGAGTGGGAGAAATACCATAGTTTAATTCGACATTCTTTTAATTAGCCGAGCACAACTAGTCTAATTAATCCTTTAGCCACTATTTGGATGTCAAAATAAGTTTTTTAAGAGTAAATTATTTAGTATCAAAATTTTCTAATACTATTGTAACTATGAAGAACGAATTTTGTTTATTCATGATTTAATAGAATAGTATATTTTTTCTACAGGATAATTTATAGAGCTATACTCCTGTAAATTTTTTTTTATTTTTTATTATTATCGTTCATTTATATTTGTTAAACGGCTCAGATTTAATTATTTTTAAATAGTGACATGCAATAGCATGTCACTTTGAGAGAGATACCGATTACCAGATACCCAAAATAGGATCATTTTTGTCTTTTTATTCAGAAGTAATTAAGTAATTTTATTTCTATTTTCAAAATTTTTATTTTTATAAATATTATAAATTTTAAAAATTTTAATTTAGTGAGAGTTTTTATTTTTGAAAAGATTATAAATTTTAAATATTCTAATTTAGTTATGAACTTAAATGGTAATATTTTTATGATCTTTATTTAATATATTTTAAATAATTATAATTTTAGAAAACTATATTAAAATTTAGATTATTTTAACGGTAGTATTAAATTTTTTAAAATTTTTATATTTAAAATGTTTATTATCTATAATAATTAAAATATTATTATATTTTAAAAGATTTATTATCGCTAATAGTTCAAAATTATTCTTAACTTATTCAGTTTAAAATTTTGAACTAAACCCCTTGATAAATTTGATTATTGTCTTAACTAGTCGAACTGGTCGATTCAATTTAATTTTTAAATTATTCATACTAGAAAGCTAATTATATACTGAAAGGTAAAAAACTAAAATTTTAAAAATCAACTAAATACTAAAAAATTTTAAAGGAAAAAATCAAAACTAACATAATAATTTAAATTAATTTGAAAGATCAAATTGATAAAACATACAAATAGTATAAATTTGTTTCATATTTCGATTTATCTAATTTCTCTATAGTTCTAATTTTATTTACTTTATTAAAAATCTAAGTTGGAAATTTATTATGAGCTTAAATTTTAAACTATATAGTAAAAAATTATTCAGTTTAAATTGTATTTATACTGTTTAAACTTATAGGAGGTTCTTATATACTGTTTAGGTTACGAAACTATAAATTTATTATCAATTTATATTTTAAATTATAATATATGATTTCATTATTTTAAAAGATCAAATATTACTATTTAAATTTGATTTAACTTAGTCCGTACAATTCTATTCTAAAAATAAATTTGAATTATACCATATATCTCTATTAAATCAAATATTTAAGCACATTGAAGTTTTTTAAAATTGTAATACAAAATTAATGTTTAAATTAAAGAAACTTTAAAATTCTTCAAACAAATTAAACCTTTTAAATTAATGCCTAAATTGTAATTATAAATTTTTTTAATTTAAACTCTTTAAATTAATGCATAAATTATAATTCTAAAACACTTTAAATTAATGCCTAAATTTTCATTCTAAAACTCTTTAAATTAATACCTAAATTGTAATTCTATTTTTTTTTAAAATTAAACTCTTTAAATTAATGATTAAATTGTAATTCTAAAACTCTTTAAATTAATGCCAAAATTATAATCCTAAATTTTTTTTAATATAAATTTTTTAAATTAATGCCTAAAGTGTAATTGTAAAAGTCTTTAAATTAAACATTTTAAATTAATGCCTAAATTGTAATTCTAATACTCTTTGAATTAAACTCTTTAAATTAATGCCTAAATTGTAATTCCAAAACTTTTTAAAATAATGACTAAATTGTAATTCTAAAATTTTTAAAATTAAACTCTTTAAATTAATGACTAAATTGTAATTCTAAAATTTTTTAAATTAATGCCTAAATTGTAATTCTAAATTTTTTTAAATTAAACCTTTTAAATTAATACCTAAATTGTAATTCTAAATTTTTTAAAATTAAACTCTTTAAATTAATGACTAAATTGTAATTCTGAAAATCTTTAAATTATTGTCTAAATTGTAATTCTAAAATTTTTAAATTAAGCTCTTTAAATTAATATCTAAATTATAATTCTAAAATTTTTTAATTTAAACTCTTCAAATTAATGCCTAAATTGTAATTCTAAAACTTTTTAAATTAATGGCTAAATTAGTGTAATGTATTTCAATTAATATTTTTTTTTTTTTGTGATGTTTAATTATGATAATGCTTTTTTTATAAAGTTATCTGTTAACCTGTTAATAAATAAAATTATTTTTTCATCATTTGTCAATCAACGGTTAAGAATATTTTTATTATTTATGAAAAAAAAGTAACAGAGTATTTTTCTAATTTATATTATCAAAAAAAAAAAGATTTAATGTATGAATATATATGATATTTCATTATAAATATTTGATTACACTCTGTATCTACTAAATGTATAAATTTTTTGAATAAATTAACGAAATACAGAGATATTTATGCATCTAAACATGACCTTAATTAGCGGTGCTAAACAGATCTTGCCTCACCTATGCATTACATATAATACATTATATATACTTCATATGAGTTTAATTAGGATTGATGGCCAAATCCAAATTAACCTTTAATTTAACTTTTAAAAAGTTCACATGAATCCTAATTTTACTAGGATTTGAATTTCGCTTTCCATAACTGTGAATCTAACCTAATTCTAACATCAGGTAGGAATGGGCTGGACTCAGATTTGGATTTCGCCTATCTTTTAAGAGAAATGTTGTACACCCCTAAAGGGATGTACATCTTACACCCTATCCATTCAAGGATGGGATGAATTTTACTGGTCACATCGAAGTGACCAGTGAAGAAAGCTTTCTTTTTGGATGGATGAGATGTGCATCATACATCCCATTTTGAGATATATGTGTAGCATTACTCATCTTTTAATACCATTTGTTCAAATGATGTCCAAATCAATGATTTTGATAATTCTAAATTGCTCATGTAAGTGGTGCAGCGCGATTGAGTTAAGTGGCGCTTCTGTAAACAATATGGTATATCAATTTGCTTCCCTCAAAGGAGTAGTGGAGCCTAATAGACGAGGATAAACGTACGAACTCACATTCATGGTTAATAAATTCCAAACAGTTGAGCTCGAGAGAAGCAGGATAGATGTATGAGCTCGGATGATTCTTCGGAGACATGAGTAAGGTGAATAGACTTAGATGAGTGGAAGAGCTAAAAGAGAGTTGATTGGTTTATATGTAAGAAGAAATTAAGGATCGTAAGATTTGGCTGGTAAATAAGATAATTAATAAGAGATTAAAATATTGATATACACTAATTTGTT
The DNA here is from genome assembly GCA_029168755.2 of Tillandsia fasciculata. Lineage (NCBI taxonomy): Eukaryota > Viridiplantae > Streptophyta > Magnoliopsida > Poales > Bromeliaceae > Tillandsia > Tillandsia fasciculata. The sequence continues at coordinate 15,718,564 of CM054946.1, read as the reverse complement.
TAAACCTAATAAGTTTAATCTATAGGTCCCGCGTTCGATTCCTGTGTAACTAGGTAGGAAATGGATGTGTGAGTGTAGCTCATGCTATGGATGGATATCTTTAATTGTTGGGAATTTAGTATTTGTTCCGGTATCATATTTTCTGAATCCGCAACCCGGTTCAGTACCGCAATTCACGTCGATACCGTCTAATGTTAGAGTTCTGCAGCGAAAACGTCAAATCGACAAAGAGAAGAAAAATCCGTCTAATGTTAGAATTCTGCAGCGAAAACGTCAAATCGACAAAGAAAAGAAAAATCCGTTTTCTTAACATAACTGGAACCAACACAACCACAAAAAAATAAAAAAAAATAAAAAACCAAAAACAGTAAATGCAGGTAAAATAAGATTCATTAATCAAGAGAAGAATTACACCGACTTATCTTTTGTAATAGAATAGTTTCAATCCGAGCCTTTCTTATGAATCTCTCTCACCATTCTCTCGTCCTCTATAAATTTAGAAGACTTCTCTATTTGAATATATTCGTACATATATTCAAAATTATGGACACCTTGGCCATGTTATATGGATGTGGCTAAATCCTAGTCCCCATCACCTCTACGTCACATGGTGTGGTTAAACTCTACCACCACCACCGTATTATATGGTTATGACAACCACCGTCAAATAATAGCACATATAGTATATTTATTGCTTACATCAAAAATTATTCAATTACTAGCCTAAATAAATTTTTATCCTAATTAATATTTAAATCTTAACAAAACTTTTCTCTTTAAAAATTAAATATTAATCTTAATATAATTAGAATTCAACTACAAATCTAATTAAATTCTACCATTAATAAAATAAAAAACACAAAACACAAAACACAAATCTTAGTTTATTATATAATATTACAACTAGGAATGCAAATAAAATGGAGATCCTGATTGATAGAGCTCCCAATGAGATAATAAATAAGGGCTATAAATAAAAAAAAAAGAAAAAGAATTCATTTCGTCAATCCTGATCCGTTAAAAAAAATAGAGCGAAAAGTAGCAAATCATTTCCCTCTCCTGAGTGCTTCCGATTCGTCAAAATTCTACCAAAATTTACTCCCGCCATAATAAAATAAAATAAAAATTAATTCGTCTTGAATTTGTTGGGCCTCTAATAAGAAGGATCACATGCATGTTGTTCATTACTATCTTTTGTTCCAATGCTCTGCGGATATATTCTCACTTACACTGCACAAATAGTTTACATGAGCAAAATTGGCCCACGAAAACAAATTAAAAATGTATTGAGGAGCTAAATGCAAAAAACCACTACATTTTAAATAGTACATTCTTGAGAGAGACTATAAGAAGGAAACATTCCTGGACAATCACAATAACAGGTAGTTAATTCGGGTCCACTATAACTAAACCAAGTGGACCTGTGTCATGTGATATTATTCCATACTTTAAGTTATGATATAATAATAATAACAATAATAATAATAATAATAATTATTATTATTATTATTATTTATATGATGATATTTATAGTAGATATTATTAGTTTCAGTGGCACAATAGTGTATATATATAGTTGTAATTAATGAGATAAATTATGAGGTTTCAATTTTTGTCCGTTGTGCATAGTAAATGAGTGTCATGCGCATCATGGGATCTTTAAGATATTGAACAAATGTCCAGGTTAATTAATTAAGGGGCCCACTTCCAGGCCAGTAAAAATGACCCGAAATTTTATCTTTTTGTTTGTTTGTTTGTTTGTTTGTTTGTTTGTTTGTTTTTTTTTTTTTTTTTTTTTTTTTTTTTTTTGTTTTTGTTTTTGACTATCTTATACGTGATAATTAATGTGTTTAGTATCTGAATTTCTTCTTGGTCTCTTTCGTGCTCTTAGCCTCTCTTTTCGCTGCTTCTTTTTTTCCTTTCGGTTTGTCATTATTTTCCTCAGCATGAGACAGCGGCAGTGTGTAATTAAGGAGAAGCAAGCAGAGAGCCCGAATGTCTCTTATGGCTGTCGATCCTCTCCAGCGACAGGCTACCATACGCTATTTATCACGGACACGACTATAAGTCTCAGAGACGTGTCTGTGTTGGACACATGCATGCGTGTCTGTCGAACTCTGTTGCAGACACGCCATGAACTTGCATGTATGATGCATTGCATTAATTTTTTTTTATGCTTATATAATTTAAGATAATAAATATTTAATTTTGTTTATTAATATATATAATTTTTTTTGGACGATATAAATAAATTATGTATATATATATGTTTTTTAAGAATATATGACCTATAACAGTATTTTGACAAAATTAATATTTTTATATGATAAATATATGATATTATATTAATAATATTATATATAATTAGTGGGAGTAGAGCTTATAAACTTTCAAAAGTACAAGTGTAACTATACTTATGAATTTTTTGTCATTAAATTTGTATTGATATTTGTGCTATTATAAAATCAACTAAAAAAAGAAAAAGAAAAAAATATATATAATAGCACAAATTTCAATACAAATTTAATGATAAAAATTATACTAAATATAGTTGGGCTTGTAATTTTGAAAATATATAAGCTCTAGAGTGGTGTCCATATCATATTTGTGTTTTATATTTTTATTTTTTTAAATTAAGCTGTAAAGTTGCTGCGTCCTTTATCCATGTCCATGACGCCTAAGGTATAATATGTGGCTATTAGGAGTGCATGCCCTTTCTCGATCTTCTTCTTCGTTTTCTTCTTCTTTTTTGATGAAAATATATTATTATTTTATTATAAAATCTCATGAATATCTAAATATAGTAGGATAAATTCGTCAAATTGTAATATCGTGAACTCAATATATTGTATCTGTGACATGTATATAAAAAAAGTTTTCTCTGAAATAGTTATTCTGTATAAAAATAACAGTATCCAATTAAGAACTTGAAAATTAATTTTCAATAATTTCATCCTGATCAGACTCTTTAATTACCTCTTTATGTGGCACAAGAAAATTAGTTTGGGGTATATCCAATACGGTGCAACTGTTACATTAATTAAATTTGTTTTTCTAGTTTACATGCGCACAAATTGATAAAATTCTACAATATCTTCTTTTTTTTTTTTTTTTTTTTTTTTTTTTTTTTTTTTTGATTAAACAGGATAAAATCCTATTTGAGTACAATAGTAGAGTAAGGGGTCAACCCAAAAATGCTGTAGCAATTAACCCGAACACAACAATGGAACGCCACCAGCACAAGAGAGTCTACAACAACAACATAACAAAAAAAACAACACAGTATCCAAAACGGTTACTACAAACACTATAAAGATTTAACATCAACCAATAAAGGAAAAGAGAACTAGCATCACATTAAAACACCAACCCAAACATCGAACACAAACAAGAAATTAAAAATCCAGTTGAGTCGGAGAGGACGAATGACGGAGTAGTGAGGCCGCCTCCGGTGAGGAAAAAGAACTTGCTACCAATACTGGATTAGGAAATATCCCAACATCAGATGTCTCCAAAGACGTCTACCTGGTTCACATGATATGCCAACGGCACTCTTTGTGCAGCAATTTTCGTAGAGACGCCAAATCCCTTCGTTCCAGAAACCCAACAATATCTTCTTAATTAGCAATATTTGCGCAAATTCTTACTTCAAGCAGCACAAATTGTCATTCAAATTTGAGTATTCAAACTGTGACAAATTGAATATCTTTCGTATATGATTCGATCGAAATGGAGTGATAATAATCCTCTTTTAATTACTAGATGGCGACACCATTTTTTTTTTTTCTTTTCTTTTGTTTTTTTTTTTTTTTTGAAAAAAACAAATACTTTCTTGCAAATTAACTATATGAAAAATCAACCACCTACCAAGTTCGATGTGAGTCCCGTCGCAATCCAACCTATACCAACGCTTTAATTAATCATTGAACCAATTTTTTAGAGTGGAGACACGTTTTGCTAAACCCTTATTCACATGTCTTAATATTAATTAATGCTAGCTTGAATCCAAATCAACTTCACATGACCCAACGCCACGCGGTATATGCACAAAACGCTTGATATTTCAAGTTCGAAATCTAGTTATTTTACATTTCAAGTTAAGTTCATCAAGCTGATAATTAGCTAGCTCTCTCTCTCTCTCTCTCTCAAAAAAAAAAAAAAAAAAAAAAAAAAAACACACACACACAAAAAAAAAGGATTGGGTTCACTGTTATTTATGAATATTCTCTATTAATCCTATGTAAGCATGCATGATTCGGTTTGGTCCTTGCTTTAATTACACGCATGTAAAATTATAAGAGTTTGTTTGGATGCATAAAATATCTTGTTAGCGCTTTAATGAATCTCTTAAAGAGAACACCATTAACCATTAAGTCATTATTTTAGAATAAAATAGGTAGTTTATAAGTGAAATGCACTATTCTACCAAACTTTAAACTTGCAATCACACTGGATAACTTGTTTTAATTAACCTAAAAGTTATATATTCTACCAAACTTTAAACTTGCAATCACAGTACTGGATAACTTGTTTTAACTAACCTAAAAGTTATATATGGTTACTTTATTACTTTTCGTAGAGTGTGCACTTATCTTGAACCTACAAATTACGTAATATAATTTTTATTTTTAGACATAAAAGGACTACTCTTATCTTGTTTATATGGATCTCAATTTTAGAAGATATATAATACATTAATAAATTATTGATATATGAAAGTAGATGATGAGTACACTTGTTTCTTATCAAGCCATCGATCATTGAAGATTCAAAAAAAGTTATGCTGACAAAAAACTCAAAATACAATTTTTTTTGAAAGGTAGACTAAAAAAATTGATAAATATTGTAGAGCTAGAGAGTACTATAATTAAACAAGTTTTTGTTGTTGAACATCACTGTCCATTTCAGGTGCGCTTTACGTATTGATATTATTATTTGAATTATAAATATATTACTATGTTGAATTCTTCAAAATTTAAATTTTGAATTTGTAAATTTGCTATTGCTTCAATATAGATCTTCATTAGCTCAATTTAATGCTAGTAATTTAGTTTTATTATGCATACACTATACATGCGTAAAAATATACGTGCGCATGTAAAATGCTAGTACAATTTCAATAAGTTCACGATCTTTGTTGAACTTAAAAAAACCCATGAAATACTATGGAAGTAAAATGTACCATATGTATTTGTGCATGCATGTTGGTTTCTCAAAACTATATTTCTTGTTTATTTGAAAATCAACAAATAAGTCGCATCGCTGATATATCATTAATTAATTACAAAGTTAATTTCTCTGAATAAATCACACCATTAATCTATCAGTAAATCACCATTACTTTGAACTTGCACAATTCAGGGTTCTAGCTAGCCACATGTGGTTTGTCCATTTACACACACCGAATAAAAGAAAAAAAAAAAAAGAAGAAGAAGAAAAAAGAGAGTTGTATAATCTGTATTATACATAAAAAAAGCAAATATATATATAAGATTGCTGAGAGGAAATTCTAATTATTATTTATCAGCAATACTATAATCTTTCTCCTTTACAAATAATTCCAGGTATCATTTATTATGGAAGGTAACTAAAAGCTAGTAGTGTAGATCTGCATTTGGCTTAATATATGTTCAAAATTATCACTGGCCTTCTCTATGGGATGAGTGTGCATTCCCTCATACGTGGTTACGACGATCCCTTCGTCCTTCGATAGCCGCTGCACTTGCTTTTTCACGTTGCAACCTTGATGTGTGCATCTGTAGTAGCTTCTGCATGCATGCAAAAATATAAGAATCGAGTAAGAAGAGGCGACGACGTAAAAATGTTTTCAAGTTATTAAACCAACATAAGAATATTGATGAAGTTATTTCGTTGGCATGTGAATTTCTATTTCTTTTGATATAAGAATTAATGGTGCATGCATGTAGTAGAAGCATGCATAGTTCTATGTAGTCAAACTCTTATAAATTAGAGCTCTTTAGATATTTTCCTTCAAAGAGTAACAATTAAAGAGCAAAGTATTTTAGATAGTTTTTTTCTATGTCGACGTAAGGATCGTCCTTTCTCTACCTCACTTTCATGAAAGGTGGGTAGCTAGGACAATTTAAGCCTTCGATAATTTGTTAATGTGCATATATATAGTAGGTACATGATTCAAATTAATAAACGGACAAAAAAAAATAATGAAAAATACATGTAGAGTTACTGTGATTGAACATTTTGATGGGAGAGGATAGTAACTTTTTTATTGATTGTATTATTTTTTCGATTGTACAAGGATTCTTCTTGTTAACAAATGTCTTTGAACTAATTAATGCACCAAGTACGCAAAAAAAAAAATAAATCTTTGAAATAGTATTATTGACAAAATGGCTTAATCATTCAATCACAAATAGGAAGAGATAAAAATTAAGTGTATCTCTGTAGGTAAATTACATTATTTTGTTTCTATGGAAACGTCACAACGTACGTAGCTAGCTCTACTCTATCGATATTTTTAGTAATATTAAATCGAGAATAGCACGCTTGGTTTCACTATTTTATACAAGGAACGATAAAAGAGTTAGGGCAAAGTTCTTTAATGAAAATGGAATTAATTTAACAATTTTTCATCTGGGAATAAAAAAAAAAAGAAGAAAAAAGATTCTTGATGTTTCTAGAAGGAAAGGGTGGTGACCACTGTTAAAATATATAAAAAAGGAAAATGAACAATTAGATTATTCTTGGTCAAAATAACTTAACCATCAATAACTATTATTCGAAGGGTGACCACCCATGTGTACAATTCATGAGATGAGAATGTCCTTGTCATGAAGACACGGAGGATATCATCTCAATCAATACAAGCAATCTCTGGATCGAAGATGGTTACAGCCTCACCTACTCTCTCTTTTGATGACACTTCCTCTCACTAGAAAAGCCACGAGATTAATTAATATATTGTTCAGCATTTTTCACAAACCTATTTGCGATCTATAATTTTGAGCATTCAAATAACTACGAATATTAATACGATAACTATAATAAAGATTTTCATTAAGAAATGATATATTTAATTTCTTCTTAAATTTAAATTTGATACCATTCCATTATAGCACAATTTTTTTTATATTAATGAAAAATATTATTTGTGATGAAAATCTTTATTAAACTAGTGTGTACACCTTTTAGATCATTTCGTTAGAATGAAATAGATCATAAGGTAGATCAAGCGCATTATTTTGAAAAAACAACCATATATGATGGTCGAGATCTTATATATATATATATATATATATACGACTTAAAAGCAAACTTATGCGTCGGTAAGCAGCTGGATAACTTATTCAGATGTTCTTAATAATATGCCATGTTTGGGAATCTATCATGACAATATGATTCGAGCATGGGGCACATGATTTTAGTGGACTCTATATATGCATGTATGCTTTTATAGTCCCATGCATCAATTTTCTCAAAGTGAAAAATAAACATGAGAGAGAGAGAGAGAGAGAGAGAGAGAGAGAGAGAGAGAGAGAGAGAGAGAGAGAGAGAGAGAGACCTAGGGAATTTGTTATTCTTCACAGCTTTTTGCCCATATTTCCTCCAACGATAGCCATCATCAAGGATGTCAACCTGGCTCCTCGTTTGGAAAGCGTAGCGAGGCTTCCTCACCTTCTTCTCCCCCTTCCGCCGCTTCGCTTCGCTCTCGACGCCGACGAAGGCGGCCTCCTCCTCCATCTGAGCTGCTTCTTTTGAAGCATGATCCCTCGCCTGGCCCGACTTCGAATCGAAGAACCCACCTGCGCCTGCGTTGCTCTCCCCCTGCACTCTGGTGCTTCCCAACACTTGGGTGTCGTGCACCATGTTCGCGGGGACGTGATGATGAGGGAAGTGTGAAGTGCGATAAGAAGAAGGTGGTTGTGGTGGGAATAGTATGTAGTTCTCCATGTTTGAGAGATATAGCGAGAGAGAGAGAGAGAGAGGGGAAGGAGAAGGTGATGGGAATGTAAAGGAGTGCAATAGATAATTAAAAGGATAGCAAAAGTTTAAGAGTTGTGGTGGGAGCTAATCTCGGCATATCAATGAAGGTGGAGAGAGAGAGAGGGGGTGGTGTCGTAAACGGCACGTAAACAAGGAGAGGGTAATAAAGTGGGAAAAAACATAAAAATGGAAATAGCGTGGAAAAAGAGATTAGTGGCAGCCACATCTGTCTGCGTTTGCATATATCTGCTCGTTCTATTAGTCCATGTAGAGTGAGAAAGCGAGTTATATATTGGATGCATCCGGTGTAAATCTGATACACCATATCTTTTATAAAGGGCTCACCTAACTATTATCTGGTTTATTAGCTAGATGTGTTCTGTAACAAGCAAAAGATGAGGAATGCTATATGTACATCTCAAAAATAAAAAATATTATATTATAATATAAAATATTATAATATTTTATATTATTCGACTTTCGTGTTTTTAGAAATACAAAAATTTTTGTACTATCAAGATGTTAGCACTTCTAAATAAATGATCGATTTCATTAGATTTGATTTAAAATATTTAAAATATATATTTAAAAATAAATTTTGTAAATTTTTTATTTTATTTACCTAGTAAACGCAAGGACTTAAAATCAACGGCTGGAAAAAAAATATCACAAAATGTGACGATATGATTCTAAAATTTTAAATCAAAAATATTGATTTTATTTTATATAGTATAATTTTTTTTTTTCAAAATTTTACGTAATTTGAATATTTTTACATCGTTAAACTCGTAAACGTCTCACCACAATTATTAAAATTGTTGATTTTGAGCACATTTAATTACTAGATAAATGATATAAAAAAATCATCAAATTTATTTTCTAATTAAGTCTTTTAAATCACGAATACCTCCGTGCTTCTAAAAACACACAAGCCTATCTCTTGTATATAATATATATATATATATATATATATATATATATATATATATATATATATATATATATATATGAGTAGAGCTTATATGCTTTTAAAAGCACAAGCACAAACACATTCATACTTGTAAATTTTTTACTACTGTAATTGTATTGGAATTTGTGCATTTTATTATATCTTTGTCTCTCTTTTAGTTGTCTTTATAAAAATACAAATTTTAATATAAATCTAATAGTAAAAAATTCACAAGTATGGATGAATTTTTACTTTTAAAA
>CM054946.1:15696893-15704393 GCA_029168755.2 Tillandsia fasciculata | reverse complement strand
TTGTAAAAATGTGTTTGGTATAATAATAGAAAATAAGAAGAATAGAGAGTAGTAATTATATGAAATGATGAAAATATCCTTAATATAATAGTTTTTTAAAACAAATAAAAATTTATTTTTATAATTTTAAATATTTAATTTAAGATATTTATTAAAAAAATTATTAAAATTTATATTTTACTGTATATAAAAAAAATTATTAAAAAATTTTAAAATTTTAACATTTATAAATTTAAAAAAATTTTAAAATTTTAAAATTTAAATATCTTAAAATTTAAATTTTTTTAATTTAAAAAAAAAAAAACAGGTGGGGACAAGGTTGGGAAACTCAACCTTGTCCCAACCAGGGGGAGGGGAACAGCTATTCCCTTCTCATTCAAAATGTGTTTGGAGATTAAAGGGGGATATCCCCTTTAATCTCCAAACCAAACACACCCTAAAATTTTTACTATTCAACCAACCATTCACTAAATCCTAAGGAACCACTATTATCCTAATCGCACATTTCTTAATCCAAGGACTAAAAAATTGGTAGTACCAATGACTTGGTGCTATCGATAGTATTCCAGTTTAATTAATTCTATATAGAGTCCTGTAGGAATACTATCGATAGTCCTAAGCAATTGATGCTGCCAAGTTTTCAGCTCTTGGATGAAATGATGTGTGGTTAGAATTATAGTGGTTTCCTAAGATTTTTACTATTCAGCAAACAACCCACTAAACCCTAAGGGACCACTATAATTCTAACCGCACATTACTTAATTCAAGGACTAAAAATTAGTTATTTATAATATACAAAGTTACCTTTTAATTTTGTGTCAATTTTAATAATTCTATTGCTTAATTAATTAGCAATTAATACATTTCTAATAAATACCAAATCTAAGCACGTGCGGTGCGTCTTGGAAGAATATTCTTGAACTAAGCCACCACTCCAAAAGATTTCAAAGATCTACTTGCTCTCCTCTTCAAAAGGATCGATTTTGTTAGGAGTATTACTCGATCTGTCTCATTTTCACTAATTAATAAAATTCTTTCAATTTGATTGACTAGTAACAGCTTACTAAATTTCAACCTCTACTTTGGCCAAAATTCTATTATCCAAAGATAATTTAATAAATATATCATTGTCAGAACGGTGAATTACGCTTGTTCTTGAATCCGAAGTAGATTGGTTTGTGTTTAATCGTCCCACGGCATCGTAGGATTGAAAAGACTAAAACTAGTTAGCTAAATGCGAAATTTTAGGGTGTGTTTGATATTCGTCTATCGATCTTTTTTGGCTCTCTGAGCTGATTCTTCTAGATTAAAATCAATATTGTTCGATTTGTTCACAAATTTATTTTCTCAGCGAAGCATAAATTTATGCTGTAATTGTGTGTGTGTATATATATATATATATATATATATATATATATATATATATATATATTTCTATTTTCCTTTCAAAGTGATATAGATGTTAACATTGTTGGAAGACATATAATAATAAATTAAGTATAATGGGCGTCTCTATGTGTTATCTCAAATTTGTTTTCCCATTTTGAGCTAAAAATCATCTTCCAAAACCAAAATGAACTGAATTATAAATATTTTGGTTTAGTTTGGTTTCATGTTGATGTAAATCAGATATTCCCCTTAATTACATTTTATGGGTGTTTTAGAAAAGCAGTTTTATTAGCATTTCAAAATTTAGAATTGACAGATAGATTTGTTGAATTTGATTAGGTTAGACTCAATATATGTGATTATGTGTTATTCGTAGAAACAGCGCTTTCAATATCATTATACTTATATATATATATGTTTGATAATTCATTTTGAATTCTTTTTCACAAATCCATTGTTGACCACATGTTCTCTTTGGGAGTTCCTTTTCTATCAGCTTTCTCTCATGAGAAACTTTAGTGTTGAAGGACCACAAGAAGCCTAAATTCCTACTCTCAATGAACTTTCCTCCTCATTGCATTAGCTTAATTTGGAGAAATTCTAAGGCTACTATCCAAAAAGGGTTGTCTTAATTAGGAGAAATTCTAAGTCTACGATCCCAAAGGATTGTCGGATTACAACTCATTAATCCAAGGGCTGTGATCTTATTCCCAAATATTTTTTAAAACTTTCTATTTTTTTATACCTTTCCTAGCATTGATCCGATTTGCTAGCATTAATGATTTATTGGATCCAAAATAAACAGGTCACAAAATATTTAAACTCAGTTATTATTACTATTCGATAATCACACATGCAGTCTAAGATTACGCTCCATATCACTAGGTGATGTGAGGCGAGCCTCACACTTCTGGCTAGTGAATCGGTTCTGATACTAAATATAATAACGATTCGACCCCACTTGTAATAATAATTCGACTATGATACAAAATATAACGACCCAACTCGTTAGTAAATATAATTCGTTGGGTATAAAATTATAGGCTCAAAATACTTAAGTCCAACTATTATTAATAAAATTTATAATTTTTTATATATTTGATCATAATTTTATTTATATTCGATGTTAAATTATTAGCATGTGATATTTTGTGTGTTTATAATAAAAAAATTATATTGATAATATTAGTGCATAAATATGAGCTCTTGCATTATAGAGTTATAGAATCACAACGTACAAATAAGCCTACGCAGCCATAGGATTGTACAGGTGTTTGGTAGCTTCAATTGACTCTGACTATTCCTGGGGCTCTTCACATATTTTGTGGTCATTTTCCAAAAGAAATTAAAAGTGAAACCTCTCCCCCGAAGAAACCCTTGATAGGTATCTATTTGTGTCATCAATGGGAGAGAGTTATATGAAAAGTCTTCATAAGATGACCCAAGCGCTTAGAACACCATTACCATTTTGTTCACACAAGCAACCAAGCTAATGAATATGACTTTTTTGATCGATCGTCGTTAACACACGTGATAAAGAATTTAACGATCCAAAAATATCGAATTTTAAGTTTAAAATCTAACTGCTTCATGTTTTAAAATAAATTTATTTATTTTAAAAAATAAACAAGATAAATAGTTTGTTTGTTTTTTTTTTTTTTTTGTAAAAAAAAAATAACTTTTTTGATATTTATATATTCTAGTGAGCTAGCTGGGAAATTTGCAAATAGTTTCAAAAAGAAAGAAAACATTTTCGACCTAGTGATGTCATGTGATCATTCTTAGTATTTGTGGACATGAATCATGGTGGTATATATAGTCTTTTCATAACGTGTAGAAATTTGTTCTCTTAATTTGGACTATTCTTTCTTTTTATTGATTAGATAAAGAGTTTGTGATATTGCACACCATGCTCTTAATTAGGACGTTTCAAAATAGTTATTGGAATAGGGACTTTTGATGTTCTCCCCACACATGCACAATATTGTTTGTTTCCATTAATTAAATATATTATTGACTACTGAGATTATTGTGGGCCAACAATTTTTTTTTTTTTTTTCGTTCCTTTTCCTTTTCATTTCATTTTTTTTTCCTTATTGTTGAAATCATGATCTTGGCACCTACATGTATACTCGCTGTAATTTGACTTAAAAATATTGTGGCGAGCATATATAGTTATTTTGCATCTGTAATATAAGGATATGATTCACTAGTAATAATAATTTGTTGGACCTGAATTATTAGTCTAAAATATTTAATCTTAATTATTATTGTTAGAATTTATGAATCATCCCTATTCGATGTGAAATTATTAGAATGTCACATATTCTTCCATTTAGATTCAAATGTTCAGATTCAAATGCTCTCGTCAGTCCAATAACACACACAGTTCAAAATCATTAGGCGATGCGAGGCTTACCTCATACTTCCAGCTAGTAAATCAATTCTGATATCAAATATAATGATCCGATCCGTTAATTGATAATAATAATTTATTAGATCCAAAATATTATTTCCAAATATTTAAACCTAATTATTATTACTAAGATTCATAGTTTATTTCCACATCTAATGTAAGACTATCGGGATGTGATAAATATTTTCTAATTAATGTTTCTAATGGTTCAGTGCAAATTTAGAAATTAGAATATCGGAGGGATGATGCAAACTTGGGAAATATATATATATATATATATATATATATATATATATATATATATATATATATATAAAGAGAGAGAGAGAGAGAGAGAGAGAGAGAGAGAGTTCAGTTATTATACTTATATAAGCAACAAATAATTGATGCTTGTAAGATTTTTACCGTTAGATCTATTTTTTTTTGGCTAATTTCATTTTTTAGATCATTCTATTCCACCAACTACTCACTTAATCTAAGGACCCACTATCATACTAACCACACATCTTTTCATTCAAAGGTTAAAAACCTACAAGCACCAACCACTCACTTAATCTAAGGGGCCCACTGTCATACTAATTACATATTTTTTCATCCAAGGATTAAAAACCTACAAACACCAATAATTTAGTATTTTTAAAAGCATAGGAGCTTAATTCTCTCTCTCTCTCTCTCTCTCTCTCTCTCTATATATATATATATATATAGAGAGAGAGAGAGAGAGAGAGAGAGAGAGAGAGAGAGAGAGCTAGGCTTGTATACTTTTAGAAGCATGGAGATCTCCGTGCTCCCAAATTATTTTTAATATTGGGACTTCCGAATGGACGATCGGTTTCGTTAAATTTGATCTAGATTATTTAAAAAGTCTAAAAAAATAAAGTTTACAATTTTTTGATATAATTTGTCTAATAATCAAAGGGGCACAAAATCAACAATTTTAATGATTGTGGTGAGCCATTTGCAAGTTTAACGGTATAAAAATATTCAAATCACACAAAATTTTGATAGATAATTCTTTATACTATATAAAACAAGATCAATATCTTTGATCTAAAATTTTACTATCATATCATCACATTTTGTGAGATTTTTATTTTCAGCCGTTGATTTTGAGCCATTTCGATTACTAGATAAATGATATCAAAAAATGACAAAGTTTATTTTCTAGATACTTCAAACATTTTAGATCAAGTCTAACGGAGCCGATCGTCCATTCAAAAATTTCAACATAAAAAATAACTTATGAGCATGGAGGCTAGGCCCATGTTCTTTTAAAAGCATACAAATTGTAATATATATATATATATATATATATATATATATATATATATATATATATATATATATATATATATATATATAGTCCGGCTACTGTACTATCAATAGCATTAAGAATTTGATGTTATGAAGCTTTTTACCGTTAGATCTATCTCTTTAATCATTTTCATCTCTTAGATCATATTATTTTTTCAACCACCCACTAAACCCAAGTGACCCACTATCATCCTAACCGCACAAGGGTCAAAAATATAATAGCACAAATTACTTAGTGCTATTCATAGTATAATAGCCTAGGTCTATATATATCGAGCTAGACTTGTGTATTTTTAGAAGTACAGAAGCCTTCATGTTTCGTAGTTGTTTTCAATGCTGGATTTTCGAATGACGATTGGCTCTGTTAAACTTGATTTAGAATATTTAAAATATCTAAAAAATAAAATTTATGATTTTTTGATATCATTTACCTAGCTAGTAATCAAAAGGGTAAAACATCAACGACTGAAAATAAAAATCTCACAAAATGTAATAATATGATACTAAAATTTTAGAGCAAAGATATTGAACTTGTTTTATTTAGTATAAAAATTTTCTATTAAAATTTTACGTGAATTGAATATTTTTATACCTTTAAACTTGCAAACGGCTAACCACGACCATTAAAATTATTAATTTTGAACCCCTTTAATCATTAGGCAAATGATATTGAAAAGGCGCAAAATTTATCTTTTAAACCTTTTAAATACTTTAGATCAAGTTTAACGAAACCGATCGTCCATTTAAAAGTTCAAATGTTAAAAATAATTTAGGAGTACGATGGTCCACATACTTTTAAAAGCACACAAGCCACTCTCTCTCTCTCTCTCTCTCTCTCTCTCTCTCTCTCTCTCTCTCTCTATATATATATATATATATATATATATATATATATATATATATATATATAGCTAAGCCGGAATACTATTAATAGTATCAAGTCATTGGTGTTATTAAGTTTTTAACTATTGAATTAAAAGATGTGTGGTTGAGATGATAGTGGGCCCCTTGGGTTTAATAGGTGGTTGGAGAAATAGTAAAATCTATCCATACTTGTGAATTTTTTACCATTGGATTTGTATTGAGATTTCTGTCATTATAAACTCAACTAAAGAGAGCAAAAAGGTAAAAAATACAAATTTCAATACAAATTTAATGATAAAAAATTCACAAGTATGGATGGACTTGTGTTTTTAAAAGCAAGTAAGCTCTACTCTTTTATATATATATATATATATATATATATATATATATATATATATATATATATATATATATATATATAGCACAACATTATTGATGCTATTAGATTTTGGTAGCCTTCTAAGAGTTAGTGGGTGGTTGAAAAAATAGTATGATTTAAAGAATGAAAATAATTAACGGGATAGATTTAAGGATAGAAAACTGGATGGAATCAAATTTTTGGTATTTTATATATATATATATATATATATATATATATATATATATATATATATATATATATATATCAAATAATTAAGAGCCAATTATATTGTGGAAGTTAATTTTTCCATTCAAAGATGTTTAATTAATTAATTAGTAGCTTAAGTAACATTTTGAAGCCCCACTTTGAGTCTAGCTCCATTCAAAGATGTTTAATTAATTAATTAGTAGCTTAAGTAATATTTTGAAGCCCCACTTTGAGTCTAGCTCTAGTTTAGGTAACAAGTACACTACTAACATAAATTCCAAAGCAGTCAATTTTTTATCACTCCAAATATAAAATTAAAGACTCAGCGCGCACTAACTTTAACTTTAAGATTGAAGGTACAATCAAACTATGTGATTAACAATTAAAATCATACTTTATTCACAACATAATATATTTAGCCAGTGAAAAACATTGAAGTAAACATTGCTATAATTTTATTCTATTACAATAATTTAATTGTACAAAAAGTATATATTATTATAAAATATATTTTATTAAAATATTTTGTGCCGGCCGTATTATTTAATCATTTATTATTGTAAGATTTATGGTAATGATTTTTGACTTAAAAATTTCTTCCGATACATCTTTTACGGGGAGATAAAAAGTATGCAAATTAAATTAATATCCAAATTAGCATGTAAGTAATTTCCATTAAATGTAAGACTTTGATATCAATATCACCTTCAAATTCTCCACGTTTATTTGTCTCTTTCTTGATGTTAATATTTTGACTTTTTTACATGCCCATTAGTTTATATATACAAATATATATAAAATTGAATTTCTATGTATTTAAAAATATCAAGTCATTAATGTTTCTATGTATTTAAAAATATTGAGTTTTTATGTATTTAAAAATATCAAGTCATTGATGTTTTGTAAATTTTTAATCTTTAATTGAATGAAAAAATGTGCGGTTAGAATG
>CM054946.1:15649393-15691893 GCA_029168755.2 Tillandsia fasciculata | reverse complement strand
CAGATCATTGGTGAAAGGTAGATTAAGGGTTGGTCAAATCCGTCCTTGAATTCGTGGTGCGAGTTGCACCGGAATCGAGAAAAAATGGGATTTGACCGGTTTGCTGATTTCCTCCGTTGTTGCTCGGACTGACTTTTAGGCTGAGATCTTTGGATGAGAAGGTTGTCACTCTGTCGACGTCATCAAGCGGAGGACGGCGGTGCAATCGGATCGCGAATCCAACTTGCGGATCTCCCGGAATGATACTTTTAAGTTATCGGGTCCGGGAGTGTGAGTGTGGGGACTTTCGGTATCCGTTAAGGTTTTTGGTGCATCGGGATCCGTACTAGCGGTTACGGAACGTTTCGAAAGTTTGACACGCTTATCGAGAAAATTTGGTAAAAATCTCTCATAAATATTATGGGATTTGAAATTTTCATACGTACACAAAAATTAAAGAGATTTTATTAATTTGGGATATTTTCCCAAAAAGATTTTAAGAAAAGATCGGATTTCTTCTTCGTCCTCAGGGTGCGTGCCGGAGACCGAAATCGAAAACGTTGCAATCATCGGAGACCGAATTCGAAAACACACCATCGTTACCGGAGATCGAGGTCCCATCGTCTTCTCCCTCGTTTTGCGCGCCGGTGATCGGTGCCGTCGACTCTCTCGTCGTTGCGGAGGTAGAGAACGGAGTCGCTTGATGGTGAGCAAGGCCGTCGCTGCCAATGTGCTTGTCGCGTTGCCGCCACCGTCGTGCTCCATCGCTCGGCGCCTCGTGGCCCGTGCCGCCGCTGCGCGCACTGCCAGCCCGCGACGCCGCCGTGCGCGTTGCTGTCTACGCAGCCGCGCGCCCCGCCCAGCCATGCAGCCGCGCGCCCCTGTCTGCGCAGCCCCGTGCGCTGCAGCCGCGCAGCTGGCCCGCGCAAACTCGCGCCCGCCTAGCCGCGCCGTCGCGTGTGCCCTAGCGCGTGCCGCCCGAATGCCCTAGCGCCGCGCTGTCGGTGCGTGCCGCTCGCGTTGCTCGCGCGTGCCCTGGCCGCGCCGTCGCGCGTGCCCTAGTGCCTGCCGCCGCGTGCAGCCACGTGCCTTAGCGCCGCGCTGCCCGTGCGTGCGCTAGCGCAGCGCCGCCGCGTGCCCTAGCGTCGCACTGCCACGCGTGCCCTAGCGCAGCGCCGCCCGCGTGCCCTAGGGCCGCGCTCCCTATGCGTGCCCTAGCGCATCGCCGTCCGCGCAGCTTCCCTGCATGCGCCGCGCGTCGCCTGGGTGCCCTAGCCGCGCGCCCTTGCCTGCAGCGCTGCGTGCCCTTGCACCTTGCGCCGCCGTTCGTGCAGTTTTCTTGACGGAGTTGCAGAGCGGTGTTGTTTTCCTGACGGAGTTGTTGAGTGGTCCTGTTTTCCTAGACGGAGTTGCTGAGCGGTACTGTTTTCCCTGACTAAGTTGGTTCGCTGTTTCAGGTGGGTACACCCTTAGAACCCCTTTATCGCACAATTTGATATAGTTTAATGGTTTATCATATCGAAAAAATATTATGGGTACTATGATTGGTATTTTGACCTCCGGATGATGAATATCGCGGTAAAAGACTTTTGGACCGTCTGTCCCTATCCGAACGATGGCATGGTCGTTCGGGGCATACTTATGAACGGTGCGACTATTCAGAATCCGCGAGGTGGTTTCAATAAATGGGAACAAGGGGGTTTTTGGCAGAGTGGGTGGGACCACTAAATTGTCGGTTAATGTAAAACTAGATATTTGCTATTGGTGGACCTTGGGTAGGTCTGAATGATTCACAGGTGTTCGGGAATGAGTCATGGACTCAGGTTGACCATCCGGTAGAGATGGGTATCCCGATCGGAAGACGAGAACACTGGCAAATCGGTAACTTCTGACCTTACTTCTTTTTATTATTATTTCCTCATGACTAGTGTGTGTCAGTAGGATGATCGTCTGTCACGGTTATTATGACGGTGTAATATATTATGGTGTATCTTTTTACCGAAGGGTGTGCACTGAACACAGACTTTGTGTAGCTTATCCGACCGTTGGGCGGCATAAGCAGGGGAAAGTGCACTTTTCGGTAATTAAACAACATAAGTCATATGTTGATAAAACAAAGGATATTTTAGGGGTGGATTCTGGTTATCATAATTGACTTGCGTGTCGGTTTCTTCTATACATCACTAGGGCGACTGTAGTCGCGGAGAGAGGATTGTTTGGGTTATGTGATCGTCATGCTCATGGTGCTTTTCACGCACACCAGCGGTTTGGCCACCGCACGGGTATACTTTTCCGGAGAGGTGGTATGTTGGACCCGTGAACCCCACGCGGCTATGTGCGTGGGGGTACCTTGCGGCTATTTGCGGTGCTGCACTCGTGCAATGGGGGGTTTACCTTGCACCAGGTTCTGAGCTGGACTGTTCTTTTGTCTGAGGTCGATAGACCGACATGGCGGCAAATCGGATGATGGTGATGTAGTGTTTTTGGCGGGCACGATGGATGACATTGCCTGCGGTCGTTAGACCGACATGGCGGCATGTCGGATGACAGTGATGTTTCTCCTATCATGGATTGATCGGTAGCGGTATAGTGCTCGAGTGTTCGAGATACAGTTTGGTATTATTTTGCTACTATAGTACCTTGTTTGCACTATATTTATAGTTGTTACCATTTATATTATCATGGTTATGTCACTGACTCCCACTGTGTGACAGGTTCGGTCGGGGGTGGGGATCAGGACGGTGGTGAGGATGCTGGTTATGTCACTGACTCCCACTATTATATTATCTTTTAGAATTTTTTAAGTGGAATTTTGTTTTGCCACGAAACCGCCAAAGGGGGAGATTGTTAAGGATTTTATTTTGGCGTATTTCGTTAAGTGGTATAAGTCTTGAAGATTGAAGATGAAGAATTATGGATCAACTACATCAATCTCAAGAAGAATGGATTCGGAATGATCAGGTACGTTTAACTAAATATTTTTGGTGATCCAAATACATGTGTAGTTTAGAAACACTTGGATAAGTTTTCAGTGCATAAAAATAAAAAATTGGACAAGTTGGATGTTTAGAATCCGGATCAGACCATTCTAGTCCGGACCCCGAACATAGTTTAGTTCATGCGAAATTCCAGTCCGGATCTCCCCTGTTTCAGTCCGGACCCCGAACTATGTGTTTGCTGAAATCGCATGAACAGTCCGGATCAGGAAATTTCGGTCCGTACCCCGAACTGTTTTTTCAAGAAAATTGCTGGAAAAAGACGACAGTCCGGATCAGCCAAATCCAGTCCGGACCGCCGTGCGAAAAAAATTCTGTTAAGTCAGTTATTGATGCTTATCTCTTTCTAAAGGTTTCTAACCTATAAATATACCACATTTTCCGCTTTTAGGGTCAATCCAAGAACCGAGAATTAATCGAGATAATCGAAAAATTATAGAGAAATCCACAAATATAGAGAAGAAAGGAAAACACGATTAAATTCATGTTTCTTCATCTATATTGTTCAATTTGATTCTAGGGTTTCCAAACTCATATTTCTTGTAGAATCAAATTGAAGAATACTTAGATGGTAATTCTTGTCTATCTTTGACCTAAGTATTCGGAGGATCATCACCAATAAACAAAACAACGATTTTACCAAAAATCGGCGCGAGGATTCGCGTGGCCTTGTGGATTCAAGGTGCTACCGCTCTCGTGGATTCGGAGCGAGGCGCGTTCGTGTGATCGAGACGTGCCGCATTGGTGAAGACCATGGATTCGGTTGGACGTCGTGGATTCGGCGTTGGGACGCAAATCGTGGATTCGAGGAGCGTTCGGAGCGAGCGGAGAAGATCAACTAGGAGCGTATGGAAAAGGTTGAGTCGTAGGGTTACGGTAAATCACCTTGTACGTGTTTAATCTTAATGGATTTCGCCGTGTTATCGGTCCGATGGTTTTTTACTCATGTGATGGAGTTTTCCACGTAAATCTTTCGTACTTTATTTATTTTCCGTATTGGGTTATTTTTTACGCAACGATTTGGTGTGTTTATTATTTTCACCTATTCACCCCCCCTCTATGTGATTTTTTTTCTCTTCAGATCCACAATATTCATAACCCACAGTAGCGGTGGTGGGGCAGCTGGAGCTCCCTGTAGCTCTTCTCGGACTAGGAACTGCCCGAATCGAGCGAGACTTTCAATCATAGCTGGGGCATTGACATCCCAGGCTCGGATCTTGTTTTCCAGGGACCTCCTCTGACAAGGACGGCTCCGGTTGTGCCGATTCCCCATATAGTTTTGGGAACTGTGACATGCTGACGGTAGGCTTAGGTAAAAAATACCTAAGGGTCCCACCGGGTGTGCCAAGAAGGTTGTTGGGGCCAAAATGTGGCTTGCGTGTGATCGGCCCCTTTGGGTGACCCTCTAGAGGTGTCGAAATGCGCCGCTTGCCAACAATCAAGCGATCGGGCTGAGAAGGGATCCGCTCGGCCGGGTTCTCCTCTGGTAACTTCTCACGACCGCTCGACTGAATACTGCCAAAGCGGGTTTACGGAGGTACAGAGGGATCGCCGGTTTCGACTTAGGACAGCCGAACCGGGGGTAGATGAATGTACGATTGATGAGTAGATTGCAACGTTTAAAGCACAAAAATTACTAATAAAGACACGGCTGATTGGCTGGTTTATACTCTAAAGGGAAAAAGGCAAAAAAAGACACGGCTGAGCCGGTTTACACTCTAAATGCAAGAAATAAAGACACGATCGAATGACCGATTTACACTTTATATTGATAAAGAAGATGGGGATACAAATGAAAAAAAGTGATAGAAGGATTACAATTAAGCGTACTCCTAAAAAAGTAGTAAAAATGAAGAAAAGAAGTTAAGTTAACCTACTCCTAGATAAATGAATAAGCTGGGGTGGTACCGGGCTTACGAAGTTGCCGGACCTCGACTCATTCGATGGTTCACTTATTTATACAGTTTCAAACCAAGGTTATTGGGCGTCGATTTTGAATTTCAAATGATCGGCGTAATTTGGAGAGAATCGACATGAAGTCCTCAGCGGCCTCCTTTTGAGTCGATAGTATAGAGGTCGTTTTTCATTTAAGTTCGTCCCAAGATCATTGCGCCGAGGCGTAACTCTCGGCGCTTTCCGGCGCTGGGCGTTGCTTGCCCTTCTGGGTTAACACCTTAATTATTGTATCGAAGCGTGATCTTCGGCGCTTTCCTTTGCTGGACGTCGTTTGCCGCTTCAGGGTCTGTTACGAGATTCACGCCTGAATCTCGCCTTCATTCTTTCCAAAATCTTTCCTTCTGTAGTTTCGAGCAGCTCAAGATTGACCTTGACTTCGTCTCTCCCGTCTCTTGATTGAGGCGGTCTGGTATCTTTCTTTGGCCGCTTCTCTTGTCGGCCGATTCTCCTATCGGCTAGCGCCTTCGGCCCATAACCTATGTTGTGCCTTGTGCCTTTATGTGACCGAAATCAGTCCGAATCGGGATGCGGACCCTTCTTCAGTTGAGGCGCGCACCTTGTACTATATTGCTACACACCTAAGACCAGCTCGAAATAGAGTGTGGGTCTCGTCTTCTTCGGCTTGATCGACCGAAGGTTGATTTCGACCCTGCCTGCGTCGTCGTCTGTTCGGAGCGGTCAAATGCCTTCCTTTAGTTGTAGCTGACCCTAGCCATTGCGATGATCCTTGCGTCAGCTGCCTTTCATGTCGGTCTATGTGTGAGGACCAAATTTCCGCAAGAGGATTACTGTTGGATCAACAGAGCTTCTGCAGTGTGTTTAGCAGCTTCTGGGGGCCTGTATTGTGTATTGGAGGTGTTTGTGCACAAATTGGACACAGGTGTTGGACTCAGGGATTAAAATGGATCACGAGGGTAATCGGATGATCCCGTCGGATGTTTAGAAGGGGTTTCGCGTGAAACAGACATTAGAATTGGACTCAGTGCAAAATTTAGGTTAAAAACACTTGTCTGGATTCATTCGGCAAATTTTGCAGTTAGAATTTGGCAAATCGGACACCGGATTTGGACTCAGCGCGCGAAAACAGTGAAAATGGACTATTTATTTGTATTTTTGGAGCCCGGATGTGAAAACACGATTTTCAAGACATTGTGCACTGTTCTGGCAGCCGGCGGGCAGCGGCGGAGCACGGCGGCGCAGCGTCGCGGGCAGCGTGGGCAGCGCGGAGGCGCGCGGTGCAACGGGGGGAGTGCACCACATGGCGGAGTCTCGTTGGTGGGTTTTGGACACGTGGCAGCGGCAGAGAGGTTGGTTCAGTGGTTGCGGTCCACGGAGCAGTGAGGGGGTGCCTCGAGTTGTGTGCCTGGCAGGGGGCGCAGCACGCACGTGGGTTGGCAGCGCGCGTTGACGCGCGGTTCCCCCGCGTGGGCGTGCCACGCGTCGGCTTCCGCGGTGGGCCACGCGGCGCGTAGTGAGCGGTGGGTTTTGCTATTCGGTGTTTGGCGATGACATGGTGCAACGGGAGGCTTTCGGGCTCGGTCGGACGGGGTTGGTGCAACCCGGTTTGCGGCGCCCGAAATCGGGGATACCCCGGTCATTTCCGGATTTGTTTTTCCTAGACTATAAATAGGGCGAGAACAGCAGCCTGTATCTCTTTCCCTGCTCGGTTTCTCTCAGTGCAACCCTCAGTAATATTCTTCCTCTTTAAGAGCTGCTTCCACCTGTGGATTCCTGGGATTTTTGGTGGCACGCACTTTGAGGTTTCCGATTTTATGGTGCAGCGAGACGTTCTTGCATTGGTGTTCTTCTCCGTCACATTTTGGTGCGTGGATTCCCCCGGGCTACTCCGGCAGTATTTTCTGGCGATTCTTCTGCCATCGTCTTCACAACAGGTAGGGCTACGTTTCCCGTGTTTACTGGTTCTTCCCATTCTGAGCTTTTCATAGGTTTTACGGATCATTTTGTGACCTTATTTTCTTGGGCGGAGTTTTGGATAGCACATTGGTTTTTCGGCGATAACTTTGCGTTCAGGCATCGGATGGAGACGTGCCTGAGTCGTTTTGCTTCTACACATCGCAAGGAACGTCCTCGAATTTTTCTGGATTTTTCTGGGTTTTCTCCGAAGGTGAAAAATCCCTTTTTCCAGAGATAAGTGCTACAGATTTTTGTACAGGATTCTTTTGAAAGGGTCACCTTGTCCGAGTTTTATCTTGATGTACGAAACTCAGATTGAGACGTGCAGGTACTCGTTTCAATCGGCTCGACGTGAAGAACGCAGCGGTTAATTTTTCGGAATTTTCTGAGATTATCTCGCAGGTGAGATTTAGCCATCTTCAGTGCTGGTTGTGTGGACAGCGGCATGTTGTAAGTTATTTGGTTTAATTGTGCGCCGATTGGTTGTCTTTGCAATTTTGGGTGTTTTGGCGTGGATTAAGGTTATTGGACAGCCAGGAGGTTTTTACAGCTGTGGATTGTGCATTTTCAGGTGGGTGGTTGCTATATCCCTCTTTTCTGACTTACCCAATAGGAGTATTAGAGAGATAACTTTTGAGACACTTCATGTTGGAAATGTTATTAAGGAATTACTATGTGGGAAACATAATTGTAATTGGAACTTATGCATGCTTGTGTGGAATCATGGATTGCTATGTTAGAATTAAACCTTGCATGTGGATTTGATTATAATATTGAGGCCAAGTAATTTACCTTGATGGTGGAATATTTGCATGCTCGTGTCGGTATATAGATTTCTGTGTTAGTACTTAACCTTGCATGTGGAATTGTTTATTAGATTGGGTCAAGATGATTTATCCTGTTAGTGGTATTACTTGAGGATAGGTGACATGCATAGGTGGATACTGTTAATGATCAATGACTTAATTTATTTTTCCTTGCAAACACTTGCATGCTTGTATGGACATCTAGATAGGTCATCTTTTATCGCTACACTTTCATGCTGGAACTTGACTTAGGAGAAATCTTGTTTGCTTCTATTCTCCTTATTCTTTAGTCAGGTGGTCATTGTTGCTCGGGTTTGAGCAGGGGTACGGGATAGTGTAGCCGGGACCTTGGGGTCGGGGACAGGTGGTATTTGATTATGAGTTGTGGGGTATTGCGGCTACCGTGGATAGAAGGCGGTTGACCGGATACAGATTATTTTATCCGATTTTGGATTGGGGGTTATTGCGGCTACCGCGGATAGTAGGCGGTTGACCGGTTGTCGGTTGTTGGGCTTGATTGTTGACTGTGGGTATCGCGGCGACCGCGAATATTGGGCGGTCAACCAGATGGTTACTTATGCATCAAATTGGGGATCGGGGTTCTTTAGTGGAGGGTTTTGTTTCACTTGAGTATAGTTGTGATCCAGTCCTGCTTTTATGATACTTGTGACATGGCTATTTTCCTCGTGTGGGTTGCTCCCCTCGAGTGCCACTCCGGAGCGCGCGGGGCACCAGCTAGGTGCCGGACAGGCATTGAGTTTTGCTATCACATCGGCGCGGCTTTCTTGCCCGATGATGAGGGCGGCAGCAGGAGTTTTGCTATCACATCTACGCGGCTCACTTGCCCGATGATGAGGGCGGTACAGATTGGGTTCATTTGGGACGGTTGGTTACTATTGCATACGGTTATTCCAGTCTAGGACTGCATTTAGAGGCATAGTAGTGGTAGTTTCCTTTCTTCAACAGTCATTATTGCTTACCACACTTCTTTCCCTTTTGCCTCTAGTAGACCTAGTGGGTGTGTCAGAGTTTGAGGATTTACCCATTAGGGGAGGCTACTGGTTTACTAGTAGTTCTCACTCCCATTCTTCTTTCCTCTTTTTCTTCTCCCTTGTTTTGCAGTGTCTTCTGCGGGTGCTGCTGGGCTTTCAGCGGCGGGTCGAGGAGAGAGGACGGCTGAGTAGATAGATCTCGAGGTAGGATGAGCGAGTTAGCTGGATTGTTGGTGTACCCATGTTTCCTCAGACTGTTGTACTTTTACTTTTGGGACTGGCTTTTGCCAGCAGGTTGTATTTATTTTGGTGAGCTGGGAGAGACAGATGTATCATTTATACAGATGTACTGTATTTTATTTTCAGCTTCAGTCTGAGATTTAGTAGTTTTAGTTCAGCTCTGTTTTTATTGCTCTTTATTATTATTTCTTATATCTGAGCAGGTTACTGGCGCTTCGTGTACGCGGGAAATTCTGTGTGCATGGCGGATCTGTAGACGGGCCCGGGTTCTGGTTTACACCCGAGGCGTGACACTATGCTCTTAGACTATACCGATATCGCGTGCCGCATTCTTGCGCGGCTTGGATCGGTCTTAATTGAGACGCGAGTCCCCTCTTTGTTGACTCAAAACCCCGTCTGCTGATACCATCAGCCGATGCTATATGCCACGTGCCGCTTTCTCATGTGGCAGAAAATTCTGGTCTCAACACCCATTTAGCTACAATTACAACTAGACCTCTATGCTTTGAAAAAATTGGTCTTGATGTTGGGTCTAGGGCCAACCTACATCAAGATTAAAGGCTCAACAATCAAGATCTAAGCAACCAGTGTCACGCCCCGAGACCACCAATTTGGACTGCTCGGGCACGCCAACAGACCCGCCAATCGGGCATGACCTCTCTATACCCGAAAGGAACGGTAACATTCAAAACAATACATCATGTGTATGCGGAAGCTCAATATTAGAGTACTAAAAACCACTACTAATTGAAAACTTTCATTCATTAAACAACCAGTTTAAACTATAAATGAAAGCATTTATGAGTGAACCAAAATATGAAATTTATTATATTTTCATCTCTCAACTTGAAACTTACATAATATTACAATTTTACATTCTTTTTCATCATAATACATAATTCACTCAAAATATGAAAGTGATACATCTGCTAAACCCTCTAGGTCTCTATGCTGCTGGGCCCTTGCCCCTGTCGCATGCTTCGCTGACTGCACCTGAACCTAGAAAAATGGTCACCCAAGGGTGTGAGAACTACTTAAAGTTCCCAGTGGGTTCAACCACCAAGAAAGAATGTTCTACATCACTTGGTCCAATGGAAGTAGGATAGCAAGATAATACATATGTTAAAAATAACTATAGATGCTAACAAATATTTTCATATACATATATGAATACCACCACACTATCTATGTATGTTCTTTGTCTCAATACTATCAATCCTGCTACTCTGGGCTACAATCCAAATACCCGGCCACTATGCCACCACAAAAGGGTTATGCTAATCCGGCCACATAGGCCACTCTATATTCACTTTACTCTTTCGCATTCTTGTGCCTTAGTTCAAGTTGCTGAACTCTCAAAAATTCTTGCCAAACGGGCCCCAGCCCGGTAGTTATGCTACCACAAGACAAGATTTTCAAGGTTGCCGATAGCACCCGCAAGTTCTACCCCGCCCAACGGCAAACTTGATCATACGGGCCTGGCTCGGGAGATGGTCCTTGCCATTATAATCCGACACAAGATCTACGTTTTACCCCCGAAGGTACGATTATCCATTTTCTTTTCATTCATTTAGCTTTTAGCTCTTTACTTTGCCTTTCCTTTGGGAAGCTAAGTCTTACTCACACACTTCCCCCGGGAGTGAAATATGCTTAACCCTCTCGTTGGCAACTTACCTTTAATTCTTTAATTCACTTGGGAGTAATATATGTTCAACCCTCCTATTAGCCATTTAGACTTTTCTTTTAAAGCTTACATTTACCGGGTCCGAGGGTTCCAAGAGATGGATGCCTACAACCCCAATCAAACAAGAACAGGTTGCAAACACCGCCTACCGTAGTGCTCGGCCCAATGTACTTTATTTTCTTTTACCTTTCTTTAAGCATTACTTTCTTTCATTCAATTAAGCCTTTAGCTTCTTTTGCTCTTTAAGCATTTTCTTTTCACTTTGGTTCTAGATGAGTTTAAAGCACCTTGGCACTCATCCACCCTAGAGTGACATATGCTCAACCCTCCAGTTAGCATTCATGCCTCAATGCTTTCTCTTTTATTTTTCTCTTTTATTCTAAGTTCTTTACTCTAGGATAGCTTCGGTGTCTCTAACACCAATTTAGATTTGAACATCTTGTTCATTTACATTTACACTTAATCTTGCCACTTGGCAATTTCTTTAGCTCTTTAGCCCCTTTTAAACTTTTCCTTACTTGTTCTCATTTCACATCCCTATGTCTTAATTAGCCTTAGGGTTTCACTATGTCACTAGGACATTAGTTACTTTCAATTGCACTTGGTTTAGAGTTTATTAACTCTATTTGCATTCAACTTATCTCTAGAGTTTCTTAACTGTATTTCCCATTTTCCATCTTAACCTAGAGTTTATTACTCTAGTTGCATTTCCATCTTTTACCTAGAGTTCATTAACTCTATTCCATCTTTCACCTTAGCTTAGGGTTCAATAACTTTAATTCCATTCCCCTTTTGCTTAGAGTATCATTAACTCTATGTTTTTCTCTTTTCCACATAGCCTAGAGTACATTTGACTCGATATTGAACACTCTATAACCAACCTTAGGTTATTCCCAAGGTTAACTTCTAGGTTGTTGTGCCACTCATTAAACCTTAATTTAGGTTTTCTCCTAGTTTTGCATCCATTCACTTGTTCTCGTTTTCTCCTAGGTCTTACAACCATCATGCATTTTTCTTATGCTTTTACATGATTCCTAGGGTTATACCCTAACATAATCACTTTCAATCATTTACTCTTTACTATTTATACACATGCAAAATTAACCTACAATAGGTTTTACATAATTGCTTTTAGGGCTAAACCCTAATCATTCTCATTCTTGATCCTAATACCCTACATGCTTACTAACATACTTTTAGATCAAAAAATCAAAGGACAAATGGGAGAGGTCACCCATTTTCGAAAGAATCTCCCACCTTAAGCTCTTCTTGCAAGAATTAGGGTTAATTCTTCAAACCTCCAAGAAAATTCCTAAAAATAGGTTTCACATCATAAGAGCTTATCTTTATCTCTACTAAAAACCCATTAAAATTCCAAATGGAAAAACCCTAGAATCTACACATACCTTTTCTTATGGATCTTTGCCCAAAAGAGAAGGGAAAGGGTTCTTCTTCAAATTTCTCCAAGGCTTCTAGGTGCTCCAAGAAGAAACAGGCCAAAGAGGGCCTTGCTGCTGCTGCTGCGGCTGCGACTCCTTCTCTGGGACAGCACGCGCAGGGAGAGAGAGAGCAATGGGGTGGAGCTCCTCTCAAAAGGCCTCCTTGAAGCCTTCACCAAGATCCCTTGACTCCATAGTGATCAAAACCCCAAGACTCAAACCCCTCAGCCACCATCATCAACTCCTCAATCTTCTTCTCCTTCCTTTTCTTCCCCTTTGGTTCACACGCGCAGAGAGAGAGAGGGAGAGTGTGGGGAGTGAGAGGGAAATGAGGAGAGAGAGTGAGAGAGGTGGGTTTTGACGGTGGGGTAGGTAGGATGGCAGGTGGGTGTGGAATGACCAAAATATCCCTATCAAAATCCCCTCATTCCACTTTGTCCACACATTTTTTGCCGTGTTTCGGGCACCCGAAACATCTTGCCGGGCGCCCGGTTTCACGGAGTACCGTTCAACCAGGCGGCTTCCTTAGGGTCCGTTACTGTTCATTCGGGCGCCCGAATCCTCTGTTTGCACCAAAACCCAGTTCTCGATCTGGGCATCCTTTAACGGATTCCGGGCGCCCGTAGGACACTTCCGGGCGCCCGATTCTGGTCCAACAACCAGAATCAAGCTGGTTGGCCCTTTCTCTTCGTCGTTCCAACTCGCTTTTGATCCGAAAGCTATTTTCTTCGAACCAAACTTGTTCCACCTCATTTTTATCATATTTAAAACATGTCTGAAGTGATTTACCCGCACTTGGCTACTTTAGCGAAGTCGGTGTACTACAACCAGCTAATATTATTGGAACCTGAGGTGAGTATCATGCCCAGAAGATCAAGGAGAGCCAAAGGCCCAACTTACTGCAGTTGCGGAGTCGTCGGAAAGCTCGCTAGAGCAAGGTGGCCAAGATCAAGAACACATAGGGCTCGGGTTGGGCTTTCTCCACAGAGCTCGGGTTCAAGATGCAAAGAAAGGCAAGTAGCAACACCAGTAGGTCAAGGGAGGTACCGAGAGTCCACCTAGGTGCAGGTCCGACAGCTGGTGGCGCCGGATGGCCGGAGATAGAACTTGCAGCCGCACCAAGGCAAGGATGGAGAAGAGAGAACTCCGGCGGCTCAGAGGCTCAGGCAAGGGCACCTGAGGGTTTGTCTCGACGAGGGGAAGTCAAGCCAGGTGACTTGCTGGTGGCAGGGAGCGGCGGTGGCGGCGGGTCAAGCTCGGCCAAGATAAAGGAGAAAGAAACTAGGCTTTCGTAATACGGCTTCTTGGTTGATCGAGGGGACTCGATGTGACGCCCCAACTTCCCAGGGGGTTACCCATCCTAGAACTACTCTGACTCTAGCACGCTCAACCCTCTTAACCTCTTGGGCCTAGCTACCACCCAAAATGCTATAGCCGAGTTAAGATATTTAGTCATATTATATTATTTATATATAGGACTAATCCAAATTCTGGGGGTGCCACACTAGGGGTGTTACATTCCTCCCCTGTTTAAGACTTGACATCCACATCAGGCTCAAGCATACTCACAAGTACCAGGCGATGTGAGACTCGTCTCGCTAGCCTCAGTCGACCTTGCCGGGAGCTGTACTCCACCCACAACTGTCATTAGCCGGGGAGCCTCGCTCTACCCGCTATATAACTATAGCTCAACTGAGACTCATCTCACACTTTCGGCTGGTGATAGGCTCCGATGAACTCGATCTCCCGGTCTCGTGAACCAAGTCTATGATGAACTCGATTTTTCGGTCCTCCGGCATACTCGGCAATTCTGCGGGGAATACATCTGGATAATCTCACATTATAGGAATACTCTCCAACGACGGTCCTTCTTTCCGTTCATTAACTATGGTGGCCAAATAGGCCACACACCCACCATTAATTAACTTTTTAGCTCGGGATGCAGAAACCGTTAAAGCAAACAGCGTGCTTCTGCATGTCGTATAGATGAACTCTTTCTGTCCCGGTTCCGAAAGGTGATGACTCGACTCTCGCAATCGATTGTGGCATAATATTTCGAGAGCCAGTCCATTCCCAACACTACATCAAAATCTCCCTGTCGTCTTAGCACTAGAAAATCTATCGGCATAAACCAATCGCCTATCCGCACGGCATAAGCAAAGCTGTGCTCGGTGACTTCGAATGAATGCTCTGGCACTCGCGCCGACGTAGCACTTTTAGACTTAAGCACTTTTAACCCATATGTCATGGCAAAGGATCTACTGATGAATGAATGTGATGCACCTGTATCAAAAAAAGCCCAGCATCGAACACCATCAATAGAAATTATACCTGCCATGACGTCGTCCTCGACAGATTCCTCCTCCACCACCTAAGTGGCGAAAACCCGTCCACTCGGTGGCTGGTGAGATGCTGCAGGTCTCCCGCCTGATGGGGCCGGTGTCATCCCCATGCTCTGCCACGGGGCAGATGCCACAGATGCAGCAGACGGGGCCGGAGACGCACCCTTGTAGCACTCCGATGCAATGTGGCCCGGCCGGCCACAACGGTAGCACCGCCCGTGGCGCTCCTCACAGTGAGCGGCCCGATAAGGTCCTCCACAAATGACGAACTTCTCGAGGGCCGTGGGCCGGCGAAACCTGCGAGAATGCGACTACTAGCGCAGGTGCTTAGGTGGGCGCTTGGAGCTAGACTGACCCCTAGAGCCACCATATTACCTTTTCTTATCCTTCATCTTCTCTTTCTCCCAAGCCTCGCGCTGTTGGCGCATCACGACCTCACCTCGCTCAACGAGACGGGATCGGTCCACAATCTCCCTATAGGTCGCAATGTTCAGCAACTGGACCTTCGAATAGATGCCAGGTCGAAGGCCCCGCTCGAAGCACTGCGCCTTGTCCCACTTGCTGCGCACAACGGAGGGGAGGCAGCTGACTATGCGGGAGAAATCATATTCATACTTCTGGACCGAACGATTCCTTTGCTTGAGGTTTTTAAAATCCTCCTCCATTTGTTGTTTGGAGCTATCGGGAAAATATGTTGTGAACAGGAGTCCTTGAAACTCCTCCCAAGTCGGTGGAGCCAGGGCAGCGTTAGCTCGCCTCGCAAGCTCTGCCTTCCACCAGCAGTGTGCCATCTGATCGAGAGAAGGGATCGCTAGCATGACACAGTCCCTCTCCGGCACTCGCAAGTTCTCAAACAATTTCTCCATGGAATCTACCAAGACTCCACGACCATCAGGTCGGACTCCTTGCCGTTAAACATCGGCGGATGAAACTTTTGAAAATTTGCGAGACTCTCCATCACCCTCGCTTGCTCCGCTTTCCGGGCCTCATACTTGGCGTCTGAAATGCCCGAATCGGCCCACCGGGGCATCTCCCTAGTGGCCCCAACCGACGATGCTCGGCGTGACGACATAGGTTCGGCCGCCACAACAATTCCCTCTGCGGCCGCCACCACATGTGGCGGCGCCATGCGCTCATGCACCGTTTGTGCAGCCTCAGCTTGTTGCGCCATCATGTCCTAGAACCATTGGATTTGCTCCGCTTGATGTCTTGACGCCTCTTCTTGGCGTCAGAATGCTTCCACTTGATGACGGGAAGTCTCCTCTTGTCGGCGGGAGGCCTCCGCCTGCTGCTGAACTATGCCGATAAGCGCAGCCACCTGATCGCTCAGTTCGCGAACTTCACTCTGACCCGAGTCCTTAGATGGCTCAGAGCGAGTCAACCTCGTCTCTCTTTGTGGTGCCATTCTTTCCTGCACACCACACAAAACATTAGTCCAGATTCAAATGATTCGGACTAGAGCGTAATATAAAAGTTGTATATAGATTTGTCGACTCGATCATACGAAAGTCTATAAGGGATACTTCCTCTCACTCCCTACATTATATTTTCGGCCACCCAACATATTGTTAGTTAGTGGAAGTCCATTTCCTTCGATCCATCCCCAATATTGGGAACATCAATAACCAATCTTATACTTTCGCCCAATGTCCACACACTCTCACATGCCTAATCCCTAAGGTCTCCCTAAGGTTTGCTAGCCGCCTAGAACCACTCTTAGGCTCTAATATCACTCTCTCTAGTCTGTCACGCTTCGAGACCACTTATTTGGTCAGTTCGGGTACGCTAACAGACTCGCCAATCGGGCATGACCTCTTTATACTTGAAAGAAACGATCGATCATCTCAACGGCAATTAGCACAATGAGTAAACAAGCATATCAGAATAAAACTTACAACTAATTAAAATATTCAACTTTAACATGCATACAGCTATTAAAACTTAAATATAACTTGAATGAACATTTAATACATATAACAAATAGTTACAATTTTTTTTTTCCCTCTCAATACAATATTCACTCCCAAAAGAAAACAAAATGGTACTCAATCACTAGACCCGCTAGGTCTGCTACTCTGCCGGGCTGTTGTCCCTATCAAGTGCCTCGCCGGCTGTACCTGACCTTGTAATGTGGTCACCAAAACGTGGTGTGAGAACTATGAATAGTTCCCAGTCGGTTCACCCACCAAGAATGACATACTCTACACCTTTTGGTCCAATAAAAGTATTAGTAGCAAGATATATAACTACAGATACGGAAAGCTGTAAAACTACACTAGCATACTGATAATAATAATCACTACACTACTTGTACCATGGATGCTACTATGTCATACTCATGTTCGGCCACTATGCCACTAAAAGGGGTTACATCTAACCCGGCCATTATTGACCATTACTTTCTCTCTTTGATCTTTTATGCCTTTCGAAAGTATTTCGTCCGACGGGTTCCAACCCAAGGAGTTGCACTTCTTATTGATGAGTCTCAAATCCGAAGGCACCAATTTGCATTTACTTGCATTACCTTCCGGAAATACCCCGCCCAATGGGTCCCTACCCAAGGAGCCGCATTGCGTACACTCCGTATTGGCGGGTCTCAAATCCAGAGGTGCCAATTTTGTCGTCATTCTTTTACCATAGGTTATTTACTCTAGGATAGTTTAGGTGCCCATAGGTCACCACTTTCATGTTAGAGATTTTCTTGTTATTCACATTACACATTAAACCCTAAGTTCATACTCGAGGGTTGCCAAATGCCCCTAGGACATTGCACTTCATTCTAATAATATAGTTCTTAATTCTATATTTAACTCTACATTTATCCCTTGGGTTATTCTCTAAGTTAGATGCCACTCAATCAACCTAGATATTTTTCTAGATTATATGCCACACATATTCCTATACTTGACCTAGCTTTTCTTCTAAGTCAAATTCATGCCATGAACCTATAATTAGGTTATATTCAGTAATAACAAGGTTAAACCTTAAAATTTCACTTTTCCTCTTAGGGCTAAAACCCTAATTTTTCATCCCCGAGTAATATTGTGATTCCTACATAAATCCACTCTTACAATCATGCTTTAAATCTTAAAAGGAAATGAAAAGAGATGAAATCATCTATTTTCGGTGAAATCCCCCACATCTTGTGTATTTTTGCAAAGAGAGGAACATGATCTCTTACTCTTCAAGAAAAATCTCTAAAATATGGGTTAAAAATCAAAAGAGATCATTAAAAACCTCTTTGAAGCTCAAAAACCCAAAACCCCCAAATTTTACAAAATTTTTAAAAACCAACCTCTTGATTTCTTGTTCAAAAGAGGTTGGAAGAGGTTCTTCTTCTTCCTAGAGTTCTTTCCTTATGATCCTCTTCCAATTTGTGGCTTCGAAAGAGATCAAAATCCTAAAATAGGGCTCCTCCAAGCTTGGGCTCTCCTTCATTCTAGAGAGAGAAAGAGAAGAAAGAGAGTGAGTGAGAGGGTAAAAAGGAGTGTTCTGAGGTTGGGGGAGAAGTCCCCCATCTTATATACCCAGGCCCTCCACAAATATTATGAGTTTGCCACTCTCTCATGATAGACCCAAAAAGGTCCGAACTTTTTTTTTCCAAAAAGGTCTGGACCCCGAACGTCCAAAACACTGTGCGCGAAGAAGGCCCGTGCGCGAAGAAGGCCCGGACTTTTTCCCCGAAAAAGTCCGGACCCCGAACGTTGGTTTTTAGCTCACCGAGACAGTCCGGTCCTTTCTGCACATGATGGGGACCTTTTAAAACGGCCCGAACTTTTTCAAAAGGGTCTGAACCCTGAAGGTCAAATTCTCATATTTTTATCGACTCGAAAAATGTGTTTTCACTCTACGAGGCCCTAAACTCCACGGGATCATTTCGACATACTCGAAATTCATTTCTAACTCACACACAACCATTTTGACTGTACCGGGGTCTCTTTTAAGCCGATTTTCAATTCAGAACTCATTTTAAATCTCATTTTCAACTCACTTTTAGTCCAAACGTCTTTTGCTTCGAACCAAACTTGCTCTAACTCTTTTTAATCATATTTTTAAACACGTTTAGGGTGTCTTATACGCACTTTGCCATTTTAGCAAAAGTCAAGGCACCACACTCAAGGCTTGGTGGACAGCTTCCAAAGGATCAACATAAGGCTTCCAAAGTCTTGGATCTCCTGTCGAGGTGTTAGAGGCGATGCATGAGCAATCCCGACCAGATATAGGGTTCTAGCCAGCTTCTTATTCCCGCTAGCAAACCAAGAACTTCCCTGCGTCGGGGCTGCGCATGGGGAAACCCCAGGGGATGAGGAAGATAGTGGGTGTCTCAGAAGCCAAGAAAAATGGCTTGGTTTACCTCTGTCCCAAGGAAGAAGATGATGATGATGATCTCGGGTTTTCCGGCGTCGAGCGGCTGTAGTAGGCGACAACGCTATTCGGGGACTATCTCCCGTGGAAGCTAGATGCCGCAGAGAAGGATGGGTGGAATGCTATAAGGTTTGATGTTTCCCTCTCATTCCAAACTCGAGAAACATACAAGGTGCACCTCGAGCACCCTTTTCCGACGACGAGAGGTGGTGGCCGGCGATGGTAGGGCTCGGGGGTGAGGCAGAGAAGAGGGGAGAGGCGAGGGGTGTTGTGGGAGGCAGGGACTTCTTATGGCTAGGGTTCCTTATAATAGCTTGCAAAAGATGCTAAAAGGTCCACGATTCCTCAATATTTTTAGATGGGTCCTTATCTGGAGGTGTAATTTGCGTTGAGGCCCCTCCACGTGCGATCTTGCGCGATTCGGCGCATAAAATATAGATCTTTTTGCAAAATTACAATATAAAAATAGCATTTTATATATTTTTTTTATGGTTTCAGCCTGTCAAACTCAAAACGGACGCCGCCACGTTTTTCAGCTGGATCAGACCATTCAGGTAACGATTTTGTTTCGTCGCGATTAGGTCTCGTTTGGTTAGATTAGTCGTTTCTTCAGGAATACCCTTGAAATTTTAATTTTTGAAATATAAAAATTTTAGAAAATTAATTCAAATTCAAATTTTAGAATTTAAAGTTTACAAGTATCACAGGGAGAGAGAGATAGAGAGAGGGGCGATGGGGGATATATAAAGATCAGACTCGAGAAAGAGAAAGCCGAAAAAAGTTGAAGAGATATGTGAGAAAATAAACAGACATCAGATTAAAAAAAAAAAAAAAAAAAAAAAAAAAAATCTCAAAAATAAGAAATTTGACATGTCATCATATGTATTAGGGATTAAAAGAAAGTAGGAGAGATGATGAAGGGATGTCAAAATAGGAAATGTTTACAGTCAGCATATGTATGTATCGTGGATTAATATATAGAATATATGATTTATCCATTTTTTAAATTGTCTAGATAGTTATGTTATTTAAAATATAAGAATATACTTTCTTTACACTCTTGCATACAAAGGTTGATAAAATCTCTCTCCAATTTTAGTAAAAAAAAAATAATAAGATAAGTGAGTAAATGTAATCTGGTCATCATTATTTGTCTTAAAATTTAGAATTTTAGAGTTTAGGATATAGGGTTTGGGATTTAAATATCATAAAATATGTATCTGTTATATTAAATTATAAATTTAAAAAATTTAAACAATCTTAAACTTTAGGATTTAGGGTTTTAGAGTTTAGAATTTAAAATTTAAATATTATAAAATATATATCTCTATAACATTAAGTTATAATTTTGAAAAATTAAAAATAAAATTTTATGATAAATAATTCTGTGCACCAGGGGCATGAAATAATTTTCCTCCGAGGCCCAACATGGTTAGAAAATAATATTTTTATATTTTTATATTCAATATTTTTTCTCGTATATAATTAGCTACTAAATTTATATATATATATATATATATATATATATATATATATATATATATATATATATATATATATATATATATATATATATATAAAATTTTATATTCAACGCTATCCTTTATGTCTGGACTTTCGAGACTTTTTTAAATAGATCCAAAATATGAATATAATTAAATAAAAACTCATAATCTTCTAATGTGATATCATGTTAAATTATATAAAATATTATATTGTCTAGTATTGGGCTTGTCTATATTGAGTCAAAATACATGCTACTATTTTTTTTTTCATTTTATATTGAATATAAAAATATAATAATACAGTTTCTTAGTAGTTCAAGTTGTTAGAGAAAAAATTACTCTAAGAACTTGTACTACTAAGAAACCGTATTATTATATTTTTATATTCAACATAAAATGAGAGAAAAAAAATAATAATAGTAGCACCTATTTTGATTCAACATAGACAAGTTCAATGCTAGACAACATCATATTTTAGTACTTTTTAGACTTCATTAGATATTAACTTAGTGTTGTGCACATTCAAAAATTTAATTAAGCGTCAGATATTTAGAATTTGTGACAAGTTTTCAAACTCCTTATAGAGAAGTGAAAAGGCACCCAGAAATTAAAGCTAAACATTCTCAAGTAAAATGACTAACACATGACCTCAATTACCACATTCAACAATTAAAGCTCCTTTATTAAGTTCAGGGAATCATGGTTTTGCTCAAAGAAAAAGTTGTGTCACATCTTGAGTGGCCCAACCTTTGCCAAACATCCCCAAGGTTAGGTCCCTAAGAGTTTTCTCAAAAAAGTTTGGCCATGATTCCATGGTGGCTCTCTCTTTCTCTCTCTATCTCTCTCTCTCACACATCATTTTCTCTCTTTTAGTTATATTTTATAAAAAAAATGTAATTCATAATTATAATATTCTTTATCGTTAAAAAAAAAATGTGAACTTACGAAAATCATGTCTTATTTTGATTTTTTTTTATCTAATCGGTCAATTCATTTAATTAGAACTGTTTGAATTCTGTATTTAAATATTTGAACTCGTTGTTTAATTTAATAAACTTAATTCGAATATTTTTTGTGATTTAGGTTATCACTTTTTTTTTTATTAATGTAAGTTCTGTATTTAAATTTTGTTTGGGAATCGGTTAAATTTTAAAAGTTAAATATTTTGATCAAAACAAATCATAATTCAGATAAATTTTATGAACTTTTACTTTTTATAAGATCCAAACTATCGACCTATAATATTTAAGTCTGACCATGATGCCCAGCTAGTAAATTTTCGATTATAATTTTATTTTTATCTGATAAATTTTCGTAAGTTACCGCAATTCTATTCTCATCTAATAGAAATCCATCCGATGTGGAATCGGCTCGTTTAGGCCGTGATGTCCGGCTCATGAAGTGGCTTTGGGACCCGTTTAGCTTCTAATGTTTGGCTTGTGAATCAGCTTTAGGACTCGTTTACGTTGGCTGGCGAACTATTTATGATATTAATTACAACGATTGTTTCAATAGTAATAATAATTTGTTGAACTCAAATTGTTAATTCAAAATAGTTAAATACAATTATTATTATTAAAATATGTAATTTTTTATATTTTTAATTATAATTTTATTTTTATCTCACGTGAAATTATTGGGATGTTCCTAGACCAAATTAGATTATAAGAATTTTCAACAAGTTTTGAGCTGCTGCATTTATAACCTTGTTAATTGATGCGACAAATCACATTAATAGGATCGTAAATGATTCACCGATTCATTAATTGGACCATGGGATCGAACGGTCCAAAATCGGGTTTTTCCATAATCTGACTGTAGTGGTTAAGCCGAATCATTCTAAAAATTGGGTCACGATCGAACCGGTCCAACTACCTGATTTGACTCGAATTTTAAAACACTGATTTTTATTGCCTTGTATTCCAATCGTCTAATAAAACATTCACGTAGGTATAAAGACAAAGATATCGGATCGTTGGCGCTAACCATTAATCTCAAAAACTCGTTGTTAAAAATACACAATCAACTCACTTAAAGTGTACAGACACAGCGCCCACGGATCATGACCGGACTCAACCCATCTGGACGTTAGGTCTATTGTTGGGTCTCTTGCCGTTAGGTCTATTGTGGACCGCAGCCCCACTCAACTTATTGGGCTCACCCAACTCAACTTATTAGTCTCCTGGGTCTATTGTCACGGGGCAGGAAGTTGGCTAAATAAATAGCCAACAAAAGATAGGGAGATTATGCCTAGAGGATTATGCTAAAAAAAAAAAAAAAAAAAAAAAAAAAAATAATAATAATCGCATACCATATTTTTTTTTTTTTCATTTATGGTATTTATACTTTACTATGTAATTCAACTATTAATAATGACTACTACGTTGCACTGTAAAAATCCCCTATTAAAATAGGATTTAATTAACACAAACTAATAGTTCTAATTTTTATTGGCACTAGAAATCTATATAACATGACAAATTAAAAACCACGAGATAGTTAGTCAAACATGACATATAATACTAAACTTTGGAAGCAAGCACATCCATTTTTGCTTTTTTTAAAAAATATATTAATATTTACCGAATAAAATATTTAATTTATGAGATAATTTATATAATACTCTTATTTAGATGCATAAATATTTTATTCAAAATATTTTTTAAATTTATTCAGAAAAGTTGAAGTATTTGATACGTAAAAATCTGATTAATGTATCGAATGGATTATCTCATAAGTAAAATATATTATTTTAAAAAATTATAAATATTATAATATTTTAAGTAGCAAAAATTAAACTCCTAACTTTGGGTCCCACAATAAAATTCTCACACCGAATACATTATTCTTGGATAATTTATCTCACCATCCAAATATTTATATTTTAAACTTGCCCCCCAAGGAAAAAAAAAAACCTCTCAAAAGTGCCCACACAGATGTTCTCACAATTTTGGACTAAACCCAATATACAAAAACTACACAAATTTTAGTAAGCAAACTCCATCGCAAATTTTAGCAATATTGATACAAAT
Source organism: Tillandsia fasciculata (assembly GCA_029168755.2). Lineage (NCBI taxonomy): Eukaryota > Viridiplantae > Streptophyta > Magnoliopsida > Poales > Bromeliaceae > Tillandsia > Tillandsia fasciculata. The sequence goes on along the minus strand of CM054946.1, from coordinate 15,668,643 downwards.
TACTCTTATCCTCATTGAGGAATTATCTGTAAGAGGAGCAACTTGGAAAAAAAAAAAAAAAAAAAAAAAAAAAGGCTAATCCATTTTTGGTTTATGGCAACTTCAATCCTAGAAGTAACTCTTCTCTTCTCTTGTTGTTTTACTGAAAAAAAAAAAAAAAAAAAAAAAGAAAAAAGGTTAATTTCTCACACTAATTACGACCGAATGCAGATCGAACAGGTAAAGGCTCTTCTTTTAGTGTCCCACCCATTTCCATCCTCCAAGAGAAATCCACCAGGAAGACAGCTCCCTGCAACAATTTACACTTAAGGCAAGCACAAAAAAAAAAAAAAAAAAAAAAAAAAAAAAAAAAAAAAAAAAAATAGAACAAGAATAGCAAGAGAACTAAAAGCATACATGGTCTACTCAGTTTGCCTAATTAAACATTATCTAGAAAGATAAAATCTTCTCAGAATCGGCGACTTAGTGGCGTCGGATAAGGTTTCTGCAATGACTTCTCTATTTCAAAATGCAATAATACGACATTTGCCTGCCGAAAAAAAAAAAAAAGAGACAAGGATTTTACTCTGACACTCCGAGGGAATGATAAGTTGGACCCTAAGACCCAGATTGGTTGGGTGATATTGCAACTAAGCTTTCTCGGAAAGCAAGTTATCTCAATCAAAGTAGGTAAAATTCCAGAACAACTGGTTAAGAGATGTTCTCACGTTTCCTCAAAACAGCTTTGTCCTCATCCTTTACCTGTCGATTTGTTTGGAGGAAGATTGTAAAAAATGATGAATTTTAGACTAATTATTGTTTATAACTAAATATTATATGTTACTTTACCTGCAATATGAAAGTATATTACAATACCATATATAATACGTTCATAATATATCGTATAACACTATTATAGGATGATTTTACTCTAACATCACTATACACTACTTAAACATGATTTGTAATATTAACACTATGATTATCAGAAGGTAGTATAATACCACAACTAACATTGCTTAATAATAATATTATATAATCAAAACAAATAATATATATTTGTATTATCCAGCATGGAAACTGGGATGCGTGAGAAAATATAACAATTTATGGCTGCTATTTAAATGCCCTACAGGTTGCCTTGCTCTAAAAGTTACAGTGCACCAGAAAGCTATCTGATATTACTCTTCTTAAAACAATGGTTATACCCGAATCATTGTTAACTGTATATCTAATGTGCGCAGATGCTCGGTCAATTTTGTCCTAAATTTTTATTTCATATGGTAAAAAGAAATCTAAAGAAGAATGAATGATAGCCTTCTGAGAGAAAATCGTGAATCAGAGAATTTTTTTTGGACCTAATAAATTACTGGGGGTTGTGGTTGGAGCAAGAGGAAGAGAAACTTACTTTAGGTCATGGCTCACGACCAATATAGAGAGATCCTTCTTTAGGCGCTTTAGCAACTTCACAACATCTGTCCGAGCTTTCCAATCTAATCTCAAATGTGGAAATAGGACATGCGAAAAATCAGAAGTAAAATTGATGCCAGTTTATTGATTTCTCGAGATAAAGAATAACTAAATGGCTTTAAAAAAAACAACTAAAATAAATCGTTAATAAGTATATTCTAATGTTAGTCAGGTAATCACATGCACACGCATGCCCGGGCACACACACTTATATGTGAATCATTTGTTTGCATATTACACCCCTCAATATGTTTTTTCATTACAGAAAGACCAATTATCTTTGTTAAGACATCCAATTCATGGCAGAAGTTGGTACTGTGGAAAATGATTTTATGCTAAAAACATATAAATACTTACTAAACAATCACACATTTTGAAATGAATATCTAAATTTCAAAAGTAGGTTTTAATTTTGGTACCTAAACCCTGAGGTTTCATAGTGACTTTATGGTTTCCAACAAAAAAATCATTAAGTTTTCCATTGAGTAGCAAAATATTCTGCCAGGTTACATACGATTGATCAAAAAAGTTACAAGCACTGCTAAGTTTTGATGGAGCAGTAGTGAAATAAAAAATGATTACGGAGTACATATTCAACTCAAAATAGTTTAAGTTCAGGTATCCATTGCAGAATGCGCGGTACTTTAGCTTGTGTTCGTGCGATTTTACCAAATTTTATTTTAAGAGGAGTATTTCTGTCAGTTGAATAATATATACACAAGCGTTTTAAGGGCACGAATGAAAATTCAGACTCACAAAGATAAGTACAAATAGATATCTGGCAGGGGTAAATGTGAATTTATCTACTTAATATGAAAGAGAACACAACAATTCAGAAGGTAATGCATAGGTGTAGTATATCCTACCAAGACCTGCAAGTGGCTCGTCTAATAGCAATAGATCAGGTGTTTGAACCTGAATATATACACCGAAAAAGAAAAAAAAAAAATCAGAGTAATCCACATCGTGGAAAAAAAGAATCGGTTAGTTACTCTTAAGAGGTTGAATTACCAACTATATTAAGGATAACTAACCAATTGAATAGCCAGAGCAAGGCGCCGCTTGAAACCACCACTTAGAGAATGTGGATCTTCGTCCAAGGATATTGTATTCAGACCAACCTGAGGTTCAAATAAAGTTTTCATGAAATAATTGTTAATTTGGAAACTCTCAGAACTTGAAATAAGTTCCTTACATAACTCGTTACAGAAAGGATTAATTACAAATTTCGCCCCTGAATTACTAGTCAGGATCGCAAAGAGATCCTGCTCCCTTAAGATTGGAAGTCAAATCTAAATAGAGGACAAATCAACGAGTAAATTGTTAAGCATGATTTTTTTTTTTTTTTGGGGGGGGGGGGGGGGGGGGGGGGGGGGGGGGGGGGGGGGGGGGGGGGGGGGGGGGCGGGGGTTGGCGGAGTTTCAAACTTTGGATACTAAATTGGTAAGTACTACTCAGCCGAAAGCACGCAAATGGTATTTGCTTGAAAATTTGAGCTGTGATGAAATAAGTTGGAAAAGAGAGCATGGTAGGTACGAGCAAAAATTGTAATACCGAGTTAATGGCATACTGAAGTTTCAAAGCAAGCTGTTGCCGTAAGAGAAGGTCAGCTTTCTGTCTTGGCCATCCAAAGGTAACTTCCTCGAGCACTGTATCGGCCAAAAAGTACCTACCACACGGCACTTGGGAATCACAATGCAGACCAAAAGGACTAAAAGATTAACTAACAATGAAAAAGTTAATAAGATAGATTTTATCATGCCGTCTCGATTTACATTATGAAATTGACTACAGCAGCATTTCATACCTCTCAGGAAACTGAAAAACAATGCCGACCCTATCTGGCGACAACAACTGAGGAGGTTGATTTGGATTTCCATCATCGCCATAGCTCTGAACATAAATCGACCCTGAGGTAGGCTCAGACAATCCAGACAAAAGCTGAACAAGAAAGATACGAAATGACAAGAACTCTTAGTCCAAAAGCTAATACAAGAAGGCAAAGCAATTTTCCGATGAACTAAAAGTGTTGCGGGGCAGACCTGTAAAAGAGTAGTTTTCCCACTTCCGCTGCGTCCGAATATCAACCCAAAGCTGCGGCGACCACGAGGATTCAGCAGTAGCAATACAAAATTTACCGCTTATTGCGAAATTGATGTTGCACTTTTCGTGTTTACCTTTTCTCCGGCAGGGAAAGGCTAACTTCATTCAACAGGTCGTGTTGCGTCCCAGGAGGCCGGTAACTGACTTTTCTCACCTTAAATAAATCAACTGTATTGGTAAAAAAATGTGTACAAACAACATTTAGAAATGTATGTGAGAATGCAAATGTTCCTAATGACAGAAGCTAATGATTCGAACTAGGACTGAATACAAATTCAGCTTAAAACTACAACCTCTGAGTTTCAATAAGTGATATGTCTAAATAAACATCCTGAATACTCTAGAAAATGAAAATGTAGCCTAACATGAGCAAAAGAACATCGAATATAAACACTAGAACATAATTCTCGCACGAATCACTACAACAAAATTAGGTTATAGGGACAATTATTTGTGACACTTTTTTATAAGTGTCCCATTTATAGTCCTTCTATATTCAAAATTAGGCTATAGGGACATATTTTTGGGACACATTATAGTAATGTGTCGCTATACACCCTAGCGACGGCACACATAGCGACACTAATGACAAGTATCGGTATTATTTTAGCAGCATTTTTTTTAGTTTTTAGCAATACTTAAAAGTGTCACTATAGCGTAATTTTGTTGTAGTGAATGGTGATCATTAATCATTCATTTCGTTTCCTATTCTGTTTTCAGTTCCAAATCCAATTGCGAACAACACATGCCCTTACTGCATCACAAACCCTAAACAAATCTCAATCCCATTCCAATTTCCGCATCAGAACCACATCTCACATCTTTCACGGCCAAAAAAAAGACGAAGAAGCAGGATCTAAATTAAATTAAAACGGGAAAAAAATAAAAAAAATAAAACCATAATCCATACTTCGAATTGGGAGTAATCGGAAGATATTCTCAGAGCTCGAGATTTCCGAAGTATCCTTTTAGGGGGTTAAAAAAAAATTTTAAAAAAAAAAAAGAAAAAAAAAAGAAAAATAGAGAAATTAATGAAGGATTAATAGTTAAAATAGTTGATATTTCGGTGTATAAAAGGAAAAGAGATGAGATTATTACCAATCTGGTGAGTTTTTGGAGAGCGGTGGTGAGAATAGTGTGGAGGCTACTGCCATGGTTACTCTTCCTCTCTCTCTCTATCCCTTGCTTCACAAGAGTAAAATAAAATAGCAACAACTCCGAGGGGTTTTGTGAGAAATATGTAATTTGAGCTAAAAGAAGCCCATTTTCAGCCCAAGCAAGGAAAAAGAGCCCAAGTTGTTGGACTATAGAGACCATGCCTTGACCTAAAGCTCTACTTCCCCAAATCCAATCCAATGGAGATCTGTTGTTGTTTGAGTAGAACTTCTAAATAATAATTTTATATTTCAAAATTTTTGATGTTGTATGGAAAAATAGAATAAGAAAAGTAAAATTCCCTTACCGAATTGGCCATGCAATTCAAAATCTAAAGTTATAAGAGGCATATGCAAACTTGTAAAACAAAATCATAGGAGATGCCGTTATTTTCATATTTGATCGGAATTATAAGTAAACCTATAAAACAAATAATCAAGTCCCTAAAAAAACTCCCCAACTAAAATGGCGTGATCAAGCAGATAATAAATTTATCGTTCTAAATATAAAATAGATAATATTTTTATAAATGCTGAAAGCCGATGAAACGAATTATTCCTTAAAAGTCCTTGTAAAATTAAAAATAAAGTTTATCATGTATTAGTGGTAAGTCCAGTTAGATTCCTATTCCTAAAGGACACTAATTGAATCATTAAGATTCTAGTGAAACTTCTTCATATTTGAATGTCCAGGGATGATGTGAATTGTTTGAATGCACTCATTTAACAATTCATATGGTGGCTAGAAATAAAAGTTTTAAATTAGAATTTATTGACTATTTATTATTGATTAAAATAGTTTTAATATTTAGCCTCGTAATAAAAGACTCAAGAGACTAATAAGTTGAGCGATGCTACAATTCACAAAAGACCTAAAGGCGAGAGAGGCCAACAATAAACTTAACATTCAGATGAATTGAGTCAAGTCGAAGTCCGTGAGTGCTCTGGTTAAGCTTTTAAGTGCGATGAGTGCGTTATTTCAATCAGCACGTGTTTTTAGGATAGTTAGCTAACGCTGACGATGTAATAAGTGGTATTAGAGTCAATAGCATAAATTCGATTACTGCATGCTGTCATTAACGGTGGAAATAGTTGATCAGCACTTACATCTGGCAAAGACATGCGGATTAAAAAAGCTTTGCATTTTCTATTGCCTCTCAATGCCTAACTTTCCGTCTTTCGAGTAGAGAAGCTGTTATAAGGAAATCCTTGGATATATAATGAGTTGAAAAGCAGCGCAAATGGCAGTTTTAATGTTTACAGTGAGAGCTATATAGGTTAGGGACCGAATTCTTACGAGTTGAAAGTTGAGAAAACCCGGCTCAATTCACCAGAAGTTTACCAGATAAAAATCAACCCTACAAATAGTACTGCACAAAAGAAGTGTCCATGTGGAAATCGAGTGACCTTTCATCAATGCTTTGTCCACTTGTGATTCATGCCCAAATAATTGATCAAGATTTTATCGTCTACAGATCCAAATGAGGCCATGCACAAAAAACACACAAATGACCTACGAAGCTTAAACAGTGCCGAAGAGAATATCCAAGTAGAAAGACACGGAATCTTGCTGACCAAAGAAAGGGGTACCACTCAGCACAGAATTCTGCAGTAAATTACTCATTCATGCCAAGTCACGCAGTACAGTGAATAAGCTAATGATAGAGTGCAATGTCAGCCACAAAGGGTGCATTAAGAGGAGTGTAAGCCCCCACAATTATTTCATGTAAAAAGCATCATTTAATTTACAGCTTATTCCAATCACATCAGAGCACAAATATTATCCCAACTTATTCCGTGAACAAGCCCTTCTCAATCAATATACCACACAGTAATTCATACGCGCACGCTTGCACGTTCGCGCGCGCACGCACACACAGAAACATACACTACTCAGCTACCAAATGGATGAGATCTTTGCTTCCAAACCAACTTGCACATATTCATATACTCCTTTGTTTAGAGAACCGATGGTTTTGCCGCCTCTTTTTCTTCTATAGCTCCAGCACCAGATCTACGAAGAACAGCCAGTGAATTAAAGGAAAATATAATTTAGTTACAATAATGAGAGTTTCTATATTTGATTCAGGTGGTGAGGGACAAAATCTTTAAGAAAAATAATGTTCTTCCTCGAAGAGGGGTATTGTGATCAGTTGCAAGGGACACATTTAAAAGCTCTTCTCAATATTTTCAACTTTGTTTATTTATCCGTATAGACGCCTGCTTGCAGTAAGAAAATGCGAAAAAGCTAGCCCGAGTTGAATTTGAGCTAGCTTGAGTTCCAAACAAGAGGACACTGCCAAAGGTGCGGCCCAACCATTTGGCTCTTAAAGGTCAGTTCCTTCTCACACTATTATGCATTTTAGTATCAGAATTGTAATGGACAATAATGCATACAAGGAGGAGAATACTCACAGTCGGCATCAGTCTTGATCCAATGCCCGCGATTGCCGGTAGAATCATCACCATCAAGATCGATCGGTGCAGGCATTGAGCAGCATCTGAAGCTAGGCATGCACTCCTTACGACAAGCAACTTTAGAACCTAACATTCTATTCTCCCCATCGCCGCCGCCACTGCCACCAGCACCACAACCATCAATAGCGTTGTTGCCTAAGAAAGTAGCCCCTTTGCCTCTGTTTCCTTGCTTCTTATATTTCTTGAGTTTTTTGGCCGCTACACTGTTTTCAGGATGAATTTTTCTGTGGAATATTCGAAGGATCTGGAATGAGAATGATTACCACAAAAGTTAGATGCTGTTAATAAATAGTGTTCAATTTGGAGTATTTTGTAGGGTTCACATCATTAATGGGTATTTTAATTTCTTCTGTCAAAGTCGCAATAAACTATCATAAAAGTATCTGCAAGGTGTATCTATATTTTTAACATATTGAAAGAAAAAAAAAAAAAAATCAGATACATAAAAAGAAAATCAGACATGTATCTGCATAATGCGTAATGAAATTAGTATCCTATGCTCGTGTGATACAGATACTTATTGAGTATTAAACTTACCTGTACATCATTGATTATCACTAAAAAAAGAATTTATACAAGAAATGGATTAGCTTATTAAGAAGTTAAGCAGCTTCTCCTGAGATCATTAAGCAGTACCAATAGTAATTTCTCAAAAGAAAATAGTACCCATTTACAGACTTCCCCATTTAACATTTGCCTGACTAATTAGATGACTATCCCTATGGTTTGTGAGTTGGAAATAAAATAGTAAAACACCATGCCCAGCGGCTTAAGATTTTATGGTATTGGTTGTTTGTATCTCACATCATATTGGAGCAGGAAGTCTATCAATTTTCAAATGGCAGAGCAAAAGACTACACCCATTTAAGGACTCACTAAATTTTCAAGCCAGATATGAGGGGGAGTGTTGAATGAAGTTGCGAGCTAAGGCAACAGGGGTGTTTAATACATAATGTATGGCGTGCAGATTCCTAAAAAATTTAAGCTTCTGGGGGGATATTATAATATAACTAATTTCTACTCAAACATTCTTTGTTGGTTCCATCAAGTTATTGAAGGTGACACAAATTCTGAAGTTCACATAATAATCTGCATTGCTAGCCGCAAAGAGCGGACATTTAAGCCTACAGAGAAATTTCCAAAAAGATCTGTAAGCTCTTCCTGCTCAAAATTGATCTTAAATAAGCTGCACCAAAAACAATCATGATTCCTTAGAAGGAAAATGGATATGCATAAAAAACAAAAGTAGTTGGACCAAATTTCTACATCAAGAGTCTGGAAGATTGTCTTGTCAACCTCCAAACACTATAATTAGTCAATAAAGCAACCTTTATTAGTACAGTTCAAAAATCTATCATACCACAGTACAATTTTTGCTCTTTAGACAGACATGTAGCATGACATTGTGTAATAGTGATAAATTAAAACATATGCGATACATAAAGCTGATAACATGGTAGGACGGTTCACAATAACTACTAACCATTCTGTGCATCTCGGAACTTCGTATCTATGAAGATTTAAAGTTAGCATCCTCAAAAGTTAAAAAATTTCATGCATACCTCTCCAAAGTGTGAAATATCACATATATGCGTAAAAGCACATATTGTTTCATGAGGATATATATAATTCAAAAGCCTATATCAGGGGCATTTATGACACTGGAAAGGGCATTTACAAGTATTCTTAAACAAATATAAGGGTATCTATGATTTTCTTTTTAACGTGTAAAGGACTTCTATGGAATAATAGATTGCCATAGGGTAAAGAATGAATTATGCCTAGGTGAATATTTGGACTGGCTTCTGTAACAACTTTTTTATCTTGACAACACAAGCATTTAACAAACAAAAGTGTGGAAGTGTGGACTTTAGCTGTGTTGGAAAGGTGGAAACGAGATTTTGGGCCTCAAAATCAGAAACTCCTGTATGATACCCTTCCGCTGCGAAAACAGCTGTTGGGTTTTAAAGGAAAGACGCTTAGTGTTTCATCAACTAATCCTACTTAAACATCACCTTTGTGGAATAGCCCTACTTAAACATCACTTTTGTGGAAGCTCCAACCAAAGAAAACAGGCCCTAATTAGCTTAAGGAAGAAAATAAGATTCCAATTTCATACCTTTTAAAACAAGCTTAATAATAAAAAAAAAATTGGATAAGCCGAAAATATGTTGGATCCAGAAATCAGGCCAGAAATTTACAAACAAAAATTCATGTGCACTCTACAGCAGTGTTTCAGCGCAGATAGACCAGTGGAATGTGAGCACACTAGAGACAACCATGTGGAGCTAAATGATGCAGATGGGCAACTTCAAAAAGAGAAAGAACAAGCAAATTATGTCCTTAAACCCAATTTCAAGAAATGAAAAGGGCCACTCAAAGGTAGGTCCTATTTAAGAAAAATATTAGACCTAAATCAAATGGAACCCACAAGTAAGGCCATGCTACAACTAAAAATTAAAGAACATTACCAACAGATTATTCTAGGTTCTATCATTATATGCTATTATTACTCTTGTTCACCCCCCTAATTATCAACTTTGTATAGGAGCGTTTCAAGATGCTAGTATAAATAGGAAAGTCATTAAGATCTTAACAGATAAGTGAGTTGACATTGACGTATCACTTGCCAACCTAATGCAACTTGAGAATCTAATTAGCTCTGACAGATACTAAACTTGAGGAGACATAAATAGTCATTATGGCATTAGTCACAAGTCACATGAAAGGGCATTAGTTCATAAGTGAGGGAGAGAATTTGTCACACCAAAGAGATATGGACGAAATGTGTTGAGTCGTAAGTACTATGGAATCTGCCCAATATAAAGCATGAAAGAGGAAAGGAACAGATGTGGCGAAAAGTGGAACTTCATAACATGCGAAAATCTTAAATACGGAACTCAAATGATTGAACATGAATGACATAGGTTGGAAAGAAAAAAAAAGGAGAGAATAGTTTTCCCTTTTCTTCTCTTCAAATCGTGAGATGACATAGGTACCATTCAGGCCTTATCTTCAGACTCAAACTCTTAACAACCTTTCCAACTTTTTTAATTTCCATATACAGCAAATATTTTATTAAAAACGGTTGATGGTTTTGATTATCTTATCACGTGAAACTTAGACCATTTTCAGTATCTCATTATTTAAATAGGAAACCCCAATATGAAATACGTATTGACTTCTAATGACAATCACTTTGGTGAGATTCCAACCCGAGGTATCACATTCAGCTAACATGTTTATAAAAAGGTTGAGAAGAGATTATATTTTTAACTTCTTATAAGTTAGAAGATTATGAAATTTTTTTTTCCCTTAAATTACATTGTAATTCATTTTTCTCGAAAGAAAATAAAAATAAAATTTCCATTGTTATTTCTCAAGAGAGTAAAGAAAATTTTGAATAGTGATTTAAACAAAAGTTTCACTAAGCAAGTGTTTGTTAGGCCTCGCTTCTACATGCATTAAAAGAAGAATGGCGCCAAACCGAGCATTCGGTTAGCATTGGCCCCATTTCTTCCTTGCCTCATATTTCATGCTACGAAAGTTTACGCTATGGAGGAGAGTGGCATATTTCATGCTTTGGCAATTACACCCAATAACACCGGGAAAAGTGGGCAAAACAGGTCCTAAATGTCAATATTGATTCTCTCAGCACAGTAGTATAAGAACCAAAATATTTCACAAGATTAACCATAGTATGTAATCCCGCAAAATTAACCAATCATCTAGAACATAAGTACTGGCAATATTATAATAACTAGCATTAATCTTGTGCAGTGCAAGGTAGGGAAAATTGAAGAGCAACTACAATGTTCAAATACAATACTATAAAAGATGTAATAAAAAATTGAGAAACTCAATACTAGCATGTTTGTAGGTTGAAATTAGATGAACTGTAGATTGTGTGTCACTAACAGCAAAGGATCTACTACAAAACACAAAGAGATGATCAGCAAGATGAATCACACTAACCTTATGGAATTTGGACTCGGCCGTCGAAGCTTCTGCGAGATCGTCGCCGGAACCCTTGGTCCCCCGTTTCTTCAGCATCCTCTTCATCATCAGTTGCATCCCTCCACCACCGCCGCCGCTCTCGGCGGCGGCGCCGCTCGCCTCCTCGTCCTTCCACCCGCCGCCGCCGCCGCTTTCGGAGATGCGGCTCCTCATGAACAGCTCCCCGAGTGACGCGCGCCGCTCCCTCCGCCCCCCCTCCGCCGCCGCCGCCGTCTCCGCCACCTCGATCGGCGACCCGAACAGGAACCCCTGGAGCGGGCACGCCGCCGCGCCGCTAGTCCGCGCCGAGGAGACCCGTCGCCCTGCCGCGTCGCCTCCGCCGCCCTTCTCCGCGATCTCCGCCCCGAGCACCTTCTCGAGCTCGGCGCTCACCACCATCAGCTCGCTCTCCGTCGCCGTCGCCTCCGCCGCGAGCACCTTCTCGAGCTCCGGGCTCACCTCCACCAGATCCACCCCCGCCGCCGCTGCCATCGCCGGAGCCGCCGGAGGCCCAAACCTTGGTGTTTCGGCTCCGGCGCCGGCGAAGGGGTCATCGACCTCGTACTCGGCCCCCTCATCGATGGGCTCGGGGCCGATCCCTAGGGTTCCGATCGCGAGAAGCCCGCCGAAGAGCTCCGCCGCCGACACCCCTCCTCCACCGCCGCCTCCGCCGCCGTAGAAGTCGTCCTCGGCGAGGTGGAGAAACGCGTCGGACGGGCGCCGTGGGCGGCGGCCGAGGTGGTGGCGCTCCTCCTCCGCCGACGAGCGCCCCGAGAGGCAGTTGCAGGAGCCGCCACCGCCGCCGCCGCCGCCTATGCAGAGCCAAAAATTTTAAAAGTAAACATAAAAAATCAATAACAAAATATAATTTGCATTTTCTTTTATTTATTTAAATTTGGAGAGAAAATATGCATCATTTAATTTAGATTTTGAAAAAAAAAAATTTAAATACATTCGTGTGGTTTAGCATATTTGTAATTTAATATTATTTGATTTATTTATTTTGCTTAGCCACTATTTTGTTCCATTAAAAAAAAAATTTCGATGAACGTTTTGGTCGAAAAAAAAAATATAACTTTTTATTTAGAGATGAAAGCAGTTAGGATAGATTCCGATTAAATTCGATATCAGATTTGATAAAATACGAATATAAATGTCTAAATTTAATATTAGACACCTATTCAAATTCGAAAAAAAATAAATAATAAGAATATAAATGCAATTATGATTTTTTAGAAAATTTGATGGCACTCCACGGTTTTTATTCTTAAAATAAAATATGATAGAAATGTTTATATATATTTAGAAAATAAAGTATTTTTTTATTTATTTTACTATAAATTTCGTAATAAAATTATATTTATATTTATTAAAATGTTAAATTTTATTGAATAAAATATATATATATAAAATTTGAAATTTTAATTATATTTTGTATTTTATTTGTGCTAATTTTAATTCATATAAATATATATTTATATATATATATATATTACTATCTGAATAATATTTAAATATTTTAAACAGATACAAAAATAAAAATTTAATATCTAACAAATATTCACATCTAAATTTACATTTTAAAAAAAATATATGCCAACATAATTTTATCAAAAATCTGATCATCGAAGTACAATGAATCGTAATATTATAATGGGCTTAATATTATAACGCTGGATAAAATTTTTGAATAACTAGAAACTTCGCTTTTCTTTGCTTTACTTCCCCCATTTTTTTTTTTTCTTTTGTTTTTATTTTTTGTCAAATGCTTCCTACTTTTCTAAGACAAATTTATTTTTTCGATGAATAAACTAGATAGCATGCTATCTATTTTTTTCTTAAATTATCAAAAAAAAAAAAGATTAAAAATAATATATAGCGTTATAATTTTATTCTATATACGAAATGAACTAAAATACAGAAAAAAATTTTATAAATATTTTTTTTCCCTTTTTTTCTTGACTTTTAAAATTTTATATTTTATTTTTTAAAATTTTAAAAATATTTTTAGATAATTATAATATTACTAAAGATGATGAAATGATCAAATTATTATTATTTATTTTATAAAAAAATAATATTTTCAAATTACTTTTAATATAAATTATAAAAAAATGATAGATTAGTGATGAACTCAATGAAGGGGGATAAAATGCATAAATTTTAAATTTTAAGAAAATAAAATATAATTATTTTAAAAATAAAAAAAATTAATATATATATATATATATATATATATATATATATATATATATATATATATATATATATATTAGTCATAAATATTAAGGCAAGGCTTAATGAATTTTGATCGAAACTCCCAATAATCATCATCAATGAAACCTTGCGATTCAAACACACGCCCTTAAGATTCAACTTAGCACTGCAATTTGAGTGTGGCGATCGATTAATTTGATGCTCGATCCACTCTCAACGAAATTTTGTTGAGACATGTCATAGAAAATTAATAGTTGCTCTTGTTTTATCTCTCTCTCTCTCTCTCTCTCTCTCTCTCTCTCTCTCTCTATATATATATATATATATATTGAATTAGTTTGCAAAACAATCTGTACGGTAATAAAATACAAATTAACAAAACTACAAAATGGTATTCTATATTTTTTTTCTTCGAAGGAAACTAACATTATTTACCGAGTTATTTTTACTATATATTCACAATATAAATACAACGCATCTTATCATTATATGCAATGGCGCATCTTAGCAAACTACACCTTATTACACTAAGATGCGCGTACGTACATGAATTCCATGTACACGGCTGAATGTTTTAGCTAGAAACCTCAATACTAATAGCAGGAGAAAAGTGTGGCAATTAAACATATATACCCGCGGCTAAATCTTTGAACACGTCGCCGCCGCCGCCGCCGTTACCGCTCTGGCGAAACTTGCGGTGCATCCATCCAAGCAGCTGTACAGAAGAAACAGAAGCAGCGAACAACGAAAATCGCACACGGTTTCAGTACGTAGAACTCGACAACATAAGAAGTATATATGTACGAATATATGTTCAAAGCTAATACTCACCTTCATTTTCGCTGAGCTCTATGAAAGAGAGAAGAGAAGAGAGTGGAGAGCATTAATAGCTAGAGAGATAAGGCTAAGTGAGTGAGTGAGAGAGAGAGAGAGAAAGAGAATGGTCACCAAGGGTCGGTAGAGGGAAACATAGAGAAACATACAAAGAGGCGAAGATCGATCGAAACGACGTCGGATCGGGGCAAGGGGGTGGGCTAGTGTGTGTACTCGTAGCCTCATATCATGTGGGCGATTAGGGAGTGCTGTGGGCTCCATTGTTGAGGTACGTTGTAGAACTTAGAATATAATAAGGGCTTTGCTAGGTGTACACCCCATACAGGGTCTACATCCTACACCCCACTCTATTCTAGAGTGGGGTAAATTCCGACCCCATTCTGAAGTGACCAGTGAAAGAAGTCTCACCCCAGAATGAGGTGGAGTGTAAGATGTACACCTCTCATGGGGTGTACACTTATATATGCCCATATAATAATATAAAATTCGCCCTACGCTATCCATAAATAGTATTTAAGATAATTAAAATATATAATTATTAAAATTTAAAATTAAAAAAATTTATAATTAAAAAAATATAAAAATTATATATATATATTAAATTTTTTTTTCTAACTTTTTAAGTTAAATTATATTACTAATTTTATTTTAAATTTTAATCAAATTTTTAGTTTTGATAGTTATTTTATAAAAAAAAATAATTTTATATAATAATTTTTTACCTAAAAAAGTTAAAGTTGAAAACTTTATATCAAATTTAAAAATTAGTGAGGGCATCTTTACCTTGTTAAAATTAATGATAGATTAAAATACTATTATATGAACTTATATATTAATACTTCATATACCATAACTTATATTTAATGATTACTATTCTAATACCAAAAATTAATTAAATATATATGATATATAAAATCTAATATTTTAAATTATATTTGATGAATTAATTTTAAAATTTCTATTAAAAAGTTTTAAGCATGTGGTGTATATACAAATATATATACTTGGTGCACAGAATGTTGAATATGATTCACTCATAATTTCAAAAAAAAGAAAAAATTTTTGCTTGCACCCGGTGCATACCAATATTCTATACACCGCATACACTACAACAAAATTATGCTATAGCGACACTTTTAAATATTTCTAAAATCTGAAAAAAATGTCGCCGGTAAAAATACCGACACTTATTATTGGTGTCGCTATATGTGCAGTCGCTAGGATATATAGTGACATATTATTATAATGCGTCCCAAAAATATGTCCCTATAATCTAATTTTGGATATACATAGAATATAGATAGGATACTTGCACAAAAATATCATAAAAATATGTCCCTATAAATAAATTTTGTTGTAGTGATATAACATTAGATACTTAATGAAATATTTGATAATTAATATTGTAATATAAAATATGATATAATATATATAATATTAAATATCTAAATAATTTATTGTACTATAAAATTTTATTTTAGGTACATATATTAAATTTGGTTTACAGTACAACGGGCACATCCAAATTTTTTACTAATAGGTGGCAAATTTTGATTGAATTGTTTCTTTAGTGTCCACATGGCCTTCTTAGAGAAAGCCTCCAAACTGCCAAATAGTATATATAAAAAAGGCCACGTCAGCGAAATTAGCGTAAGGAACCACGTCACCCAATGCACAGCATTGCGACACCTCAGCAGGATGCACGGAATTGCGACACGTCACGCCGGAGGAATCACCAAATATATATATATATATATATATATATATATATATATATATATATATATATATATATATATATATATATATATATATATATATATATATATATATATATATATATATATTTGAATTTTTATATTTTTAAAAATATTAAGTTATTGGTGTTTATAGGCTTTCGGCCTTTGGATGAAAAGATGCGCATTTAGGATAACGGGCCCTTTAGTTTACTAGGTGGTTGGTGGAATAACATGATCTAAGGTGTAGAATAGTCAAAGGAATTGATCTAATGGTAAAATCTTACAAACACCAAATGCTTGATACTTTTACAAGCACCATAGCCGGACTATATATATAGACTACTATGCTATCGATAGGATGATAGTGGGTTACTTGGGTTTAGTGGGTATTTGGGAAGATAGTATGATTTAAAGGGTGAAAATAATCCAAGGGATAGATCTAATAGTGGAAAACTTGGTAACACCAAGTGCTTTATGCTATTGATAGCATAGTAGCCGGACTATATATATATATATATATATATATATATATATATATATATATATATATATATATAGTTCAACTACTATACTTTTATGAGTATAGACTCCTTTCTACTCATAAATTTTCGGCCCTTAGATGAAGAGATGTGTGGTTAGGATTATAGTGATCCTCTAGGGTTTATACTATTTTACCAACAACCCACTAAACCCTTGGAGACCACTATCATCCTAGCCGCTCATCCCTTCATCTAAGGGCCGAAAACTTATGAGTACAAAAAAGTCTATACTCATAAGAGTATAGTAGCCCTTATATATATGTGTGTGTGTGTGTGTGTGTGTGTGTGTGGGAAATGCTTTTTGTACACCCCCAAGTGGGGTGTACATCTTACATCCCACCCATACAAGGGTGGGGTGAATTCTAGCTACCGGTCACTTCGAAGTGACCGATAAGTTAGTCCCCATCCTTGGATGGGGTGAGTGTGTGATGTACACCCCATATGGAGTGTACAAGTAGCATTGCCCTATATATATATATATATATATATATATATATATATATATATATATATATATATATATATATATAATTAGGCTAGAATACTATCGATAGCACCAAGCCATTGGTGCTATCAAGCTTTTAGTCGTTGGATGAAAAAATATGTGGTTGGGATTATAGTGGGCCCCTAGGGTTTACTAGGTGGTTGGTTGAATAGTAAAAATCTTAGGGGACCACTATAATCCCAACCGCATATCTTTTCATCCAACGACTGAAAACTTGATAGCACCAATTGTTTGGTGCTATCGATAGTATTCTAGCCGGACTATATATATATATATATATATATATATATATATATATATATATATATATATATATATATATATATATATATATATATATATATATATATATAGTCTGGTTACTATGCAAGTTTTTTACCGTTAGATCTACCCTTTTACTAATTTCATTTCTTAAATCATTCTATTCCGCCAACCACTCACCTAACCCAAGGAGACCACTTTCATCTTAATTACACATCATTTCATTCAATGACTAAAACCTACAAGCAGCAATGACTTGGTACTTTTAAAAGAATAAGAGCTCAATTATATATATATATATATATATATATATATATATATATATATATATATATATATATATATATAGTTCGGCTACTATACTTTTATGAGTATAGACCCCTTTGTACTCATAAATTTTCGGCACTTAGATGAAGGGATGTACAATTAGAATTATAGTGGTCCCCTAGGATTTATTCTATTTCACCAACAAACCCACTAAAGCCTAGGGGTCCACTATCATCCTAACCGCACATCTCCTTATCCAAGGGCCGAAAACGTATGAGTATGAAGGGCCTATTACTCATAAGTGTATAGTAGCCCTATTCTCT
Source organism: Tillandsia fasciculata (assembly GCA_029168755.2). NCBI lineage: Eukaryota > Viridiplantae > Streptophyta > Magnoliopsida > Poales > Bromeliaceae > Tillandsia > Tillandsia fasciculata. The sequence continues at coordinate 15,650,778 of CM054946.1, read as the reverse complement.
CTCTCTCTCTCTCTCTCTCTCTCTCTCTCTCTCTCTCTCTAGAGAGAGAGAGAGAGAGAGAGAGTCCAGCTGGAGTACTATCGATAGCACTAAACAATAAGTGCTACCAAGTTTCCACCCCTTGGATGAAAGGATGTGCAGTTGGAATTATAATGGTCCCTTAAAATTTTTACTATTCAGCCAACCACCCATTAAATCCTAGGTTACTACTATCATCCTAACCGCACATCTCTTAATCCATTGGCTATATTGATAGTATTGGAGCTCCTATACTATAGTCCCATCTTATTTTTGATTTTAGAGTATTCAAATTAATGATCCACACTGTTAAATCTAGGGTATATGAAGTTCTTAGAAATAAAATTTAAATTTTTTTCGATATCGTTTACTTAGTAAGTAAATCATGTCAAAATGAACAGTGGAAATTAAACAATCTTTAAAATTTGAGTATAGCATTTTTAGATTCAAGATCAAGAATGCTGACCTTGATTTAAATGATTTAAAGTATTTTCTATCAAAATTTAAATAAATTTATATTTTTTACACCATTAAATTACAAACTCGTCATAGTTTCCGTTGAAAATTATTAATTTTGAAATGGTTTGATCATTAAGTAAACTATGTCAAAAAATTATAAAAAAAAATGTAAACTCGTCATAGTTGCGATTGAGAAGGAGATCGCCGAGACGGAGTTACGCCTCGCTAGCTTGAAATGAGATTTGGCTGCCGGTCAGGCGGTGATCGGTGGGGTCGAGGGTCGCCTACAGTCTGAAGCCAACCGTTGTGCCTCTTTCCGTCATGAGCTCCGATAACTTCTATGTTTGTATCCAGAGATGAAGTGACGGAAAAAAATTGCCCATCAATCGTAAGAGCTTATCGACGCCGAGTAGCAACAGCTCCAAGACCTGATGTTTAGTTGATTCGGCATACCCTCATTTTTTCACATACTCTGCATACTTGATCACGGCTGTAGTACTGCCCTTTTAAACTTTTATTTTATTTTATTATTTCGTAGTCGGCTCTGATTTTCAGCCGTTAATACAACGCTTTACTACCACTTTTCCAAAACCTTTTCTTTATTTTCGGTTCCAACTGTGGTGGTGGTGACGACCTTTTAGGTCGGCCTTTCTTATTACGGACGCGACTTCAAAGTGCCAGCTCCTTCGGTCGTGTGGATGTCGGCTGATCCTAACATTGGTGAACGAATTTTTTCAGTCAATATATCCGCCCGTGTCCTCGATCGCCTCCCCCGAGAACTTATCAAACATCAGCCTTTTCCAATCAGCCGAGTATAGGGGTATCGCATCCACATTCGTGGGATACGATGATCCACGAACAAGCCATATAGTCGGCCTAGCCTTCGTGTTGTGCTTATCTTTCTTCTT